>OY728132.1:634479297-635156715 GCA_963277665.1 Viscum album
AACCTTCCCAATGTAGTCATCATGTGATAACATTAATGTTTCAGTATAATGATCTCTCTTGATATTTATCACCGAAATATTGTAAGCTTCTCTAAGATCATTCATTTTAACTCCTCATCCAACTTCCATTTCAGCTCATCAATCCTCTATATACAAGATATCGTAATGAGAATGTCATCCACATAAATAAGTAATATACTATATTCATCACAAATGGATTTTATATAGAAACATTGATCCATGGAAAATCATTTGTGTTCATCTTTAGTCATGAATTCATATAACCTTTTATTCCACTACTTGAGTGTCTTCTTTAACCAATATATGATCTATTTTGGAGTTTTCACACCAGGAATTCCTTCCCAAACTCAATATATCCCTTTGGATTCTAAATATAAATGTACTCCTCTATATCTTCATGAAGGAAATACTTATTCACAAAAATATGCTCAATATATAGGTCTTCTGATGAAAAAATGATAAGAACTACTTGGATGGTGGTAAGATTCACTACAGGTGATAAAATTTCATTGAAATTAACTCCCTACTTCTCTTTAAAACATTTCACAAACAAACTTTTTGTGAACCACCTCTTTAAATCATGTTCTTCCTTGAAATTTTATACACATTTTTTTTGCAATGATTTATTCCATTATAGAAGATGTGTCAACTCCCAAGTATTATTGTCATGTAGTGAAGAAATTTCTTCCTTCATGGCCAACTCCCACTTGGTAGACTCCTTAAACTGTATTTCCTCTTCAAAGTATTCTGGTTGTCCACCATCAGCCAACAACAAATAATGTAAGTATGGTGAATACGTATTCATAATCCTTATGACCCTTGTTAATCTCCTCAACTCCACTTGAGGGGTTGGCTCCACTGGTTCCGGTGTCTCTTTCTCAGGTTCACCTTCAAGATCCACTTTCTCTTTTCACTTTGATACATTGTTCCCATTTTCATCTTCAGCTACATGATGATATTTTACAAGACACGTTCATTAAATATCACATTTTTCTCCTGATGACCATAATGTTGTGATCATACCAAAAGTGATAAACAAACTCATAAACACAATAGAAAATGAAGAAGTATGGTTTGGAATTAGCAGTAAGCTTTTCCCTTGTATTAGAATCAATATGTACATATTCCAAGATTGCCAAAGACTCATAAATGTTAGATTCCTACCTCCTTCCTCGACCTGAGCTCATCAGGTAGACATTATACCATTGGTACAGATGGACTCTTGTTGGTGAGATATTCTACCATCTTTACTAGATCATCCCAGAAGGTCTTGGGTAACCCTAAGTACATCCTCATGCTCCTATAATGTTCATTCAGTGTCTTATTCATCTTTTTAGCTACGCCATTATTTTGTGGTGTTCCTGGGATAGTATTCTCCCTACAGTTCCATTATTGGAATACAATTATATAAACTTATGGCTACCATATTATCCATTATTTTCATACCTCAAACATTTCATCTTTGATATTGACTCATTCTCTACCTTTAACTTTCACTTTTGAAACATCTTAAACACATCAGATTCTCATTTCATAATGTAAAATCATACCTTCCTTGTTGAGTTGTCAATAAATGTTACATAATATTTTAACCCTCTAAGGGAATGTACATGGGCGTTACCCTAAACCTATGTGTGCACTAGGTCCAACTTTCCAGCCTTCAACATTTTACCTCCTTTTGCAAAAGACACCTTCTTATGATTTCTAAAAATACAGTATTCACAAAGTCCAACATCCACTAACTTCAACTCTGGTATTAGTCCTTTTGTTTCCAACACATTAATCCTCTTCTCACTCATGTGGCCTAGCCTATAGTACCGTAGTTGTGAATTACTGACAACATTTACTGATGCAACCATGTCCATGAAAGTCTCTTTCATATTATACAGGGTACCATTCTTTTCTCCCCAAGATATAACTATGGATCCCTTAATGATCTTCTAGGAACCCCCAATTAACATAGTACTAAAGCCTACATCATCAAGATACCCAACAGAAATAATATTTCTTCTTAAACTAGGGATATACCTCACATTTTACAAAATTAGTATACTCTCACTGTTGGTATTGATCTGTGCATCTCCTTTCCCCATGATCTTCAAGGTTTCATCATCAACAAGATGTACCTTTCCACAATTTCTAGAAAAAAATCTATTTAGGAAACCCATCAATGATGTGGAATGGAAAGACACCCCTTAATGTAAAAAACAAGTCTCCATAGGGATATCCACAATCAGCTGAAGTACATCATTAGTTCCCTTATCCATTGTGTTTTCTGCATTGGTTTTAGGAACCTTCCATTTATCTTTGCACTCCTTCTTGACATGTCCTCCCTTCCCACAATTCGAGTAGGTAGGAACAACCCGCTTTTCATTAACTCATCTCCTTTCTTTTGACTTTGATCATCCTCTATGATCATATCACTACACATATATCGCACTTAAATATTTATAGTAGAACCATATAATCTAACCAATTATCTCCTTTGAATATACTCACTGAAGATCAAGTCCCACACATCGTTCAAAACCATCTTTTTATTCCCCAAAGAGATACTCATAGCTATTACATTTTCTTCCCAACAATTAGGTAATGAAGACAATAAATCTAGTTCACATACCTTATCTTTAATCACAATATACACTAATGTAAATTTGAAAGAAACCAGTTATTCATTGAGGTTTGGATCGTGAATTTTCTATCTATTTATCATTTAAATGCTTAAATATGACCTAATGGTGATGGTTTTTGGGGTCATAGAGGTCTCTGGGGTGTTTGGGGCTGGTACGGAGACCAAAACCTAAGTTTTGGGTGAAAAGAGGAGGTCACAGAGTTAGTGAAAACTATGTGGACAGAGGTGAATGGATGGGTGAACATGTCTATAGTTTTACCAGACTTTACAGAGGCATTCACACAGTTACTTAATGGTTAGTCAAACTATGTGGGGTAACCATGCGATGTGTCCCAAACTTCCAGTGAGCCTCGCATGGTTTCCACATAGTTTGGGGAACTGTGCATATAAACCGTACAACCCATATATTTTTGGGTAAATTTACCATTTTCCCTTGAAATGTTTTTACTTAAAAATCTAAATCTCCCCTCTTTCATCGCACAAAAGCCATGCATGGGAGTTCCTTTGGAATCCTAGGGTTGGTTTTCAGATCTACTCTATGTCTGTTGTCCTTTTTGACCATCATTTGTCTCCTTAGATCAACAATGGTAATTCCTCTATTCATTTTTATCCATATTCAATTCTTCTAATTATTGATTGCACTACTTGGATTTAGGATCATATGCCCTAATATCCCATTATTCATCCATTCTTTAGATTTCTCCCAAACCAGGGTAAATCAGAGCTTGATACTAGATAAGCTATCTAGAACGGGTCTAAGGTAGGTGGTCTCATGCTTTTCATTGAATGTTGAGTTTATTATATATGTCAGAGTGTCACACACCCATTTTTGGGGTTTCATCTTGAATGATAAATCATTCCTATTGTTGTATATAATTTTTTAGGTATTTAATATAATGTTTCAAAGCATGATGTAGGTTTAATACTTGGATTAAGGGCCAACCCATGGGTGAGTTCCCATTTTGACAACTTTGTGGTCGTTCGGTCTAGGATACCTATGTAGAATGCCTTCAATTAATTTTTAGTGTTAATAAAAATGGAATTTCTTATCTATATGTTTGTGACATTTTTTAGATGATATTCTAATTGGCTAGGGTGCGAGATGGATGTGTTTCCCCTTCGACCCATGTTATGCCCATGCTTGATAAAGCATGTTTGGACTATTTTGCTTCAATTGTGAACATGACCGTGTGAGTTAATAAATGTTAAAAACATGTAATAGTTTAATTTGCATGTGTTGATTGTTAAATGAGTTGTTCCTATGTGAGTAATGATAGGCCAGGCATTTGAGGTTGTTCCTAGCTTGAGACACCCTTAGTGGTAAGATGTTAAATGCTCATGGTTTTGACCCTACTAGGTTTAATGAACTTCTTAATTGAACTTGTTATGGTTGAATGGTAAATAGAATTAAGTGAAAAATGGATTTTGATGTAATTACATGAATGGGGTTATATGTCTATTTTTACTTGGTACCTTTAGTGAACCTTGGATTCTCTGGAATTCCTAGGACGTGCTCAATAGGTTTGTTAATTATTGTTAAGTCATGAATGAACCATGGATGCCATGGACAAGCTCACAAAGGCTATGTAAATTCCAAGTGTACCATGGATCCTTATAGTATTACCTAGATGAGATCAAGAGGCATGGTTTATGTCATGGGTGATACTTGGGCTCCCTATAGGACCGCCAAGGATGGGCTCAGTGAAATTGGATATACCACACCTAGAGTGATACCGAGTTCCTTTATGAGGGTCACCAGGGACAGACTCGTAGGGTGTTGGTATATTTTCACCTAGAGTGATACTTTAATTTAACTTTAGGAATGTCAAGGGAAATCCCATGGTTAATTTGATATTAAATGGCTTATGGTACGTCTACCAAGCCAAAGCACAAGCTTATTTTCAGTCATTGGATATACTTTCCTAGATGGCCTTCTAAGGCATCTGTGGTGATTACTACTATACGGGGGATCGTTGAGCTTAGAATAGATCTTGAGACATATACAATCAATGTAATTTAATTGCTAATTAAATGGAAATGACATTTAAATGGAAACTAGTTCTTGTAGGACTGTTTAATTTTGAGTACTTCTTAGCTTATTGCTTTCACTATTTTACCCTACCAGTTATATATACTCATTGATATATTGGAACATACCTTGGGTGGTCACCAGCTAGGATTTAGTCTCACACTCTGTTTGGGTCATGCTTTGGTCCCAAACAGATTATATGGTTTCAGGTGTTGATATGGGAAAGAACCCTCCTAATGGTACCTGATATGCTGTCTAGGAGTAGGAGAGCACAGGACCAAGCCTAGGCTTGTGATGCTGTTGTAATTTTTTGTACCTTTTGTATATTTTACTATATATGAAATCCTTATGAATTGTTTGGTTGTTTTCTAAGAAAATTCATAAATGAATCACTTTTTATATGATATGAAAAATGGTTACTTGTATTATCAGTCTTCTACTGTTTACTTCTATTTTATGATATTACTGCTTTTTATATATGTATGTAATTTTTGTTGTGTTATACTCTACCAATGTGGGAATAGTCTCCCCAGTTTCATCACAATTACCCTCACTGCTAGTCGGCAGCCTCTAGCTTTTGGAGAGATGTTCTTGAGGCCATGTGACCAACTGGGCTTGGAGCACTGTTAGGTGGAATTCAGACCTAGGACATTACAAAGTGGTATCAGAGGGGTCTTTTCCATTTTTCTTTACTATTTGGTGTTTATAGTTGGGGATAGGAAGGAATTAGGATTTGGTAATAATCTATTCCCAGGAGTAGTTACCTCGCATATAGGGAAAATCCAAATGGCCTCTAATTGAATTGTGAATTTTGGATTTTGATCTATTATAGTTGATTTGATTTCACTATTGGGTGACACACTTGTATTCTGATTTTATTATTGACACTATTGTGGTTTTATTTTTTTGCAACCTGATGAGATGATGGTATTCCATCTCATGCATCATACATTCACTTGTCAGAAGTCACATGTCGTGCATTCTTATCACCCCATTTCGGAGCATTAATGATTTCATGTTGTTGTGATAGGCACTTCAATAGATATGAATGATCTTGTGATAGGTGTATTGGTATGTTCTATGGTTCTAATTGGATGGATGCAATGCTTTGGTCCCTTAGGTGTATGGGCCCTCTTGGATCGAGATTTAGTGGATCATGTTTCAACCTGATATTGAACCGTATTACCATGTTCTATACTTGGATGCCAAGCTTTGATTCTTGGAGAGTATGGCCCCCCACAGGTCGGTATTCAGCATACCATTGGTTACCCTTTGAGAAATGAACGTGATAAGATAGAAATGAGTTCCAATTCTAGTTTTGGATATGTAATTAGCCTAAAACATAGAATTAAAAAGAAAAGCATGTTAACTGAAATTTATTTTGATAGAGAAGTTGGACAAACTTGAACTTAGTGGTGGGATCTCAGTAGTGGTTCTCATTGTTTTTTGCCTAGACCTGAACCATGGGTAAGGTAGAGGGATGTGTATTTATAGGATGGTTTTTAGAACTATCATATTCGTTCTACATTTTTGAGTTGTGACCTCATCTGGTCTAGAACTAAGTTTCAGGCTTGACCATGTAGAGTCATGCCTCCATGACGACCTCCACCTGTATGTCAGAAGGGTGTTGATGATCATACCCCAAAGGTGGTAGGAATTGGGCTACCATTGGATCCTTTAATTATACCAATTTTGTAACCAGCTATTATACAAGACGCAGGTGTTGATGCACAGTTCCACGAAGGAATTATGAGTTTCATGAAAACCTTTCAAGGAGCACCACAACCTGCCATGTCTATGCATAACCTGACACGAGTGTTCCTAAAACAGTATCCACCTACTTTTTCAGGTGATGGTAGACCATAGGCTATAGAGTCATGGTTTGAGGCCATGTTGTCAATCTTTGAGCATCGAGAGATGCCTCCTGAGAAGAGGGTGAAGTTCGCAACTTATATTCTTCATAATTCTGCCAAGAGATTATGGGACATGACTACTCAGAGGGAGAATCATCAAGATATGGCTTGGGAATATTTCCATATATTCTTTTATGACTACAACTATCCCAAGATTCGGAGGGCTAATAGAGCCCAGAATTTAATGCATCTAGAGTAGGGTGATTTGTTAGTGACAGAATACTCAGCTCATTTCACCAAGATCTAGTGATTATCACCTATCCTAATGGGTGATGATTTATCAAAGGCTAGGCTATTTTAGGATGGTATTAGATATGACATTTGATCTCAAATAAATGACTTCAGGTTGAATTTTGTATCTTCTATAGTGAATCATGCACTGATCATAGAGAGAAACCTGAGGGAATCTAGTGGTGCGAGCTAGGGTGGTTCAGCACCAAGATCAGGTACTATATCGACCGTCAATGAGAAGCTTCGTATGGAGCTTCTTCACAATGATATGACTAGTTAGAACGTGTCTTAAAGTAGCTAGGAGAGATGTTACCAGTGCGTTAGTCTAGGGCATATGAGGTTGCAGTGTTTGTAGGACCTAGTAAAGTGAAGATATTGTGGAAATATAGGCCATATTTAGCATTTTTAGAACTTTTCCACTAGTAGCTAGTGAGAGAGGATCTTCACTATCTCCACATTTAGGAGCAGTTTTTGCAGCTTCTCACTAGTCAAGAAACTAGAATGCATGTAGTCATTCAGGCCAAGGTGGTGGTTGTGGCCATCAAAGCCAGACCCTAGGTTTATAGAGATAACAGGGTGGATTAACTTAGGGTAGCCAGACAACATCTGAGGGTTGTGGTACATACCAGACTTATGTAGTGCAAAAAACCCAGCAGAAGAAGGATCCCAGACCTTCTACAATTAGATGTACTATTCTAGAAGCCTATGTTTTAGCTTTTACACTTTTTTATACAATGGATTCATATAGTTTCATATCTATACCTTTCGTGGAGAGCCTTGGTAATTGTGTTTTTTATTCGGATGACATCATGATGTTAGACACTCCATTAGGGATTAAAATGGAAGGCGTGCGTCAGTTAAAGGAGTTCCCCTTAGAGGTTGGTTGGTGTCACTGCTCATGGGATCTTTATTTCCTAAAGATGATAGGTTTTGATGTCATTTTTAGAATGGACTAGTTAGTTTCCTTTTAAGAATTTGTTGATTTCTATCTCCGTAGGGTGAGTTTCATGTCACTCGAGGGTGGATCATTTCTATAAAAAGGTGAATGAGATGTCCAGGAAATTTGAGATGGACTCTTGGGTTGGGAGAGATGACAACCTATATTGAGAGTTTGTATCTAGATGAATAGGGAACACATCATATGAATTTACCTCCTATGGTTGATCATTTCAGGGATGTATTCTCAGACAACTTTTTATTTTTACCTCTGGTAAGAGAGGTAGATTTTTCTATTGAGCTATTTCCAAGAGTTTCACCAACATCCTTTCCTCCTTATAGGATGGCTATGACAGAGTTACAAGAGCTCAAGAGGCAACTAGAGGACTTGGAAGTTAAGGGTCTCATCTGACCCAATACTTATCTATGGGGTTTGCTGATCCTTTTTGCGAAAAAGGATGATGTTACCCTTAGGTTTTGGGTGGATTATATAAAACTGAAAAATTTTATGGTTAAGAACCACTATCATTTTTCACAAATAGATGATCTCTTCGACCAGCTCCATTGATCTTGAGTCTTCTAAAAGATTCACCTAAGATCTAGTTGTCATCAGGTGCCTGTTAGATAATCAAACATACCCTACATAGCCTTTCAGAGTAGGTATCTTCTGTATGAGTATCTTGTTATGTTGTTTGGTCTCACAAACATACCAATAGTTTTCATAGAATTGATGAAACATGTGTTCCATATTTATCTTGAATCATTTTCATGGTTTTTATGGATGTTATCTTGTTGTATTCTCAAAATCAACATGAACATTACAAACATATTGAGATCATAATGGTCACACTGAGAGAGCATCAGTTATATTCTAACATCACTAAGTTCCCATTTTGTATGGATCAGGTTCACTTCCTAGGTCACACTATCTCAAAAACATGAGTATCAGTGGACCTAGAGAAGGTGAGAGAAGTAGTTTCCTAGGATCAGAACAATAATGTCTTTGAGGTGTAGAGTTTTTTAGGTCTGGATGGTTACTACGTACATTTCATACAGGACTTCTCACATTTAGTAGCGACATTAACATTCCTGACTAAAAAGGGTAATAAGTATGTTTGGATAGATTCCTACAATATGGATTTTTAGGAACTGAAAGGGAAATTTACTTTAGCACCGATATTGATTTTTCCAATGCTAGGAAAGAGTTACACTGTTTACTATGATACATCAGGTATCGGGCTAGCAACAGTTCTTATACAAGGGGATCGATTCGTCGCATATGGGTCTTGGTAGTTGAGGACACATGAGAGGAATTTCCTTATGCATGATATCTAGTTTTCTACGGTTGTTCATGCTTTATACTGTTGGATACATTTATTACTAGGAGAGAATTTTGTTATGTACATGGACTAAAAAATCCTCAAGTACATATTTACTCAACATGATTTTAATTTGAGATAGTGAAGGTGGGTGGAATACCTTCAGTCTTTTGACATTGAGCTTGCATATATTCTTCGTAAAGATAATCAAGTGGCTGATGTTTTAAGAAAGATGACTTAGTTGCAGGCAGTGCAGAAGGCCAGTAGTGAGTGGAAACTTATGGTGTTGTTCTCTGAGATGCATTTGGAGGTGTACAAAAGTCAGGGACAAATGTTTCTTTCATCATTAGTTATTACCTCCACCATAATAGACATAGTGAGGATGAGGAAACTATTAGATTCCGAAGGCCTGGTTCTATGGGAGAGTATTTCAGGTGAGAACCCTCATCCTGGTTGGACCATTGGTGTGGATGAGATCATAAGTTTATGTGGTCATGTATGTGTTTCTGCAGACATGTGTGAGGATATGATGTGGGATTTTCGTGCATTCGTATGGGTAGTTCATCTTAGTTTCACCAAGATGTATTGGGATTCAAATCATCAGTATTGGTGGCTAGGTATGAAAAAGGTTATATCTGGTTTTGTCATGCGGTGTTCCACCTCTCAACAATTGAAGGAGAAACACCAGTGTCCAGCTAGACTTTTATAGCATCTACCCATTTCTGAGTGAAAATGGAATGATTTCATGATGGATTTCATGATGGGTTTACCATGGTTTCCTTGAGGAAATGATGCCATTTGGGTTGTTTTTTATAGGCTTATGAATGTTTCACATTTCCTACCAATTAAGGAAACCTTCAGTGTTAATGAGCATGGAAGGTTGTACATCCAGGAGGTGGTATAGTTCCGAATGGTCCCACATTCTATCATTTTAGAAAGAGAATCATGATTTACTTTGATATTATGGAAAGGGATACTGTGGTAACTTGTTACATAGGTGCTTTTGAGTAAAACATACCACCCCCAAACTGATGGCCAGTCAAAGAACATAATTCAGGTTCTTGAGGACATGCTTCAGGCATGTGTTCTAGATTTAGGGGGTTATTGGGAGAATTATATATCCATGGTGGATTTCACCTAAAATAATAGCTTTCAGGATACTATCCAGATAGCTCCGTATGAGGATTTATATGGTAGGCCATGCTGATCTTCCCTATGTGGGATAGAGGTAGGAGAGGCAGCTATGCTAGGACCTCATCTTGTCAAAGAGACCACTGAATAGGTTCAGTTGATTCAGAAGCAGATGGATACTATATAGTCTCATCAAAAATCATATGTCGATTTCCGCAAATAACCTCTGGAGTTTGAGGTTGGGGATTGGGTTTTTCTGTGTGTTCCACAGAGGTTGGGACACAAGAGAATCAGGATATAGGGTAAGATTTCACTGAGATACGTCAGGACATTTGAGATTTTGGAGAGAGTCAGGCTAGTTACCTATCAGTTGTAGTTTCCTCGTAGGTACCGTGCTATGCATGATGTCTAACCTATTTCTCAGTTGTGACATTACTATTCAAACATGTCTCATGCTTTTCATCTTGAGGAGGTTAAGCTATAGGAAGATGCGTTCTTTGGGGAGAATCCTATATGAATTGTGGATCATGGCATGAAGGTTATCTTGGGCCAGTCTATTCCTTTAGTACAAGTACTATAGAAGCACAACTAATTGAAGGACGATACTATGGAGAGGGAATCTGATGTTCAATCATAGTGGCCATATTTGTTCTTAGATACTTCTACACCACCCTTGGAAGGGAAATTCAAGGATGAATTGCTTTGAGGGGGGAATTTTTTAAGAACCCAATTTTTATTTGAGGTATGAATCATGAATTTTCTATCTAGTGCTCATTTAAATTCTTCAATATGACCTAATTGTGATGACTGTTGGAGTCATAGAGGTCTCTAGGGTGTTCGGGGCTGGTCCGGATCCCGGAACCTAAGTTTTGGGTGAAACAAGGTGTCCACACGGTTCGTGAAAACCATGTAGATTGGGGTGAATGACTATGGTTTTTTTTGTAGTTTTAGAATAATTTATAGAGGTGTTAGCATGGTTACCATAGAGTTTTTTCAAATTGTACGGGGTAACCATGAGATGTTCCCTAGACTTCTAGTGAGCCTCATATGGTTTCTACACGGTTTAGGGAACTATGAACAGAAACCATACAACCCATATATTTTTTGTAAATTTACCACTTTCCCCTGAAATGTTTTTAACTTAAAAATATAACTCTCCCCTATTATATCACACAACAGGCATGCATATAATCTCTTTTGGAAGCCTAGGATTATTATTCAGATCTACTCTCTGTCCGTTGTCCATTTTGACCATCGTTCGTATCCTTAGATCTACATCTGTAATTCCTCGATTCCTTTTTAGACATATTAGATTCTTATGCTTATCGATTTAACAATTTTGATTTAGGATCATAAGACCTAATATTCTATTCTTCATCCATTCTTTATATTTCTCCCAAACCAGGGTGAATCAATTCTTGATTCTGGATGAGCTTTCTAGCATGGGTCTAAGGTAGGTGGTCTCGTGCTTTTCATTGAATGTTGAGTTGATTATCTATACCGGAGTGTCACACGCTCATTTTTTGGGTGTTTTCTTGAATAACAAATCATGTCTATTGTTTCCTATCATTGTTTACGTATTTAACCTAGTGTTACAAATCATGTTGTAGCTTTAATACCTGGATTAAGGGCCACCCCATGGGTGAGTTCCCGTTTTGACCACCTTATGGCCATTTGGCCTAGGATACCTATGTATTATGCCTTGAATTACTTTTTAGGGTAAATTAAAATTTAATTTCTTATTTAGATGTTTGTGACATTTTGTTATATGGTATTCTAATTGGATAGGGTGCGAGATGGATGAGTTTCCCCCTTGACCCATGTTATGACCATGCTTGTTAAAGCATGTTTGGACTATTTTTTTCCATATGTGAACTTTCCCACATGAGTTAATAATTGTTAAATATATATAATAGTTTAATTTTAATTTTTTTCTTGTTATATGAGTTGTACCCATGTGATTAATGGCGGGACAAGCCTTTGAGGTAGGTACTATCTTGAGACACCCTAAGTGGTAAGATGTTAAATTCCTATGGTTTTGACCCTAGAATGTTTAATGAACTTGTTGATTGAACCTGTTATGGTTGAATGGAAAATATAATTGATTGAAATAAATATTTTTATGGAATTCCATGGATGAGCTTATATGCCTATTTTTTCTTTGGTCACTTGAGTGAACATTTAATTCTCTGGAATTCCTAGTGTAGGCTCAATGGGTTTGTTAATTATTGTTAAGCTATGAGTGAACCATGGACACCCTGGACGGGTTCATAGAGGCTGGTAAATGATGACTGAATTATGGATGCATATAATATTCCATGGATGGGCTCAAGAGGCCTGGTTTATATCATGGGTGATACTTGGTCTCCCTATAGAACCTCCAAGGATAGGCTTAGTGACATAGGATATACCACACCTAGAGTGATACCGAGTTCCATTATGAGGGTCTCCAGGGACAAACTCATAGGATGTTGGTAGATTTTCACCTAGAGTGATACTTGAATTCCACTTTAGGAATGTTAAGGATGGGATCGAGGTTAATTGGATATTTAATGGCTTATGACTCATCTGCCAAGCCAAAGCATATGCTTGCTTTTGGTCATTGCCTATACTTTCCAAGATGGCCTTCTGAGGTATATGTGGTGCTTACTACTATATAGGGGATCACCATGCTTGGTCCGGATCTTGAGACTTATACAATCAATGTAATTGAATTTTTAATTAAATGTTAATGGAATAAAAATGGAAACCAGTGCTTATAGGATTGTTTACTTTTGAGTACATCCTAGCTTACTACTTTCCCTATTTTACATTGCTTATTATATATACTCACTGATAGATTGGCACAGACCTTGTGTGGTTTCTTAATGGGATTTATTCTCACACCCTTTTGGGGTCATGATTTGGCCCTAAATCAATTATATGGTTGTAGGTGTTGATAAGAGAAAGCTCCCTCTTACTGGTGCATGATATGCTACCTAGGAGCAGGAGAGCATAGGACTAATCCTAGGCTTGTGATGCTACTGGGATACTTTTTTCTTTTTTATAGATTTAGGATATTATACTATATATGAAACCTTGTGAATTGTTTGTTTGTTTTCTTAGAAACATATGTCATGCAACACTTTTTATATGATATGACATCTGGTTATTTGTATTATTAGTCTTCTGTTGTTTACTTTTTTTGTATGGTATTACTACTTCTCCTATATATATGTTATTTCATCTATGTTATACTCTTCCAATGAGGTTATAGTCTCCCCACTATCATCACCCTAGCCCTCACTGCTAGTCAAAAGCCTCTAGTGTTTGGGGAGATGCACTTGAGGCCATGTGGCCAACCAGACTTGAAGCATTGTTAGTTGGCATCCAGACCCAAGATGTTACATAATTGACCTATGATGACATTGAATTCATTTATGTGATCTGCAACAATCCTCCCTTGAAACATTTTGATATTGAACAATCATCGCATCATGTACTCATTGTTTGAGGCTGAAAAATTCTTGTACGTATTTTTAAGAGCTTTCATCAGCCCAAAATTCATCTTCTTCTCTCAAATATTTAATTTCATGTTTTTGGACAATTTAAGGTGCACAAATCCTAGAACTTTTTGATCTAGCTACTCCCACTCCGTCTTATCTATGTTTATTGTCTTTAAACCCATAATCGGAAAGTGCAGCTTATTCTGGTAAAGATAGTCCTCAATATGCATCCTCTAGTAACTAATGTCAGTTCTATTAAAGGGATCATTCATCACCTCATATTATTTAATGACCATCATTCGATTTGGGAAATTCTAACTTAAACTTTGATACCATTTTTAGTAGAGACATTGAGAGACACAAGGAAAATATGAGTTTTTGGATGAATAAAAGTAGGAAACAAAAATAATAATAATAAGAAGAACACAAAAAAAATATTTATGTGGTTTGGGAAATGATCCCTACATCCATGGAGAGGCCAAAATATCACTATAAAATCTGGGAGCAAAAATACAAAGACTGTCTCATAGTTTCTCACACACAAAAACTATAACCCAAAATAGATTAATAAAGAAGATGAATCACTATTACATAAACTAAAAAAAAGTATACTATGTTATAGTGAAAGGTGGATAGAAGTTTTCATTTATATAGTGTCAAGTCCACCCTAGTCCAAGGTGTTACAATGGACAGCGGTTGGAAGTCCATGGAGAAACATTACTGTTGTCTCTAAAGGCTGAGATTATATAGTAGTTGTGCCAAATTCCACATTAATATAGTTCCTTATTGGTGTTAGTCGATCAACTATACTATATTCAATCAGATTTTCTTTAGTGCCCCAATAAAACTAGGTTGGGGGCCTTCGACCCTGAACCCATGAATCAGGGGAACATTCCCCTAAAACCCCCCAACAAGCTCACCATGGAGTTGTGCTTTGGTGTGCAGTATGTGCCGTAAGCATTCATCTCAATATCATCTGAGAGGATTGTGTTATACCAATCCAACAAGTTACTACCAAACATATACCATAACCCAAACATGACCATTAATATAAATAATGTTATCCTCTCTAATAGTCCAACCAAGTCATAGGCCCTCACCTTCCACATTCTCCATTAGGAATAAGCCTTTAACATCTGATAACTATCTTATCCCCAACCTATCTAGAAGTGTAGAAGTCAGTACTAAATATGAAAAAAATTCTACATGTGACTATCCTACACCTCCTAGTTTATCTTAGAAAACAAGGCCATTAATTTCTATTCACTACTACCTTCTTGTATTGTTTGGGTATGAGTCTTCTAACTTAGAGAATAAAATACTACATTTCTTTTACTAGGCATATAGGCTAGATAAAAATTTAAATATTGGAGATTCTCTATCCATATTCTCTATCTAAGGTTCAAGTCATGCTGATTAAAGATGTATTTGAGGATATTTTGTTCTGTGTACACCACAAAATGCTATCAAAACAAATAGTACCTCCAACAATGTAATGAGTGAACTAAGACCGCCAACTTGAGATCATGAATTGGGTAATTACACTTGTGAGGACTCAACTGGTGAGACTAATATGCCACAACATGATCCCCCTATATTAGGACAACTCCCAACCCAATTCCAGATGCATCACAATAAACTATACAACGTATTCTAGGCTCTAGAAGAACCAGGTTTGGCGATAAAGTCAACATACCCTTTATCTCCTGAAAATCCCTTTTACACACTTCAAACCACATAAATTTACCCCCATTTATTATCAATCCCATGAGAGGTGTAGCTAGATGTGATAATTCTTAAATTAAGTTCCTATAATAATCATCTAGATCTAAGGAACTCTAGATGTCAAAAACATTCTTGGACTACTCCCAAGAAACCATAAACCTCGCCTTCTTTTTATCCAAAGATACTCTTTTCTCTGAGATGATGTGACCCAGGAATGGTACTCTATCCATCCAAAAATGACATTTTTCACGATCAAAATACAACTTATTCACTTTTAGTGTATTCAAAATGATGTTAAGGTGTTTAGCATGATTGTGTTGAGTTTGAGAATACACCAAGATTTCATACAAAAAATCACCATGAATGAATCCAAATACATGGAGAAAACCTGATTCATTAGGTCCATGAAAATGTCCGGCATGTTGGTAATCCCAAAAAACATAACCATATACTCATAAAGACCATAACTTCTACATAATGATGTATGAGGTGTGTTTGATATCCTAATACACACCTTCTAATAACCCAACCTAAAATAAATTTTCGATAAAACTTGAGCTCTTTAGAGATTCTCAAATTGGTCATCCATATGGGGAAAGAGATACCAATTCTAAACTGTCAACTGATTCAATTTATGATAATCCACACATAAATGAAGGGTTTCATCCACCTTCTTGGTGAAAAAGACTAGATAACCCCGCAGAGAAGTACTAGGTCATATAAAACCCTTTTCCACCATGTCCTCTAACTACCTCTTGAACTCCTATAAATTTATAGTAGGATTCTTATAAAGAGGAATGAATATCGATGCAACTCTAAGAAATAGCTAGATAGAAAACTCTAACTCTCTCTTGGGAGGTATTCCTAAAAAATTCATCTAGGAAAACATACCTAAATGATCTACAACTGGAGGTAAAATTTCCTGGTCGGCTCCCAAATCATCCAAATACAATATAGAAATATGGGTTGTCACCCTAACCATCCCATGATGCTCAGCTCTAGATCGACTTTCCTAGACATCCCATTTAACATTGTGAATAAAGACTGCTCCATCTAGTGATTTGAAAGTCACACTTCAATGATAGTAGTCTATATAAGATTGATATGGAACTAACAAATCCATCCCAATAATGATATCAAACCCTTTTATCTTGTGGAAAAAGAGGTCCCATACAAAGTGACACCCATATATCTCAAGGGAGAACTCCCTACATTAGATAATACTCTTAGATATAATTCCAAATAAAGTATCAAGTGTCATCATGCAACAGAAAAACTGAGCATCAAGCCCAAATATCTCTACAATAGGAACATATTTGAAGGAATGAAAATAACCTATATCAAAAGGAGTAGATACTAATGTTGAGGCTATCAGAGTAGTACCACTCACTATAGATGGCCTGACACTTTGCTTCTTAGGTACCAATTGCATTACATACATCTGGATTGATCCATGAACCTAGGAATTAACCCTATTAACCTAAGTAGTACCACTCTATTGTGGCTATAAATCTAGTGTCTAGAAACCCCAGTCATGACCACCACATTAACTTGATCGGCCAACCTTACTCCATCTCCCTTCCTAAAGAGAATATTCTAACCCTTCCCCTAAACGTAGAGTTAGTACAAGACCTCTATCACTAGGTACTGGAGAAAAATTATGGAAAAAACTATATATAGACCATCATTCCGCAAGATTGAAACTCAACTGGGTTTCTATCACACTATATCTCCATGTGTAGCTACCTTCCATATCAGTGATATAAAACAGAGCTACCAACACTCATAATCTGTATAGAATTCCACTCATGAGAGTTCTCAAAGCATCGCTTCTTGTCTCATAACAATAAACCATTGGGTCAAGAGGATGAATTTTCATGTTATACACACCCATATTCTATTATATTATGTTCTATAGTAAGCACTAGATTTACTATTTTTGATATGGTAGTCAACTGAAAAACACCAATGATCAAATGGCATACTTGATCCCTTCAATAAAGTGTCTTTCCTTAGACAGATCATCATCAAGATAAATAGTCACAAAGCACTGAAGCTCTATTAAGTGAACCAAATATTTCATAACAGACATAACGCCATGCTTCATATGCATAAAATATGTGGACCATTAAAACCATAAGGTCTCTAGGGAAAAGTAGCCATAAAATATGAATATGAAATCGATCGAAACTATATCTTGATGCCTATCTTCTTGTTTCAGGATGTCACACCAATGATTTGTAGCTCCCCAAAGCATATACATCATGATATTGACCCTCTCCTTTATGGAGGCATCTATAGGTGATAAATTATAGACATGACAGTCTCAATCCGTAGCTCAATAGCCTAGGGGCCACCATCTCCTGAGAAAGAGGGTGGATGTTGCTGCTAGAACTCACACTTCAACTCTACCTAAGTATAGGTAGGACACGTGTCTCTTTGGATAGTATTCATAAATCATAATAATCCCTATCAAAAATAGGAATCAACACCCATATTAGGTATAATATTAGGTTCTACAATTGGAACTATGGGATGTTCTACAGGTGTCCCAATTCCCACCACCTTCAGAACATGGTCATAGACACCCTCTTGAAATAAAATTGTAGGACTTCATGGATAAAAATTTCTATAAATGACAATAAAACTCCAAATATAATATTTTTTAATGAAAATATTATAGGTATACTAACAGGATATGAAAAATCCTTCTTATATATGAGTCTCACCACTTTGACTACTATAAATCTAGGCCTGGGTGACACAATCATCATAAGAATCAAAGAGATACTATGTAATTCCCACTACTAAGGTTGGGTCAGGGTAAAGCTCTCTTTTATAAGTCATGGGTTCTTGTATATAGTGTTTCAATTAAAATTTACAAAGGAAAGCTCCCTCTAAGTTTCAATTGGAACCTCTATTTAACAACTACCTTTTCATTTTAGAATTTCAAGTAATTTATATTCATATTAACCTATATTATAATCTTATTAAATGATTGAATTAAATATATTACTATATCCAATTTATAATGTTCCATTCACTTTATAAATTGAATTATAGAATCCATTTAATTTCACCCATAAACACATTTCATCTCATGCGACCAATAGTCTATTACTCAATGTGCCATAATTAATTACCTAAGGCTTCTGCATCAATCTATGAAGGAAAAAACTGTTAGGTGGATGCAGGAACATTAAGTAACCAATTATGTTTCTCAATACCCTATAAGAAACATTATTCAAATATCATATATATCACTCAAGGCACATACAAAAAGGATCATGTAGTTAGGCAATTCAACCTACATGACATGGCATAATGCATCAAATATAGTCCTATAAGGTGCCTAAAATATTATACCTGAATAGCCTGAAGGCCTTTTTATTATTATTATGGATAATCCCCCTTTTAAGGGTTGAAGGGGAACCCTTAAATAACCCGCAGGCCCAAGGCCCAAGGCCCGACATGATCTGATGGTCAATACCTGAACCGAAGGCCCAGAGGCATACAATGCCCATTACATGATCCGTAGGCCCAACCCACTAGAACTTCCCCTCCCCAACTTTATAAGGTGACTAAAATGATACATGATAAATGATACATTTCCATACTAGGCTAATTAAAAAATTTAACCCAACATCAGAATAATAATAACTTCCCATATCATCTACATCACTAAATAGTTGAATCAAATCAACTGTAACAAGAATAAACCATAATATCATATCCCATCCAAGGAAATTTGGATTTTTCCCCATAAATGGTTTAAAAAAACCCAATCCCAGGATCATTACCAAATTCTAAATCTTTCCTAGTCTCCTATATAATATTCCAAAAATGATAATAAAAAAATAAAATAAACCCTTTATTACTTATTTGTAACATCCTGACTCGAGAGCCAATAAATGATGCCTTGATATGGTGGGTCACAAGGCCTCAAGCGCACCTCCCGGTATTCCGGTGGATACTGAATAGCAACAAGGATCCATGATGTTATGATGGGGATATTATACCCTCATAATTAGAGTAACATAGTAGTATCATAAATAAACACATGTTGGAAGCATAATATCAACCAATAAGAGAAGATAAATCACCCCGATAGAAACAATAATAATCATAGTCAAGGTAAGAATCATATACATAGAAATGTGTATATCATGGAGTTATAAAAAATATAGGCATCACATGGAAATTGGAATCTAGTACAATACATGTATAAAAATTAAAAAAAAAATAACAAAAGAAACTATCTCCAGATAACATCACGATCTATTGATTAGTTATGTTCTCCCTTGATCCTATGGAAAAATAAATCAACCATCACCATGTAGGAAATTTCTTCTATCCCTACCTACATCCATGAAGTTTTTTCAGGTACCAAAAAATGGGCCAAACAGGGTGTGAAATAAAACTCAGTATTCCACCACCAACAATGTCTATAATGAGTCCAGTCTGTGTATATAATCTAAAGTAGTGTGAAAATATAACATGAGTAAAATTAATATAAGTTTAAGTGATTCTATCCAGTCTATCAAGGATCACTTTGATTAAGAAACTAAAACATAAGGGCTAATTGTAAATCATGGTAAGCAACACCAATGTCCTACACCGTGTAATCAAGTATTAGACTTACACATGCTAGGATCCAAGGAGAATTAATGTAAAAGGTATCCTTGTAGGTTAGATCCAAAGATTTTAAATTTACAGGGATTAATAGTAGGTTAAGTCCAAGGTGTGACAACCAAGGAATCCAAGTAAGTTGGATCCATAGATTAGAAATTTCTAAGGCATCAAAGTAATCTAGATCCGAGGAGTAAAAATTCCCAAGGCATCCATGTGGGTCGTCAATGCCAGACCAAAACCCTCTATTATCATCATAACCAATTCATTAACCACCTCATAAACCATTTCATCAATCCCATCACAATCATACACAAACTAAGGAATTATCCATTTCATTAATCATTTAAATAATCCCTTCATAATAGTACACAAGTGAAGGGATTATCCATTTAATAACTTTCATATATGAATGAAAAGGATCTTTATGGTTCTTATAACCTTCAACAATACACTTTATTACAACATTCAATTACCCATAAATAACACCAAACTCAACTCACCCCAAGGGTAAAATTTCAGTGCATAATAGGAAGAACCCACCCCATGGGTGGTTTAGGTTGAGGTTAGAAACCTATAACATAGTATAAGGGTGTAATGGAATGTATTAAACTAGAATTTAAAATTTGATTTAGGGGTTTTCTAATTTAGGAAGAAACAATTGGAAGGTTTGTTGTGTGTCATAATGGAAACAGGGTATAAACAACCATACATTGAGGGAAAAGGTATAGACCACATTCTTTATGATTGTAGAGGGGTAATATTCCATAGTAAACCTCTGATTTGGCCCAAATTAGAAGAAAATGGAATAATAAATAATTTCCCTAAAAATAGGGCATAATATCTTGCACCAAAATAAATCACTGATGAAAAGACAAATGAATAAAGGAGCCTAAGGATTAGAGAGATTACCAGTGACTATCCAATGAGATGAATGAATTTATATTTATAGGTAAGATGAAGAAATGGATTCAAATCATAGATGATGATGGCTTGATAGATTCTTATGGGAGGAAAAGGAGGTTCTTCTCGCTAGAAAATAAAAAAAGGTGGTTTAGGTTATAAGGATTTTAAGGAAAAAATGATCATTTGCCTAATTTTTAAGAGGCTACATGGATTAACCACACGGTTGGACAAACCGTGTGCCAACCATGCACATAACTCTATCTCAAGAGACCCCTCACATGGGCTAGGTGCATGGTTTGACTAACCCTACACAGCCTTTGTGAAACCCCTTTTTCACGTGTTTAAGATAAATCACACATCTGTAACACCCCAAGAATTTATAGTATGTCCTTCTTAAATAAATTAAATTTCTTTGATAGATTTCGTTGCACACAACACCAAGATTAAATGAACCATGATTAATATTATTATTTAAAATGAAATTATAACATATCCATTAATTCGGAGGTTATGAATAGTATTAACAGACTTATAAAAATATACGATTTAATTCATTGGTTACAAATTAATTATAAATGAATATAAGGACCAATTTAATATATATTAAATGTTTTTAAAAATAACTATTTTTATGCTCATAAAGTCATTTTACCCTAATAAATTAAAATAATTACTATTAGAGAACAACATTAATTAAATATATATGTCATATATTCAATCAATTATTTTTTATATTCATCTAATAGATTTGATAAACATAAGATAAGAACAAACCCAATATTACACATAAAACCTATATTTTTTATAAAAGAAGTTTTATTTCTTTTTAATGGAGAACCTATTTTAAATATAATTTTAAAACTTTTATATACTTTATTTGAAAAATAAAATTCTTTTAAATAAGGATATAAAATTTTACTTTGGTTAAATGTTTGGTATATTTATGATAAGTTTCATGTTTTGATGAATAGTGAAAATACTAAATTTTAATTAAAAACAAATTTTTTCATAAAAAAATTAGAGTGTTACATTATATTATTTAATGTGTGACATCCCAGACCTGGATGCCACTTATAAGGTGTCCTAAGACTAGTGTGCAACATGGCCACAAGCGCATCTCCTTAAAAACTAGAGGTTGCTGACTAGAAGCAGGGGCCTAGGGTGTATCCGTTGGGAGACTATGCCCTCATAATTAGAGCATAACAAATTGGATAATTATAAACAGAGGCAAATAGTAGAAGAAACAAGTAAACATAATACATGGAAAAAATAGAAAAATGAAAATAAATAACTAAATCAACTAGAATAACTGATGATGATATGTCATGTCACTAAAAAATGGAAAACATGGATACAATACAATAAACATAACATGTTACACAAAAGTTTAAAGGTAATAAAAAGAGTATACCAAGTATCATGAGATCCGGCTCGGTCATATAATATCAAGATCCATCCAAAATAGCAATAAATGAAAATTTCAAAGCTGTATTCTTCCCTTTATCAACACTTATATTCATGTAATCTACCTTGGGTACCAAATGATTACCAAAGAGGGTGTGAGATAATTCTCAGTTGGACACCACCAATGGTGTATAAACCATTCATCTTGGGTAATGGAAATTTAACAGCATGGAAGCATGTAAATATAAAGTAGGACAATGTAACTAAATACCGAAGTACCTACTTTGGCCCTCAGATTATGTCTGAACATTTAACAAGTTCATTATTTTATTATTACCTATTTTTGAATATGCCACTTGTTAACAATAGCGAAGGTTCTATGATGTGACAAGGAAACTTGTAATGATATTTAATAATGAAGTTCCAAGGTAATAACCTAGGAAACGTATACCTCAAGGGTCACCAACTCAGTAATGACTGTTGCATGGCTAAGGGGTATGAGTGTAATCCATGGAGAAAAGTCCAAGTCATTCCACAATAAGACACCTAATGAGTCCAAGGAGTTTATCCAAGGAAAAATGGGTCAAATCAATGACTAGGCCCGATGGGATTTAACCTTGGAATCTACTTATCAATGATGGATATAAGGAGTGTATCCAAGGAATCCAGTAATAATATTTAAGGGAAACTATGGTGTCATACTAGAAATCCAAAGTTAGATAAGAATTGAGTTCTAGCTAGGTCTCAATCAATGAAAGCCGCATCCGTGAATCAGAATGGGTGTAACACCCTGACCCCAGTTACCCAGAGTCAGTGCATTATTACGTATCATTAGCATGATCACAAAAGATCAAGTCTAGAAAGACTGATTATTTTAGTAGACTTGGAATTACTAGTTACATTCATAAGGTTTACATTACATCATAAAATAGAAAACTATAACAAAATTGTTTCCATATACAACACTGAGATCCCATAGACTATCCTTGCAGGTCAGTCATAATAAAATTATTCACATCTTGGTAAAAATAAAACATAGAAAGGGGTGAGATCAGATGCTCAGTAAGGATAACAATATAGCAGAAGCTTTCATAAATAAGAATAAACATTTAAGGCAATGTATAAAAATAAAACAAAATCCTTTTAAACTTTAAATTCAGAATAATATGGAATAGATAAAAATCAAATAAATGTTATTTACTTATTTACATGGATATTCTAGTAGTCGAATAATCACATGCAATATCAATAGCCACTTTCATAATGATGGAATGCATAATGCCAGACTTTCATAACCACGTAGTGAAGGCCTTGTGCCAAGACTACAAATATGATTTTTTCAAGGCCTTGTGCCAACACACTAGTTTGTCTCATGAGACCTACCGATGAATCTAGGAGCTATAGCGGGCTCCACCCATCATTTACTAAGTCCAATGCATTCCTCATATGAAAATTTTTAAACATAACATAAACATTCGTATTAAAACTAGCATAAGAAATGTCAATAATTTATCCATAAACCATGAATGGTATAAATATAACACATAAATATTCAAACATATCACAAAACCTTCAATACAATATGGAAGTTTTTTATCATAATAAATCAACTTTAAATAAGCTTAAGATACATCAAAGGATGTTAACATAGATGAAATCAAAACCTTTTTTAGAGAAATATCTCTTTCCATTTTGAAATCATTTAAGAGTTAAATAATTAATAAAGAAAACATTTATTTAGAAAATATTCTTATAAGCTTTTAAGGGAATCTTTGACGATGTTATAACGGTGGAAAATAGCCGCACCCGCCGTATAAGTTAAAAAAACATTCTTACCTTAATTTTGTTGAAAAGGTTATAAAAGACCTTATTTGGAAAATGACAGAAATATTACTTTATAAACATATTATAAAATTCAAACAAGGATATAAATTAATTTAACCCATAGTCTAGTAAATAGTAAAAATATTTTGGAATACATTTTTAAGAAACATGGATGTTGATGATAAATAGGTCCCAGTAGATAATTACGTATAATCAACCTTGGATAATGAAGAGATTGTAGAATTAATTCTTACCTTGTATTTTTCCTTGGTCTAGGGTAGGTTAACCTCCTGTATAATGGTGAAATAATTGTTATTAAATTATACAAGAATCATATACATTAATATGATATCATATATGATCTTTTAACACTGCTTTGTTAATAATATCTTAGTATTATCGTCGTTTCGGGTGTTAATAGATTCGTTTTCCTTTATATTATTTGTTATGTGAGTCATATTTTTTATTTATGGGATTTATATTATTCAAATACATAATTATATCAAGTCTTTAAATTTTTTTTAATCATAAAATGAAAATTAGTCTTGAATGGATATGATGGGGAATGAATCTCATCGCGTTCATGGAGATGGTAATCTGTACGTACGCACGAGCGACAATATCATTATTTTGATATTAAAATAACATATAATTTGATGGTATATAATATATAAATAATCATTATCATGTTATATTTATTATTTAAATCAATTAAACATCATTATTATACTCATCCAAATAATAGTGTATTGAATAACAATTACACCACGACGTGGAGACGGCAAGCCGTACGTATGCACATATGGTGACATATCATTAAAAGGATGGATATAATAATGAATATGGTTGTACCATATTTATAATAACATAAAAGTATATATAAGACACTGGAGTTGTTATTTTATAATGGAAACAACAAATAATGTGGAAGTGGAAGAAGAAAAGAACTTGAAAGAGGTGATGAAATATTTAGCTCTTCTTCAGGTTCTTCATTTTGATTTGATCAAAAGGGCTCCATAAGTTGGATTTTTTATTAAAGGAAGGCCTCTAGGATGAATGGAGGATAGTTTATAGGGTATTTGGGTAAAGTTTGTCCGATCCAAATGGCTTTGAAGGTGTCAATTATAGAGAAGGGGGAGTGCCCTTTTATAAGAGGGGTGAGGAGCACCTTAGGAAAAGCTAGAAATGTTATTTTATAATAAAATAATTTTCGGTTTATAATGGATCCAAAATTAATTATTTAAATTTTAATGTGGATATGGGTCGAAAACCACTCAACCAATAGGTTTTAGACAGGTTTGTGTCACTATATTAACTTTATCGTTTAGATTTAACTCTTAGTTAAATAGTTTGACATTTACCATGTCTCTTTGTATTTTTATATTATATGGTTAATAAACTTACTATATACTTCCAAGATAACCCCAAGTGGTTCATAAATGATACAAATATCATTATATAAGTATTTTGGCCGAACCTAAGTTTTTTAGGAATAGAATATTAATTAATAATATAATATTTGTTTTAAAAACTCTTTAATGTCAATTTTGATACTATTTGGTATTTTGTTTTTTCTAAATTCTTAACAGCATTATTAATTCAAAAAAATTCATCTAACCAACCATAATAATTCATATTTACCTATAAAATTATGTTAATTCATAAAAAGTCTCAAATTACATTTATTTGGATATTTATAATATCAATTATTTTAATATTTAATTAATTAAGTAATTACTGCATTATCATTGTGTCATAAATAAATTAAATTATTTAATATCTAAAATAAATAAATAAACTACCATTATGTAGGAAATATTTTTATCTTTCTAATGAATATTTATAGTCGAATTTATCTTATGTATAACCCTATATTAAAAATGATTTAGTTATTAAACTTTGATTTTAACTCTTTTAACTCTTCTTTGAATTAAATAATAATAAATGTCCTAATCTAAACCAAGTGGACCAAAGAGGTTCATATTTTATTCCTAAGGTTGTTTTTGGTAGAATTATACTTATCCAATAGAATTAGGACATGTTTTAGGGTAATGATAATATCATTTTTACCCTTAATTACCCTATTTACTTTTAACCGTGATAAATAAAAGTAACAAGTTAATATTCACCAAAAATTATTTTCATATTATTAAACAAATTTTTTCTTACTGATATAAATGGTGTCTCTCAGATTTTTTAAATTCCACTCACAGAAGCGGTAAAATTAAGTTTTATGTGAATTTGAAAATTCTCCTAGGAGGTGGGTAAAAGACGGTGAAAAGTTCAATAAATTTTCTATATATCTAAAATTATTATAAAATGACTCTAATGAATTAAATTGAACTTATATAGGTATTATATATCTATTTTTACATAAAATAAATTTAAATAAAATAACTAATTAGTTAAATAAGAATTTGGTTTTAAACTATAACTCAGTGTTTTTCACTATTCATCAAAAATTGAAAGTTTTCAGAAAAATACCAAAAATTCACCCTAAGCTAATTTCAATATCCCGAATACAAAAATGAAGTCCATTTTGAAAGATAAAATTTAAAAAATTTAAAAAATTGGGTATTAATATTCATAACGGCTAGTTTGATTGGTTGTGGTGTGTTAGAACTCGAAGTTGCGTACAACGCACGCTACTGTATTATTCAAAGAGAAGCGTACCGTGGAAGCTTGGGGTGTTACATTCTCCCCTCCTTCAAATAATTTCATCCTCGGAATTTCTAGAATATTACTACATAAAAATACTTGGGTGGTTCTTCATCATAAGTTCCTCGGGTTCCCACGTTTCCTCTTCCATCTTATGGTTTCTCCATAAAACTTTTACCAAACGAGTCGTCCGGTTTCTCAGAACTTGTTCTCTTGTATCAATAACCTTGAAAGGCTATTCTCAATAAGGCAGATTGAGTTCCAGTTCTAATTCCTCATAGGTGAGTACATGCGTTGGGTCAGGCACGTATTTTCTCAACAATGATACGTGGAATACATCGTGAACTTGGAGAGACTTGGCGACATTGCCAAACGGTAAGCTACAGCCCCAATTCATTCTAGGATTTCGAAATGTTCGATATATCTGGGACTCAATTTTCCCTTCTTACTGAAATGTATAACACCCTTCCATGGAGATACCTTCAAGAAGACATGATCTCCTACCTGAAATTCCAAATCCTTCCTTCAATTATCAACATAGCTCTTCTGCCTACTTTGAGCTGCTTTGATGTGGTTTTGGATTACCTTCACCTTTTCCATCGTTTCCTCCACCAGTTCTAGGCCTATGAGTTTTCTTTCACCAACATCATCCCAACAGGTTGGTGTGCGACATCTCTTTCTGTATAACACTTCATATGGTGTCATCTGAATACTTGAATAGAAGCTATTCTTATAGGAAAATCCTACCATAGGTAAATATTGATCCTACATACCTTGAATGTAATGTGAGCATGAACTCAACATGTATTATAAGGTTTTAATAGTCCATTATGATTATCCATCAGTTTGGGGGTGGTAGGCAGTTCTCAAACAAAGTTCAGTATCTAGGTCTTTCTAAAGACTTTTCAAAAATCTTGATGTAAAACATGGATCACGATCAGAAACAATCAATAGTGGTACTCCATGAAGTCTCACAACTTCATTAATATATAGCCTTTCTAGACGTTCAAGTGGTAAATCTTCTCTTATAGAAAGAACATGTTCTGACTTGGTAAAACGATCAACAATGACCCATATTGTATCATTCTTTCAATGAGTCTTTGGTAGTCTCATGACAAAGTCCATCATAATATTATCCCATTTCTACTAAGGTATGGGAAGAGGTTTCATGACTCCTCCAGGTTGTTTCCTTCCAACTTTCACTTGTTGACAAACCATAAATCTTGACACAAAATCAACAATCTCCCTCTTCATGTTGTCCCACCAAAAACGGTCCTTCAAATCTCTATACATTTTGGTGCTCCCATGGTGTATAGATAAATTAGATCTATGAGAATCACCCAAAAATTCTCTTTTTAGATCAAGTATATCGGGAACACAAAGTCTCTTCCCAAATTTCAAAATCCCATCTTCATACATAAAGTCACTCAATCTCCCATCATTCACAACTTTATTCTTCTTTTGAAACTCTTAATCACCGGTTTGAGAACTCTTTATCCTTTCTAGTAAAGATGGTTTGGAAACCATTTAAAAAAGTATTTATGTTTCACCTTCCATGGTGATTCCCATATCCATATTTACTAGATCCATATATATATGATCCTTTTCAACTCTCATCGTGTTCAAAACTCCATGATCCTTTCTACTCAAAGTATCTTCCACCTTATTTTCCTTCCCCTGGTGGTAGTGTATAGTTCAATCATAATCCTTGAGTAGTTCAAGCCATCACCTTTGCCTCATGTTGAGTTATTTTTGTGAGAAAATATACTTAAAACTCTTGTGATCGGTATATATCTCACATTTTTCACCATAGATATAGTGTCTCCAAATCTTCAAAGCAAAGATTACAGCTGATAACTCAAGATCATGAGTAGGATAGTTTTGCTCATGAATTTTTAGTTGTTGTGATGCATAGGCAATAACCCTATCATTCTCCATAAGGATAGAACCAAGTCCTTTCTTTGAAGCATCACTATAAATAACAAACCCATCATTCTCAGATGGTAGAGTCAATATAGGATCATTGACTAATCTTTTATTCAGTTCTTCAAATCATTCATCACAATCTTTTGTCCAAACAAATCTAACCCCTTTACGTGTGAGCTTGGTTAATGGGTTATCCAATCAGGAAAAATTCAGGACGAAATTACGATAATAACCTACTAAAACAATAAAATGGTGTACCTCAGTTATACTTGTCAGTGCTGGCCGTTCTTGGATTGCCTTGGTCTTTTAAGGATCAATGAAGATTCCATCATTAGAGAAAATATAGACAAGAAAAGAAATCTCCTGAAGCCAGAATTAACACTTGCTAAACTTCCCATATAATTCATTTCTTCTAAGATTCTTCAGGATAATGCGCAAGTGATTTTCATGATCTTCATAGATTTTGGTGTATACCAATATATCATCAATAAATAACACTACAAAGTCATCAAGATATTCCTTGAAAACTATGTTCATTAGATTCACGAATACAGAGGGTGCATTGGTCAATCCAAAAGGCATTACTGTAAACTCATAATGCAAGTACTTGGTTCAAAATGCTATTTTCGGAATGTCTTCCTACTTCAAACACAACTGATGATATCCAGATCGAAGGTCAATCTTTGAAAATTATTGAGCTCCATGAAGTTGGTATAATAAATCATCAATGCAAGGTAGGGGATACTTTCTCTTTATTGTTATAGCATTGATCTCCCTGTAGTCAATGCACAACCTCATAGATCCATCTTTCTTATTAACAAAAATGATAGGGGATCCCCATGGAGAAACAGTAGGGTGAATAAATCCCTTATTACTCAATTCCTCTAGTTGTTTCTTTAGTTCCACTAATTCTACAGTGGCCATTCTATAAGGGGTCTTCGATATGGGCCTTGATCTAAGAATTAAATCAATGGAAAACTCAATTTCTCATTCTAGAGGATGTCTAGGTAAATCCTCTAGAAATACATCAACATACTCTTTCACAATAGGTACATCCTCTATTTAAACATTATTTTCCTCACCCACAGTTATTTCATTCTCTTCCTCCCCAATAATTGAATTTATTTGAGCTACTAGGGGTGGATCTAGATAAGAATTAGGTGGTGATGATTCTGCTCTAAAGATAAAGCGTTCTTTATCGTTATCATCAAAAATTGTAACCTACTTCTTCTTATAATAAATCTTCACATCATGGTCCAAAAGCCAATCCATACTGAGGATTATATCAAATTCAATCATGGGTATGATGATGCGATCAGCAGATAAAGAACATTTATATGCTCTAATGGGAACTTATTCACAAAACATTATTGCGATGATACTTCCCTTATGAGTTTTGACTAACAACTCCCTTGTTAAATAAAATTAGAAATATCTAATTTTCTTAGCAAACTGGGAAGATATGAAAAAATACGATGATTCGGAATTAAATAAAGAATTTTCTAAACTTGAGGAAACCATTAAATTACCTACCACCATGTCTTTCGGAGCTTCAACCTCAGTAGTAGTGATATAATAAGCTTGGCCTTGATACCTTGTCCTTTTCTAAGGTAAGTTCCCCTGACTATTAGGATATTCATTCGCATAATTCCTCCTTTATCTACAATTGTAGCATTCAACATCGACAACCTCTTTCTTCCCCTTGAAATCACGAGCTTGGTGGACTTTTTCACCACACTTGTAACAGACTCCCATTCCCTTCAGAAAATTACCAGGGTGTTTCTTCCCACATTTTATACAGGATGGATATTCAACTTTTCCCTTCTTCCCCTTATTTCCAATTCCAGAGTGTTCAGGAGATCTCTTCTTCTCTTGCTTTACTTTAAAGTCGTGAGACTTAGAGAATTATTTTTCTATCTTGATAGAACATGAGACAATATCTTTGTACGACGATAAGGATTGTGAGACTAATGCTCGAAGAAGAAATGGTTTTAACCCCTAAAAGAAACGATCAATATTACTTCTTGGGTTACGTATATAATCTGCTGCATGCCTTGCTAACCTTGTAAATTTAGCTTCATACTTTGCGACATTCTCATCCCCCTTTTAACTTAGACTCAGAAATTGCCTTTCCATATCTGCTCAATGGTCACGAGAAAAGTATTTTTCTAAGAAAAGATCTTTAAACTCCCTCCATTCAATATTTGATACTTCATCATCTTCCTTTGTGTTTTGAATCAATGACCACCATTGATCAACATCTCCAGTGAGGTAGTAAACTGCCATGACAACTTTTTCCCTTTCGCTACTCCCCAAGGTGTGGAATATTTTTTATAAGGAATTTATCCATAACTCGGCTACTAGTGTATTTTTACTCCCATTGAATGTTGGTGGTTGTTTCCTAATGAAGTGATCTAACATTGATCCTCCATGCTGCGGATCAGGGTGCTCCATACGGGTAAGGTTATTATTCATAACCTGAGTGGGTTGTCCCAATATAGTGATAAGATGATTAGAACCAGTTTTATCACCAGCTCCACTATAATTATCTTGAGCAGGAGGGAAATACCTACATGTAGTGCATGCATTAATACAGTTTCCATTCCTTCCACTATGTACCATTTCTAAACAATGGCATAAACTAGATTAGTTTATGAATCGAAATACATAATTCCAAACTTGTAAAACACTTAACATAAATTGAACAGTTTATGGATATAATCCATAATCATAAAAAAAAATTCTTTTAGGAAGTATATACTCATAAACCCTTCATAATGGTTTGTAAAGAAAATGAGAATTATCCTAAGCATATCCCCCAGGAGTGTCGTAACCAAGAGTGCAGAAAGACCTGTTGTCATGCACCAGTTCAAGTTTGAGTCTAGCTCAAAGTGGTGTTTTCAGGTTTTACCCCTAGGTACATCTGTCCCATAGCCGTCTCTACCTGCTCGTATCCAGACAGGGATATATTGCTTGGAAAACTCAAAAAATCTCTACAATACCAAAATTCCAGGAAGTTCTTCTATACTAATCCTCAAAGTCTATCTTAGGGTAATGTGCTCTAATCAGAGTTTATCTAAATCTAGATTCCAAGGTTTGTACTAAACTTCCTCTGATACAAACTGTAATTCTCCAGCCCCAGTTACCCAAAGTCGGTGCATTATTACGTATCATTGGAATGATCACAAAAGATCAAGTCTCTAAAGACCGATTAGTTTAGTAGCCTTAGAAGTACTAGTTACATTCATAAGGTTTACATTACATCATAAAATGGAAAACTACAACAACATTGTTTCCATAGACAACACTGAGATCCCATAGACTATCCCTACAGGTCAGTCATAATATACTTCTTTGCATATTAGGAAGAATAAAACATAGAAAGGGGTGAGCTCAGATGGTCAGTAATGATAACAATATAGCGAAAGCTTTCATAAATAAGTATAAACATTTAAGGCAATGTATAAAACTAAAAAAAATCCTTCTAAACTTAAACTTCAACATAATATGGAAAATATAAACATCAAATAAATTCCATTTACTTATTCACATGTAATTATACTAGTTGAATAATCACATGCAATATCAGTAGCCACTTTCATAATGATGGAATGTATAATTCCAGACTTTCATAACCATGTAGTCAAGGCCTTATGCCAAGACTAAAAACAAGATTTTTACAAGGCCTTGTTCCAAAACCTTTTTTAGAGAAATATCTATTTCCATTTTGAGATCATTTAAGAGTCACATAATTTATAAAGAAAACATTTATTTTGAAAATATTCTTATAAGCTTGTAAGGGAAGCATCAACAATGTTATAATGGCCGAAAATAGCTGCACCCACTGTATAAGTTAAGAAAAAACATTCTTACCTTAATTTTGTCGAAAAGGTTATAAAGGACCTTGTTTGGAAAATGATAGAAATATTCCTTTATAAACATATTATAAAAGTAAAACAAGGGTGTAAATGACTTTAACCCATTGTTTATTAAATAGTAAGAATGTTTTGAAATACATTTTAAAGAAACATGGATGTGGATGATAAAGAGGTCCCAGTAGATAATTACGTATAAACAACCTCAGATAATGAAGAGATTGTAGAATTAACCCTTACCTTGTACTTTTCCATGGTCGAGGGTAGGTTAACCTCTTGTATAATGGTGAAATAATTGTTATTAAATTATAAAAGAATCATATACATTAATATTATATTGTATACAATCTTTTAACATTGCTTTGTTAATAATATCTTAGTATTATCGTCGTTTTTGGTGTTAACAGATTTGTTTTCCTTTATATTATTTGTTATGTGAGTCATATTTGATATGGATGGGATGTATAATATTTATATTAATAATTATATTAAGTATTTAAACATTATTTTTAATCATAAAATGAAAATTAGTCTTGAAAGGATATGATGGGGAATGAATCTCATCACGTTCGTGGAGACGGTAATCTGTACGTACGGACGAACGACAATATCATTTTTTTGATATTAAAATAATATATAATTGGATGGTATATCATATATACAGAATAATTATCATGTTATATTTATTATTTAAATCAATTACACATCATTATTATACCCATCCAAATAATAATGTATTGAATAACAATTACACCACGACGTGAAGACGGTAAGCCGTACGTACGCATGTATGTTGAAATGTCATTCAAAAGATGGATAGAATAATGAATATGGTTGTATCATATTTATAATAAAATCATAGTATATAGAAGATATTGGAGTTATTATTTTAGAATGGAAACAACAAATAAAGAGGAAGTAGAAGAAGAAAAGCACTTGAAAGATGTGATGAAATATTTACCTCTGCTTCGGGTTCTTCCTTTTGATTTGATCCAAAGGTATCCTTAAGTTGGATTTATGACTAAATTAAGGCCTCTAGTATGATGGAAGGATATTTTAGAGGGTATTTGGGCAGATTTTGGCCGATACAAATGACTTTGAAGGTGTGAATTAGAGAGAAGGGGGAGTGCCCTTTTATAAGAGGGGTGAGGGGCACCTTAGGAAAAGCTAGAAATATTATTTTATAATACAATCATTTCTTGTTTATAATGGATTAAAAATGGATTATTTAAAGGATAATGTGGGGATGGGTCGAAAACCACTCAACCAATAGGTTTTAGACAATTTTGGGTCACTATATTAACTTTATCATTTAGATTTAACTCTTAGTTAAATAGTTTTACATTTACCATGTCTCTTTGTATTTTTAAATTATATGGTTAATAAACTTACTATATACTTCCAATAGAACCCCAAGTGATTGATTAATGATACACCTATAATTATATAAGTATTTTTGCCAAAGCTTAGATTTTTAAGAGAATAATATTAATTAATAATATAATATTTGTTTTAAAAACTCTTTTATGTCAATTTTGACACTATTTGGTATTTTGTTTTTGATAAATTTATAACAGCATTATTACTTCAAAAAAAAATTCATCTAAAGAACCATAATATGTCATATTAACCTATACAATTAGTGTAATTCATAAAAAGTCTAAAATTACATTTATTTTGAAATTTACAATATCAATTATTTTAATATTTCATTAATTAAGTAATTAGTGCATCATCATTGTGTCATAAATAAATTAAATTACTTAATGTCTAAAAAAATAAATAAAATACCATTATGTAGGAAATCGTTTTAGATTTATAATGAATATATATAGTCGAATTTATCTTATTTATAAGCCTATATTAAAAATATTTCATTTATTAAACTTTGATTTTAACTCTTTTAACTCTTATTTGAATTAAATAATAAAAAATGTTATAATCTAAACCAAGTGGACCAAAAAGGTTCATATTTTGTTTATAAGGTTTTTTTGGTCTAATTATACTTATCTAATAGAATTAGGACAAGTGTTAGGGTAATAATAATATCATTTTTACCCTTAATTACCCTATTTACTTTTAACTGTGGGAAATAAAAGTAAAAAGTTACTATTCACCAAAAATTATTTTCATCTTATTGAACCACATTTTTCTTACTGATATCAACCCTATCTCTTGAATTTTTGAAATTCCACTCACAGAAGCGATAAAATTAACTTTTATGTGAATTTGAAAATTCTCCTAGGAGGTGGGTAAAAGACGGTAAAAAGTTCAATAAAATTTTTATATATCTAAAATTATTATAAACTGAATCCAATGAATTACATTGAACATATATAGGTATTATGTATATATTTTGCATAAAATAAATTTAAATAAAATAAATAATTATTTAAATAAAAATTTAGTTTTAAACTATAACTCAGTGTTTTTCACTGTTCATCAAAAATTGAAAGTATTCATAAAAATAGCAAAAATTCACCCTAAGCTAATTTTGATATTCTGAATCCAAAAATGAAGTCCATCTTGAAAGATAATATTTATAAAATTTTTAAAAGTAGGTATTACTATTCATAATGGTTAGTTTGATTGGTTGTGGTGTGTTAGAACTCGAAGTTGCATACAACACACGCTACTGTATTATTCATGAGAAGCGTACCATGGAAGCTTGGGGTGTTACAATGGGTTTATGAGTGCTCACGACATTCCATATGGAATCTAAGGTGAGTTCAATTAATGCCACTCCAATTTGATAATGATTTCATATAATATTTCATAAGGTTCAATCCATTACCTTTCATTAGTGCGACAAAGCTAATTGAGCATGAAACCATTTAATCAAGTTTTAATTAATAAATAAGTCCATTTGGTTCAAGCCTTGCCTTTCATTAGTGTGATAAGGCCAAGTAGCTTGTAACCATTCATTTAATCCATTTGAGGAAGTTTTAATAATCAAGGATCACTCCACTACCTTCCATTAATATGGTAATGGATTCTACGGACATGAAACCTATTATTCAATTATATTTAATAAGGCCAAGTCATATACTTAGTATACGTTCCAATTTTCATTTAACATTAATTTATCAATTTGAAGCACTCACCTTAGGTGGGTCAAGTGGTAAGCATACTTGGTACTTTCCATTATTCAATTAACAATTTAAATTAATCCATTTAATATTGAAAATCTTACCTTTAGAGGGGCCAAGCCAAGGCACACCCGAATGGCAACTCAAATGTGTCAAAACACTAAAATGACAATTTTGAAAAAACATCCTCCATGGGATGGATAGATTTCTGTTAATAACCACTAAAAACTAATAAAATATTTGAAAATATCATAACCATAAGTTTCTAATGATTATAAGGGTAACATATAAATTCAACAAATGGCACTCGATGAAATCGGCGGGCCCCACGTGACATTTCAAAAATCAATGATCTTGAGGGATGAGTTATAGACCACCCATTATAGGTTTGTATGACTCTAATTCTCTAGTATATACCTCTTATTTGGCTTGGAATTAGTAGATCTAATAAAAGGGTAAAAACCCTCACACCTTGATAACTAGGTCGAGAGCAAGAGTGAAGAAGAATGACCCAAATGGACTCGAGTACATACTGTTACACATCCAACATGATGAATTAAATCTCAAACAGATCCCAAACGAAGAAGATCTATTAATCCATAGATTAGTTATTAAACAATCTCCCAAATGGTAAAAAATGGAATTCATACTTCTAGAAAATCTTATAGGAGGAAGGAGAAGGTTAAATTAGACCATTAAGGGTAAAATGGTTAAATTACCCAAAATTTAACTTGTACATAGTTTTTCCACACGGTTTTCCAAACTATGCACCAACCATGCATGAGAACATATAGTAAGGGGCATACCACATGATTATTCCACATGTTTAGGGAAACTGTACATAAATGATGTGAGATGGATTGTCCCGAAAATGAAAACTATTCACACAGTTAGATCCCACTATGCACCTTACCTACATGGTTTAGTCTAAACATGTGGTAGGGCCATTTTCCCCAAAAATATGGGTTATGGGATGGTAACAAGACCCAGACACACCAAATACATTTTTTAACTCATTGGGTATCCATAAAAGGTCCAAAATAAATAATTAGACTGAATTTTAAAGGATCTATACCTGAGTAAAAAATTGGGTTCTTATTATCATCCCCCCTTAAAAGAACTCATCCTTGAGTTCTCCTTCCATGGGTGGTTTAACACTACCTTAAAACAACTCTAGATACTTGGCATGTATGATGGCCTCCCACTCCCAAGTCTCATCCTATCCATGGTTGTGCTTCTATTGCACTCATAATATAGGAACATACCAACCTTGGAGAGCCTTCATGGTTTGGTCAATGATGCATACTGGATACTCCTCAAAGGTATCATCATCGTCTAACTCAACTTACTTATGATAAAAATTATGAGATGGGTCAGCATGATACTGGAAAAGCTGTGAAATGTGGAATACGTCATGCATGTCACAATACCTCTGAGGTAATAATAACCAATAGGCTACCAACCTAACTTTCTACAGAATTTGAAACGGCCCTACATAATGGGAAAACAACTTCCCTTTCTTCCATAACCATCTATGTCTTAGCCTAGGTGATACCCAAAGGAAAACATGATCCCCAAAATTGAACTCTATAGGTCAACGATGATGATCAACATATGATTTCTATTTAGAATGAGCAGTAATCATGTTCTTCCTGGTAAGATGAACCTACTTTGAAGTCTCATAAATGAGAGAAGGACCTAGTAGGGCAACCTCACCTACCTCTATCCATCACGTGGGAGAACAACATGAACTACTGTATAGGACCTCAAAAGGAGCATATCTAAATTTTTGCCTAAAAGATGTTATTATAGGTTAACTCAATGAGAGGGATATTCTTCTCCCAATAACTACCTAAATCAAGGACACATTCTCGAATCTTGTCCTCTATGACCTGTATTATCCATTCCAATTGTCCATTGGTCTGATTGTGGAAATTTGTGCCTAAAAGTACCTATTTTACCATAGCCTTTTTCAATCCTTGTCAGAACCGTGATGTGAAAAAATATTCCTTATCTTAAATGAGAGAATGAGGTACCCCATGTATTCATATGATCTAACCGACATACCATCTTCCCAACTCATCAACTTGTAAAGTCTCTTATATACGAATTAAGTGATCCAATTTCATCAGTATATTAATGAAAATACATATAGAATTTCTACCTCTAGGTGACCTTGGTAACTTGACTATAAAGTACATGAAAATATATTCCCATTTTCATTTTGGGACCGGAAGTGGTTATAAAAATCCTGCAAGTCTCTAGTGCTCCAACATCATCTGCTGATAAGTGTAACATCTAGAGATAAGGCCTGCCATCTAATGTTTCATCCTAGGTCACCAATACTGGCATCACATATCTCGATATATCTTGGAGATACCTAGATGAACTGGCCACTGAGAAGCATAGGCCTCATGCATCAACTCCTATCACATATCTGTAGGAACCTAGAATCATCCATGAATACACAGTATGTCATCTCTATCTACATACCAATCTGGAGGTTGGTTATCTCCTCATATACTCTCATGAGAATCAAGCCCTCAGGATCTAAAAATTGTCTATGCTTCCCCTTATCAAGGATAGAAGAGGTGACAGTCAAAGATAAGAGGTAAGACTAATCGTGAATATCATGGAAGTCTAGATGTAGCTCATAAAAGAGGTCAATTAACTTCCATTCATCACTGGAATCTCATATGGCCTATGTCTAAGTTTTCTAACTCATTTCATCCGCAACTACATTACCCATCCCAAGCGTATAGGAAAGCTCAAAATCAAAGTATTATAGATATTTGACCCATCTTAGGTGTCTAAGGTTCAAGTCACACTGAGTAAAGATATATTTGAGGCTCTTTTAGTCCATGTACACCACAAAGTTCTCACCTAATATATAATTTCATCAGCGATGTAAGGCATGGACAACTACTGCAAGATCAAGGTCATGTGTTAGGTAGTTTCTCTCATTAGGCCTGAACAACCAAGATCTATATGCAATGACTCTATCATCTTAAATCATCACTTATCCTAGGAAAATTCTTGATTCATCACAAAATACGGTAAAAACTCTTCCTAGCTATATAATAATCAGAATAGGTGCTGATACAAGCCTCTCTTTCATCTCCCAAAAGGCTTTCCCAGACCCAGACGCCACTTAGGAGGTTCCTCGAGCCTGGTTCTCAAAAGCATCTCCCCAAATGACAAAGGTTTTAGACTAGTAGTGAGGGATTAGGGTGTATTATTAGAGATACTATTCCCTCATTAACTGAATTAAACACAATGGATAATTATAAATAGTGGTAAATAGCATAAGCAACAATTAAACAGAATACATAGTAGAAAGAGAAAAATCAATTGCAATAACTGAATCAACTAGAATAATTGATGATGATATGTCATGTCACTAGAAAATTAGAATACATGGATACAATAAAACATGATTAACATGTTCACAAAAGTATAAATAAAATTAATAGACTATCCCAAGAATCTCGATCTCTGGCTCGACCATCTACTATTAATCTCCATCCTAAAAAGAAAGAAATCAAGTTTTCGAAGCTGTATGCTTCCCTTTATCAACACATGAATTCATTTAATCTTCCCTAGGTACAAAACGATTCCTAGAGAGGGTGTGAGATAAACCTAAATGGGCCACTAATAATGGTGTCTATAACATTCATCCCATGTAAAGGAAATGTAACTATGTGAAAGAATTCAAATATAAAGTAAACCAGTATAATGTAACTAAATACCCAAGTTCTTGTTTTAGCCCTTGGTTGGTGTCTGAAAATGTAAACAGTTCATTATTTGACTATTACTAGTTTATGAATATGTCACATGTTAACAATATTGAAGTTTACAAGATGTAACAAGGAAACCTATAATGATATATAATAATGAAGTTCCAAGGTAATAACCAAGGAAACATAGACCTCAAGGGTTGCTAACTTAGTAATGATTGTAGCCTAATTAATGGGTAAGAGTGTAATCCTAGTATCATAGTATAAGGAATTCCAAAATAAGATGCCTAAAGAGTCTAAGGAGTTCATCCAAGGTAAAGCGTGGCTAAGAAATGACTGGCCTCGATGGGCTTTAACCATGGAACTTGCTTGTCAATGTTGGACCCAAAGAGTGTATCCAATGAATCTTATAATAATATTGAATGGATCCTACAGTGTCATGTTGGTCATCCAATGTTAGACAAGAATCGGGATCCAGGTGGGTCTCAACCAAAGAGAGCCACATCCTAGAATTAGAATGGGGTTCTTGAGTGCTCAATTCATTCCATATGGAATCTAAGGCGAGATCATGTTAGGACACTCCTATTTGATAATGATGTCATAAAATATTTCATTATGTTAAATCCATTATTTTTCATTAGTGTGACAATGCTAATTGAACATGGAACCATTTAATCAATTCTTAATTAATCAATAATTCCATTTGGTTCTAGCCTTTCCTTTAATTAGTGTGACAAGGCCAAGTAAAATTCAACCATTCATTTAATCCATTTAAGGAGTTTTTAATAATCAAGGTACACTCTGCTACCTTCCATTAACATGGTAAGGGGTTCTATAGACATGAAACCTGTTATTCAATTATATTTAATAAGGCCAAGTCTTATACTTAGTATACATTCCAATTTCCATTGAACATTAATTTATAAATTTGAATCACTTACCTTGGGAAGGTCAAGTGGTAATAATATATGGAAATTTTCATTATGGAATTCACAATTTAAATTAAGCCATTTAATATAGAAAATCTTACCCTTAGAAGGGTAAAGCCAAGGAACACCTGAATGATGGCACAAGCATGTCAAAACACTAAAATGACAATTTTGGAAAAACATCCTACATGGGATGGACAGTGTTGTGGGAATAACCTCTAAAAAATAATCACAGATTTCGAAATATCATACCCATATAGGTCTAATGATTATAATCATGACATATAAATTCAATAAACGGAACCCGGTGAAATTGGAGGGCCCCACACGACAATTACAAAAATCAACAAACATGATGGATGAGTTATAGACCACCCACCATAGGCTTGTACGACTATTATCCTCTAATATGGGCCAAGTATTTGGATTGTAATAGAGTTTATTTGAGGAAATGGTAAAAAAACTCACACCTCGATAACTATGTCAAGGGAAAGAGAGAAGAATAATGACTCAAATGGACTCAAGTACATACCATTATGCATCCAATGTGACGAAAAAAAGATTGACCATATCCTAGATGAAGGATATCTCTTTATCCCTATTTCAGGCCTTCAAAAAGCTCCATCAATGGAGAAAATGGAGTTCATCCCACTAGAAAATTGCATTGGAGGAATGAAGAGGTTAAATTAGTCCATTAAGGGTAAAATTACCCAAAATTTGGCTTGTGTATGGTTTTATGAATGGTTTTCTAAACTATATACCAATCATGAATGGGAACCTATAGGAAGGGTCATATTGGATGATTATGTCACACGGTTAGGGAAACCGTGTGCCAACCATGTGAGATGGCTCTGCTCTAAAATACAGACCATCTGCATGGTTAAATCTAAATATGCTCCCTACCTGCACAGTTCACTCTAACCATACAACATGTCCATTTTCCCCAAAAAGATGAGTTCTGAACTCCAAAAAAGATACAGACACCCCTGAGACCTTTGTGAACTCATTAGGCATCCATAAAAGGGCCAAAATAAAGAATTAGACTAAAATTTAAAGGATCCTTACCTGAGTGAAAAATCGGGTTCTTACAAAATGGATTTAAAAGTATAAATATATTCTTTTTATCATTTTTCTAATTTAGGTCATTGGAATAAATTTTACATTGAATTTTGATATAAAAATGTTTCAATATTTTTAATGTTTAAACTTTAATAACCCGTTTTCTCACCCCATCAATAGGATTAATTTAAAATTAATTAATGAAACTTCTCTATTTAGAATTTCGAAAAATGGATACCATAATTGGAATCGGTTGGTCCAAATTATTTATATAGGTTTCTATTATTTTTGGGCATATGAATAGTATAATTTAGTAATATTTTAATTACCAAAGTTAAGGGTAAATCGATAATTAAGGGTAAAAGTAATATTCTAATATCATAAAATTACCCTAATACTTGTCCTAATTTAATTGGATGATCAAGATTCAAAAAAAATAAAACTTAGGCAGAAATTATAACCTTTTTAATCCACTTGGGTAAGAATATGAAATTTATTATATCTTATTTAAAGATAATTTAAAAATAAGAAACTCATATTTAAAATAAATAAATAATTTTTAACACGGGGTTATATAGAAGATAAATTATACTATAAATATTATTTTTAAATATAATAAATTTATATTCATCATAATAAATTATTTTTAATTTTTAGAGAAGAAATAATTTAATTAAAGGCTTTCATAATAATGATGCAGTGATTGTTTAATTAATGGAAATATCAAATAAATGATATTAAAAATATTAAAATAAATATAATTTGAAATAAATAATGACATAAAAAATTTATAGATAAATTTTACATGTTAAGTAAATATTAGAAGTGTTGGTTTGAAGTTATCATATTGTTACGATATTTTTAAAAAGACAAATAATGAATAGTATCAAAATTAACATAAATTACACTTTAAAATAAATAATATTTTATTAAATAATATAAAATTCATAAAAATATAAAATTCATAAAAATAACTATAATAAGGTTAAATATTTCATCATTGATCCAATTGGGGTTCGTTTGGAATTTTATAGTAAATATATTAACCCTAAAGTGTAAAAATCCTTGTTATCATGGTAAGAGTTAAAGGGTTTAAGCAAGGGTTAAATCCAAAAGATAAGGTTAATATTGTGACCTAAACATGTATAAAAATCCTTTTTTTGAGATTTTTTATACCTATCATCATATTATGTTCAAAATAACTCATTTTTAGCTATTTCAAATCTAAAATAAATTTATATTAATTTAATATTTTGAGAGTTTCATAAAGTGCCCCTCCCCTCTCTTATAAAAGGGAACCTCCTCCCTCACTTCCTCACACCACTTTGAGCCTTCTAACTTGACCAAAACCTATGAATTTATCCTCCCAACATTCTTATCAAAGTTCTAGAGGTAATTTTTTTCTAAAAATACCACCCAAAAATTCCCTAAGAGGAGATCCAAAGGAGTTTCACTAAAGAAGAGGTAATTGTATTTACCGACTCCTTTAAGATCATTTATTATTCCAATTCCTCTTTATGTGTTTTTTCCATTCTAAAATAATTTCTCCAATATCTTATATATGTAGATACATTGTTATGAATATGTTAAAACTATACTTTCTTCCATCCTATGAAAAATGAAATCACCACGCATGCTTATGTACGACATACCATATCCACGCCGTGGTGTAATCTATTTTTCATCACTTCTTTATTTGGATGGGTATAATGATGGATATAATATATATAAATAATATATATTTCATTATATTTATTCTTTATAATTAATACACCATTCAATTCCTTATCCATTCACCATTAAGGGTATGATATCATTGCCCGTGGGTATGTACAACCTACCGTCTCCACGATGCGATTTGACTCATTTTACATGTTAACCATTAAAAAATGATTATAAAGACGTATATAATGATTAAATTTAATATCTAATATATTAATATCATTTTTAAATGAAATAAATATATACTATTTATAATCAATAGTACTTATATGAAAAAACATTGATAGGAAAATGAAGTAGTTAACACCCAAAACAAGGGTAATAATGAAATATTATTAACAAATGGGTGATAAGATAATATAATAAGATCATATATAGTAAATTAAATATGTATATGTTTCTAGTATAAAATAGTAACATGTTTTAAACCACAATACATGAGGATAACTTACATTCAACTAAGGAAAGTATAAGGTAAGATATTTTTGTCTCACTTTTATTTCTTTGGGACACATACCTTATACACTACTTATTTATTTTGTGTGGTGTATATAATTCCCATGAATGTATTTTATAATTATTATCCTAAATATTATGGTATTTTCATATTAATATAATTTTATTTCTTTAATGGGGAATACAATTCTACTGATTATAATGTTGTAAGGGTTAATTTCACAATCTCATTTGTATTCGGGATTTCTTATATGTAAGTATATGCTAAGGAATATTTATCATCCACATACATGTTTCATAAAAATATTTTCCAAAATATTTTTACAATAATCCCACTATTTTTTTGGTATTTTACCAATGTTTTAATTTTATAAAAATTGTTTGAAAGGATTATTTCTGTTGTTTTCCAAAAAATGCACTTTATGAATTTTTGAAAAAAATACGAAAAGAATGTTTATTTTAAAATTATATGGTATGAGTAGAATTTACCACCATCATGACTCCTTGATGTTTTGAATCTTCCTATACAAGTTTATAAAGTCATTTAAAAAAATGTTTTCTTTTATAAATTTTAGACTCTTAAATAAATGATTTCAAAGAAAAAGGGTATTTTTCTAAAGATATTTCGAATGATTTTGTTAGATTATTTTCATTTCTGTTATCATACTATGTTGGATTATATACTTGATTGAGTTTTATCTATTAAGATATCATTTACCATATTTCATTTAATGTTTTATGATTTAGTTTGAGTATAAATGTGCTATTTTGATACCATTCATGGTTTATGGGTAAGTATTCACATTTCTTATACTAGTTTTAATATGAATGTTTATGTCAATTATATTTTATCACGCATTTCATATTAAGAACTAATTTTACTTAGTAAGTGATGTAAGGGGTCTAATATAGCCCCTCAATGCATCGATAGGTCTCATTAGACAATATGGTTTGTGTTTTTACGCATTTATGTATGATGTCTTTGCCGAAGCCTTGATGGTATGTTTATGATATCTCACATTATGTATTTCATCATTATGAGATTAGTTGTTGTTATTCTATATTATTATTTGACTAGTATGATATCCATGGTTATGTTTTACATCACATGTGATTATTTAAATGGCATGTTTTTTAGTTTTTTACCATTCCATATTGTTTACGATATATTTCCTCATAGATTATCATATACTATTTAAACTTATTGGGCATATGATATAACCCCTTTATTATGTTTTATTTTCCCAGGATGCCAAGATGTGTATTATGATTAAAATTCATGGTTAATGTATAAGAGTTATAGCTTTCTGAAAGGATTATCTATGTTGTATTTTATGTTTTGAATTGTAATTTAAGGTTCATGTATGTAATTTGGCTTCCAATACTGCTAAACTGATCAATCCTTTGGGATTCTAGTATTTTATCTATGATAATGTAATAAAGTAAGGTACTGGGTCTGGGGTACTAGGGTATGGGTCATTACAATTTTTATCAGAGATATTTTAGTTGAAAACTTGGAAACTAGATTTAGAAAAAAAATATTAGGGAACATAACCCTAAGATATAATTTTAGGATAAGTATAGAAGAACATCCTAGAATTTTAGTCAGGTAATATTATGTGGGTTATCCAAGATATACATCCCTATGAGGATAATTTGAGTGGAAATGGATCTGGAACAGATGTAACCAAGGGTAATAACTAAGAAAAGGTGTGTCGGGCCTAACTCGGCATAACCTGGTACATGACAAAGGGCCTTATTGTGCACCTAGTTTGACACTTCTGTGGAATATTCTTAGGATAATTAAAATTTTCAATACAAAACATAATGAATGATTTGAATATATGATGAAAATGAATAACCTAGGTTTTACCTAAGATGTTTTACATTGAAAATATCATTACATGATATTCTATAAATGATTTTATGTTTTTATTATTATGACTAGTGTTACTCACACTAATATTTCTGATTTTAGTCAATGGTTGGAACTATAACGAGTCATGTTAACATTGAATATGATGGAGAATGTGGTGGAGATGTGAAACCAAATGGAATTTTGATATGAGGTAAGTATATCATGTTCATGCTTAATCAGTTCTACTGAAATATAATTAATAACATATACCTTAACAAACTCCTTAACAAACAAAAGAAGAGAATTACATAGCTTTTTTTGAGCTCAGGTGGTGGAGACCATGGAGAAAAGATGGATTGATTTCCATCATGCAAGAAATATGGAAGGAGACACTCAAGAAAGAATCTAAATTGAAAAAAAATTATTTATGTGTGGGAAAGAGGTACATAAAGCAAAGAATTTCTATTGAAAAATAAAGGGTATGATGAAGGGAAATAAAACTCATCCTAAAAATATATTTTTAGTTCATTTCATTAAATGTGGTGAATCTGGGAATTAACCTAGTAAATGAAATATTATATAGTATAAAATATAGAACAAAGAAGGATCTATGTGGAAATAAATGGATGAAGTATTTATGTATTGGGGTTTTATGGAAAACCTTAGTTAAAAGGAAATTTAGTGATTAACCTTATTTCATAGATGTCTAATATATTTATTTTGGGAGTTATATTAATATGTTTTAAAAAAAGGAAAACCTGAAAATTGGGTGAAAACCTGCCACGTCTAGCAAGGCTACAGGGTTTGAACCCACAATTGAAGGGTGACAAGGGTGCAATAACTTCTATTATCCTACATGAAGTCCGGGTTAACATGGGTCTTTTTAGTTAAAGTATTTAATAGATAAAGGTGTTTTATTATAACCTTTGGATTGGAAAATGATTTAGTGATTTAGTGATTAATGTTATTTCATAATACATTTTCTATTTTTGGAATCCTATTAGATTAAGGTAAACATGATATTTTGAGGAAAAACGGTTGGATTGTATTTTGGAGTCAAATATGATTTTATTACGGACTTATGGAAATTCAGTTTATATTTAGAAATGGTTTAAAACCTTGGAGGTTATGATATTTATAAAATTAAATTTATTAAGAGTGATTGAATTTATTTGGAAGGCTATATGATTAAACCCTTCTGATTATTGAGTTTCAATTCTTGTCTAGATTATTTTTGAGGATGGATAATTATTTTCTGAATGATCTATGTTGAACTTTGGGTTTTGTAGTTGAATTTTTGAGATTCTCTTGGGGTAATTATATTATATTATCCTAAACATTTTGGTTTTAGTTGATTTATAATGACAGAAGGAATATATAGTTATACTTTTGTGTATTTTTTGATCTGTAGAAGTTGATTCAAAATATATAGACTTAAAAGGAATCATCTTAAGTACTCATCATTTGGAAAAAAAGATAAGTTTGTGGTAGGAATTTATTAAAGGATGAAACTCTACATATAAAGTAAGTATGTTTCCTTATGTTCTTACTCTATGAAGTAAATTAATTCTTTAACTATAAGGAAAATATATTGAAACCAAAAATGTTATCATAATACCTTTTTTTCTGATGAATCAAATGGTTCCTTAGATAATCGCAGATTTATAGCTCTTTGTGATTCTTAACTTTAACTTAATCATGTTCTCTATAACTCTTCATCAGAACTTGATAGTTATATTTATCTTCCATGTCAATTTTTTTCTATATGGAACCCTAGTATGTGTTATCTTTGATGACCTTAATACTTCCCTTTATTTATTTTAAATTTTCGGTCTCATTAAAATTTTTCCAATGTGGGATTTCAAAAAATATATTTTGAAAAGTAAAAACCATAGTTTTCAATACCAATATAGATTTTAGAGGACAAAATTTATTGAAGTAAAATATGATTTAATACCCCAAGACTTTACACTATGTATCTTCTTGAATAAATTCAATTTATTTGATAACTTACGTTGCATGAAACACTGAGCTTAAACGAACTATGATTAATATTATTTTTAAAAATGAAATTATAACCTAGACATTAAGTTAGTGGTTATGAATAGTTTTAATGAACTTATGAAAATATATGGTTAAATTCATTGGTTACAAATTAATTATAAATGAATACAGGTACCAACTAAATATATAGGAAATGTTTTTATAAAGAACTATTTTTAGGCTCACAAAGTAATTTTAACCTAATAAATTAAATTAATTACTATTAGAGGATAATATTAATGAAATATATATGTTATATATTTAATCAAGTATTTTTTATATTAATATAATATATTTTATAGGCATAAGATAAGAATAAACCCAATATTACACATAAAGCCTATATTTTTTATAAAGACAGTTTTACCGCCTTTTAATGGATAGACTATTTTAAATCCAATTTTGAAAATTTTATATTATTTATTTGAAAAAAATAATATTCTTCATTTTAGGTGGCATGTAAAAATTTATTTTGTTTAAATTTTTAATATTTTTCTAATAAGTATCATGTTTTGATAAATAGTTATAAATACTAAATTTTAATTGAAAACAAATTTTTTCTTCAAAAAAATTTGTTATGTTAAATTTTATTATCTAATTATTTTAAAGTATAAATAGATTATTTTTTTATCATTTATTCCAATTTATTCCATTTAAATCAATTTTACATTTAATTTACATAGAAAAACATTTCAATCTTTTACGTGTTTAAATTATAATAACCCATTTTCTCACCCCATTAATGGGATTGATTTTAAATTAATTAATGCAGATTATATGTTTTTAATTTTGAAAAATGGATCCCTTATTTATTATCAGTGGTTCCAAATTATTTAAATAGGTTTCTTTTATTTTTGGGGAATATGAATAGTAAAATTTAGTAATATTTTAATTACCGCTATTATGAGGAAATCAGGTATTTAAAGGTAAAAATAATATTAAAATATCATAAAATTTCCCTAAAACTTATCCTAATTTAATTGGATGAGTGGGTTTTGACCAAAATCAAGCTTCAGATAAAATTATTACCTTTTTATCGAGCTTCGCTGAGTCTGAAAGTCCCTGACTTGTTTGAGGGGAGCCCTAATCTCCCGATCTCTATTGCTGAGTTCAACGAAACCTCAACGCTTCTAAATCTTACTTTGGTTGCTCGATTTGCACATCGACACCCCTCAGTTGATGCTTTTGATAGGTATGTTTTTGGATCTTGGGACTTACAAGAGAAGGAGATGGTGGGTTTTCTTGACAGCAAGAATATTATGATACACTTCGCTTCGGAGGACGATTTAATTAGAGCCTAGTCTAGCGCACCCTGGAGCTTCAACGGATTCCGGTTCTACCTCTTTAGATTGACCTACGACTTCCACATAAAGCGTGATTCTTCTTCAATGGAAATCTGGGTCAGTTTTCCTAATCTTCCTCTACCATTTCAAAACCCCTCTATGATTAGGATGCTCAGGAACTTAGTGGGTAGATTCTTGTTTTTGGATAGTTGTACTGAAGCTATATTCCATCCTGTTAACCCGCGAGTCTGTGTGGAAGTGGATGTGTCAAGATTTCCGTTCGATAATGTTTGGATCACCGTAGGTGAAGAGTTTCGGTATAAACAACATGTTGTTTATGAATCAAGGTCCGATTTTTGTGTTGTCTGTAAGCATCTGGGTCATCCGATGTCAGCATGTAGACAAGGTTCTTTGAATCCCACTAAGCAGATGGGTGCGGACAATGGTAAGGCCAAAGAGGCCCGTGTTGATGCATCCTTTTCTGGACAGAAGTTGGTGGGAGTGGACACTAAGTCTAAATCAACAATGGATGTCAAGCGTGGATCACATTAAGTGAATCCTTTGGTGTCCGACGTCTTCCGTTGCTTAAGGAATGATGTGGGAGTACCCCAACCCTCTCTACCTGATTTGGGGATAGCGGTTTTTGCTGTGGCGAAGGTGCGGCCTGATAATGGTTCCATTCTTGTGGATCCACACACGGCGGATGAAGGAGTCTCCATGACTCCCAGGGCTATTTCATACGCCGAGGCAGTGCACTCAGGGGCTAGTAACTTTGACAAGGGTCTTGATAAGGCCTCTAAGTCACCAAGGGAGAGAGACTCATCTAGTTGTAAAGTGCTGCAGTGTGAGGAGGTGGCCACTATTACGCTGAGCAACAGATTTGAAGGGTTGTTGCATGATAATCTGGTTCAGGAGGATGAAATTGACCCAGTTAGGCCTTCATTGGATCAACAGGGGGCCTTAGGGACCAAGTCCAGTGATGAGGACTCTGAATATTCATTAGGCGATATAGAAGGTGAAACCCAAGGTGATTTTCCTTCAAGTCTGAGGCTCAGCAAGAACCAGCGGGGTACTCGGAAAGTGAAGAAGGATTATTCATATTTGCCTCCACCGCGGGAGACTAGATCAGTGAAGAAAATGAAGTTAAGTGTTCCTCCCTCTAAGGTTGATTCTCTAAAGAAGGTTGGCTTGGTTTGGTGAGTGACTATTCCGTGGAGATGCTTATTCACTCAGAAGAAGAAATTGTTGAATCAGTTTTGACAATTAAGGCTACTAAAGAAGATGCTGACAAGATGATGGAAAGGTCAATAAGGGTGGCTACCAAAGAGGAGAAAAGTAATTGGATTGAAAAGAAAGATATAATTTTGATCAGGGGATTCAATGCTGGGAAGATCAGTCAAGAGGAGTACATCCAGTCTTGGGACAATCTGGCATATCGGTTTGAAGATCTTTTGAGGGACGATCCAAATTCTCAGGTTAGTACTATTTCTTGGAAATTATGCAGGGAGATAAAATCTAATAGACTTAAGTTGTCCTTTAATGGTTCCGTTATGTCCTTTAGTGCTTGAACTATGGTTTCTCACTTTTTCCTTAAAAGTTTTTTCTATAATAATTAATTAATTTTCAGTCAGACAAATAATGGAAAGTATCAAAATTTAAATAAATGACACTTTAAAAAAATAATAGTTTATTAAATGATATAAAATTAATAAAAATATAAAATTCATTTAAATATGTATAATATTATTTAACATTTCATTAATGATCCATTTTGTGTTCATTTGGAATTTTATAGTAACTATATTAACCCTAAAGTGTAAAAAGCCAAGTTGTCATGGTAAGAGTTAGTGGGTTTAACTAAGGGTTAAAGTCAAAAAGATAAGGTTAATATTATGAAATAAAAATTTATAAAAAACATTTGATGATAGGATATTGAACTATGCTCATATTATCTTCTAAATAAATCTTTTTGGAAATATTTGAAATCAAAAATCAATTTATATTAACTTAATATTTTGAGAGTTCCCTAAAGTGACCCTCCCCTCTCTTATAAAAGGGAACCTACTTTCTCACTTTTTAACACAACATTGAGCCTTATAGATCAATAAAAACCTGCCAATTTATCCTCCCAAAACTATTATATAAGTTATGGAGGTCCTAGTATTCTTAAAAGACTATCTGAAGTGTCCCTAGTAGGAGATCCAAAGGAGGTTCGCTAAGGAAGATGTAATCATCTTTACCGACTCCTTTAAGATTATTTCTTCTTCTACTTTCTATTTACATGTTGTTTCCATTATTAAGTAATAATTATAGTATAATAAATATTCTGATATGTTATTATGAATATGGGACAAATATATTCCACCTTTTATCCATCATATGAAAAATGAAATCATCACATGTGTGTACATATGACCTACCCTCTCCACACCATGGGGTAATATGTTTTTAATCCCTACTTTATTTGGATAGATATAATGATAGATATAATGTATATAAATAATATATATGTGATTATATTTATTCTTTATAATTAATATATTGTTCAATTCTATACCCTTTCACCATTAAGAGAATGATATTTTCGTTCGTGCGTACGTACGACCTACCGTCTCCATGACATGATGTGACTCATTTTCCATATTAACCATTCAGTAATGATTATAAAGATTTATATAATGAGTAAGTATAAAATATATGAAATTAATATCATTCTTGATATGAAATAAATATATCCTATTCTAAATAAACAATACTTACATGACAAAACATGCATAGGAAAATAAAGTAGTTAACACCCAAAACAAGGGTAATAACAATATATTATTAACAAATGGGCGATAAGTTAATATAATAAGATCATATATGATATCATAAATATGTATATAGTTATTTTATAAATTAAAAACAAGTTTTAAACCATTATACAGGAGGTTAAATCACCTTCAACTAAAGGAAATTCCAAGGTAAAATATTTTTGTCTCACTTTCATTTCTGTGGGATACATACCTTACACACTACCTATTTATTTTTTGTGGTGTATATACTGAACATGAATGTATTTTATGTGTATTATACTAAAGATTATGGTATTTTCATATCCATATAATTTTATTTATTTCATGGGGAATACAAATTTACTGATTATAATGTGGTAAGGGTTAATTTCAAAATCTCATTATTACCTAGGATTGTTTATATATATGTATCTGATGGAGAATATTTATCATCTATTTCCATGTTTCGTAAAAATATTTTCCAGAATATTTTTAATATTATCCTAACAATTTTTTTGTATTTTAAACATGTTTTAATTTTTATCAAACTGGTTTGAAAGAAATATTTTTGTCATTTTCCAAACAAGGTACTTTATGAATTTTCAACAAAAATATAGAAAAATATTTATTTTTAACTTATACTGCATGAGAGGATTTTATCACCATTATGATTCATTAAAAATTTAAATATTACCTTACAATTTTAAAAATTTCTTTTTAAATAAAATTTTTTCTTTTATAAATGTGTGAATTTTTAATAAATGATTTAAAATCAAAGGGTATTTTTTTCAAGATATTTCAAATGATTTTATTATAGTATTTTCATCTATAGAAACATCCTATATTTGATATTATACTTGATTTAGGTTTATATCTTAATATATCATTTATAAAATTTCATTGAGTGGTTTATGATTTAGTTTGGTTGTGGATGTGCTATTTTGAAACCATTCATGATTTATGGTTTAAGTATTCAAATTTCATAAGCTAGTTTTAATAAGAATGTTTATGTTGATTATATTTCATCACCCATTTCATATAAGTAATGAATTAGACTTATTAAGTGATGAGAAGGGCTCGATATAGCCCCTATATGCATCGATAGGTCTCATGAGACAAACTAGTTTGGTTTTTTACCCATTTATGTATGATGTCTTGGCCAAAGCCTTGACAGTATGTTTATGATGTCTGAAATTATACATTACCTCATTATGATATTAGTTATTTATATTCCATGTGATTATTCAACTAGTATAATATCAATGGTTTTCTTTTCAAGATCATGAGATTTTTTAAATGGAATGTGTTTCAGTTATTTACCATTCTATATTGTATATGATATATTTACTCCTAGATTTTGATATATTATTTACCCTTATTGAGCATCTGATCTCACCCCTTTTTTATGTTTTATTTTCCCAGGATACCAAGATGTGTATTTTTATTGATATAATGGGTTAATATAGGAGAATTATGGCATTATAAAAAGATTATATATGTCGTATTTTATAATTTGAATTCTAATTTAAGGTATATTTGTGTAATATGGCTACTAAGACTGCAAAACTGATTGATCCTTTAGGATTCATGTATTGTATCTATACCAATATAATAAAGTAATACACCATCTCCAAGATACTGGGGTTAGAGTCATTATAGTTGGTATCAGAGAAATTTTAGTATAAACCTTAGAAAATAGATTTAGAAAACCAAGATTAGGGAACATATCCCTAAGATAGAATTTGAGGATAAGTATAAAAGAACATCGTAGAATTTTGGTAAGGTATAGATTATGTGGTTACTCCATGAAATACACCCCTGTATGGATATTATAAGTAAACATTGTTCTGGAACAAATGTACCTAGGGGTAATAACTCTGACAAGGTGTGTTGGGCCTGACTCGGCGTAACCTGGTACATGACAATGACCCCTTCTGCACACCTATTTTTTCACTCCTAGAGGATATTCTTAGGATAATTCACATTTTCCTTAAAAACCATTATGAAGTATTAAATATATAATGAAAATGAATAACATATGTTAAACATAAGGTGTTTTAGATTGAATATAAGGTGAAATGATATTCTCTAAATGATTATATGTTTTTCTCACTATGACTATTGTTACTCACACTAAGCTATCTTATTTTAGATAATGGATAAAAAACTAAATAGTCATGTTAACATTAAATAGATAGACAAGGTGGTGGAGATGAGAAACCAGATGGAATGTTGATAGGAGTGAATGATATCATTTTTATGCCTAATAATTTTCCCCAAAATATAATTAACAACATATACCTTAACTAACTACCAAACTCACCAAAGAAGAGAAGGACATAGCATGCTACGTGATTTGGTAGTGTAGACCATGGAGAAAATAAGGATGAATTTATACCCTGAAAGAAATGTGGAAGGGGAATACTAGGAAAGTGTCTCCATAAAACAAAAAATGCTTTATGTGTGGGAAAGAAGGACATAAAGAAAATAATTGCAAAGGAAAATGAAGGGTATGATAGAGGGAAATAAAACTCATCATAAGAATCCATTTTTAGTTAATTACCTTAAATTTTGGGAACCTAGGTGTTACCTATGTCAATATCCATTTATATAGGATAAAATATAGACCAAGGAAAGAATTCTGTGGAAATAAATGGATGAATTATTTATGTATTGGTGTTTCATAGAGAAACCTTATATAAAAGGCTATTTAGTGATTAACCTTATTTCATGGATGTACATCATATTTATTTTGGGAGTAATATTAATATGGTTTCAAAAAAAGAAAAAACCAAAAATTGGGTGACAACCCATCACGCCAAGAAAGTTTGTGAGGTTTTAACGCACAACTGAAGGGCGACAAGGGTGTAACAACTTCCACTAGCCTACATGAAGTCTGGGTAAGAATGACATTTTTTAGTTAAATATCTAATGGATAAAGGTGTTTTATCACAACCATGGGATTGGAAAATTATTTAGGGATTTAGGGATTAATTTTATTTTGAAATACGTTTTCTATTTTGGGAGACCTATTAGAATAAGGTAAAAAAAATATTTTTAAGAAAAAAATCATAATTGTATTTTTGAGTCAAATATGATTTTATTTTGGACTTTTGGTGATTTAGGTAATTTATAGAAATGGTTAGAAACCCTTAAAGATTATGATATTTAGACAGGTAAATTTATTTAGAGTGATTGATGTTATTTGTAAGACTATATGATCAAATCCTCCTGATTATTGGCTTTCAATACTAGTCTAGAATATTTTTGAGGAAGGATAATTATTTTTTGAATGATCTATGTTGAAATTTGGGGTTTTCTGTTGAATTTTGGGTATTATGATTTTTAGAATTACCTTATATTAACCAAAACATTTTGGTTTTCATTAATGTATAATGATAGGAGAAATATATATTTATACTTTTGTGATTTTCTAAGCCATATAATTTGATTCTAAATCTACAAGCGTAAAAAAAATCATCTTAAATACTCATCTTTTGGAGAAAAAGATAAGTTTGTAGTGGGAATTGATTAAAGTTTGAAACTATACTTATCAAGTAGGTATGTTTCTTTTTGTTTTTACTCTATTATGTAAATTAATTCTTCAACTATAAGGAAAATATCATGAAACTAAAAATGTTAACCTAGTACCTTTTTTTCTGATGGATCAAATGGTCCCTTAGATCATCATAGATTTATAACTTTGTGATTGTTAACTTTATCCTGACCATGTTATTTATCACTCTCCATCAGAACATGATGGTTATATTTCTCTTCCATGTCTATGTTTTTCTATATGGAACCATAGTATTTGTTATATTTGGTTTCCTTCATACTTACATTTATTTATTTTAAAGTGGAGGTCACATTATTTCTTTTTTCAATGCATGATTTCAACAAAGATATTTTGAAAAGTCAAAACCCTAGTTTCTGATCCCAAGTTCAAATTGTGAGGATACAATTTATTTATGCAAGGGAGAATTTAATAGCCCACAAGTTTATAGTATGTATCTTCTTAAATAAATTCAATTCTTCAATAGCTTACATTGCATGAAACACCGAGCTTAAACGAACCTTGATTACTATTATTATTTAAAATGATATTATAACCTAACCGTTATGTTAGAGGTTATGAATAAGATTAAATAACTTATTAAAATACATGGCTGAATTCATTGGTTACAAATTAATTATAAATGAATATATGAACCAACTGAATATATAGTAAATGTTTTTATGAAGAATTATTTTTATGCTCATAATGTCAATTTATCCCAATAAATTAAATTAATTAAAATTAGAAAATAAAATCAATTAAATCCATATGTTACATATTCAATTATATATTATTTATATTAATATAATATATTTTATATGCATAAGATAATAACATACCCAATATTACACATAGGACCTATATTTTTTATATAAGTAATTTTCCACCTTTTAATAGAGAACCTATTTTAAATCCAATTTTTTAAAATATTATATAATTTATTTGAAAAAATAAACTTCTTATTTTAAATTGAGATATAAAAATTTCCATTGGTTAACATTTTGGTATTTTTCTGATAAGTTTCATGTTTTGATTAATAGTAAAAATACTAAATTTTAATTGAAAACCACTTTTTCGTCAAAAAAATAATAGTGTTAAATTAAATTATTGAATGGGTTTAAAGTATAACTAGATTATTTTTTATCATTTATTACAATGTAGGTCATTGAAGTCAATTTTACAATGAATTTATATTTAAAAACTTTTCAATATTTTTCATGTTTAAACTTTAATAACCCGTTTTCTCACCCCGTCAAGGGGATTAATTTTAAATTAATTACCTCAGATTATGTGTTTTAAATTTTGAAAAATGGATCTCATATTTAGAATCACTGGTTAATAATTATTTAAATAGGTTTATTTTATTTTTAGGTATATGAATAGTAAAATTTAGCAATATTTTAGTTACCACGGTTAAGGGTAAATCAGGTAATTAAAGGTATAAATAATCTTATAATATCATAAAATTACCTTAACACTTGTCATAATTTAATTAGATGAGTGTTTTTCAACCAAAATCAAACTCAAGCCAAAATTATAACCTTTTTTCTACTTGGGTAATATTATGACATTTATTATATTTTATTGAAAGATAAGTTAAAAAATTTAAACTCATATTTTTAATAACTAAATAAATTTTAACATGGGGTTATATAAAAGATAAATTTGACTATAAATATTCATTTGAAATACAATAAATTTATATTAACCATAATAAATTAATTTTAATATTTATAGATGAAATTATTTAATTAAATTCTTGCATAATAATGATATAGTGATTGTTTAATTAACAAAAATATCAAATAAATGATAATAAAAATGTAAAAATAAATATAATTTTTCATAATTAATTACATCCACAAATTTTATAGATAAATTTGACATGTTATTGAATTATTATAAGTTTTTTTTTTGAATTTATCATTTTCTAGGATATTTTTAAAAATACAAAAAATGAATAGTATCAAAATTGACATAAATGATACTTTAAAATAAATAATATTTTATTAAATGACATAAAAATCATAAAAATGTAAAATTACAAAAAATAACTACAATAAGGTTAAATATATCATCAATGACCCATTTGGGTTTCTTTTGGCATTTTACAGTAACTATATTAACCCTAAAGAGTAAAAATCCAAGTTGTCACATTAAGAGTTAAAGGGTTTAACTAAAGGTTAAAGCTAAATGATAAGGTTAATATTGTGACATAAAAAGTTATAAAAATAATTGGTTTAGATGATATTGAACCATACTCTTATTATATTCTAAATAACTCACTTTGTATCTATTTTTATTTGAAAATCATTTTATATTAAATCAATATTTTTAGAATTCCCTACAGTGCCCCTCCCCTTTCTTATAAAAGGGAACATCCTACCTCACTTTCTCACACCACTTTGAGCCTTATATCTTAAGGAAAACCTGAAAAATTTTCCTGAGAAAAATTATTATATAATTTCTTGAAGCCATGGTTTTCTTAAAATTCCACCCATAGTGTCCTTAAGAGGAGATCCAAAGGATGTTCACTAAAGAAGAGGTAATTGTCCTCATCTACTCCTTTAAGATTATTTCTTCTTATACATTTCTTGATATTTTTCTATTATAAATTAATAAATTCATTATAATATATATTCTAAGATGTTATTGTGAATATGAGACAATCATATTCCACTTTTTATCCATCATACAAAAAATTAAATCACCAAGCGTGCGTACATATGACATACTATTTCTATGCCATGGTCTAATATATATTTCATCACTAATTTATTTTGATGGGTATAATGATGGATATAAAATATATAAATAATATATATTGCATGATATTTATTCTATATATTTAATATAACATTCATACGAAGAATTAATTAGACTTAGTAAGTGACGAACATGGCCCGCTATAGCCCCTCGATGCATAGGTTGGTCTTATGAGACCATCTAGTTTTGGTTTTTACCTATTTATATATGGTTTCTTGGATGAAGCCTTAAAGGTATGCTTATGATGTCTTTAATTATGCATCCCATCATTATGAGATTTATTTTTGATATTCCATGTGATTATTCGACTAGTTGAATACCCATGGTCATGTTTTCTACATTATGTTATTATTTAAATTGAATGTGTTTTAATTATTTACCATTTCATATTGTTTATGCTATATTTACTCATAGATTTTGATGTATTATTTACCCTTACTGAGCATCTGATCTCACCCATTTTTTATGTTTTATTTTACAAAGATTATAAGATGTGTATTATAAATAATATATAGGTTCAAGCTAGGAGAATTATGGCATTCTCAAAGAATTATATATGTTGTATTTTATGTTTTGAAATGTGATGTATGGTTCAGGTATGTAATATGGATTTCTAGATTTATAAATTGACCAATCCTTTAGGATTCAAGTATTGTATCAATACCAATGTAATAAAGGCATCGGCTCTAGGCTACTGGGGTCGGGTTAGTTATAATGGTCATGTTCCCTGGGTCTCTTCCTTATAGGTTGTTTGGTTTGCATCTGCACTTAAGGTGGCCCGAAGGCCTTGAGGTGTCCATAAGGCCTTACTGACCAGATGGCCTAGGTGGCCCAAAGGCCTTAAAGGACTCGGGGACCAAATCGGTGGCCCAAAGGCCCACATGGTTTGATCTAACCATTCATACTGGGATTTAGGGGTTTTAATAACAGTTCTGCCAAACTATTTTCTCTAAAAGGTGGGACTTTAGGCTCTAAAAAATCCTCAAAAATCCTCATTTCCTCTATATCATTACTAGAAATTAATTTAAGGGTAAAACCAAGGAATTAAACCAAAATAAAAAGGGTATATAACTCAATTAAAAACTTGGTTCTTATAAAACCTCCACTAAATCATTTAAAAAACCCAATTCAACCCCTCCCCCCATGATCCCCTTGACATCGACCACCTATTCCCGATGACAACCATACCTCTTCCCTGAAAATCCAATTGACCCAAAACCCCTTGTCATGATGACAACTATCCATCACCCCTCTGAAAACCCCGTTTCCCCAACCCCCTTGCTCCTTGATGAAGAACTCACAGTGACCCCCTTCTCCTCGATGTCAACCCCCCAATAGAGGCCTCTCTTCCCCTTTATCTGGTGAATGCAGCCCCCAAAATCGTTTAAGGTATGATTGAATGTCGAATTTTTCTAATGGTATTAATAAAATTATATAAAGATGTATTAATTTGAGTATTGTTTTTGGGATTTTTTTCCTAGGATAATGTTGAGGTTACATTTCAAACCTTCCATTGACAGTTTCTCATGGTTTTGGAGAGTAGATGATCCTTAATGTTATTTTAGGAAAGTTTTTCTATTTTTTAATTTCAAATAATTAATTGTAAATATTTATATTTTTTTATTTATTTCATGTGGCATGATACAGGTTCCCATGGTGATGTTGGTGTGTGGTGTAAGACTTGATTCATTTACATTTTCATCAAGAGGTAAGTCAATATTTCAGTTTTGTGTTACTTACCCATTTAATAATCATTTACATGTTTTTAAAATCATAATTTTATTATTGAGGTCCACCTTAAATGACCTTATGTGTTGGCTTTGAGGGAATAATGGTTTTAAATGTTTCATAGAGGTGTTTTAGTTCAAAAAACACTATCATTTATCCTACAATTCAATAACACAAGTTGTATGTAATTTACAACTCATTATTTTAAATGATATCATTAAGTTAATATATTAAATAAAAAATAATTGTAATCATGATTACAATTAATAATTCTTACTAAATGATATGTAGCTTCAGATTACATGAATCTTTCAGTATGTGCTCCTCTCTTCAATTTGAGTACTATTTTTCAAACAAATTCTGAAAGTGTTGTAAAAAAATATTTTCATGAAATGTAATGAAGAATATGGAAATACATTCACCATATATCACAGTGAAAAGTTCTTGTTTTGATATACAACAAATATTGATTTTAATAATTATCAGAGAATTATAAAATAAAAATTTATAATATGGAAAGTTGAAAAGTTGGACATCTTTTAATATAATAATTATGTTCATGCATTATTGTGTAATGATAATAGTGTACTCATGATCATAATAATATATCTCTTTGTCTTAGTGAATTTATTTCACAACATTCAACTTTGTTATTGTGAGGGGTAATATTTATTCACTTATGTTAGTTTTGTTTTTTAAGGTTTTATTTAATCATTTTTATATTGAATTTTTTTTATGTTAAATCAATACCCTACACTGATCAATGAAGATTTTGGGTGACATTTAATTTTGATTTTACTTGTTTGATTAAAAATTTATATCTTTATATATGAATTTACATAGAGAAAAGTGGAAATCTAATACCAATGGATAAAATTTGGATTAATTTACCTCAAAACATACATCTGTATGCCTAGATTTTAAAAAAAAATTAGATTATACAATTTCAAATAAATCAGTGGATGATAGAATAAAATGTACATGTCCAAATTGTAAATTCTAGTGATGGTTGAATATAAATAAAGTATATAAGAATTTGGTATTGAAACATTTTCTTCTTGATATGGATATTTTATTTGGAATGGTGAATCAAATGTTAAAAAAAGTCAAAACAATGACAATCCTATCAACGAAACACAAAGTGACCCTCTGGAGGATAATTTAGTTTAAAATTTGACAAACGAAACATTTTTCTTTAAATGATACAATATCAAATATTTTAATGGATCTATAGAACCTTTAGTTGATCCTGATTAGGATAATATTTCTGATAACTTCAGTGAAAAAAAATTAGTTTTAAGAATTAGTTGAAGATGGACAACAAGAACTGTATGAAGGGTGTTCCATGTGTTTGAAGTTGTCTTTTATAATTAAGGTGTATCATATATAGTGTCCCTATAGAATTACTAAAAAATAACTGACAATGATTTTATAGTTTATTCATGATTAATTTATTGAAACTAAGATATGTGCATCATTATATGTGATGAATAAAATCATCAAAAAATATGGACATGATTATAAAAAGATACATGCATTCCCTAATGATTTCATTCTTTATCATGGAGAAGATTCTGTTAAAGAAGAATACATAATATGTCATACAAGTAGATTAAATTAAATGAAAAACAATGAGAGTATAGATCAATGGAACCCCATGAAGAAACAGAAGAAGGGAACTCCTACAAATGTATTTCATTAAATTTCTATGAAACCATGCATGAAATGATTAGTCATGTCATATAAGTACTCTTATGACATGAAGTGGCATTCTTAGGATAGTAACGATGGATTGATGAGACATCCAAAAGATTAAAAATCATGGAAGGTTTTTGATTAATTATATCTAGATTTTTCTTCAAATCCTAGGAATGTATGTTTGGGATTGGATTCTGATGGTTTTAACCCTTTTGGTACTTTAGGTATAAATTATATCATTTGGACATTTTTTGATCCCCTATAATCCACCATTGTGTATGTGTATGAAGAAAACTTATTTCAATTTTTTGATGATTATTCCTAGAAATTAAATTCTTGGAAATCACATTGATTTACACCTTCAAACTCCAATAAAATAATTACAAAAAATAAGGGATGACGGCATGAAAACATATGATGCTTTAATAACAAAACTATTTAAAATGCATTTTTATTTAATTTGGATAGTTGGAGACTTTCTTGGAATGAGAAACTTATTCAATTGAAACACTCATACTATTTTGGATTTTCCAGCTTGTAATTCTGATTTTGAAACTCTATAATTACATTATAATAGAAAATAGTGTTTTATGTTTCATCGTCGATTTCTTGTTGCTTCTCATAAACTCAGGTTTAACCAGACACAATTAAATGGAGATATTAAATTGGTAAATCCACCAATGATGTTATATAGTTTATAAATATTGGGAAAATTAATTAATGTCACTATAGAATTTGGAAAATGTTATCAGTTTAAAGAAGGGGAAAGGGTACAAGGTACAATATCTGAAGTAGCTGGAACACAACAATGGAATAAAATGAGTATATTTTTTAAACTTCTATATTGGGAGTTTAATTTCATACATCAAAATCATGATGTAATTTATATTGAGAATAAAATATATGACAATATAATTTTTGAATTGCTTAATGATAAGGGTAAATTAAAGGATCACATTAATGCTTAATAGGATTTAGAATTAATGAACATATGTTACACCCCAACCCCAGAAGCCCAGAGCCAGTGCATTACTTATTATATTGGTATGATTAAAATGAATTAAATCCAAAAGGAAAGATCATTTTAGTAGTATTTAAGAAAATTGATACGTATATGTAACTCATATTATATTGGGAAAGGTGAGACAATACAATACATAATAATAATAAAAATTCATCCATGAGAACTCAATATATGGTCTCCTTATCATAACCTGTTGTAGTTAAAAAATGAATGGGGTGAGATCAAATGATTAGTAAGGGTTACAAATAGCAGAATCATGAGTCAAAAATAACTGAATCATAAACAATTTAGCATATTCCAAATGACATGGTGAATAAATGAAAAACACGCACCATTAATAAACTGAGAATGAAACTGCATCCATAGGTTTTGTCATAGTGAAAACCACATGGATAATAATAACTGAAAATGAATAAAGAGAATGATTATTAATTGTACATCATGTATATGGAACATGATACTGCAATACTGTCAAAATAGTTTAAGTCAGTGGGTAGAAACCCATCTATTTTTTGGAAACAAACTCTAAGGTTTTGTCGCCAACTGATTTGTCTCATGAGACCTGTTGATGAATCGAGGGGCTATAGCAGACCCCACACATATCTAAAATTCCAAAGCATTATTTATATATAGATTTAATACAAGTACAATATGCCTTATCAGTATCCATATAGAGTAGATGATACATATTCATCGATATTTCCATAATTAAAACAACATTCCAAATAAACACCGTATGTAAGAGGGTATCGGCTTAAGACAATAATAATATACATGAAACCAGAATATGGATATATAATATATTTAAATTTTCAAATTAAAAATGATTTCAAATGAGTAGTGGATACACCACATAAGAAATATTTTGTGCACAATACCAAGTAAGTCTCAATGAAATGGAAATTGAGACAAAGTCCCTTACCACGTTGTAATAAATTGAGTCGTATGTCCAAAAATTAATAACCACCAAATTAATAATAGAATAAAATGAATATAAATATAATAATGATAATTTATATCAAATTTAACTACAAAATACACCACATTCAAGAAATAAGTGGCGAACAATGGAAATCTCACATAATTAAAAGTGAGACAAGAAACCCCTTACCTTATTCGTGAACGTGTTCTCGATTGAACATAATGACTTGAATAATAAATTATATCTTCATTAATTAATATTTACATAACCTTATAAACATGTTATTGATTTATTATAACCTTATTAGGTTCATTCATTCCATTTTTTATGAGTTTAAGAGGTTCAATTTTATTGTTTTGGGAACATTTTCTTCCTTGGTTTTCAAGATCATTTTACTTGTATTCATGAATGGAAGTTTGTTTGAAATGTGTATAACATCCTGAATTGTTAATATATTTTATTAGTGACATTATAAATTAATTTTATAATTAATTTTGGGTTATATACTTTTAGGATAACTCATTAGTTTAAAGTTAATGATAAAGGCTTGGATTAACTTGGCAGTTTTGTGCATAATGAACTTGTTTTTTATTGTTATTTTATATTATGAGTGTGTAAGGATTATAGAACATCAAATTAGATTAAATAAATATATTATGATCTGATTCAACCATAAAAATGGTTTCATGACCATAATTGAATATGATAATAAAAATTGAGAATCTGTCGTCCTTAAATGTGATAAATTAACACATCTCAGACGGTGTTTTCATTTTTAGTTTAAGAGGACGGGGAAAGAAAGATGATGATGAAATATTACATTATCATAAAACATTATAGTGAAAGTAAGATAATAGAATTATAATATCATTTGTAGGAGGTAAGATGAGAAAATAAAATAAAATAAAGGAACTCAAAATAAAAGAAAAATTGAGAAATCCTTCACGAAAAATCGGCAGCCTAATGACGTCAATTAAAAATTCATAAAATAGTTTGATGAGATAAATGTGGCATCTCTTCACTATTACATACTATGGAAATAAATCATAAAATTTAATGACATATACCAACATAATCCAATTGAAAATAAAATAGAAAACATAAAATGAAAGCTTTAAGAAAAGAGAAGGGTGGTAGATTCCCCTACCTTGTAGAGTAACTCTCAAAACATAAAGGTTAGGGCCTTGGGGGCTTGAGGACACCTTGTTATGACTACTAGGGTCGTAAAAATTCCATATATTCTAGGATAATGGATTTTTAATGTAGGAAAATGAAGGGATGAGTGGGTATTTATAGTAAATTAGAGACTGTTTTTTATTAATTTAAAGGGACACGTCATTATTGGTTTTTGAAAAACCATGGGCTTGACTATGGAATTTTCCCATGTTTTTAGAAAAATGGGACACCTCATGTCATATTTTACAATAAAAAATTTGACCATACTTTTATATTAATTATTACATCATTATGATGTCATTAAACTACTGAAAACTCAAAATTGTATTTTTACTATTCACAAAAAATTCAAGTATTTTAGAAAAATCCCAAAAATTCACCCTAATAATTTTTCTATGTGTAGAATTCTAAAATGAACTCCATTTTTTGAAATTAATTTTCAAAATATTATTAATTTAATTTTAAATAAAATCATAATTTATTCAAAAATAACAATTCTAAATCTATAACTAATTTTTCAATACATTGAAAAATTAATCAACATATAATTATCTTATAACCTCAATAAAATAAAATAATAATATGATTTACGATTTATAAGGGTCATATTACTATTCATAAGGGTATGTTACTATTTATCAAAAAAACAATTTGGTTCTATCGGACTCCAAATAACTTACTGATCACAATCATAGATGACCATTTTTTGAAATTCAAAATACAGATGTGGAAAATTTAAGTTTAATGGATAGGTTTGAAATTCTCCTATAAATAACCAATGTTTGGTTCATAGAGAATCAGTGCTTCATTAAATATATGATATCTATTGAATTAAAATTATTGAAGAGAAACATACCATAAAATGTTTGGGGTGTAATATTATTCCCACCTTTGGAAAATTTTCTCTTAATTTAAAAAATATGTGGGTAGTTCTTCATCATAACATACTCAGGTTCCCATGCCACTTTATCCATTTTATGGTTTCTCCTAAGAACCTTTACTAAAAAAGTTGTTTGATTTCTCAATACCTCCTCCCTCATGTCAATAATCTCTATAGGCTCTTCACAGTATGAAAAATCAACTTCCAACTCTATTTCTTCATAGGTGAGTACATGTGTTGGGTATGACATGTATTTATTTAACAATGAGACGTAGAACACATTATGAACTTTGGAGAGACTTGGTGGCATTGATAAATAGTAAGCTACAACTCTGATCCTTTCCAGAATTTCAAACAGTCTAATGTACCTGGGGCTCAATTTTCCTTTCTTACTGAACCTTAAGACACTCTTCCACAGAGGTACTTTTAGAAAGACCTGATATACTACTCAGAATTCCAAATCCTTTCTCTGGTTGTTATCATAACTCTTTTTTTCTAGTTTGGGATACTTAAATATGGGCCTGAATTTTATTTACCTTTACAGCTGTCTCTTTGATAATTTCTGGGCCTAAAAGTTTCCTCTTGCTAACTTCATCCCAATAAGTTGGAGTTCAACACCTATTACCATATAATGCTTTATATGACTCCATTTGAATGCTATAATAGAAACTATTATTGTAGGAAAATTCAACCAAAGGTAAGTATTGATCCCATATACCTTGAAAGTCAAGAGATCATGATCTCAACATGTCTTCTAGTGTTTTAATAGTCCTTTCAGACTGTCCATCAGTTTTGGGGTTATAAGAAGTACTCATATGAAGCTCAATACCCAAGTCCTTCTAGAGACTTTTCCAAAATTTTGATGTAAACCATTGATCTTGATCTGACACAATAGATAGAGGTGAACCATGTAGTCTTACAACTTCATTAATATAAATTCTAGAAAATCACTCAAGTGGTAAATCTTCTCTTATAGCTAGGAAATGTTCTGATTTTTTGAGATGATCAACGATTTCCCATATTTCATAATTCTTTCTATGTGTCCTTGGTAGTCCTATGACAAAATCCATTGTAATTCCATCTCACTTCCACATAGAAATAGGTAGATGTTGCATCCCTTTAGGATGTTGTCTCTCTACCTTCACTTATTGACAAACTAGACACCTGACACGTAGTTAGTAATTTCTCGCTTCATATTGTGCCACCAAAAATGTTACTTCAGATCTCTATACATCTTAGTGCTACAAGGGTGTATAGAAAAATTTGAGCTATGAGAATCATCTAATAGTTCCCTTTTTAGCTTAAGTAATGATGGAATTCATAACCTCTTCCCAAATTTTAGAACTCCTTCCTCATACACGAAGTCTTCCAATCTCCCATTCTTAACAGCATTAATTTTCTTTGTGTAGATTGTCATCATCATACTGAGAGTTTTTTATATTCTCTAGTAAAGATAGTTTATCAGTCACTTAAAATAGGAAATATGTTTTCCCTTCCTTAAAAATTCCCATATATATATTTAGTAGATCCCTGAATATAAGATATCTATAAATCCTCATTTGGGTCAAAAGTCCATGATTCTTCCTGCTTAATGCATCTGCCAACTTATTTTCCTTCCCTGGGTGGTAGTGTATTGAACAATCATAATATTTAAGTAACTCGGTCCATTTTCTTTGCCTCATGTTGAGTTCTTTATATGTAAAAATGCATTTCAAACTCTTGTGATCCATATATATCTCACATAATTCATAGTAGAGACAATGTATCCATATTTTTAGAGCAAATATTATAGTTTCTAACTCAAGATTATGAGTTTGGTAATTTTTCTCATGAGTCTTCAATTGCCTTAATTCATAAGTAATAACTTTATCATTTTTCATAAGGACGTAACCCAGTCCATTCTTTGATACATCACTATATATCATAAATCCATCATTTTCAGATGGAAGAGTCAAAATTGGTGCATTGAACAATATTATATTCAATTATTTAAAGCATTTTGTACTTTATTTAGTCCATACAAACTTAACCCCTTTATATATGATATTGGTTAGCAGGTTAGCCTATCGAGTGAAATTCTGAATGAGACACTGATAGTAACCTACTAAGCAAATAAAAGTGTGTACCTTGATTATGTTCATTGGTTTGGGCCATTCTTATATTTCCTTTGTATAAATAGGATAAACTAAGATTCCATCCTTAGAGACAATATGGACAAGAAAGGAAACTTATTGAATCTAGAATTCACACTTTCTAAACTTCCCATATAATTTATTTCTTCTAAGAGTTTTTAGAATAATCATCAAGTGATTCTCATGGTCTTCATTGATTTTGGAGTATACTAAGATATCATCGATAAATACCACAACAAAGTCATCAAGATATCCCTTGAAAACTCTATTCATTAGATCCATGAAAAAAAGAGCGTGCATTATTCCATCCAAAAGGCATCACTGTAAACTCATAATTCCCATACCTAGTTTGAAATTATTTCTTTGGAATATCCTCCTTCCTCACACACTGCTGATTATATCCAGATCAAAGTTCAATATTTTAAAAATATTTTTCACCAGGAAGTTGATCAAATAAATAATCAATTTGTGATAGAGAATACTTATTCTTTATTATAATAGCATTGATTTACCTATAATCAATGCATATCCTCATGGATCTATCCTTGTTCTTGAAAAAGAGTATTGGATCTCCCTATGGAGAAACACTAGGTCAAATAAAACCTTTGTCACTAAATTCCTCTAGTTGTTTCTTTAGATCCCTTAATTCCACAGTAGTAATTCCATAGGGAGTCATTGATATCTGTCTTGCACTAGGAATTAAATCAATAGAGAAATCAACTTCCTACTCTGGATGATTTCTAGTTAAATACTCTAGAAATACATCAATGTATTCTTTCCCTATATGTAGATCTTTAATTTGAAGATTTATTTCCTCACCTATAGATATTATATTCTCTTCCTCTACAAGAATTGAATTCAGTAGAGCTATTAGGGGTGTATCTAGATAATAATTAGATGGCGAGGTTTCTACTCTAAAGATAAGGGATTCTACATGATTTTAAAAAAAATTAACTTCCTTCTTATTGCAATAGATCTTCGTATCATAATTTGATATCCAATTCATACCGAGAATTATATCAAAGTCATTCATTGTTATTATGATAAGGTTAGAAACTAAAACATGTTTATGTGTCATGAGGGGGACTGATCGACACACCTTCGTTGAAATGATACATCCCATAAGAGTTTTGACTGAAAACTCCTTTATTAAATAAAATTGGAAATGTCTAATTTTATTAGAAAATTGGGAATATATAAATGAATGTGATGAACTGGAATCAAATAATGCATTGTCTAAGTTTGAGGAAACAATTAAAGTACCTACCACCACATCATTAGGTACATCAACCTCTGTGGTTTTAATTACATAAGATTTCCCTTAATCTCATGGCCTTTTCTAAGGAAAGTTTCTTTGGCACTTAGGACACTCATTTTCATAGTGTCCCATCTCTCTACAATTGTAGCGTTGAATATCATTGACTTGTTTCAACCCCTTGAATTTACTTGATCAATGGCCCTTTTCTCCACACTTATAGCAGACTCCCATGCCTTTCAAGCATTTCCCAGGATGATTATTTCCATAGTTCTCATATAATGGGAATTGATTTGTTCCCTAGTTCTTCTTTCGAGCTTCACATTTTCCATGGTTATCAGAGTACAACTTCTTATATTGGTTTCTCTTGAAAAAATTTGATCTAGATAATTCCTTCTTTGTTTTAATGGAACTTAATACAATTTCATCATACGATAAAAATGTTTGAGAATCTAGTTCCCTTAGAAAACTTTGCTTAATACCTTCAAAGAAATGATAAATCTTGTCTTCTAAGTCACGTATGTAATCTATGTCATACCTATTGAGTCTTGTGAAGGTAGCCTCATAATCTACAACACTATCTTCTTCCCTTTGGTTTAAGCCAAGAAATTTTTTCTTCATTTCGGTTCGTTTCCCACGAGGGAAATTTATGTCGAAGAATATTTCCTTAAAAGTCCTCCATTCCATATATTCTATTTCTTCTTCCTCCATGGTATTTTGGATCAAGGACCACCATTGATCAACTTCACCCTTGAGATAATACATTTCCATTACTACATTTTCATTTTCACTGCACCTTAATGCCATGAATATCTTTTCAATGGACTTCATCCACTTCTCATATACCACTGGACTAGTAGTCCCACTAAAATATGGGGGCTTATTCTATATTAAATGATCCAACATAGGTGTAGAATTTTTATTTGTCATAACCTAAGTAAGTTTTCCCAAAATGGTCATGATCTGATCTACTACAACATTTATTATGTTGACTTGCTCAATGGGGAAATACCTACATTGTTAATGAGTATTGATTCCCATTTTTTCCATTAGGTTACATTTCTAAATAATGGCATACACCTGATTAGGTTATGAATCATAATCTATAATATCAACTAGAACATTACTTATCATAAATTGAAATTCTATGCATAGCTGATCTCATAAACATTATTTCTCTTGAGGAAAAATTTATATCAAATCCTTTATAATTTATTGTAATGAAAATGTGAATTATCCTAACCATATCCCCTAGGAGTTTCATAACAACAGTGCAATAAGGCCAGTTTTCGTGCACCAGGATACCCTGGGTCAAGCCTGAAACTCCTTGTCGGAGCTTTCATTCCTAGGTACATCTGTGCCAGAACCACCTCTACTTTTTTTTGTATCCAGACAGGGATGTATTTTCTATAAATATTCACATAATATATTTTTTACCAAAATACCAAGATGCTCTTGTATGTTTATTCTCAAAGACTATCTTAGGGGTTTGTTTCCTAATCCAAGTTCTCTAAATCTAGTTTCCAAGTTTGCTACTAAACTTCCTCTAATACCAACTATAATGCCCCGACCTCAGAATTACAGAGCCGGTGCATTACTTATTACATTGGAATGATTAAAAGGAATGAAATCCCAAAGTAAAAATCAGTTTAGTAGTATTTAAGAAACAAGATACATACATGTAACTCATATTACACTGGGAAAGGTAACACAATACAATAAATAACAAAAACTAAAAAACTGCATCCATGAGAACTCAATATATGGTCCCCTCCTCATAACCTATTAAAGGTATAAAAATGAAAGGGGTGATATAAAATGATCAGTAAGGGTTAAAAATAGAGGAATCATGAATCAAAAATAATTGAATAATAAATAATTTTATATAGTGAAAATGGCATGGTGAATAAATGAAAAATGCGTGCCATTAATAAACTGAGAATGAAACTGTATCCACAGGTTTTTTTATAGTGAAAACCTCATGGATAGTAATAGTTGAAAATGAATAAATAGAATTATTATTAATTGGAACTCATTTATTTGGCACATGATAAAACAATATCATCAAAACAATTTAAGTCTGTGGGTAGAAACCCGTCTGATTTCTAGAAACAAACTCTAAGGGTTTGTCGCCAACTGATTTGTCTTATGAGACCCATCGATGGATCAAGGGGATATAGTAGGACTCACCCATCACTAAAAGTCCAAATAATTATTTATACATATATTTAATAAAAGTAAAATATGCCTTCTCAATATCTATATATAGTAGAGGATATAAATTCATTAATATTTTCATAATTAAAACAACATTCCAAATAAACACTATATGTAAGAAGGTATAAAACTTAAGACAATAATCATATCCATAAAACCAGAAAACAGATATATAATATATTTAAAATTTCAAATGAAAAAATGATCTAAAATGGGTAGTGGATACACCACATAAGAAATATTAGGGGCACAATACCAAATAAGTCTCAATGAAAGGGAAATTGAGACAAAGTCCCTCAACACATTGTAATCAATTGAGTCGTATGACTGAAAATTAATAAACACCAAATGAATCATAGAATAACATGAATATAAATATAATCATGATAATTTATATCAAATGACAGTACACAATCACTACCACAAAACTGGGCATTCCCGGCACCACCCTTTATCAGCGCTAACGAAAAAGCGCTGATAAAGGGGTATGCCTTTATCAGAGCTAGTTAAAAGCACTGATAAATATAACCTTTATCAGCCCTAAAATAAGCGTTGATAAATGTATACCCTTTATCAGTGCTTTTTTTAGCACTGATAAAAGGTCACATTTATCAGCGCTTATTTTAGCACTGATATCTTAATTTATATAAAATTATTATATTTATCAACGCTAAAATAAAAGCGCTGATAAAACATATATTTATCAGTGATTTTTAAGCGCTAATAAAGAGATACCTTTATCAGCGCTTTTATTTTAGCGCTGATAAAACATACCTTTATCAGCACTTTTAACGAGCGCTGATAAAGGTTCCAGCAGTTTCTATTTAATATCCCTAACAGGCCCTCCTATCTCACACACAGTAAAGCTTTCGCGGAAGCTGAACCAGGACCCTCTTCCGCCGCAACTTCTCCTCCTCATCCATGCCTCATCCTCATCCTACTCCTCCTCCTCATCCTACTCCTCCTCTTCCTCCTCCTCTGCTGCCACCGCCGTTGGGTTTTTCTCCTCCGCCATTGCCTCATCACTGTTGGTTTTTATCCTCCGCCGTGACTGCCGATGTCTCCACTGCCAGGACCGCCACCGCGACCGTCGTTGTTTCCGCCGCCGCGACCGCTACTCCCTCTGCCGTCGCTCCCTCTGCCGCCACCCACCTCCACCGCCACTGGTCAGTCATAGGAGTATATATAATCATTAACTATAGATAATATTTATTCAATTTGAGAATTATACTATTACAAACATAAGATTTTTTTATATAGTTGTATTTTGTTGATGAACCTCTTAGGGATGAGGATTCGGTGTAGGGAATTGGTCTTGAGGTGGTACCTATGGGTGGTTTTCAAATCCATATGCTACCCATTGATTAGAAGGTATTTATTGAAGAACCATTATTACTCAAGTTCTCCCACACATCGAAATTTTGATGTCACCTTGACCATGTAAAACTAGAATCTCCCCCCAGACCCTTTAGACACATGGGTCATGAAACCATAATCGATATGAATATCCCCACCATATGAGTATTATTATCATAGTCTTATAAACTGACCACACAAACACTATATCCCACACTATATCCATCACCACACACAATGTCTATATGCTGGAAACCCACTTGTTCCCGAGTTCCCAGAAACAACATTAACTGATGCCCATTCCTGATGCACCAGAATGTGATTTTTAATAGTGGTCAAAAAATAATCTAAAATGAGGGTAAAACCCTCTAACTGGTCATTTGTGAACTTCCCACCATATGGTTACCCTTATACTACTCCATGAGTGTTATCCCCATCTAGGTGCCAACCCACACACGTGACACTCATCCTGAGCCACACTATTTCATCGACGAAAACTCTTTTCAAGGACCAAGCTCTAATTGACTATACCACAATACATATGTCCATCACCACATCAACTTTCACTTCCATGGAACGTCTCTAATTTTTTTCCAAAGGCCCTAGGTCACCATTCTCACATGTGTCTCTCTGAATGCACTAGTCACCTCACATTGAGTGTGACACTAAACCAAAAACCACCATAACACCACCACTATCACAACACTCAGGCATGTACAAAACCCAAAACATTCTCAATAGACCTAAACATGACACATTCTAATGATCCATGAACCAATCAGCACTATGCTTTAATCGCATGTGCCTACCCTCACACACCAAGAACTTTCTTAAAAGGCCTCACCAACAACACTCTCCTCCTAAAAGGCAGAGTGAACCATCGAGAATACTCTCATAGGTTCTTTCCCACTCTCTAATAAAACCTCATCTAAACCCAATAGTTGTGCACTATAATGCAACCCAATCATGAAACCCAACCCAATATCACATGAGTCTTTTCCTTTATAACCAAGTCTCATATTCTAAACCCACTTACCATGCCTCACATGAATTTCAGTCTCAACCAAAATCCCAAGGTATCTTCTATGCCAAGGCTAACCACACAACCACTGTAGAGACCCAAAGCTTGAAGTACATGGACAATACATTACTTTTTCGAAATACTTAATACATAACAAAAACCAAAACTCAAGGACCGTAATAGTTTAGTGTCTTTGAAAACTCGGAACGTAATCTTCTAATCATGGTGAAAGATCTTCAACATTTCCCATAAAGATCTTCCCTTTTTTTTCTTACCTAAAACCTTTATTTATATCCTAGGGAAAAGAAAACATAAAAAGGGTGAGCTCAAATGCTTAGTAAGGGTAATCATGGAGAAAATAAAACAAACCATATACATTTGAATATAAAAACATGTACATAATGTTTAAACATAGAAATCTTGTGCAATGACATAAAACATGGAATTGCATAAGGAATAGATCAAAATAGAACATCAATCATGATAAAAAATCTTGTAAATAAAACTTGTAATTGTGGAAAAACATTAAGCACGTGATATGATTTCTATAGTAGCCAAGGCATTGCTTCCAAGACCATCTTAGTGGACAAATTCCCTTTCTGAATCGAGTTCACTCCTCGTTCCAGTCCTGTATTACTGAACTGGTTTAACCGGCCGTTCCAGCCAGGTCTATCTCATGAGATATAAATCTTTACCCAATGCATTGGAGGGAAATATAGGTCCCACTCATCTCATAATGAAATCATTCTTACTTGTGCCACAAAATAAACTTAAAACATTCATCATAACCTAAAGAATAAAATGGGTTTCATAAACATCATCTCATCCTCACATAATCCATATAAAACAAATGGATATTTCATCATAAGAAAAGTGAAACCATGTAAATAATAGACATATTAAATAATGTCATCTTAGATGGAAAATGGTTTTGATAAAACACTTGAAATGAATTCTTGAGGAAAATATCCTTTCTTCTTTAAAATCATTTTCTTTTCACAAAATGTCATGCATTTTTAAAAGTAAAGGATTTTATTTAAAATAGTCATGAAATCCTTTGGAGGAATCTTCATGAAAATAAGGCTTTATAAAACCGTAAAAAATCCTTTCATGCCGTATAAGCTAAAAAAACATTCTTCTCATACATTTGCCAAAAAAGTCAAAAAAGTACCTCGTAACGTAAACAAAAGAAAAATTCCTTACATACCATGTAGTAAAAGTCAAAAATGGGTAAAAATGAATTTAAACATATATGAAAACACTTTTATAAAACATGGACATGGATGATAGCAATAACCCCCGTAAATATTTAAGAATAAGCAATCTCGGATAAAAATGAGATTTGCAAAACTATCCCTTACCTTAGGTCTGATATGCTTCGTACCTATCCAAACCTCCTGTATAATGATTTAAATAATGTAATTGACTTATTAAAGAATCATATTCATTGTTATTATATCATATATGGTTCACTTATGACTTTATATTACCCGTTCTTTTGTAAATTCATGTTAAAGTAGCTTTTTGGGTAAAATCGTTTCATTTGTCATTTGTGTTTTAACTTGTAATTATTCATATGATTACTTATATCATGATTACTTACATCCACAATGTAAAACATGATTTATATATAATATATATTCATAATATACATATATATATAATATATATATAAATGGAAAGAAATACACCATTCATGGAGACGGTAGGTCGTATGTACGCATGAACGCTGTTTTCGTTTCCTTATTGAATTGAATGGAATTAAGTATATGACATACATATATATGTATATAAATCCAGTAGCATTATTATGTCATATATTTCATTATTACTTATTATATAAACTTTATAATCATTCTTGAATTGTTAACATGGAAAATGAATCTCATCGCGTCGTGGAGACGGTAATCCGTACGTACGCACGAGCAATGATATCGTTCCCATGGAATTGTATTGGAGTATATGTATATTATTTCAGAATCAATATCAATTTAAAATAATAATATATAGTCATTATTTACACCATTATACCCGTACAAGTAAGTTGGTGGTGTAAAATAGATTACACCACGGTGTGGAGACGGTATTCCGTACGTACGCACATGCGGTGATTTCGTTTTCTGTAGGATGGATAGATGGTGAAATAGGGTTGTTTCATACTTATAATAACATATAAGTATATGAGTGATACTGATGTTATTACTTCATAATGAAACAACTAAAGAAGAATAAGTAGAAGAAGAAATAAAGTTGAAAGAATCGGTAACGGACATTACCTCTTCTTTGAAGCGCCTCTTTGAGACCTCCTCTTAGGGCACTAAAATTGGTCTTTTAAGAAGACCAGGACCACTAGGATGTTTCTAGGGAAGTGGGGAAGATAAATGGACAGGGGTTGGCCGAGCTTTAAGGCTTAAATTGGTGTGAGTAAGAGAGGGAGGATGTGCCTTTTATAAGGGAGGAGAGGAGCACCTTTGGAAAGTGTGGAAATATTATTTTATTATAAACTTATCTTCGGTTTCAAAAGGTCCTAAAATCATTAAAGATGAAGATAAGATGAATCATGGTCGAAATAAAATCATCCAATCAGAATTGGACATGTTTTGGAAAATATTTTAATCATTATAATTTTATTTATTTAAATCATTTATTAATGAGGTAAATACTTCATCATTATTGTGTCATAAATAATTTAATTTATTTGGTGTCTAAAAATTATAAAACAAATATAATTATTTAGGAAATATTTTAAGATTTCAAATGAATATTTATAGTCTAAAATATAATTTATATAACCACTTATAAAAATTAATTACTAAAAGATTTTTGTTAATGTCAATTTTGTCTTTACCTTAAATTAATTAATCTAAATTGTTATTGTCACTACCAAGTGGCTCAATGGGGTCCCAAAATCGACCCAAGGATGCACATGGTCGGCCAATACTAATCCAATAAGGTTAGGACAAGTTTCAATGTAATTTTTAATTATTATAATATTCTTTTAACCTTAAATTACCCTATTTACCTTTAACCGTAGTAAAAAAAATTACCGTAGTTACTATTCATAATATCAAAAAAAGGAACCTATCAACATAATTTGGACCCACTGATTCCAAATATGGAATCAATTTTTCAAAATTCAAAACACATAATTTGCAGTAATTAATTTAAAATTAATCCCGTTGTTAAGAAAACGGGTTTTAAAAGTTAAAACGTTGCCAAAGATTGAAATGTTTTTATCTATGAATTCAATGTAAAATTAATGATAATGACATAAATTATATTAAATGGTAAAAATATATTATATTTATAGTTTAAAAACATTCAATATTATAATTTAACCATATAAAGTATTGCGATGAAAAAAAGTTGTTTTTAATTAAAATATAGCATGTTTTTACTATTCATTAAAATATGAAAGTTATCATAATAATATGAAAAAATTATCCAAAGTAAATTTTTATATCCTGATTCTAAAGAAGAATTTTATTTTGTCAAATTGAACTTATAAACTTTTCAAAAACTAGATTTAATGTGGGTGCTCCATCAAAAGGCGGTAAAACTGCATTTTTTGAAAAATACTTCTTTTGTCCAAAAAAACTGATTTTGTTTTCATAACTCATTCTAGAAAATGTATAAGATGAATTAAAATGTTATAAAATTAAAAATTCAGTTAATACTATTCATAATGGCTAGTTCATAATAATATTATAATAATATATCGTTGTTTAGTAAAACCCGGTATTGCGTACAACACACGCTATCGTGGAAGGTTGCGATTGCGTGTAATGCAAGCCAAGTCAAGGTTGCGTGTTGTGCAAGAATCCTTTATTATTTCTTATAACAGAATCCAACCATATTTCATTTATACATTGAATATATATATATATATACACTCAATGTTGCGTAGAATGACTATTATAAAACGAACTTGAAATTGTGTGTAACACAATCTAAGAATAGTGTTGCGTATACTTCAAGCTAATACAGTGTAGAGTATAGCACAAGATAATCTTGTTGTAGCATAAAACACATGACATCAAATAAATTAAAAAGAATACTTATCATAAAATATCGGGTTGTTACATTCTACCCCCCTTAAAATGAATTTCTCCCTCGAAATTTGTCGGGGTTATACATGGTTTTCTACTTGAAAGTTTCTTTAATTGCAACACACATCGTAAAATGAAATACCAAAACTTAACTTTAAAAAATAAAGTATGAAACGTAACGGTTACCCAAATTAACTAACTACCGGGTTTCCACATAGGAGAACATAGGTAAAAATATGGATATGGAAGAAAAATCTAACCATCAAGTTCTGATGGAGAGTGGTAGAAGACATGGCTATAAAAAAACCAACAATCACAAAGCCATAAATTTGGGATGATCTAGGGTACCATCTGATTCATCGGATATAAGGTCACTAGGACAAAATTTTTGGTTTTCAATATCATTTCCCTAAAGTTGATGAAATTAGAAGAAATACTTTCATGATTTTGGTACAGTCTCACCGTTGGTCGTTCTTTGGAAAATTTCCACTTCATCTCTTAAATAAATGAAGTTGAATTTTTCATTCGTGAAGTGTTAGCTGATCATGTGATAGAATGATGGGTCATTCCATCTGTCTCAAACAAAAGGTTAGAAAAGTTATCAAAAAAATACATAAGTCCATCTATAGTGAGATTAATCATATATGGTTCCTAAAATGGACTTATACTTCATATATCATACTACTTAATATAATAAAACTAGTTTCTACTAAACAGGGAAATCCTGTAGGCCAATGGTAGGAAATAAAGGCTAGTCACACTTTGGTTGTGGGTTCGATTCCCACTGCCTTGTCCGATGCAATAGGCTATTGCCCATCCTGTAGGTTGTCCTTTTTCTAAAACTACATTACTATAACATCCCATCAATAATATCAAAAAAACTTCTATCCTTAAACAATACTAACTTATGTCCAATATAATCCATTCCAATCTTATGGATTATCCAAAATAATGTTGTCCAATCTCATATTATAGTGAAAATGATTACCAAAGAGTTCATATAACAAGCATGTTAATACCATCGTTGATCCCCATATATCATGAGATATGTCTTGTTGGTCACATTCCAAACATTCGAAGGCCTTAATCATGTATTCTCTTGAAAAATGAATACCCATTGAATCTTAGTGAAAACATGAGTGCTGTCAAAAGTTAACTCTTTCCACATACCAAAACCTCAAACCATGATATAACTATTTCCTTATATCAGTCATGAGCTCATGAATACTGTCAAACATTTCATTTTCTCCTTATCCATTCATTATGCACATATCATCTTTTTTCCAAAAATATCTCAATAACTTTCCATGGTTACCGGTACCATAAAATTATTGAAAACTACAATAGACCAATACATAAATATTCCAATATTCCACGATACTGTATAAAACATTATTTTGGAATCCCATTACATAAACACTTAATCATTCCACCACATCGTTGTCATATTCAACATCGCCAATAGTGATCGCATGTGACTTCCCTTTGTCCTTTGCCTTAAGTGGTTTCTCATGTCGATCATCACTAACCCGTGGATTAGGGCATTTATTAGCATAATGCCCCATTTCCTTTCACTTGAATCATTGAAGTGTTGGTGGAGAGTTCTCTGTAGTCTTTTCTCTACTCACATTATTAGCAACCTTTTTCCCATTACTTTGACAATCAACTGCTCGATGACCTTCTTTTCCACACTTAAAACATTTTCTAGTCCCTTTAAGACAATCTCCACCATGCTTCTTTCCACACTTTGAGCATAAGGAAACATTCATATTATTTTCACCATTATTATGAGATTTCTCCTTAAACTCCATCTTTCGTTTCTTGTCAAAACCATGAGATGGATATGTAACACCAACTTCCATTTCTACCTTGATAGCACAATGCAAAATTTATTCAAAGCTACTGAAGTTTCTTATAGCTAATGCCCTTCGAAGACTTGGTTTTAATCCACTAAAAAATCGATCAACTTTACTTTTAGGTTGGATGATAAAGCCAGATGCATACCTTGCAAGTCTTGTAAAATTTGCTTCGTATATACCAACAAATTCATCATCCTTCTTCTTAAGCTCAAGAAACTCCTTTTCCATCTTTGTTCGAAGAATACTAGGGAAGTACTTACTAAAAAATATGTTCTTGAACTCATCCCATTCTATGGACTCAATTTCATCTCTTGGCCTCGTATTCATGATAAGATTCCACCATTGATCAGCTTCACCATCCAAACGATATACTGATAAGATGACTTTATCATGTTCAGAACATTGAAAAACTGAAAATATCTTTTCAGTGGTACTGATCCATTGTTTAGCAACAAGTGGATCAGAAGACCCACTAAAAGAAGGTGGATGTTGCCTCATGAAGGAATCAATAGAATATTGTTTCCTTCTCTGCTCATTTGGAAGTCCAGAATGATTCATAGCTTGTGTAAGTATAGAAATAAATTTTTTCACTCCATCTCTAATAAAATTTGTTTGTTCATGAGGACAATCATTGCATTGTCCATTGCATTGTTCATCACGGTTCCTTTGGGTTCCATCCATTGTCTAAAACCCAAAAAGAATAGTGTGAGAGGTAAAAATCATGATAGGGAAAACAACATAGTAAAGGGGGAGTACCCTCAATATCTAACATCTTAGGTTAAATTCTAAGATCATTACCATAGTTCTAGGACTATATCCTATACGTATACTTATCCTTAGGGACATCCCTAGACATACCTTAGAAATATCTCTAGGGATCTCACTAACGTTTTCGCATCCTAGTTTCCAAAGGTTGACTAAACATTTCCTATGATACCAACTGTAGAGACCCGAATCTTGACGTACATGGACAATACATTACTTTTGCGGAATACTTAATACATAACAAAAACCAAAACTCAAGGACCGTAATAGTTTAGTGTCTTTGGAAACTTAGAACATAATCTTCTAATCGTGGTGAAAGATCTTTAACATCTCCCATAAAGATCTTCCTTTTTTTCTTACCTCAAACCTTTCTTTATATCCTAGGGAAAAAAACATAAAAAAGGTGATCTCAAATGCTCAGTAAGGGTAAGAATGGAGAAAATAAAAAAAACATATACATTTGAATATAAAAACATGTACATAATGTTTAAACATATAAATCTTGTGCAATGACATAAAATATGGAAGTACGTAAGGCATAGATCAAAATAGAACATCAATCATGATAAAATAGCTTGTAAATAAAACTTTTAATTGTGGAAAAACATTAAGCACATGATATGGTTTCCATAGTAGCCAATTCATTGCTTCCAAGACCATCTTAGTGGACAAAGTCCCTTTCTGAATCGAGTTCACTCCTCGTTCCAGTCCTGTATTACTGAACCAGTTTAACCTGTCGTTCCAGCCATGTCTATCTCATGAGATATAAATCTTTACCCAATTCATTGGAGGGAGATATAGGTCCCACCCATCTCATAATGAAATCATTCTTACTTGTGCCACAAAATAAACTTAAAACATTCATCATAACCCAAAGAATAAAATGGGTTTCATAAACATCATCCCATCATCACATAATCCAAATAAAACAAATGGATATTTCATCATAAGAAAAGTGAAACCATGTAAATCATAGAGACATTAAACTTGAAACATACACATATGAAATAATGTCATCTTAGACGGAAAATAGTTTTGATAAAACACTTGAAATGAATTCTTGATGAAAATATCCTTTCTTCTTTAAAATCATTTCTTTTTCACAAAATGTCATGCATTTTTAAAAGGAACGGATTTTATTTAAAATATTCATGAAATATTTTGGAGGAAGCTTCATGAAAATAAGGCTTTATAAAACCGTAAAAAATCCTTTCATGCCGTATAAGTTAAAAAAACATTCTTCTCATACATTTGCCGGAAAAGTCAAAAAAGTACCTCGTAATGTAAAAAAAAGAAAAATTCCTTACATACCATGTAGAAAAAGTCAAAAATGGGTAAAAAGGACTTTAAACATATATGAAAACACTTTTATAAAACATTTACATGAATGATAGCAATAACCCCAGTAAATATTTACGAATAAGCAATCTCAGATAAAAATGAGATTTGCAAAATTATCCCTTACCTTAGGTCTGATATGCTTCGTAAGTATCCAAAAATCATGTATAATGATTTAAATAATGTCATTGACTTATTAAAGAATCATATTCATTGTTATTATATCATATATGGTTCACTTATGACTTTATATTACCCGTTCTTTTGTAAATTCATGTTAAAGTAGCGTTTTGGGTAAAATTGTTTCATTTGTCGTTCGTGTTTTAACTTGTAATTATTCATATGATTACTTAGATCATGATTAATTACATCCATAATTTAAAACATGATTTATATATAATATATATTCATAATATACATATATATAATAGATCTATAAATGGAAATAAATACGCCGTTCATGGAGACGGTAGGTCGTACGTACGCATGAACGCTGTTTTCGTTTCCTTATTGAATTGAATGGAATTAAGTATATGGCATACATATATATGTACATAAATAGAGTATCATTATTATGTCATATATTTAATTATTACTTATTATATATACTTTATAATCATTCTTTAATTGTTAACATGGAAAATGAATCTCATCGCGTCGTGGAGACTGTAATCCGTACGTACGCACGAGCGATGATATCATTCCCATGGAATTGTATTGGAGTGTATGTATACTATTTCAGAATCCATATAACTTTAAAATAATCATATATAGTCATTATTTACACCATTATACCCATCCAAGTAAGTTGGTGGTGGAAAATAGATTACACCACGGCATGGAGACGGTATTCCGTACGTACGCACGCGCGGTGATTTCGTTTTCCGTAGGATGGATAGATGGTGAAATAGGGTTGTTTCATACTTATAATAACATATAAGAATATGATTGATACTGATGTTATAACTTCATAATGAAACAACTAAATAAGAATAAGTAGAAGAAGAAATAAAGTTGAAAGAATCGGTAACGGACATTACCTCTTCTTTGAATCGCCTCTTTGAGACCTCCTCTTAGGGCACTAAAATTGGTCTTTGAAGAAGACCAGGACCACTAGGATGTTTATAGGGAAGTGGGGAAGATAAATGGGCAGGTTTTGGCCGATCTTGAAGGCTTAAATTGGTGTGAGGAAGAGAGGGAGGAGGTGCCTTTTATAAGGGAGGAGAGGGGCACCTTTGGAAAGTGTGGAAATATTATTTTATTATAAACTTATATTCGGTTTCAAAAGGTCCTAAAATCATTAAAGATGAAGATAAGATGACTCATGGTCGAAATAAAATCATCCAATCATAATTGGACATGTTTTGGAAAATATTTTAATCATTATAATTTTATTTATTTAAATCATTTATTAATGAGGTAAATACTTCATCATTATTGTGTCATAAATAATTTAATTTATTTGGTGTCTAAAAATTATAAAACAAATATAATTATGTAGGAAATCTTTTTAGCTTTCCAATTAATATTTATAGTCTAAAATATAATTTATATAACCCCTTATAAAAATTAATTACTAAAAGATTTTTGTTAATGTCAATTTTGTCTTTACCTTAAATTAATTAATCCAAATTGTCATTGTCACTACCAAGTGGCTCAATGGGGTCCCAAAATCGACCCAAGGATGCCCATGGTCGGACAATACTCATCCAATAAGTTTAGTACAAGTTTCAATGTAATTTTTAATTATTATAATATTCTTTTAACCTTGAATTACCTTATTTACCTTTAACCGTAGTAAATAAAAATTATCATAGTTACTATTCATAATATCAAAAAAAAGGAACCTATTAACATAATTTGGACCCACTTATTCCAAATATGGAATCCATTTTTCAAAATTCAAAACACAGAAGTTGTAGTAATTAATTTAAAATTAATCCCGTTGTTAAGAAAACGGGTTTTAAAAGTTAAAACATTGCCAAAGATTGAAATATTTTTATCTATAAATTCAATGTAAAATTAATGCTAATGACATAAATTATATTAAATGGTAAAAATATATTCTATTTATACTTTGAAAACATTCAATATTATAATTTAACCATATAAAGTATTGCGATGAAAAAAAAGTTGTTTTTAATTAAAATATAGCGTGTTTTTACTATTCATTAAAATATTAAAGTTATCAGAATAATATGAAAAATTTATCCAAAGTAAATTTTTATATCATGATTCTAAATAAGAATTTTATTTTGTCAAATTGAACTTATAAACTTGTCAAAAACTAGATTTAATGTGGGTGCGCCATCAAAAGGCGGTAAAACTGCATTTTTTGAAAAATACTTCGTTTATCCAAAAAAAACTGATTTTGTTTTCATACCTCATTCTAGAAAATGTATAAGATGAATTAAAATGTTATAAAATTAAAAATTCAGTTAATACTATTCATAACGGCTAGTTCATAATAATATTATAATAATATATCTTTGTTTAGTAAAACCCGGTATTGCGTACAACACACGCTATCGAGGAAGGTCGTGATTGCGTGTAATGCAAGCCAAGTCAGGGTTGCGTATTGTGCATGAATCCTTTATTATTTCGTATAACAAAATCCAACCATATTTCATTTATACATTGAATATATATATATATACACTCAATGTTGCGTATAATGACTATTATAAAACGAACTTGAAATTGTGTGTAACACAATCTAAGAATAGTGTTGCGTATACTTCAAGCTAATACAATGTAGAGTATAGCACAAGATAATCTTGTTGTAGCATAAAACACATGACATTAAATAAATTAAAAAGAATACTTATCATAAAATATCGGGTTGTTACAACCACCCACCACATAGGCTTCGCCTTAATAACCATGTGCATCTAGCTGTGATCCCACCATGATAGCCAAAAGTGCATTCAAAACCACCAGGCTGGGCACCCAACTAGTCCTACCCTCTAAAAAAATACTTTTATACTGTAAGGCATGCCACATGCCTTTCCATAACCCACTAGGGTTCCAAAAGCATAGGGTAACTCTTGTCCATCCTCAAACCACCTCTCAAGAATATCTTCCATCATTGAGCCATCACTGGGCATCTAACACTCAAACTAACCTATAGTGGGTCTCCAGGTATCCATTGTCTAAGCGACTACATTTCCAGCACTGGAAAACCTACCTCTATAAGATCCAAATGACCTGCCATCAAAGAAAATACATCGCTATCCAGCTGAGTAGAATTCCACAAATAATTTATAAATGAAAACACCAAATAATTTTTTTGACACTTTAAACAACTCAAACCTCTCATCAGTAAATGAATATAGGAAAGAACATGTATGTCATATGAATTCTACATGCCTATAATGATTCATTCACATAAAATCTTTCCATTATTACAAGAGATAAACCCACAATAAACCATAAACCTCAAAACCCATATGTGTCACCCAAGGAAAAATCATAAAATCCTAACACTAAAAACTAAGAATAGTAATCCCATGCCTTAGTAACCTAGAATTCCTACCAAAATAAGTGTTCTTGATTCAAAAACCTGGTATCCATTACAACCTTCGACACATCCATAGACCTCCTATATACCATATTACCAAACCATAAAATAGAAAAAACTATGATACCACTTTGTAACATCCCTCCTCTAATCACTCTATGAATATTATCCAAAACAATTCTCCAAATGACCTTACGCATGCCTCCCCATATGAAAGAGGCTAATGACTAGTAGCAGAGGTCTAAGGTGGGTACCCCTTATATCAAAGAGGATCCAAATCTAGGGTACCCCTTATCAGTTACGTCATGACTCTATGGATATAATTGGTGACAACCTTATCATCCAGGCTCCAAATGCTTGGAATCCACTATCAGTGTCTATATATCATGTATTTTCAAAGGCATCATGCAGTCTTTGTAAGACTAACTTGGAATTAATTTGATATATGTCAGATTAAATCAGGTATCTTATCCATAGACGATGTTCACCCTACTGGACACACCATGTATATGGATTTCACATGAGTTTAGAAATGGTAGTATACAACTAACCTTGACTGAGAACCCTACACATTGTGTATACAAAAGATAGGGCACAGTCCCCCGTATATAGATAGAGTTCAAGAACTTTCACATGTTTTGGGGTAGGTTCCTCTATTTCATTGTAGAGGAATTTCTACCATGATTTGTTTTTATAAAACCCAAAAAATGATACTTTATTAATTAAAACATAATATTAGGCAATTCTAGATCGAACCCATAAAGACGATGAATATGAATAAATAATGGTTGAATGCCAATAGGTTGACGAAAGAGTATGAAGATGGCGTGAAAGAGTTTATCAAGTTTGCAGGAGATCATGCATGTGACCCTTCTCAAATCCCATGTCTGTGTTTATGCTGTTGTTATTCAAGACAAATTAGTCCAGAGGAGTTAGAAGAACACCTGATTTGTCATGGAATATATCGAAGTTATACATGTTGGAATAAACACTGGGAAAAAACGAATGTAGGTAGTGGCTTGGATAACAAGACATTTTATGGAAGATCTGATATGATTACAAACGTGGACAGTGAAGAAGATCGTATGGAGGGTGTGATTACAGATGTGAATGATGATGAAGATCATATTGAAGAAATGACAAGGATAGTTGAAGATGAACTTCGTGATTGCCCAAAATTGTTTGAGAAGTTAAAGAGTTGTGAAAAAACACCATTGTATGCTGGTTGCACTAAATATACAACATTGTCAGCCGTACTAAAGCTATATAATTTAAAAACAGGAAACGGGTGGAGTGATGCCAGTTTTACGGAACTACTTGATCTTCTGAATGACATGATCCCAGAAGATAATGAACTCCCAAGCCGAACATACGATTCCAAACAAATGCTACGATCTATGGGTATGATCTCTGAAAAAATACACGCTTGCCCGAATGACTGTATATTGTTTCGCAAGGACCACAAATCACTTAAAGAATTCCCAAAGTGTGGTGCTTCTGGATACAAGAAATATGATTCTAGTCCTATGAAAGTTGTATGGTAATTTCCAATCATTCCAAGGTTTAGGCACCTATATGGAAGTGAGGAGACTGCATGACAATTGACATGGCATGCAGATACAAGAATTAAAGATGGGAAACTACGTCACCCGGCAGACTCTCCTCAGTGGAAGAGAATTGATCACGATTATCCTAAATTTGGAAACGATCCGAGAAACCTTCGTCTGGCATTATCTATAGATGGGGTGAATCCTTTTGATTTTCAAAGCAGTAGTCATAGTATATGGCCGGTTATGTTGGTAAATTATAACTTACCACCGTGGTTATGCATGAAACGAAAATACATCATGTTATCTATGCTTATATCAGGACAAAAACAACTGGGTAATGATATTGATGTTTAATTTTCTCCATTGATCGAAGATTTGAAAATATTGTTGGATTTAAGTGTTACGTTGTATGATGCTTACAAAAAAGAAGATTTCACTTTGAAAGACATGTTGTACGAGACAATAAATGACTTTCCTGCTTATAGAAATTTGTCAGGATATATAATTAAAGGAACTCAAGGTTGTCCTGTTTGAGAACAAGGTACACAATCAATTAGGTTGAAAAATTCATTGAAAACCGTGTTTTTAGGACATCGCAGATTTCTACCCCGACAGCATAAGTACCAATCTTGGACGACATCATTCGACGGAAGTTCACAAGAACGTACAACACCATCTCCACTAACAGGTGATCAATTGTTTGAGAAGGTAAAATATTTCAACACTACTTTTGGTAAACCATTTTCGAAAAATATTACAAAAAATGGTTGAAAAAAGAGATCATTTTTTTTGAATTACAAAACTGGAATTTTCTGTATGTCAGACATTTTCTTGATGTTATGCATATTGAGAAAAATGTATGTGATAGTTTCATCGGCACGTTTCTAAATGCACCTGAAAAAACGAATGATGAAATTAAGGCTAGATTAGACATGGTTGAGATGGGAATATGAGAAGTGTTGGCACCAGTGAAGGGTGAAAAATGAACATTTCTTCCTCCTACTGCTTACACTCTTTCCAGGAAGGAGAGATATCAGTTTTGCAACTTCTTTAATGACGTAAAGGTTCCAGAGGGGTATTCATCAAATATCAAGAACATCATGTCAATGAACGATTTAAAATTAAAGGGTCTGAAATCACATGACTGCCATGTTTTGATGCAAGATATAATTCCTATAGCTTTACGTTGCATTTTTCCCAAGAATTTCTACCATACATTAATGAAGCTATGTTTCTTCTTCAAAGCTATATGCAGCAAAGTTATAGACATGGCGGAATTGCCAACTATGGAAAGAGAAATTGTCGTCATATTATGTGAATTGGAAATGTTCTTCCCGCCGAAATTTTTTGATATGATGGTTCATTTGATGGTTAATTTGGTGAGAGAGATTAGACTATGTGGTCCTATACATTATAGATGGATGTACCCCATTGAACGGTATATGAAGATTTTATGTCAAAAATCGAAGTTGGCCAGAGGGTTGTATTGCGGAGAAATATATTGTTGAGGAATCCATTGAATTTTGTACTGAATACCTATCTGGTGTGGAAAACGTTGGCCTACCGAAATCTCGTCACATTGAGAAACTTGAGGGTGAAGGAATTTTTGGAAGAGAGGTTGTCACAATCAATATTACAGATTGGGAGAAGGCCCACCTTTACATTTTGAATAATAGTTTTGACGTTGACCCATATGTTCAAACCCACAAATAAATTCTTAGGCGTTTGAATCCATCTAGGGCTGAAAAATGGATATCAGATACACATAATAGACAGTTTATAGGATGGTTTCAGGATCATATTTTGAAGCAGTTAGATGAAAATCCAGACTAAATTTCAAAACGACTTCGATGGCTAGCCGGAGGAGAAAGTGTGTATGTATTATCTTATAATGCTTATGCAGTTAATGGTTATACATTCTATACTAATGAACATGATGAAGACAGTACCATGAAGAATAGTGGGGTTACACTTGTGGCTGAGGCGATGCATGTTTTCGGTGCTAAGGACCAAAATCCAATTTATGCGAATATGTCATACTTTGGCATCATCAAACGAATATGGGAGTTGGATTATATGAAATTCAAAGTACTAATTTTTCAATGCAAGTGGGTTGATAACAGGAGTGCTGTTAGAATATATAAATTAGGATTCATGAAATTTGATTTCAGTAAGGAAGGGGAGAAAGACAAACCATTTATAATGGCATCACAGGCAATACAAGTATTTTATGTTCCAGACCCCGCAAACCGAAATTGGTCAATTGTTCTGTTATCGACCAAAACAACTGAAGGGTCAAATGAAAGTTCAATGGAGGATGAACCTTTTATAGGGACTTCAAAATCATTTTGCAGTGGTCCCAATGTAGACGGAATTTTTTATGTCAGATGAGACCACAATGAAGGGATTTACATAGTCTATAGAGGAGTCAAATCTCTTCAGCCTTTAAAGAAAAAAAGGGAGTACAATAATAATGTTATTTTTTATTGTAATATACATTGTGTTACGTTATGTTATTATCTGTCTACTGTTGCTTTTATATAATATAAATTAAATGTTAAACCACTTCTGCAGATAATGACTTCTACACCTGCTGATACGCCCAATCCTGAGGCACAAAAGGTCTCTCAACCACCTGCTGGTGGTCCCAGTGTAGAGAAACAACAGGTTTCTCAACCAGCTGCCAGTGGTCCTAGTGTATAGCAACGACAAGTTTCTCAACCTATTGTTGTTGGTCCCAGTGCAGAGCAACAACAAGTTTCTCAACCTGTTGTTGCTGGTCCTAGTGCTGATTCTAGTGCTCCAGAGAAAGATATTTATGATACTTCTGAGAAAATGTAGGGAAATGAAACCCTGAAAGTGCAAAAAAAAACAAGAGTGTCGTAGTTTGACAATGTTATCCAAAATCCTTAAGGCAAAAGAAAAAGGCATCAAATTTGAGGTGGGATGGAATAAGTGAGGCCAACATGTTAACCCCAACAAAGCCATCTTTAGTAGATACATTGGAATCATCACTCGGAAACATGTGCCGATTGATGTACAGTTGTGGCACCATGTTGTCACCGGTTTTAAGACACTAATGTGGGAAGATATTATGGTAACATTATGATATTGTTTTTTTAATTTATTGAAATAAAATACCAAAACATTGACTTACTCTTCATCATCCATTGCAAATTGAATTTATAGTAGATGCCTCACACAACGAATATGTATTAAGAGTTTTAGGAAGGATTCATAGAGGTTTCCGCACAATTTTAACGAAATATCATTTTAAAGACGCTGAAGGGAAAATCAAGCCGCACCCACCTACTCTTTATGTACACTTGATATCCCAAGGAGCGTGGGACGCATTTATCAGTCGTTGTGGGGAGCAGAATTTTCAGGTACATTGTGTGGGGTAATACGTTGTTTGACTTTGCTTGTATTAATCACTTTAATTGCCAGTTTTTTATTTCTGAAATAGAAACTAAGTGCTGAAAATAAAAAACGTGCAGTAGAACCAGCGTACCCTTACCATAAAGCAAGGTTGGGGTATGCTTCATTTGATCAAAAATTGGTACATCTTTTAAATCTACCGTACTACTTATATGTCACATAAAACAACACCATAACCATGTTTCTATATTTATATGCAGATTGATGAATTGAAATCAAAATCCAAATCCATCCCATGACATGTGCTATGAAAGGAGTCTCGTGTAAATAAATAGGAGACAGTGATAGATGAAAACACACAAAAAGTGTGGGAAGCATGTGTAAGTATGACATAATATAAATTTGAATTGTTTTAAATCACTATTACATTCCAATGAATATTAATTTTTCTATATTTTCTATCTGACATAGTCACAGGAATCAACAACACCCGCACCAGATGTAGACATACCTTCAGCAACCTTGAAGCGGCCATACCAGTATGGCCATGTCAGAGGTGCGGGTTTTGGGGTGACACCCCGAACATATTTTCAAAAACAAAAACAAGCGAACGATGAAAATGAAGAAATGGAAAAGTTGTAAGAAAAATTAGCTATTTTTCGAGAATAATTACAATAACAAAGATAGATGATAGCCACATTGATGGGGGAGAGGCAAAAAGAAGAAGAAACACAACAACAACCCATGCGTGACGATCCCGCCCCACCCCCCACTAGCTTTGAGGCAAGAAATTCCCCTAAAAAACTAACTTAGATGAGGTAATCAGTGTTTTAATAATTTTTTCTATGAAATTTGATTCACATAGACACTAATACCTTTCCTGTACTAATATTCTACATGGTGAAAATGACTGTGATTTATATCTAGAAACTCCCACCTATCGCCTTGTAGCGAGGGCTACAGTGTTCAATACACAGAACAACATGCTACACAACAGACAGCTTCCAACAGATCATTTCAGAGTGTCAATTAACATAGCTAATGATCCAAGTGCCGAGATACATGTTCCAAATGACGATGAAGAAATTCATACGGTTGAACAAGCTGTTGGAACATTCATCGCATGGCCGTCAGTTCTTGTAAAAAAACATGTCGACAAGGAGGTATCCATTTTCAAGTTATTTTTCGAGCTGGACCGTTAACATTTAATGAAAAAAGGTCTAAACCGATGAATGTTATTACAAAACGACAAAGAGAAGGGGGTAAAATGAAATATCAGCTCAAAACTATCTAAAGGATCAAACAACTGATTAAAACGGTCTACTGAGAGAACCTTCACCCCGCCCGTTCTATATCCACAGTTAATATCATTGCAGGCTCATGTGGATACAAAGTTGACAGACAGTAATGCTCACACAGTTGTTTTTGAAAAAAAATTCTATGGAGAGGAAACATCAGATTTCATTAGTGCTGAAAATGTAAATGAAATCCTCAAGTATGAATAGATAGGCGCCTCGGTTGTAAATGTATACATGAGGTATGTTTTCATGATTTGATTTTACAAAAGCTAATATACTCTGGTAATAATGAATAAATAAATTTTTTATTTTTCACAGGTGTATATATGAAAAACAATTGAAGGGATTTCCCCATGAACAAAAATTTGGACTCGTTAGTCCTCACACCACCTCCTCAAAAGAATAAATAGATTCTGATAAAGAGGCTGCAATAATTTCATCCCTTCTTAAATCATTTGAAAACAAAATTACGGATGACAGACTCTTTTTAATACCAATGATGCAGGGGTAAAACTCTACAATTTAATCATATCAACTATATTTTCATTTCTTTATTTACTTATTCCTTTTTTTATTTTTAGGGATCATTGGATGATGATTGCAGTCAATTTGGATACTCCAAATATTTATTTTCTGGATTCAATGCATGGATATCCAACAAACCGACCACGCATGATGGCGTTTGTTAATTTGTAATACACTAGATCCAACATTTTAAAACTAAACATCTAGTTATATAATTTATGTTATCTTTTAATGAGGATTCTGTTATGATAGGGCGGTGCATCAATATTGTCTAATGCATGGAATGAATCCAGGGCATAAGGATGAGCAAGCCTACAATATCTACAACTGGAAAAGTATATGGGTATATATAATAACATTTCACTATCCAAACACATATCAAAACAATTTACTTATTGTTGTTGATGTTTCTTCAGTGTCCAAAACAAACAAACAGAAAGGACTATGGTTATTATGTTTGTAAATTTATGAAAGAGATCGTATTTCATCAACAATCTAGCATCCCTGACGAGTTATTTTAGAAAATAATTTAGATTTCATTTAAAATATTTATTAATCCTTTGTGTATTTATATTTTTTCAGTACTAATATGACTGTCGCAAAAACTCATATTCATAAGATGATATAGATGTGTTTAGAAACGAATGGGCAATATACCTGATGGAATATTGTACAAAAATAAGATGAAGGTGAATTCATACTAATGTTATCCATATATGATCATTGATATCTCCCTTGTTTACACTTACTGATCATATATGATCACACTTTATTATGTTTTATATCCTTAGGTAATAAACAATGGTTTTAGATATGATTTGTCATTCTAGTAAAGCATAACTCATTGGACTACACTGCTCTATAGTGTGGAAGTCGACTGATGCATAGTCATTTAGTCCACTCACGAGCATCTTAAAATCTTGATGGGAACCAATATCTTGGATTTTCAATTTTCTAATTTTAGTTTCCCTTATATTTGGGTGGGGGTGTTCATGAGGGAGGGGGTGTCCAGGAGTGGGGGGTGTCCAAGAGGGGGTGTGTCCAAGAGGGAGGGGGTTTCCAGATGTGAGGTGTACGAATAAACCACACCTCAATCCGATGCACGGTGTGACCGGTATGGCTAAAAGTGTCTGATAATAGTTTCAAATTGACATTAACTTTAGAAAAAAACACAAGTGACATACAGAATACTGAGAAAATGCATTCGGATTATTTTGATACTTTAGGACAATGATCCATGAGTCATTTTTGAGGTGTACGAATTGACCGCACCTAAATCTGATGCACGGTGTGATCGGTATGGCTAAAAGTGTCTGATAATAGTTTCAAATTGACATTAACTTTAGAAAACAACACAAGTGACATATAGAATACCAATAAAAAACATTTGGATTGTTTTGATACTTTAGGACAATGATCTATGAGTCATTTGTGAGGTGTACTAATTGACCGCACCTGAATCTGATGCACGGTGTGACCGATATGGCTAAAATTGTCTGATATCAGTTTCAAATTGACATTAACTTTAGAAAACAACAGAAGTGACATATGGAATACCAAGAAAACACAATCGTATTTTTTTATAATTTAGTACAACGATCCATGAGTCATTTTTGAGGTGTACGAATTGACCGCACCTCAATCTGACGCACGGTGTGACCGGTATGGCTAAAAGTGTTTGATAACTATTTCAAATTGACATTAACTTTAGAAAACAACAAAAATTACATATGTAATACCTAGAAAATGGGTTCAGATTGTTTTGATACTTTAGGAAAATGATTCATGAGTCATTTGTGAGGTGTACGAATTGACCGTACCTCAATCTGATGCACGGTATGACAGGTATGGCTAAAAGTGTCTGATAATAGTTTCAAATTTACATTAACTTTAGAAAATAACACAAATGACATACAAAATACTGAGAAAACGCATTCGTATTGTTTTTATACTTTAGTAAAGCGATCCACGAGTCATTTGTGAGGTGTATGAATTTACCACACCTTAATCCGACATACGATGTGATCGGTATGGCTAAAATTGTCTGATACCAATTTGAAATTGACATTAACTTTAGAAAACAACACTACTGACATACGAAATACCGAGAAAATGAATTCAGATTGTTTTGATACTTTAGGAAAATGATCCATGAGTCATTTTTGAGGTGTACAAATTGAAGTTACCTCAATCCGACGCATGGTGTGATCGGTATGGCTAAAATTGTCTGATATCAGTTTGAAATTGACATTAACCTTAGAAAACAACACTACTGACATATAGAATACCGAGAAAACACTTTCGGATTGTTTTGATACTTTAGGAAAACGATCCATGAGTCATTTTTGATGTGTAAGAATCAATCGCATCTCAATTCGACGAACGGTGTGATTGGTATGGCTAAAAGTGTCTGATATCAGTTTGAAATTGACATTAACTTTAGAAAACAGCACTACTGACATACGGAATACTGAGAAAACGCATTCGGATTGTTTTGATACTTTAGGAAAATGATCCATGAGTCATTTTTGAGGTGTACGAATCAAACACACCTCAATCCGACGCACGGTGTGATCGGTATGACTAAAATTGTTTGATATCAGTTTGAAATTGACATTAATTTTAGAAAACAACACTACTAACATATAGAATACTGAGCAAATGAATTTGGATTGTTTTGATACTTTTGGAAAACGATCCATGAGTCATTTTTGATGTGTACGAATTGACCACATCTCAATCTGATGCATGGTGTAATAAATATGGCTAAAAGTGTCTGATATCAGTTTGAAATTGACATTAACTTTAGAAAACAACACTACTGACATACGGAATACCAAGCAAACGCATTTGGATTGTTTTGATACTTTAGAAAAATTATACATGAGTCATTTGTGAGGTGTAAGAATCGACTGCACCTCAATCCGACGCACGGTGTGATGGGTATGGCTAAAAGTGTCTGATACCAGTTTGAAATTGACATTAACTTTAGAAAATAGCACTACTGACATACGGAATACTGATCAAACGCATTCGGATTGTTTTGATACTTTAGGAAAACGATCTATGAGTCATTTTTGATGTGTAAGAATCGACCGCACCTGAATATGATGCATGGTGTGAATGGTATGGCTAAAAGTGTCTGATAACAGTTTCAAATTGACATTAACTTTATAAAACACCACAAATGACATACGGAATACTGAGAAAATGAGTTCATATTGTTTTGATACTTTAGGACAGTGATCCATGAGTCATTTTTGAGGTGTATGAATCGACCGCACCTAAATCTGACGCACGGTGTGATTGGTATGTCTAAAAGTGTCTGATAATAGTTTCAAATTGACATTAACTTTAGAAAACAACACAAGTGACATAAGGAAAACTAAGAAAACACATTCAGATTGTTTTAATACTTTATGACAATGATCAATAAGTCATTTGTGAGGTGTAAAAATCGACTACACCTCAATCTGACACATGGTGTGACTGGTATGGCTATAATTGTCTGATATCAGTTTGAAATTGATATTAACTTTAGAAAACAACACAAGTGACATACAAAATGCTGAGAAAACACATTTGTATTTTTTTTATACTTTAGGAAAACGATCCATGAGTCATTTGTGAGGTATAAAAATCGACCGCACCTCAATCTGATGCACGGTGTGACTGGTATGGCTAAAAGTGTCTGATAACTGTTTCAAATTGACATTAACTTTAGAAAACAACACAAATGACATACGGAATACCAATCAAACGCTTTCGGATTATTTTGATACTTTAGGACAACAATCCATGAGTCATTTTTGAGGTGTAAAAATTGACCTCACCTCAATCCAACAAACGGTGTGACTGGTATGGCTAAAAGTGTATGATAATAGTTTCAAATTGACATTAACTTTAGAAAACAACACAAATGACATACGGAATACCGAGAAAATGCATTCGGATTGTTTTTATACTTTAGGAAAGTGATCCATGAGTCATTTGTGAGGTGTAATAATTGACCACACCTTAATCCAACGTACGGTCTGATCAGTATGGCTACAATTGTCTGATACCAGTTTGAAATTGACATTAACTTTAGAAAACAACACTAATGACATACAGAATACCGATAAAAAGCATTCGGATTGTTTTGATACTTTATTAAAATGATCCATGAGTCATTTTTGAGGTTTATGAATCGACCGCACCTCAATCCAATGCACAGTGTGATCGGTATGGCTAAAATTGTCTGATATTAGTTTGAAATTGACATTAACTTTATAAAACGACACTACTGACATACAGAATATTGAGAAAACACGTTTGTATTGTTTTGATACTTTAGGAAAACGATCTATGAGTCATTTGTGACATGTAAGAATCGACTGCATCTCAATTCAATGCACGGTGTGATCGGTATGGCTAAAAGTGTCTGATATCAGTTTGAAATTGACATTAACTTTATAAAACAGCACTACTGACATACAGAATACTGAGAAAACGCGTTTGTATTGTTTTGATACTTTAGGAAAACGATCCATGAGTCATTTTTGAGTTGTACGAATTGACCTCACATCAATCCAACTCACGATGTGATCGGTATGGATAAAATTGTCTGATATCAGTTTGAAATTGACATTAACTTTAGAAAACAACACTACTGACATACAGAATACTGAGAAAACGTGTTTGGATTGTTGTGATACTTTAGGAAAACGATCAATGAGTCATTTGTGACATGTAAGAATCGACCAAATCTCAATCTGACGCACGGTGTGATCAGTATGGCTAAAAGTGTCTGATATCAGTTTGAAATTGACATTAACTTTAGAAAACAGCACTACTGACATACGGAATACCGAGAAAACGCATTCGGATTGTTTTGATACTTTAAGAAAATGATCCATGAGTCATTTGTGAGGTGTAAAAATCGACCCCACATCAATCCGACGCACGGTGTGACTGGTATGGCTAAAAGTGTATGATACCATTTTCAAATTGACATTAACTTTAGAAAACAGCACTACTAACATACGGAATAATGATAAAACACGTTCGGATTGTTTTGATACTTTAGTAAAATGATCCATGAGTCATTTTTAAGGTGTACGAATCGACCGCACCTGAATCCAATGCACGGTGTGATCAATATAGCTAAAAGTGTCTGTTATCAGTGTGAAATTGACATTAACTTTAGAAAACAGCACTACTGACATATAGAATACCGAGAAAATGCATTTGGATTATTTTGATACTTTATAAAAATGAACCATGAGTCATCTTTGAGGTGTACAAATCGACAGCACCTCAATCCGATGTACGGTTTAACCAGTACGGCTAAAAGTGTCTGATACCAGTTTCAAATTGACATTAACTTTAGAAAACAACACTACTGACATACAGAATACCGAGCAAACACATTTGGATTGTTTTGATACTTTAGGACAACGATCCATGAGTCATTTTTGAGGTGTACGAATCGATCACACCTGAATCTGGCGCATGGTGTGATCGGTAAAGCTTTTCATTAAATAGATAATCAATATTTATTAAATGTGATAAATCATCCAAAAACATATTGATTTTACATTATCCCCTTTCATTGTTATCAGAATGAAAACATTTGAGTTTATCATTTCCATATTTTAGTTTCAAATTTCCATATTAATTTATTCTTTCATATTAATGTTTTAATTTATTTCATTATTGTATTACTAACATAATATTTGTTTTCTTATATAGGTGAATTTTTTTTCCTGAGTTCGGATGTTTTGTTCGGCAACAAATACCATGGATGACAATTTTTGAGAGAGGATCATGGATATCAAAGGATAGAACATTAATGTTTATAACTATTGTTGGATAATTGTAATTGTAACCATGTAAAACATTGTTTAAAATGTATATAGTGGTGTGTTTTTTTGTATTCATGATGTTAAGTGAATGTATATAGGATTGTTTGTCAAAATATTGTGTGCGGGTGCTATTTTGTACAGGTGTGCAGGTACTGTTTTGTACAGGTGCAGGTGCTGGTTTGTGTAGGTACTGGTTCTATAGGTGGATGAAGGAGCCTTTATTAGCGCTCAAGATAGCGCTGATAAAGTAACCCCTTTATCAGTGCTAGAAAAGCACTGTAAATTCCCGTGAAGATAAAGGGGACCCCCCTTTATCTTCGCCGACATTTAAAGTGATTTTATAGCTCTATTAATGGCAGTTTTTATCACTAATAAAGGGCTAATTTGTAGTAGTGAATACACCACATGTAATAAATAATGGTGAATAATGGAAGTCTCACAGAATTAAAAGTGAGATAAGAAACCCCTTATCTTATGCCTGAATGTGTTCTCGATTGATCTTAATGACCTGAATAATAAAATTTAGCTTAATTAATTAATAATTATTAAAACTCATCAACATGTAATTGATTTTTTATAACCATGTTAGGTTCATTCATTCCCTTTTTGATGGGCTTAAGAGGTTCAATTTTATTTTTTTGGGAACATTTTCTTCCTTGGTTTTCAAGATCGGGTTACTTGTATTCCTGAGTGGAAGTTCATTTGAAATATGGATAAAATCCATAATTGTTAATATATATTATTAATGAAATTATAAATTATCTTATAATTAATTTTTTGTTATATACTGTGAGGATAACTCATTAGTTTAAAGTTAATGATAAAGGCTTGGATTAACTTGGCAGTTTTTTTACATAATGAACTTGTTTTGTATTATTATTTTATATTATTAGTGTGTAAGGAATACAAAACATTAAATAATATGAAATATATATATTATTATCTGGTTAAACCATAAAAATTGTTTCATGACAAGAATTTAATATGGTAATAATAATTGAGAATTCATCGTCCTTGAATGTGATAAATTAACAAATCTCAGATAGTGTTTTCATTTTTAATATAAGAGGAGGGGGAAAGAGTGATGATGATGAAATATTAAATTTTCATAATAAAATTCCATTTCATTTAATGTATTATAATTATCATAGAATTTTGATGAGGGTAGATTAAGAAATAAAATAAAATGAAGGGACTCGAAATAAAAGAAAAATTGAGAAATCCCTCATGAAAAATCAACAGCCTAACGACATCCCAAAAAAATTCATAAAATAGTTTGATGAGAGAAAGGGGGTATCTAATCACTATTAAATAATATGAAAATAAATATGAATGTGTAATGGAATATCCCAACATAATCCAATTTAAAATAAAAGAGAAAACATAAAATAAAAGCTATAAGAAAAGAGAAGGGTGGTAGATTCCCTTAGCTTGTAGAGTAACTCCAAAAACAAGAAGGTTGGGGAATTATGGGATTGAAGACACCTTGGGATGACTAATAGAGAGGTAAAAATACTATATATTCAAGTATTATGGATTTTTAATCAATTAAAACGAAGGTATGAGTGGGTATTTATAGTAAATGAGAGGGAGTTTTTATTAATTTAAAGGGACACCTTATTAGTGATTTTTGCAAAACCATGGTATTTACCATGGTATTTTCACATGGTTTTATCCAATTGGGACATCGCATGTCATATTTTACTGTAAAAAAGTATAAAATCCTTTTATATTAACTATTACATCATTATGAAGTCATTAAACTACCAAAAACTCAAAATTATATTTATACTATTCATGAAAAATTCAAGTATTTTAGAAAAATCCCAAAAAATCACTATAACCATTTTTGGATGTGTAGAATTAAAAATTGAACTCCATTTTTTGAAAATAATTTTCTATATATTACTAAATTAATTTTTAAATAAAATCATAATTTATTTAAAAACAATAATTTTAAATCTATAACTCATTTTTTAATACCTTGAAAAATTAATCAACATTCCACTATCTTATAACCTCATTAAAATAAAATAATAATATGATTTACTATTTATAAGTGTCATATTACTATTCATATTACTATTCACAAGGGTGTGTTACTATTCATAAAAAAACAAGTTGGTTCTATCAGACTCTAAATAAATTACTGATCAGAACCGTAGATGACCATTTTTTAAAATTCAAAACACATATGTGGAAAATTTAAGTTTAATGGATTTGTTGTGAAATTATCCCATAAATAACCAAGTGTTGCTTCACAGATACTCAATGCTTCATTTAATATAGGCTATCTAATGAATTAAAAGTATTAAAGAGAAACATACCATAAAATATTTGGGGTGTTATAACATAAGGCATGGTTTTTGGGCAAATGAGAATAGAAATTATCCTTTAGATATTTTTTCAATAAAATCGTGAGAAATATGTATTCCTTTGAACATTAAATAATTTGAAAGTTCTATATGGATATTCAAGTGATATATCATGGTGTGTTGACTTAAAACATAAATAATTTCATAGATTTAAAATTCATGACTCACATATTCTGGTAGATCAATTTTCGCCACTGGAATTGCATAATGGATTGCTGAAAAGGTCACTACAGTTCTATTTGGGATGTATAACTTTTTTAAAGAGATTTGTGAAAAAACTATAAATCTAACTGATCTTGATAAACTCCAAGAAATATTTTTGTTACTCTTTTTCATTTTTAGAAGTTATTTTCCCCTTCATTCTTTACAGTCATGATTCATTTGACAATTCATTTGTTTGAAGAAGATAAACTTGGTGGACTTGTACACTATAGATGGATTTATACAATTTAGAGGTACATTGATATTATTTTTATTTTTATTGGTGAATTAATGTTTTATCAAATCACTACATAATTTTTTTCATATGTTTAATTTTTTTTCATTAGGTACTTAGGCGATTTGAAATCATACATGAGAAATAAAGCTCAACCACAAGGCTCTATTGCTTAAGGTTACATATCCTAAGAGTGTTTAACCTTCTATTATAGGTATTTTGATGGGATTGAGATAATATTCAATCATGTTGGATATGTTGAATAAATCTCCAATAATTCTCATTTTGGAAACCATTCATTGGTATTTAAAACTATTTGATGACCTATTGGAAAGGGGTCAAATTTTACACCGACTGAATCAGATTTGCTAAAAGAACATAGATATGTGATAATCAATGGAATTATTTCAAATCCATTTATTGAATAATTTCTATTGAAAACAAATATTTTATTGAGGGGTCACGTTTTAAATGATCTAGAATTAAAAAAACTACTAATAAGAAGATTATAAAATGGTTTACCCATCATGTAAGTATATACCCATATTCATATTATTATCATGCATTTATTTTGTCTATATTAAAAGTAAAGCATTTTTATTTTATTTTCTAGATAATTAATGTAGATAATTGAGATGAAATATCAAATCATTTAATGTTTTTGGATTAAGGTCCTCTAAGGAAGGCTAAGGGATTTGATGCCTACAATATTCATGACATCAAGTTTCATAAAATTTATCATGAATATGACTTGAAAACTTAGAATAATGGTGAATTTAAACTTATAGAGGTGGGATACTATGTAATTATGAATGATATAATTGAATTAAACTATCATGGTCAATTTTTAGTTATCTTATTCAAATGAAAGTGGGTAAACATTGATAGGGTTATAATGACAGATTCATTACTTTTTACTTATACTGACTTCTCTTGCTTTCTTTATACGGCTAATCATACAAAGCATGATCCATTTATCTTGGATTCAAAATAGAATATGTTTTATTATGTTAATTACGAAATACATGAAGGTTGGAGTGTTTTTGTACACATAAATCAGAGAGACTTATATGATATGGACAATAAAGATCAATTAGTACTTTGTGATAATGAACATCATCAACCACATGGCCTTGAAAAGTTTCTTCCTAACAATATGAAAATAATATAAATTGAAAGAGAGGTTGAAAATGTAGTGGTCATCATAATAATGGTTGAAAACAATAAAGTCAATGAATATGGTGATAATTGAAAGTATAAATTGGTAATGAAATTAGATTATAATTTTTCATTTATTAGTGTTTTGTACATATGTACATTGTTTCATTTTTTCTTCTTTTTTTAAAAAAAACTTTTATTTTTTCACATTTTATACATTTAATATATCTAAACCATTTTAATTGTAGGAATTTAGAGAAAAAAATTCAATATCCTAGCTGATCATCATCTCAAAGCACACAACCACTACCGCTAAGTTCTGTGGATCCAAGTTATTTTTCTATACACAAGACTTCTAGAGAGGCAGTTGTTTCCATATATTTTGTCGGTATCTTAATGTATGATTCACTTATAGTGATAGAGAAGTTGGACACCCCTCCATCTAGGGTATATTTGTGATTTACCATTTCTGGTATGTATTTCATGGTACAAAAAACTTTTATTAAATTTTTAATGTATTTTTCAAATAGATAAAGATAACAATAGAAGGTATATAAATATGAATAAAGAATATGTATTGGAACTAAAGGAAATCAATATTATCATTCCATTTTATGAGTTCAGGGTGCCTACTGGTGACACTTCTGAAATCTATGGATAGATTCTTGTGCAGCTTGCTTGTGAGATGATGACCTTTCCCATAAATTATAAATATTGGAGGCATATTACCACATATTGGAAAAATTAGGTCTTTGATAATCAATTAAATGTAATATTAATTTAATATTCATTGATAAATAATTCAAATGTCATGATTAATTTTTTTTAATATACTTATAAAGTGTTATGTTTTATTTATTATATGATTTTTCATTTCAATTCCCCCGACTCCATTTCATGCCCATGGACTCTGAAACATTTGTGTAAGAAATCGATAGATTTTAAATGGAGATTATGGAATAAATTTATTTACACATCTTTATTCCCATTATAGATGAATGAGAAGGTTACTAAAGGCATCTCTCATGAGTAATGGAAGATATTTGTCTACATTAATGGAGATGCATCTCTTGAGGTAATTTCATATTTCACACTATCTAAATAACATAATCAAAACAAAATTATAATTTCTATTAATTTTTCTATTTTTTTAAGATGAGAAACTTTTTATTTATCATATCATTGGGTCTTAGAGTTTTTTGAGATAAAGAACAAATTTGGATTTTATTTTATCCATTATTATTTATATCATTTTATTATAAGTCAATGCTTTTATAAATTTTTTATATTTTATTATAAAGGATAATGAATTAGGCTACTCTATCATCCAAACGGTGATTTGTTTTAAAGTTAATAAGAAACATGATGGTAGTTTTGTAAAGAAACTTACCAAAGTTGTTGGGGTAAGTGTTTTTCATTACTATTTCATGTTATTTCATTACTATAACAACATAATAATGAAAAATATATTATAACAAAAAAATTAAACCCAATTGAATAGGGCCAACTACATGGATCAAATAACGCTAATTTTATGTCATTTGATCCATTTAGATGACCCCAATTAATTAGGTTTAAGACTTTTTGTTGTTATAATTTATTTTTCATTGTTAATATTTATAGTAATAAAAAAATAGTATGAAAAAATTTATTAATGAGATAATATAATGATGTTGAGATAATTTTAAAAATAATTCTTAACATTTTTTATTAATAGTTTAAAAATAAAGAAGAAGGGATGTGAACCCTACAAAATCATAATTAGTTTCCCAAAACGATGGATTTGTAATTATTTTAGGTAAGGAAAATCTCGAGCATGTATGAGGGATGGGCTCTAGGCCTACTCCATCAATAGTCTTTGGTAGGGAATCATCATCAGTCACTGCTACACACAATGGGGGTCTGATTAGTGTTGTTTATCAGGAACCACAAATAGAAACTGAGAGGATCAAATAAAAAGTGCTAGAATAAGATTCTTATAGGAAAAGACTAGATTAGTAGCGGTCAAAAATAGAAAATTCTTTAGTTTCTATATTTTAGCAGATGACTAGCATAATCCCTAGGTAAATTTCTATCCTTAGAGATCATCCTACCAAGGCAAATTCTAAATTCATTAAACCATTCACACATTTATAAATAACACATAAAAATTCCATAAATTAAACTAAAACTACACTTTTATATTGAAAATATGCACTTTGAGTCATACCAACCACATCATACACCTAATTGATGTGTTGTTGATTTCTACACATAAAAAATTATTCATGGATCATTATCCTAAAGTTTGAAAATAATGTGGTCTCATTTTTTGGTTATGACTCAATAAATGGTTTCCAAAGGTACCAAAGCCTTTAAAAACATGTTTTGGGGGTCAAAATGAAGAAAAAGACATCATACATCCATTAAATAATAGGATAATATCTGTAGATTGATTTTCAAAATATAGGAGCTAATAGTACATCATTCCAAGTTATGGTTTTCCTAGAATTTCTATAAACACATTTTTAGAGTTATAAAACACTAAAATAAGAATATAATGGTCAAAAACAAAGAAAAATATCACATGGATGTAAAATCATGATAAAACCATTGTAGAGTTATTTATGATGTGTACACATAGACAACACGTCAAGACAGCATGTGGTATGGTCAGAATAACTCGATAAATAGTTTTTAAAGATACAATTTTTAAAAAAAACTTGTGGAGGAAGGTCAAAATTAATAAAATTACATCCAATTTCCACAAAATTAGATGAAAAAGTCTGTAGATTTATTTTTTAAAATTTGGAACCAATGACACATCATTATGGGTGATGGTTTACCCGATATGATTGTATATATGTTTTTAGTGTTTTAAAATAATAAAACATGCCTCTAATAGTCAAAACCATATATAATGACCTCAGATTGATATGAAATTATGGGAAAACCACTGTTGAGTTATTTTTGATGTGAATGTGTAGACAACATGTTAATCTAATGTGTGGCTTTGTCATAATGACTTTATAAACAATTTTAAAAGGCACCAAAGCCTTTAAAAACATGTGTTGGAGGTTCAAAACAATACAAACAATATCATATGGTCATGAAATCATAATAAAATCATAGTGTATTATTTTTTGAAATGTATAAACTAATGACATATCATTCTGAGTTACGTTTTTCCTGGAATGCTTGTAAACATGTTTTTTGTGTTTTAAAACACAAAAACATTCATGTAATGATCAAAACCATCGTAAAAACACAATATGGATTTTAAATGATGGGAAAACCACATTAGTTTTTTTCATATGTACACCTATAAAAACTGTCAATATAACATACAGTGTGGTCAGAGTGACTTGGTAAATAGTCTTTAAAGGTACCAAAGCTTTTAAAAACATGTTTCAGGGGGTCAAAATCAAGAAAAAAATGTTGGATGGACATTAAATCAGAGGAAAATGACCATAGAGTGATTTTTGAAATTTTGAAACTGATGAAATATCATTCAGAGTTACAGTTTTCCTGAGATACTTGTAAATACATTTTTAGTGTTAAAAAACACTAAAACATTAATGTAATGGTTAAAAATAGAAAAAAACCTTATATTCACATGAAATCATGGGAAATATACTTTTGAGTTATTTTTTATGTGTTCATGCAGACAACATGTCAATCTAATGTGCAATGTGGTTGGAATTACTAGGTAAATAATTTTTAAAGGCACTAAAGCCCTTAAAACATGTGTTGGGGGGGTAAAAACCATAAAAATGATCATGTATGGTCATAAAATCATCACAAAATTTATATAGATTTATTTTTGAAATGTAGAAACTGATGTAATGTCATTCCAAGTTATGGTTTATCCAGGATGCTTGTAAATATTTTTTTAAAATAATACAACTTGTGTGTAATGTTCAATTCCATATCAAACAACCTCATGTTGATGTAAAATCATAGGAAAACTACCATTGATTTATTTTTTACATGTATACACACACAATATGTCAATATGATTTTCATTGTGGTTGGAATTACAAGATAAATAGTTTTTAAAGGTACTGAATCCATTAAAAACGTGTGTCATGGAGTCAAAACAAGTAAAATGATATTAAACTTCCATGAAATTAGAGGAAAACAACTGTATATTTATTTTTGAAATAAAGGACCTTATAACATGGAATTTTGAGTTACATCTTTTCCACTATGTCTATAAATGTGTTTTTAGTGTTTTAAAACAATAAAACATGTGTTTAATGGTCAAAACCATATAAAATAAGCTCATATTGATTTGAAATCATGGAAAACCCATTTTGAGATATTTTTTATGTTTAACCATTGAAAAAACATAAATTTGATGTGTTTTGTGGTTATAATGACTTGGTAACCTATTTTTAAAGGTATTAAAGCCTCTAAATAAGTGTTTTGGGGTGTTAAAACTTGGAAAATGATGTTGTATAGACATTAAATTAGAAAGTACTGACCATAGATTAATTTTACTAATATAGGAACTAATGACACATCATTATGAGTTATATTTTTATTGAGATGCCTGTAAATGTGTTTATAGTGTTTTAAAACACTAAAACATGCATGTAATGGTCAAAACCGTAGAAAATGACCTCATATTGACTTTAATTCATTGGAAATACACCATTGAGTTATTTTTGACATGTATCTATAGAAAAGGAATCAATCTAACATATGGTGTGGTTTTAATGACTCAGTAAATAGTTTTAAAAGATATAAAATCCTTTAAAAATGTGTATCGGGTGATCAAAACCCAGAAAATGACATCTGATGGCTATAAAATTAGAAAAAAACAACCGTAGATTTATTTTTGATATGTAAAAATTGATTTTATTCCATTCAAAGTTACAGTTTCTCCAGGATTACTATAAACACATTTTTAATGTTTTAAAGCACTAAAATGTGTGTGTGATGGCCAAAACCATAGAAACAACCCCATATTGACATAAAATCATGGGAAAACAACTATTGAATTATTTGTGTCATTTAAGCATAGACAACACATCCATCTGACATGTGGTGTGCATGGAATGACTTAATAAAAAGTTTTTAATGATACCAAGGTCTTTAAAAATATGTGTCAGGGGTTCAAAACTATGTAAAAACATTAGATTAATATGAAATTATAATAAAATGACCATATATTTATTTATCAAATATATGAACTTACAACATGACAATGCGAGTTATAGTTTTCTCGTGATGCCCATAAATGCATTATCAGTGTTTTAAAACACAAAAACATGTGTGTAGTGGTCAAAACAATTGAAAATGACCATATATTGATGTAAAATTATGATACAACCACCATTGTATTATTTTTAAAAAATAATACATATTTCTATATCAAAGTATTTAATTTTTTTATTATGTAAATTTCAAGCACACCACACATAGATTTAAAAATTTATTAAATTGTCATATACTTATCCCTTTTCTATTTCAAGAGTTGAATCATATCATAAATAGATAAGTTTATGTTTTCAAATTATCTTGAATGATATATTATTTGTTTTAAGTTAAAATGTATTTTATTTTATTAACAAAATAACATCTTTTATCTACAACATTCTGAATATATTCTGTATATACTCTCTTTTTCATTTCTTTCCCTAAACATTCAGTTTTTTATTATAGGTGACAAATGATAAAAATAGTCAAGAGGTTGATCGTTCAAATCCATAACCTTCCTTTTAAGGTATGTATTAGGGTTCTTTGTTTCTATGGTATATTTAAATATTATCAATGATTATACTCAAATTCTGATATATTATGATCAGTTTTAATTTTTGCCTTTTTTGTTGTTCCAGTTGACGAGATGATGGTGTCTTCTCTAGTTGATGAGATGATGTGGAGGGAGATTGATGCAGTAGAGGTCATGGGAAATATGTATATTGGTCATGGTTTATTGTTGGTGTACATATTTTTTATGTATATATTGATGAATGATCCATGGGTTGACTAAGGTATGGGTGGAATGAGGTATGGGTTGACTGTGGTATAGGTTGATTGAGGTATTGATCGGGTGAGTTATTATATATATGAATATGGATGTATTATGTTCTATGTATGATTTTTTTATGAATTTATTTTTTAGTTTATTTCATGTCAATGGTTTTATATTTATATTTTTATTAAATAAAAAAATGAGAAATATATTTAGTGGCAGTTTATAATAACCACCATTAAATATATTTCTAAATATTTTATTTAGAAGTAGTTATCATTAACCACCATTATATATTTTAGTGGCAGTTATGTTCATTTAATTAATTTTATTTTTTGTTTATTTTATTAAATAATAAAACTCAACTAAATTATTAGGGAACCATCTCTAAATGCACCAAATAGGATGCACATAAAAACCGCTGCTAAATAGGAAGAAGCACTAATAATTTATTATTGACAATGAAATACACAACCGTTTTTCAAACCAATGCTAAATCCTATAGTGGTGGTTTAAACCACTATGTATATAAAATAACACCCACTAAGACCTCCCTTTTATAGTGATCTTACAAAAAAACTTATGATTATTGTGATAATTTAGATTAATGTGCTTTATTTTAGAATATAATATTGGATTTTTGGCTAAGTGAATCTCACATTGTAAATTATAAAATAACATCCCATCATATTTCCTCATTTTGAGATATTCCAAAAACCCCTTAATCTTGATCAACTCCAATTCATCTTCTATTAAATAAACATACTCTAATTTTTTTATTGATATCACAAATATCGGATGATGTTTCAACATCTTACTTATTTCTATTCTGCCAAAAGTGAACCCATATTTGGTGGTTTTCTTCCTCATGTCTCCATATCCTCTAATATCTAAGTCTGTAAACCCTTAAAATGACTCATATATTTTGAATAAGGGATAAAAATATTTAAAACCTTTTACATATTATATAATCCACTTTATATCCTCCTAGTGTTATCTTGCATGATTCTACATATAACTATTTAAAACACCCAATTCTTAAGAAATATCTAGTTGAGTACAGACCATGTCATACATTAGAATTCCAAAAATAGATGTATATGGAACCTTTATCATGTCATCAACCATAGATTCTATTCATGGTTCCATATAATTACTTAGACTGAAATGTTGTACTAGGGGTGTGGTTAATGATTTCTCATCTCCCATGCGAAATTTATCCACAACCTTCCAAATTCAATCAACTTAAGTTGGGTAAAAAGTAACAAAACATAGGTCTCTCATAATCCTTCTCCCTAATATCTTTTTGGATGGATCATGATCCTTTATCTTGAAAATTATGGACAAATTATCTTTTAGTTTATTTATCCTTTCCTTCCCCAGACCCTCAATAATAATATCATCAATATAGATAAGTAAGATGAAGAAACTCCCATCATCTGACAATTTTCGATAACAAAAATGGTCTATATTTCCCCAGATGAACTTCTACACCAATATGAAGGTGATTTTTTTATTCACATTCCTTAGTGATATCATCAATCCATACTATTCGAGTCTTCACATAAGTCTCTAATTCTAATGATCCATAAATCCAATTCGATTCTTCATATAGATTTGATAATTTATGTCCTCATGGATGAATTCTATCTTGATATCCAATTATTGTAGATGAATTCCTTTTATTGAAACCATGATCAACACCATATTAATAGTCATATATTTAAATATCAATGAAAATATCTTTGATAAATCCACATATTACATTTGTAAAAAACATCTTTATAAATATATAGGACTTTTACCTCCAACTACCATCCACTTCTTCCTTTAGTATACACACCCATTTATTTTGAAGGACTTTTTTTCTAGCAGGTCTCTCCATTAGATCCTATGTTTCAGACATATGGAGGGAATCAATATCATTTTTCATGGATAACTCCCAATAATTTTATACTCTTAAAATTATTGCTTCTTCTAGTCTCTCAAGATCTATATCATTCAAAAGAAGTAAGTATTCCATGCTAATTCTATACCTATACATTTGGTACCTCACTCTGGTGGATCTCCATAATTTTCCCTTTAGTTATGCTTATTTTGTTACTATAACTCCCATAACTGTATCTTTTAGATATTTTTTTCTCAATATTCCACAGTCCTTGAGATCTATGGCACTTTAAACCTTTTAAATACCATTATAACTTCTTCTGGAAAGTTAATTGTTTTTTACATTGACTTTTTTCCAGAATTTCTCTAAACATCCATAACTTTTGGATGTCCATTCAGCTGAACCCTATCTTCTGATTATTCTTTGATCTCATTGTTATTCTATTATTGGTTATAATCTTTCCACATGATCTCTTCAATGGAGATTACATTCTTTCTTCTAAAAACCTTCATATTGTTTTTATCCCAATGCTAAAAACCAAATTCTTCATTTCCATAACTAATAAAGTAACATACTCAAGACCTATCCTCCAACTTGTCTTTCTCATTGGAACTAATGTGGATATAGGAAAGTGAAAAATATACTTTGAGACAGGTTAAATAAACCTTTCTTTAGGGTCAAAATACTTCTAGAATTTTCTACCCCAATAAAGAAGGACTTTAGTTGATTAATTATGAAATGAAATTCACCACTTCCATCTAATATAACTTGGGGAATCCTATTTTAATTATCATACTCTTCTTTTTTTAACTAACATCTGAATCTTCCTCTCAATTATTTCTTTATATTCCAAATTACTTGGTGTATTATTCTCAAACTATATTCATTTCACCTATTAGAACCACCAAAACACCCTCCTTATATAATCCCCACTATTATTACACCTTAAGAGTTATACTTTTCATCTAGCATAATTTTATATCATAGATTTTCATAAGATAAATATTCAAAATAACCCCAAAATATTTCTTAAAAAGTACACCCACACCTTCCATGTTTCATCACCAATGAAAGTTACATAGTTGAGTAATCCTCTATGATAATGAACTACAGATGGTCCCTATATGTTTGTATGATCTAACTCAAACTTCCAGTTCTTTGGTGTATTTACTTTCTTTTGGAAGGATTCCTTCAATTTCTTTTTGAGAATCCATTCCTCAAATTTTTTGTACTCCATCATTCCAACCTTAAATATCTCTTTAGCATCCAAGACATTCATTCCCTTCTCATCAAGTTGACATAGGCCATTATTCCATAACATCGTGAGTGTTACTTATATGGAATGAATCACACCTTACAATAATCCCATTAGGTATAATGTTTCATACTTCACTCCTTTTTATATAACCATGTAATTGTGTGAAATATTCCACAATCTATCCACTAACACTGTACAAAAATCCATGTTGTCTAACTTCCCAATGGATATTAAGTAATTACTTAATTATGTAATGTGTCTCACTCATTGCATACTTAGTAAGCTTCTAATCATCATCTATAAAAAAAATCTCCCATAAAACTATCTTGAGAGATTATAATTCACTAAATGAACCCTATCAAATATTTTGGAAATATAGTTCTTCATACTTCCTCTCTTGAATTCTGAGTGAAATGAAGCTCTATAGTCTATTACCCATGACTAAAGTGGACTCATGACACTTATAAGTAATCCAAACCTATTCTCATATACACTATTTGTGGATAAACTTTTAGAAGTGTATCTTTTTGAATTCATTTATGTTCATTGCAATATTTCTTTATGTGACATTTCTTCCCATGTTACCGACACATGGTACCACCTTCCATCAAGATACTCATGCTTCAACTTATCCTTCCTTTAACATTACTAAAAACCTTCTATATTTTCTTATCGCCCCATCATTCCATACTATATGAATTCTGAGGATATATATGGATCTCCTTTTTTAACATCCCTAGCCCATTCCTCCCTCATGTGACCAGGATAGGTCACTACGATACCTCAAGAACACCTCCCCACACACTATAGGATGCTGAATAGTATTGTGGGTCTAATAAATATAGTTGGGAGACTATAAACTTTGGAACCATATACCAATCATAGTGGAAACATGTTAAAAAATTAATATACATAAAAAATAACAGATAAAATAGAAAAAAGGTAAAATCAGTCTAATATAATAAAACTATGAAATTTAGTATTTTAATGGAATGTTAATTTCATACAAGAAACCAAATGAATGAAATAATCCAAAAACATATACTCCCAAAACTGGTGTTGAATCTTATATGTATTCCCAACTCCAAGATCCTATCCTATAAAGCATATCAACCAATCAAGCATAAGGTCCTTTCCCTTTTTTATACCTGCATCCATGAAGTCTTTTTGGGTACCGAAAGGTGGGCCAAACAGGATTTGAGTAAAACTCAGTAATAAATCACCAATGATGTTTAAACAAATAAAGTATGTGTAATGGTGCATGCAACAAAATGATATACAAAGGAATTAGTTATAAACTAAAAAACTAAATAGATAATAAAACCAAAGACCCTTGAGCTCCAGGTTGGCACTTGAGGTTAGCCAAACCATCTTCAACATGATTCCAGATGTCTATATCCACACTCACCCTTGAGTCTAGGTATATTCCCATTACAGTGACCAATCAAACCTTCAATTCACATTCAACCCGGGTAATATTCCCATGTTAAGGGTGAATTGCATATTTCATGTATGAAATGAAAATTACAATGCTAGAGCCACTTAAATTCTTAGAGGACATCATACCCAGTGGTAATTCCCATGTTAGGGATGATTTCTCATTTCAAGTATAAAAAGAAATAAAGAGCTAAATCATACCAAAATACCAAATGAACCAAACTTTTTAACATATGCCACATTAGTTAATTCATTTAAATTACCTATTATCTTAGAATTTATTCCATTATTCCAAGTTCAAAAAAAAATATGTTACCCATTTATAGGTCAATTATGCTCAATTTATAATTACCAGTTTAATTATAATATGAATATTCACATAAAAATTATTTAAATTATGATTCAAATATCAAATAAGCCCAATTACCATTTTGACATGTCATTATTTCATTATGCCATCGTGAAATTATGCCATTTTCAATCCCATGCCAATTAAAAAATTATAAAAAAAGTGATCCAAGTGAAATATCCATTTATGATTCATGTAATTCCATATGAAAATCTCCCAATTCCATTATAGGACTCTTGTTTCATAAATTCCATGTTCCAAACCAATTCCAAGGGTGGGAACAACTCTCAGGTGGCCACAAGTCCATGTCTCATTCACTAATGAACCAAATGGGATCTTTGGGAGGTCTATGCATGAGGATTTAAGTAGTAAAAGTATATTATAATTAGAATAGGTCATATGCATGACAAGATATCCTGATCACACATGTTTCACACACTATAAATCTAAATAAGAACTTAGAGAGATGTTTCATACCACCCAAATAAATAGAGGAGAAGAATAATTCCAAAGACTAAATACACAGATCAATTTTCAACACTATAATTTCATATGGATAACAATAGTCTTATAACATTAGGTATGGAAGGAGAATATATTTGAATAAAATAAGTGTAATTCACTTATTACAAGAATGACATACCGATTCAAGATGTTTGGAATAAACCATGAATTAAGGAACCAAGATAAGGAATTCAAGAATCCCAAGAATCCCATTAGAAACCTTAAAAATATTTAAAAACAAATAAAGGTTGAAGTGGTATGTTTAAGGAATTAAACAGGGATTTCAGGTGGTATAAATATGATTCTTTTCCTTGAATTCTTGATTGAGAATGGTCCCACTAGATATCCATAGGCTTACACCAACTAGCTGGTGGTTCCAGGAATAGTGACTACCCTTTTGGGAACCCCACCGGATCCCTGGGGGGTTTCCTATAGGAAAACCATTCTTCCAAGTTTCCACCAGCTAGAAAGTGGGCTACATATAACCTTACGAGGCAAATTTCTATCAACAGGCTAAACAATGGAACTATAGTATTTCCCTTACTGCATTCCACCATAGGATATTGCTATCTAACCTCCCTCAAGCCCCCAGGAACCACCAAAAGACCAAAATAATCATGTTTTAAGATCTTTTATAGAATTTAAGATACAATTAGCAAAAACATAAAGAGATAAATTACTAGGATAAAAGACGAGTTCTTAAAAACTCTCCTCCATATAACATCTCATCCTCAATTTATACTCCCATGCATCATTAAGAAGTATTGAAAACAAATTGGGACACTACACCCACATATTCATCTCCCTATCATAGTTCTTCACATTAATACACCCATGCCACAACTACACTCATACTAGGGGAACAATAATTCCTCATAGATTCTTCTCACAATGTTCTACAATATGGATTGTATTATCCCAAAAGTATGCATTAAAATCAATCTCAACACCATCAACATCTACCATGTGAGAAGAATTAGGGTCATATACTTGATTATATGGAACATGAAACATGTGATTCATAGAAAATCTTCACTATGGAAGTGAAAATTGGCACACCACGGGACTATTTCTCTCCATTATTTCAAATGGCTTGGAAAACCTAGGAACTAGACTTTCCTACTTTTTCATATATAATTTCTCCATCCTAGAAGACATTTGAAAAATGACCTGATGGCCAACCACAAATTATAGAGGTTATATGTGATGGTCAGTATACGATTTATACATTATTTGTGCTATTTCTAGTATATTTATGATCAAATAATCCAACTTAGATGTTTCCTATATAAGAATAGGTGAAATGAGTGATGACTCTCCCACCTCTATCCAGTACAAAGGCGAACGATACATCCTTCCATATAAATCCTTAAAAGGATTAATTTAGATAAGGAAAAAATATTATAGAAAAACATAATGATTGATAGATGTTACTCATAAGAACTAATAAATTCCAAATATATATGACCATAACATGTTCTCTAGAATCTAAATTGTCCACTTAAAATGTCTGTTAGTTTGAGGATGATAGGTTGTACTCAAAAGAACCTGTATACCTAGAACTTTATGAAGACCCTTCCAAAACCATGTTGTAAGATGGGAGTCTTGATCAGAAATGATACTTTGTGGAAATCCATGCAACTGAACTATCTTATGCACATAAATTTTACCCAAGTCATTAATGGTGATAGTTACCTTGATATGAAATAAATGGTATAATATCTTCAATCGATCCATGATCTCCCACATTGTATCATTCTTATAAGGTGTCCTCGTTAAAACTTTCTTGAAGAACATGGTGATATCATACCATCTATTTCCATGAATGGGAAAAGTATATAATAGCTCAATAGTCCATTGATGCTCAACCTTCACTTACTGAATGGTGAAGCATCAAGCCATGAAGTCCAATATATATTTCTTCACCCATGGATACCATTATTGACTATAGAGATCATGATACATCTTTGTAAAACTAGGATGTACCACCCATTTCAAATCCTAGAATTTCCTCATCAGATCCCTATTCATGACCGTAAGAACCTAGATATGGACATGGACCTAAAGAACCTCGTTGTTGTCAAGGAACAATCCTGACAGTGGATCCCAACCATATATTTTATCCCTTAGGGATAAACCCTCTATATTAGATAACTACACCTATTGATCTGATTTATAATATATGGTACAATAATGGTTGATGTCAGAGTTTCTCGACCTTAGGAATCCTAAACATCTAGATGCATACTTATAAAGCGCATCATTATCCAACACTAATCTCTATATTTCCACACCATTCTTGTCTTTATTTTCCTACTCAAGGCATCAATAATAATTTTTCCCTTACTAAGAATATTTGGAAACTCAAATTAGAAAAAATGTAGATACTCAACCCAAATCCTCTTCTAAAGGTTCAGGTCCCACTATTAATATATTTACTTCAATCTCTTGTAATCCATATAGAACACAAATGTATCACCCAACATATAATTTTTCCAGCATCTCAGGGAATATACCACTATAGATAACTCTATGTAATGAGTGGGATAATTCTTCTCATGTGTCCTCAACTATCATGAGACATAAGTAACCACTTGATCCTATTTAATTAGAACTACTTTGAGACAAACTTTGAATGCATTACAATACAAAATATACTCTTTTCTTTGATCAAGTAAGGAAAGGATCGATGATTTGGTTAAAATGGTTGTCAATTCATAGAAATCCTATCTACACGCATCTAACCAAACAAATCTCACCCTCTTCTTAGTCAAATTAAACATTGATGCTTAAATGTGGGGGAATTACTAGATGAAACATTGATAGTATCCTTAAAATATCAAAAAATTTAAAATGTTAAATATTTTCTTAGGTCACTCCTATGATACCACATATAATGCTTTTTCTGGGACCACTAACACCCTAGTCTCTGAGATAACATGGACCAAGAAGTTCACTTTAACAATGTAGAAATGTCATTTATATAGATTTTCATATATCCAATGTTCTCACTCTGTATTCAGAATGATGTTATATGTTGGGGATGATCATCTCTTGAATGGTAGTAAATTGAGATTTCATCGATAAAAATGACCAAAAACTGATCCAAATATGAATGGAATATCTAATTCATTAAGGAAATCAATACCATTGGTGTGTTCAACCAACCAAACTATATTAACATAAACTCATGCAATCCATACCTACTCCTAAAAGTTATTTATATTATGTCAAATGGTCTCACCCTCAACTGATGAAACCATAACCTATTCGATCTTGTAGAATGTTCAAGAACCTCTCAGATGATCATAGAGATCATTGATATATGGAATAAGATACTGATTCTTAACCTTCATCTAGTTAAGCCTTCAATAAACTATAAATAAACACAAATCTACATCTTCCATCATGTAGAATTACATAGGGGGACCTCATAGTGATGTACTAGGTCATATGAATCCATTTGTATCCAGATCATCCAACTACACTTTAAAATCCCAAATCTTCACTAGTTACATTTGATATAGAGAAATAAAAAGATGTTCGACACCTATAAGAAACTCAAAATTTAACTTGATCTCTCCCTCAGGTGAAAATCCTGAAAAATGTTTAGGAAAGATTTCATGAAAGTAGTCCGCTGCTAGAGGGAAGGTATTCTACTGTGACTGACCATCATCCATGATGAGGTTTACTACCTTGACCATAATAGGATCCAATCTACATTAAATCAGTATTTCATGAACATCCTAAAGACCCCATTCACCACAATGGATATAGTTATCCCTTCGAGAGATAAAAATTACACCCTCCTTTGATAAAAATTGATATGATCATGTTATAGAACTATCCAATCCATAACTATAATCAAATTGAATCTAGTCATTTTTAGTAAAAACAACTTATAGAGAAAATGATGGTCACCAATTTCAAGAGAAAAATCTTTACAACATTCAATATCTTCTAGTCACACCCCTAATGGTTTATCGTTAGTCATAACCCTATCCACAAATTCCATAGAAGAACTTAATCCATTGAGTAATTGAGAATATATAAGGGGATATGATGCTCTTATATCATAAAAAAACAAGAAAGGGTAAATGCCACAATAATTTTACCTTTTATAGTGTATGGTCTCACATCCAGATTTGTAAGAGTATAATATATATCATGAATTTAACTTTTCCCTCTTCCCTGGGATCTAGCCAGACACCCTTAAGATTCTCCCTTATTAATATTTTTATGATCTTATATTGGGGTACTATATCCCCTACCCTATCCCAATAAACCAATGGAGCTATGAATACCTATCTATTAAGGGTTAGTTAATCCCCTACTAGACTCTAGTGTTTTCCTTGATCTTCTGCCACCACTAAACTACTGATCTCTCCTATAGAACCTTTACAAGTGGTCTATAATACCTCAATATTTTTACTCCACTGTGGTTAAATGACACTAAAAGTGCTTGTGTCTAGAACTTCCACACTAATAGGACTACCCTTGGATGTGGCCCTGAGATGGATGTCCACTCCACTGGTATCTCTTACTACCACTAAATTGGAAGAAATTATCTTAGGGATGATTCTAATCACCCAAATAAGAACTCCTCGATCATTCTAAAAATTTTCTATCTTCCACTCACGGCCTCCATTAATTTACCTTCAGAGATGAGGGAATGATTCATCATTTCATTGAAATTGTTCAATGTAATATATTTACCTTAAAATTGATATCATATCAGAGATCATATTGGGATTTCTTCAAACATTCCATCTAATATTCATCATGTGATGTAAAAAACACTATAGTTTTATAAAACTTCCAACATAGTCTATCACACACATGCTTCCCTATGTCAGGTGAATGAACTCACAGTCCCTTTCGTCTATTAGTATATCAGGGAATAAGTGGCTCAAAAAATTCTCCTTGAATCCTTTTCAGGTCCTCCCCTCAATATTTCTAGTATATGCTATGATATACCACTAGTTCTTTGTTATTCCTCATAACATAAAAGCTGCAAGATTCACCCTCATCTCCATGGGTGTCTCCAGGTGACTAAATATTATCTGTATAGACTCAATCTAGAACTCTTCTACCTAAGGATCTCTCTCTCCATTAAACTTGGGTGGGTGATATAGATAGAACTCCCCATTAATATGAGACATATAATGAATGATATTATTAGTATACCCTTCAATAGATCACATGTCCCACATGAAACTATCATGTAGATGATCATCCATCATATTCCTCATAGCTTTAGAATATTTTAGGTCTATTGTGTGAAGTTTGTTCTAATTACCATTCTGCTAATGCTCAACCAAAATATAATTTAGAGTAATTTCTCTACAAGGTTCAACAAACTTCTTATCTCATAGGGTTTAACAAAAGATCGAATAAAAAGGGAAAAATGACCATAGATAACCATAGATATGATATCACTATAGTTCTTGGAATAAAAAGTGAATTAATTATATCTTAATAGATTAATTTTTTTTCCAGGCATGTCTTGCAATTTAATATAAATTTTGATAGTAAATTTCATGTGAAATATATGGATCCTTAACATGAAAAATGAAAGATAATACACATTATTAAATGTCTATTATTATTCATGCATAAAAACCCATGAGTAAAATCCTGTAAAATAGTAACATCACATAACAAGTGTACCACTGATGGTGAAATAGCATCACAAATGTCCACAATCATTTTTTATTAGTTAAAAATCCACTTTTCGGGTAAGTGGAAACCATACTTGATCCACTAGTACACACATAAGATCATTACCAAGCCTCAAAAAATCCTATACCCATTTCTACCATTCACAAATATTAAAGAAAAATAAAATACCTATCCTTTGATACCAATTTATAATGTCCCCAACCCAATTCTCCCTCACATGACTGAGACAGGTCACAAAGATACCTCAAGTGTGGCCTCACATATGCTATTGGCTTTCCACTAACATCAAGGGTTGAATAAATACAGTAGAGATATTATACCTTTTGGTATCATATAACAATGAAAGTGGAAACATGGTAAAAAATAAATATAAATCAACTCTATAAGATAAATATGAAAAAGAAAAATAAATCTAATATAATTAAACCATGAAATTTCATACTATAATTCCATACTAATGTCATACAAGAAAATAAATTAAATAAATACCCTAAAAACATCAAAAAATTAACCAAAATCCCATATATGGTTTCAAATCTATGATATAGTCTAATAAAGTATATCATCTAATCAAGAATAGGTACCCTTGACCTTTTCCAGGCCTACATCAATGAAGACTACCCAAGTACCCAATGGTGACCAAAAAATGGTGTGAGTAAAACTCTGCAGGCCACCACCAACAGTATCTAAACAAATCTTTTTTGAAAAATGTTTTATGAAACATTATGGTATACAATCGAATTTGTTACAAACTAAAAGTAGAACATTTAATAAACCTACAAACCCTTGATCTATAGGTTTACACTTGGGGACAATGAAATATAATCAAACATGATGTTGGATGTCACTTTCTATAATCACCACTAATTCCAAGTAGATTACCATGCCAAAGAACTATCACGCATTTGGTTCACAGTTAACCTAAGGTTGATTCCCATGCTATGTTTGAATTACATATTTCATGTATAAATGCACCGAATGAAAATTAACATGTTAGGGACACTTATATGCTCATAAGAGATCAGAATCAGTTCAAATTCCCATGCTAGGGCCGATTTCACATTTTTAGTATCAAAATTAAGAAATATTCTAAGAATAAAAAAATCAAAACATGCCAAACATGTTAACAAATTTCAAATCTATTAATTCATGACAATTACCTATTATACTTCCATTTAATCCATGATGAAAAGTTCCAAACACATGCCATGATACATTTTTACAGGTAAATTATGATCAATTTCTTATTACTAGTTTCATTCAAGTATTCCCATTCACATAAAAATTGTTACAATTATGATTCACATACCAAATAATCCTAATTACCATTTCACATGCCATTATGTCATTATTTGATCACGCTATTATCCCATTTTCCAGTCAGTACCAATTATAAAATTACCATCGAAGTAATCCAAGTAAATTACCAATTTATGAGTTATGTAATTACATAAACCAATCTACCAATTTATTTATAGGACTCTAAGTTCATAAATTCTATGCTCCAAACCAAGGTCAAGGGTGGGAACACCTCTTGGGTGGCCATAAGTCCATGTATCATTTTCTAATGGACCTGACAGGATCCATGGGAGGTCTATGAATGAGGATTTATCAAATAAAAGTGAATTCCAATTATAATAGGTTACATGTATGGTGTTATAGTGTGATTTCACATGTTACACGTACTAGAAAACTAATAAGACCTTAGATAGAAGTTTTAGATCACCTATCTAAAGATTAGAGATGGATAATTATAAATATTGAGTGTTTAGATAAATAAAAAAACCATGATTCCCTATGGAAAATGATAAAATCGCCCTCTTAGGTCTGGAAGAAGAAAATCAAGGAAGAAATCAAGAGGAGTTCACAAAATTTGAGAATGAATTACTGATTCAATATGTTCATATCGAACTAGATATCAAGGAAACAAGAGAAGGCATTGTAGAGGACATGGAATCGACAAAGAACCCATCAAAATTGTTAAACATGAAAAGTGATAAAGGTGGGTGGTTTAATTAATTAAATTAAGGTTTTAGGGGGTAAAAATATTATTATCCCCCTTGAATTCTCAGAATATAATGGTTCTATTGGCTAGCCGCTTGCTACTATAGGCTTGCCATTGGGGCCAGGAAGAGTGAACTCCCCTTTGGGAACCCACCCAGTAGTTGGTGGTTCCCACCAGTGGGCTAGTAGGTTTCCTATAGGAAACCCATTCAACTAGGATTCCATAATTTGGGTGGTGGGATTCTTGTAGCCTTATCAGGATACTGCCTATCCACCAGCTAACTGGTGGCACTCCAATATTTCCTTTGCTATATGCTACCACTATGTCTTTCTAGGTCACCTCCTACGAGACCCTGAGAACATACTAAACATAAAAAAATATATGTTTAAGTATCATTTAAATAAATTAAAATTGGTTTAACAAAAACTTAATGATATAATGAACCTATAAAAAAGATAGGGTCTTACACCTTTTGATAAATTTCCTCATTTAGAATTAAATATGTGATGTCCGTAAACACCTATTCATTCTTCCAACATGAGTTACTCATAATGGTGACCATCATATCCCAATATTTAGAGAGTGATAATATTAACAAAAATATCCGTTTAGGATCTATTATGTTCACTATTAATGACTCCAACTAACCTCTTATCAGGTTGAATTTTCTAATATGATCAGCAGTATACTTTCCTTCCAACAAACTCATTCTGAATTGTATCTTTAGAAAGACCTCTTTTTTAATCACCATGGGATTATCATATATGTTAGTGAGGATATTAATAAGTTCTAATGTAGTCTTTACTTATTGAATATTATAATCCATGTTCCTTGATAATGGAATCCGAGTCAACCACAATACTTTCTTGTATAACCACTTCCATTCTTCATTTTTCATTGCTTCCAGCATAGTTTATTTCAAACAAAGGTAAAGTTCCTTATACAATATACATTCCTCTAACCATATATTCTATGATATAAAATTTTTTCTATTGAACTACTATACCCATACCATACCAACATATAATTTCATTACTTCTAGTAGATTGTTAACTCCCACAAAATTAACAAACATGTAAGAGGGATAAGGGATTACTTAATGATATTCTTCTATATATTCAATGGATGAATGATGCTATTGGACCAATATATTAAACACCACATATATGTTACAATCATCTGAAACACTCCATATATAAACCAATACCACTTCTTCGGTCCATAGATGACTTTTGACTCTCAGAAGTTATATACCAGAACATGTGAAAAAAATATTATTAGAATGTAAACACACACTGTGATGTTTGGAACCTGGTAGATGCACCATATCCAAGTCACCACATTACAATTCAGAACTTCCAAATGAATACAGACAAGAACTATCAAAAGATAATGATTGAAAGTAATAAAAGTCACAAGAACAAAAAAATTAAACTTTGTTCAGACTTACATCTTAATTCATTAGGGGGATAACTGCAACTCATTTATTCAATTAAATGGAATATTATTATAATTTATCACACAATAATCTTAAAAAAATTATCCATACCACTATTAAATAATATAATGCATCTGGTGATACTAATTTTCACCATCGTCCAATCTTTGTGGGATGAAGTCCACCTAACCCAATCTCCATGGAAAATCATCTATCCTTTTAGGTCCTCCCACCACCTAAACTCTTTTATTTAGTGTATAATTCCCACTTATGGATATTTTTTATATCATCAATAAAAAATTAAACTTTACACTTCCCACACTAATTCCAGAATGAGTAATCAAGGGTAAATTCTAGTTATACCTTTTGACTACACCATTCAGTCCATATCTTATTTCCCTTGAGACATTACTCATTTCCAATCAACCATGAAATCCATGCATCAAAGGTAAGGATTCTAGAATTTCTCCCTTTGGTATCCTTGACAACCTATATAAAAAACAATTTTCAGATTCATTCCTAATAACAGTGTGTGTGGTGGTTCATATTGTAACCTAAGTGATCATTAGAGTAATTTTTATGTTCTGGTGATCATTAGAGATGATTTTTTGTGATATTTTCATCTACATGAACACATTTATATCTATCAATTATTTTTTATGTCATTTTTGTGTGATGGATGGATAATTATCATGGTGTCATTTTTTTATTATGTGATGGTATATGCATACACATTAGCTTATTTACATGCTTTATTTCAAGTTGAATTTATTTTATTTGTATTATTATGTTTTAAAATTATCTATGTGACTGAACTTATTAGAATATTAGATTTTAACATGTGCTTCAGTGCACATTTTTGTGATACCTTATAAGTAATCATGGATAGGATAACATCATAAAATTTATTTATTCAAAATTTGATCACATGAATGAGATAATAAAACATAACACATGAGAAAATTCAAAATAAATAAATATATTAATTGAAATATTAATATTTTGTCTGATTTCTCTTCAAAATTATCTGAATGATACCTAAAAATTGATTTTATATGATTGAAACTGTCATATATAGACACATCAAATTTTTGATAAATGAGACATTACATTTCACCAAGTTATTTAACATCGAAATGACTTTACCATTTTTCATAACACCATAGAATGACACATTTAATGATTTGTGAGAAAATATAGATTATTGTTTAATGCCAAAAAATGGGACTTATCTATAGTCCAATTAAATCCAGAATCAGTGATAATTGAATAAGTAATCAATTAAGCATGGAAATAATATAATTGGAATCACATGTACTTAATAAGAAGTCTTAACTAAGGAATTTCTATCTACACTTCCTTCCATTATGTTAGCTTTAGTTCATTTAAATAATTTTTTAATTTATAGAATTTTATTTTTTATCACATTGGAAATTTAATCTTCCCAAACGTTCCTCTAATAGTATACTCTTGGTGTCCAAAAACGTTCTATCAATGGGACAGACCCTACTTCCATTTCTATAGTAGCTACATGCTTAAAATTTTCTAAATTTGGAATACCATGAAATCACATTCCAAATTTCTACCACCATTATCAGGGAGAATTGTAGCATTATTAAGTCCTTAAGAGAGAGTAATTTATCTTAAATTAATAAATCACAAAAATTATCAAATTAATACTATGGGTAATTTTATATTACAATAATGTTCCAGATGCTCATAAGTTCAAGATAGTGTGGGAATAATTAGATGTTTACAACCAATACCCACCCTACTCTCCCACAACTCATGTTATAGATTATAATTTTTCACCATTTGTGACTTCTCTAGGAAATTATTTTTATTTTAATGATTATTATTTAAGTCAATTCAATGATTTATGAGAGAATTTTTCACCATATTTTGATAATCCATACCCAATATTTGATTATTCTCAAAATTAGTATATTCCTAAAAATAGTGAACCTAATGATTCATGTAATCTATCTAGACTACAATAATTTTCTATAGAAATTTAAAAATTCAAATGTATAATATCAAAACTCTGAAGAACTTAAACCATATTTCCCACTAGTTGATGATACTCAATTTGAACAAACATTATGTGATCCAAAATGAGAGGTCGATAGAAACACATAATGAGTAAGTTGATGAATGTAAATATTACTATGATTAGTATCAAAATGAAAAATGATTAAAGGAAAAACCACCCACCAAGTTTGATCCAAGATTAATGGAAATGTCACTAGAAAAATTGAAGCCCCACAAATTCCCAATTGTGGAAAAGTCTAAAGTAAAGAGATAAAATTGATAAACTAACAAAAAATTCGTAGGATTTAATTCCAACCATTACAGTGAATGATAAATATATTATAAAGAAAAAATTGAGGCTTAAAAATGAACCAACACCAGTTAAAAGACATGGTATCACTCAAAAGTTACACAAAAATCATAAAATCACTTTCCCAGGCTAATTAATGACCCCTCTCTTAAAAGTATTAAGATTCTATCTTAGTGATGATTTAATACATACCCTATCATCCCAAAAAAAATATTATATTAATTTTCATCATTAATATATAGATATTTCATTTTGGGGTCCAAATAAGTGTGTTATAGACCATTATCATGATAGTTGTCAAAAATCTTAGGCTGGTCCAATTTGAATAAAAATTAAGATTAAAATTTTTATCAATCCCAAAATTATTATTCTTTAGTTGAATCTAGTTCATATTATTCACACCTAGTTGGAGAGTAATTTCTATCAAATATATTGAGTCATCTCCATACATGTATAAAGATAATCACGAAATGTTGAACATTGCAGAAACACCACCAAAATCATTGGGTAAACCAAACTTATATGAATTATTTCTCACTAGTTCATGCACTTTGAATTGACCTACAAATTATAGTGCCAACTTTATCTTCCTTTTTATAGTAATATCTCATTTCAATTATGAATCCACACATGGTATCTTGGTAAGAAAATAGATTTAATTTTATACTTTTTTGCTTTACTCTGGTATGCTTCATTAGATTACTCCATTTGACCCTGAATAGAATCATGATAATTTTTCATTAGCATATCCATCTACTATTCATTGATATTCATTTTGAAATGAAAATTTAAAATAGAAAATTTCAATACGAGTGATTGGATTGATTGCATAAACTACTTTTAAAGGGGAATATCGATTGGTATGATTAAGATATCAATTGTTTATAAATTTAGCTTGTGCAAGATGTAAATCCAAATCTATCATATTCTTGTTCACCAATGTTCTTGGAATGGTTCACAATGTATGATTTGTGAAATCCATTTTCCAATCAGTTTTAGGGTTATGGGAAGTAATGAAAAGTATATTTGTTCCAAATTTCACCAATAATGTCCTCTAAGAATGGCTAATAAATTTATCATATCTATCTAAAATTCATGTGAGGCATTTTTTGGAGGAGATAAATCTTATTGTAAACAAATCCTATTAAATTTAATGCATATTTAATCTTATATAAAGGTATAAAATGATCCATATTAGAAACTCAATCAATAAAAACCATTATTGAATCATTAAATTTCTACGTCCTTGGTAAATCTATAATGAAATACATGTTGAGATTATCCCTTGGATTCTTTATAATCTATAATGGAGTGTATAAACAAGGCTCAAAATGAATTTTTTCTCTTTGACATGTTCCACTTATCAAAATAATTTCTCGAACAGTCAATTTTATCTTAGGATAATAGAAATACACCATTAGTATCTCCAAGGTTTTGTGGCTTCCCAAATGACCTACAAGTCCTCCTTAAAATCTATTCTGAATGAGAAGGTCCTTATAATTACATTATAAAATGAACAACTTGTTTTTCTTAAATATAAACCCATCATATACAAAATAATATTCTATAAATCCATTTTTTTACATTGTATTAAAATAGAATTTAAATCCATATCATGCAAATAATATTATTTTATAAACTAAAATCCATGAATTCAATAATCTATAATGGTAAGTAATATATACCTTCGATATTAATCATCCACAACTATGTTTTCTTGTAACTCCTTATATTTTGACACAAATGAAAATGATTGCAACAATTATACCCATTTTTATTTCCACAAACCTATCTTGTGTTCACCATTTACAAATCACAAATCTTGATGGTTATAAATAATAAAAAACTATTTTGTGTTAAATAATGAGATCAATTATCTAGATTTCTCATGATTACATAAAACTGCTTTTAAAAAGTGACACAATTCCACCTTTAATTATTCAATTTATCACTGATATATACAATATGATGACTTTTTTATATGAGAAAAAAACCTATTCCAACTCCACTTTCATCACACTCCACTTCCAAAACTCGATCTAAATTAGAAAATTACAAAACTATTATTACATATAACTACTTCTTAAGGATTTCAAGTGCATAATTTTTTCATTTAATACTTAAATTTCTTATTTTTGAAGCATTCAGTAATGGGTACCATGATAGTGATAAAGTTAGAAACAAATTGGGGATAAAAAGATACCATACAATGAAAACTCCATATCTATGTGATGGATTTGGGTTGTGGATAAAACTTTCTTACTTACATGTTTGATCAATACACCATGGTTCCTTCCTTGGATACCACATATCCCAAAAAACCACATGGGATGAAAATAACTCACAAATTTCTATCTTACCAGATAAATTTTTTACCCATAGAATTCCAAACACATGTCGAAGATGATTCAAATGGATCGATACTTCCTTATTTTAAATCAAAATATCATCTAGATAAACAACAAAAAATTTACCAAGAAATGGTTTCAGAACTTCATTAATCAGTCGTAATAATTTACAAGGTGAATTTAAAATAATGAATGACATGACCATCCACTTAAATAATCCTCAATTATTTTTGAATGATTTTTAACTCATCACCTTCCTTAATTCTAATCTAGTGGTATCCGCTCCAAAGATAAACCTTAAAAAATGTTGACTACCCATGTAATTTATTGATTATATCATCAATTCAAGGAATGTGATTCCTATATTAGATGGTAATTTTATTTATAACCCTATTATCAATTAACATGTGATATTTTCTATAATTATTTGAAACAAATAATTACAGAAGAGAACATGGGATAATGCTTGGACTTATAAATCCTTGATTTATATCTTCATCATATTGATAATTCAATTCCATTGATTCCCTAGGATTATATTGATAAGATGGTTTATTATAAAAATTTTCACTATGTATAATATCAATATTGTGTTCAATGCCTTTAAAGGGTGGTAATTCAAGTGGAAGATCGTTAAGAAAAACATTATGATAATCCTCAATCAAAGATCAAGCCAACGAATGGTGATACATTTTATCTTCATGGAATGAATTTCCCACCATTAATAAAGAATAAACAAGTTAATGTTTATGAATTTAATTCTCCTCTTGATAAATATTAGTAATGAGGATACATTTGGGCTCTTATGGAATAGATTTTCCTTGAAGGGATGTATTTAAAGAATAATGTGTGATATTATTTTCCCAAGATCAGAAATAGTATATGTTGTTCCTCCATCATAATTCACTTCCCTATCAAACAACCATGGTCTTCTCAATAACAGGTAAAAATAATCCATATTAATAAAATCACACAATAACTTATTAAAATATTTATTAATAATGGAAAATCAATCCAATTTTTTTTGAATTAATTGTTACCCCATTGTTTAACCATTTTGGCTTGTATGATGATTTATGATTCTGAGTTAGTAGCTTTAATTTCTCCATGAGTGTTGTAACGACCCAAATTTTTATCAATGTAAATTATCTTATTATAATTATTTTATTTAGTATAAAGATCATAAATCACATAAAGAACCCAAAAAAAACTTTATTCTCATAAATGAGTAATTAAATAATTTTATTTATAAAAATTAAGAAACACATACCAATGGAATAGTAACCTGACTGTCAGAATAGTAATGTGACCAAAAAGAATAGTAATATGACCATTAAAATTGTAACATCACCTTTGAAAGTATAAATAAAATTTTGGTATCTTAAAAAAGAAAAAAATGAAATATTTATATAATAAATTATGTAAATAAATGTTTTAAAAATAATAAATTAAGTGTTAGTATTTTTCTTAAACATAAATGATTAATTAAAATTTTATAATTAATATAATGATTTGAAAGATAATTTATTTTCATAAAATAGATTCCTAAATTAATATTCTTTTCTTATAATTATAAGATAATTTTATTAGGCCATAATTTTTTTTCAAAGTGTCATGAAATCAGTTATAATATTAAAATCATTACTTTTAGAATAAATGATGATTTTAGTTAAAAATTAAATTTATCATATTTATAAAATTATATTCATAAAATAGAGTAAATTTTTGAAATATTCACATCTAAAAATGGTTAGGTTGAATTTTTTGGATTTTTCTAAAATAGTTCAATTTTTAGTGAATAATGAAATACTTAGAGAATAGTGAAATATGATAAATTACGGTATTTAATATTTTAAGTAAATAAATTATTTTTGAGTCATGGTTGATTCATGGATTATGTAAGTGCCCATTATATAAAACTCACATTCTCTTGTTATTGTACTTATTCACATTAATCAATACTATTGATAGTCTTGAGCCAAAATAAGAAACAAATGAATAAAATAATCAAAAATACCCATCTCCTCCCACTATAAACACCACCACTCACCACCTCTTCTCCTAACACCTCCAAATCCCTGAATCTTTTCTAAATTCTAACCAATTAACCTCCCAAGACTCTTACAAATGTTCTGGTCTTTATGGTCTCACCAAAATATCATTTTCAAGTCCCTTAAGGAGTTTCTCAAGGAGATGTTATCCAAGAGGTAAAATCCCCCACCTTTCCCTTTTAAATTCTTTCTTTCTACTACCTCATCATTTCATCCACCATACAAAGTGACATGAAAAATCTAGAATCATACATGTACTATAATTTTATGGTGTTGATGGGATATCAATCATCCAATATCTTCACTTCTCTGTAACGTTCTGTGTTCTGAACCGAATGAAAAAATGATGGAAATAAAAGTTTTCTGTTAACTGGGCAGGTCAGTTTTAAAACCAAGTGTCAGAACTTTTAATTTCTAATAGTTAACACTGTGATGTGTATTTTAAATAAAATTTATTAAATTAATTAGATTAAAATTAAAATATAAACAAATTAAATGAATGGTAAAATCCTTATTAAAACTTTGAAATATTCTATGTAATATTTTTAGAGTTAAGTAATAAGTCAGTGCGGGGTTCTGAGATCTGTAGACTCTCAATGTTGATAGAATAAAAATATTAAATTTATTTTATTCATACACGAGTGTGTTTTTTTCAAAAAATGAAATAAATCTCAAACGATGCATCTTATGAAAAATTTGAGACCACCGTTAGGCCCGGAACACTGAGTTTACCCTAAGAAGGGTATAACCTTGATGCGCATTGGGTGTTTGGCACCCTCGATCATGATAAAATGATCCTTATTTTTAATTTATTTTTTATTCTGATTTTTTAATAATAAATAATTATTTTCTCACAAATGGTGCGTCAAATGAGAAATATGACACCACCGATAGTTCCGGGACATGAGGTTTACCCTAGGTAGGGTATAAATTTTACAAGCATCGAATGTTTTGTCAGATCGCACCCGAATATAATTTAATTGGGTTATAAATATTTTTGTTGGACATTAGAAATAATAATAATAATTTTATTATTAATATTTTTACTTGCGTTGAAGACAAAAAATGAAAATTCACTTCCATAATTAATAAATTATGTTGTGGTGTAAATAATAAATGGAAAATGTTATAAATATGATATTATTAATTGTACCAATTAAATACAAATGTGGAATCAATATTTATTTAATGACTGTTATCATTTTTTTGATGGTTGTTGTTTATAAATTATTAATGGTGACATTGATGATTTGTATAAAATAATAATAATAATAATTATTATTATTATATTGAGACAAAAACTTTGATGTGTATTTGTATATGAGGTATATCTATATATATATATGAGATTAAATAGATATATTTATATATACATGTGTGGGTATATATATATATATGAATATACAGATAGGTATATATATATATATATATAACAAGTATATAAACAGGTCGATATTTTATTGTTGGGTTAGATTAAATATTATTAATTACCCAAATAAATTCATGTAACATCTCAACTTAAATCAAGGTGCAGGATATTAAATTTTTAGTCTAAATCTATAAAGTGACCCAGGGCGTGCACCTACGCACCCTATTGCGGGTCCCAAGAGCTATTAAAATTAATTAAATGATTTCTCAGGATTTATGTAAAATATTACATCACACCCTAGCGCAGCGTTTGGGATAAAAATAATTAAAAAGGATTAAATGAATTTTAAAAACATTAAAAGAGATAGAAAAGGAATGAAAATAAATTATAAAATTAAATGCGGGAATGAGAAGAATAGAAAAATAATTAAAAATGGGTCTAACTATTTTTTTTATTTTCCTTTTCCTCCCCTTTTATTTTTATTTTTATTTTATTTTATTTTCCTTTTACCCTTATATTTTTTTTCTTTCTTTCATTTCCTTTTTCTTTATTTTTTTCTCTCCTCTCCTCCTCCTCTCCTGTGAGTGGCGCACCCCTCCACCCTAAGTGGTGTGCACCACCTTTTTATCTCTTTAGAAGATTGTTGCACCTCTATTCATCATCTGTTTTCTTCACTGTCAGGTGCACTATAAACCTTAAGGCAAGGATAACCTTATGCATCGTCGTGGAAGGATTTTACCATATTTTGAGGTTTTTCTAAAATCATTAGTTTTCTTTTGTTTTAGGTCAAATCAAAGCCTAAAAGTATCATAGAATCATCTGAAACCATAAGGTAGGGCATATACTCTCTTTTCTTATGTTTCGTTGCGATTTATAAAAATGCACGATTGTGTCGTTTGTCGGTGCCTATGGACATTGTGCAAATTCACCCAATCTTTTCAATTTAATTATTCTACTTAATTGTAGAAGCCCTAATTATCATAAATTAAATTTTTTAAATTGTTTCAATGTGTTCAGATACCCCTTTATGTGTGCCGATGTGGTTGGTATAAATTCCGTTATCCCAGTTATTTAATTCATTTAACTGCATGTGTTGCACATCCTATTTTTGTTGTGTTTAATTAAAATAATTATTTTAGAATAATTATGAACCTTGAATTGTTGGATCTTTGTTATTTGTTTGTGCTGAATTATTTATTTATTTAAATGAGCATGCCCGAGCATTTAATTTAATTAAATTCATGTTTTGTGCAACCTATATTTGTTGTGTTTAATTTAAATAATTATTTAAGAATAATTATAAACCTTGAATTGTTGGATCTTTGGTAGTTTTTTTGAATTATTTATTTATTTAAATGTGCATGCCTATACATTTAATTTAATAAACTTCATGTGTTGTGCAGCCTATTTTGGTTGTGTTTAATTTAAATAAATAATTTAGATTAATTATGAACATTGAATTATAAGATCCTTGGTAGTTGTTTGTGCTAAATTATTTATTTATTAAAAAAGTGCATTTATCTACTTATGTTGATGTAGTATCTTTCCTTGTTATGATTGTTATGCTGTAATATTTAATTTATACCATGTGATGCATGGGTGTATCTATTTAGTTTTCAAGATGCAATTTCATATTCTTGTTATGTCATATCTACTGCTATGAAAACTTCAATTAAATTCATGGTAGAGAAAGAAGGTGGGTCCTGTATTAAGAGACATGCTTAGACCCTCCATTCCCGACTGGTTACCACTACGCACTGGGGGGCGGTGCCTTTGGATTTTCCATACTGAGACTTTATGGGATTTCCAATACTTATGAGTGATACTGGTTCCAAAATGGCCCATCAGGGACAGATCTATTGGCAATGTGGCTAATCCAGCCTCAGATGATGCTCGACCCCTTTTTGCGAGATCGGGACACAATCAGGTTAAAGCCATGCCTCGAGCGATACTTGGTCTTTTGAAGGATTTCCTTGGACGGGCTCGATGGTATTGGATAATTTGAAGGATGTTCTGTAGCGATACCTTCGGGACTGACTCAGACTCAAACACTCAACTTGAATCTTAATAATGATACATTGAACGTTTATATTAATACTACTATGAGTCTCTTGAGATTGGTGATATTTTTCTGGTATGTTGAAGGACAACTGGTTAACACATGGCTTAGACCCCAAGTTAAAGCACAAGCTTGGGGTATGCCTCTTCCTTGTTTTAACTTGATTTTATAAGCTTATATATATCTGCGTATGTGGACTCTGCTTATTACAGGTACATCCTTCATACTCCCAGTATAGGATGAAGGAGATGATTTTTGATGAGTTCCATTGGGAACCCAGGCAGAGTTAATTATTTTATTATGCTTAGTTCATTATCTGCATTTATTATATAATGACACACTGTACTTTATAACTGCATGAAATGGAAAGGTTTAGACACCGTGGGTGCTGGCCTACTGGGATTTTATCTCACACCCTATTAGGGCGTCATTGACACCCAAGTAGATTATATGTTTGTAGGTATTAACAAAGGGAAGCGTGCTGGTTTCAATGCTTGAGTGTTTCTTAATGCTTAAGATAGAGACTGGGGTAGAGGACTGAGCCTTTCTCGTGATACAGTTGTATCACTTTGTGTCTTTTCTTTTTAGTTGTTATTATGCTTGGGTTTCTATTTTCCATGCTTTCAGTTTAGATAGACATAATGGCATGACATCATTTTGTATCTGGTTTTATTTGTGAGCTTCCACACTTGATTCTTATTCGGTTGAATTATTCATATTGCTTCTACTACAATTTATTCATTTATATGATTTTTTTATTTATTATTTAATTGATGTTACTTCTGTTATGATATTACCTATTACCTATGATGACATAGTCTCCCCCACAGACACAAAAAGGCCCTCGCTGCTAGTTGGCAGCCTCTGGCATCTGGGGAGATGTGCTAGAGGTCATGTAACCCACCAGTCTGATCACCATTTTAGAGGTGAGCAAGGCTGAGATGTTACAAAGTGGTATCAGAGGTGGTATTTTATTTTGTCTTACTGTTTTTCATTGGTAAACAAGAGACTAGGAATGTGTCGGTGCTTGGTTAATAATCGTGCCTAGGAATGATCACCCCACGTATGGGAGATGACCATGTGGCCAGGGCTAGTAATTGATGTTCATTCTCTTATATATTATAGTTGATATGATTTCACCTCGAGTGATTAGTGGAATTTCTACTGCTTATGATTTAGGAACCTTATAGTATTTTACCCTTGTCCTGTTAAGGTAAGGATGAAGCATTGCACGCATCATAATAGGCACATAAGTATTCACATTCCATGCATAGTTTTATTCCAGGTAGTTTCATTTTAGGCTTCTTGTTGATTCAAATTTTGTGCCTAGAATGTATACCATGTCTTGTAATTATTTAGCATTCCTTTTAGATACCATGTTTCAGTGATATATTTAGCATGTTATCCTGTTTCCATGCTGCCTATTTAATTCCATGTTGCCTTGTATCATGCTTTTGTGCCTATTATCATGTCTATTTGATTAAAATTTTATGCTTCTATGATTAAAACATGTCTCTCTATGTTAGTTTCTTTTAGTGACCTTCTTACTTGTTTGTTATGTAATTGGTTTCTTTGAAAAAAAATTGGTTTCCATTGAATGGGATCCAAATACTAAAAACTATAATGTGTATAGTCACTTTATAGGTTGATAACCACCCATATATCTTGGATGATATGTGTTTGAACATGTTATAATTTCAAATGAATTGGTTAACAACCCAAGGAAACAACTAGGACCAAGTAGGCTAGTTGGTGCATGTTCCTCGTGAGATAATCTGGTATGGGTTTTGTCACTCTTAATAATTAAACAATTATTTTTGGGTTGCATTCTAATGAATCTAGGTCAGCTTAGTGAGACCCTTGTAGGCCACCTTATCTACTTAAAAGGAATTTGTGTGATAGATTTCCTAATTAAGGACAGGATGTCAATTAATACAAAATTTTTTAAAATATAGTTTTATAAAACATGCATGTTTTCCCTTGAGGCGTTGGTTAAGATCAAGTACATTTTGCTTTGTTTTGAAAAATAGTACATTATGTTTTTATTAAATCTTTTGATGATTAAAGATTAAATGTTATTAAATATAAAGGGCTTGTATATGGAACTTGTAGTGATGTCCTCTATTTAAGACCCTGTTATAACGGTAGTTTGAGTTTCTCCTTGAGTTGCTTTAGAAAATAACCTTTCACATGTCATTGTCCCTATTTGGACCCCTTTTCTTAAAATGACACCCTTATTCGAAGGGGTGGTCATGTTTTCCTTGACTTTTGTTTTAGGCATGAACATCGAGTAATGCTCATTTCCATATGGTTAGGCATGCCTTAGTAATGGTCATTTGCTTCAAAGGTTATTCGACCCTCTCTTCCCTATAGCAATGGATGACTCGGTACGTCGTCATCCGAGTTAAAAGTCATCTTGCTTCTGTATCACCTTAGGGTAGTATGCGTTCATGTACAAGGTGCATGTCGAGTGTTTAATGCTGTTACAAACTGGATGTGTTCAGTGTAATCATCAAGTCTTGTGCTATTAAATATGTTTCGGATCATCTCAATAGTACAACGACTTCTGTGTTAAAGGAATCAAGTTTTTCCCAATGCTCAGGATAACTTCTAGAGACTTGGGTGTTCTAACACACCCACTAGTTTGGTTGGTATTTCATTCCAATTGTTTAAATATTTTCCTTCTGGTAATCCTCTAATCCTCTTAGTGTACTCTTCCTTAAGTGATGATCGTGTCCCATATCTTGCCTTTATCCTAGATACAGTAGGAGAGAATCAGTATTATTCCATGTTAAATATTTACAAGTTTTTGGGATTGTTTAGGGTGGTTTTCTTAGTGTTGCACACATATGCATTGTTCTTTTCGAGGTTTGGTTAGTCTTGAGTGACCCTTGGATTTCTGTGTAGGAATTATTTGGATAAACTCTTGTACACCATCTATTTCTTCTAAAATTACTGCCAAAATGATGCTGCTCTGGGCTTGATCAGTGTTTTGATATGGTCATCTTTTCCTTGTACCAATTTCTCACTCATAAACACGGTGTATGGACTACCTTAGGTTAGTTCCTTATATTCATGTCATGCCAATCTGAGTTTACCCCAGATTGGTTTTTCGGGATCGGTGATGCTTAAATCAAAAAATGTCATTGGAGGTCAGGTATGAACTTTGGTGGATGTGTTCACATTAAATGCGAGATACCTTTTAAGAAGAAAACATAGTTTATTTTATAAAACCCAGGCCATCTAAGCTAAGAATCTTCTTAAATGGTCAGTTGGAGTGGCTTGACTAGTTATCTCTCTTGTTCAATGAAGTGGTTAGTGAAGAACCTTTTTTTCAGTACGTCATTAGGTGAGATGAGTGTAGTTTGTATCAACCAAAGATTTTCATAAAAATCGGGCTCAACTTGGTCTTTAAGGGCGATAGGGAATCAACCATTTTATCAATTTCAAAAATCACGTGAGTAGCATTGCTAGAATGCTTAAGGGTGTGCCTTGTAGAAAATTATAATGTAGGAAGGTATCACGACTCAAAATTTTCCACCTTCTAACATTAAAACCTAAGGTGGGAAGTAAATTTGATTAAATGTTTAATGAGATGATGACAAGGTTGTGTCTCTAGAAAAAAGAGTTTGAATAAGTACCATCTCGGTGTATTAGTTGGAAAATGGGTGTTGGCTATGATCATAATGGTTTTTGTGGCGTTTGTCTAACCAATGCTTGAACGTGCAATGGGTGTTTAGAGACACAACACAACCTTTTGTGCCAGACTTCATGAATCTTGTGAATTGGATGAAGGTTACGTTGTTCTCGAAGGCTTCTCCAAGACGAGATGTTCTAAGTTGGGAGGTTTGTAACGTTCTGTGTTTTAAACCGGAAGAAAAAATGCAGGAATTTTTTTTCTGTTAACTGGGTAGGTCTGTTTTAAAACTGAGCATCAGAACTTTGTATTTCTGATAGTTGACATAGTGATGTATCTTTTAAATAAATTTTATTAAATTAATTAGATTAAAGTTAAAATAGAAACAAATTAAATGAAGGGTAAAATCCTTTTTAAAACATTGGAAAATTCTATGTAATATTTTTAGTGTTAAACAATGAGTCATTGCTGGGTTCTGAGATCCGTAGGCTCTCGATGTTGATAGAATAAAAATATTAAATTTATTTTATTCATACAGGTGTGAATTTTTTTCAAAAAATAAAATAACTCCCAAATGGTGCATCGTAAGAAAATCTGAGACCACTGTTAGGTCCGGAATGATGGGTTTACCCTAGGCAGGGTATAACCTTGATGCACATCAGGTGTTTGGCACCATCACTCATGATAAAATTCTATTTATGTTTAATTAATTTATTATTCCAATTTTTTAATAATAAATAATTATTTTCTCACAAACAATGCATCAAATGAGAAATCTGAGACCACCGATAGTTCTGAGATGTGGGGTTCACCCTAGGTAGGGTATAACTTTTTCAAGCATTGAACGTTTTGTCATATCACACCCGAAGATAATTTAATTAGGTTATAAATATTTTTGTTGGCGATTAGAAATAATAATAATAATTTTATTATTAATATTATTATTTGTGTTGAAGACAACAAATGAAAATGCACTTCCATGATTAATAAATTGTGTCATGGTGTCAATAATAAATGGACAACGTAATAAATATGATATTATTAATTGGGCCAATTAAATACAAATGCACAATCAATATTTATTTAATGACCATTATCATTTTTTTAATGGTTGTAATTTATAAATTATTAATGGTGACATTAATTATTTTTATAAAATAATAATAATTATAACTATTATTATTATTATATTGGGACAAAAACTTTGATGTATATTTATATATGATCTATATCACTATATATATATATAATTATATATACATGTGCGGGTGTATATATATATATATGAATATACAGATAGGTATATATATATATAACACGTATATACATGGGTCGATATTTTATTATTGGGTTAGATTAAATATTATTAATTACCCAAATAAATGCATGTAACGTCTCAACTAAAATCAAGGTGCACACCGTTATGTTTTTAGTACAAATCTTTAAATCAACCTAGGGTGTGAGACTGCGCACCCAGTTGCGGGTCCTAGAAAACTATTAAAATTAATTAAATGATTTCTCGGGCTTTATGTAAAATATTACGTCACGTCGTAACACAACGTTTGGGTTAAAAACAATTAAAAAGGATTCAATTAATTTTAAATACATTAAAAGAGATGGAAAAGGAATGAAAATAAATAATAAAATTAAAAGCAAGAATGAGAAAAATAGAAAAATAATTAAAAATGGGTCCAACCACTTTTATTATTTTTATTTTTAATTTCCTTTTTCTCCTCTTTTATTTTTATTTTTATTTTATTTTAGTTTCATTTTTCCCTTATCTTTTTTTTTTCTTCCTTTCCTTTCCTTTTTCTTTCCTTTTTTTCCTCTCATCTCCTCCTCCTCTCCTGTGCGCGCCGCACCCATCCTCCCTGGGTGGTGTGTATCACCTTCTCCTATCTTCAAAAGATCGTTGCACCTCTTTTTATCATCTATTATTTCATTGTCAAGTGTGCTATAAACTATAAGGCAAGGATAACCTTACACATTTGGGATTGTATAGTTTTATTAAGTGTCCTTTGTACTGTTCGTCACAGAAGGATTTTACCCTATTTCGGGGTTTTTCTAAAATCATCTGTTTTCTTCAATTTTATGTCAAATAAAAGCCTAATACAGATCATATAATCATCTATGACCATAATATAGGGTGTCTACTCTGTTTTCATAGGTTTCATTGCGATTTATAAAAATGAATGATTGTGTCATTCGTCGGTGTCTACCGATGTTGTGCAAATTCACCCGATCTTTTCTATTTAATTATTCTGATAAATTGTTGTAGCCCTAATTATCATAAATTAAATTGTATAAATTGTTTTTAACATGGTCGGACACCCCTTTTGGTGTTCCGACGTAGTCGGTATAAATTCCTTTAGCCGAGGTATTTAATTCATTTAACTACATGTGTGGCGTAACCTATTTTTGTTGTGTTTAATTTAAATAATTATTTTAGAATAATTATGATCCTTGAATTTTGGGATTTTTTGTAGTTATTTGTGATGAATTATTTATTTATTTAAATTTTCATGCCTGAACATTTAATTTAATTAACTTCATGCGTTGCGCAACTTATTTTTGTTGTGTTTAATTTAAATAATTATTTTAGAATTATTATGAACCTTGAATTGTTGGATCTTTGGTAGTTTTTTCTGAATTATTTATTTATTTAAATATGCATGTATGATCATTTAGTTTAATTAATAGCATGTGTTGCACAACCTATTTTTGTTGTTTTTAATTTTAATAAATAATTTAGATTAATAATGAACTTTGAATTGTAGGATCCTTGGTAGTTGTTTGTGTTGAATTATTTATTTATTAAAAAAGTGCATTTATCTGCTTATGTTGATGCAATATCTTGCCTTGTTATAATTTTTATGCTGAAATATTTAATTTATACCTTGTGATGGATGGGTGTATCTGTTTAGTTTTCAAGATGTAATTTCATATGCTTATTATATCATATCTACTACTGTGAAAACTTTAATTAAATTCAGGGTGGGGAAAGAATGTGGGTCCCATATTAAGGGACACACTTTGACTCTCTGTTCCTGAATAGTCACCACTACACGTCGGGGGGCGTTATATTTGGCTTTTCCAGACTGATACTTTCCTGGGGTTTCCAATACTTATGAGTGATATCGGTTCCAAAAGGTCCCATCAGGGACAGATCCATTGGAAATGTGCCTAAGCTAGGCTCAGATGATGCTTGACCCCTTTTTTCAAGATCGGGACAGAATCAGGGTAAAGTCATTCCTCGAGAAATACTTTGTCTTTCGAAATATTTCCTTGTATGGGCTCATTGGTATTGGATAATTTGAAGGATGTTCTGTAGTGATACCTTCGGGACTGACTCAGACTCCAACTCTCAACTTGAATCTTAATAATGATACACTGAAGGTTTATATTAATACCGCTCTGAGACTCTTGAGATTGGTGATATTTTTCTGGTGTGTTGAAGGATACCTGGTTAACACATGGCTTAGACCCCCAGTTAAAACACAAGCTTGGGGTATGCATCTTCCTTATTTTACCTTGCTTTTCCAAGCTTATATATATCTGCGTATGTGAACTCTGTTTATTACAGGTACATTCTTCAAAGTCCCAGTTTAGGCCATAGTAGGTGATTTGGGATGGGTTCCATTGGGATCCTGGGCCGAGTTAATTTTTTATTGCACTTAGTTTCTTATTTACATTTTCAATATAATGGAACACTGCATTTTATTACAGCATTAAATGGGAAGGTTTAGACACTGTGGGAGATGGACTACTAGTATTTCATCTCACACCATGCTCGGGCATCATTGACACCCGAGTAGATTATATGTTTGCAGGTATTGACAAAGGGAAGCATGATGCTTCCAATGCTTGATTGTTTTTTTTTTCTTAGTATGTAGAATGAGGAAGAGGACCAAGCCTTGATCATGATGTAGTTATCTCACTTTTTGTCTTTTATTTTTAGTTGTTAGTATGCTTGGGTTTCTATTTTCTATGATTTCAGTTTAGACAGACATCGTGGCATGACATAATTTTGTATCTGGTTTTATTAGAGAGCTTCTGCACTTGATTCTTATTTAGTTGGATTATTCATATTTTTTCTGATGTAGTTTATTCATTTATATGCTTCTGTTATTTATTATTTAATTGTTTTTTACTTCTGTTGTGATATTACATATTACCTATGAGGTCATAGTCTCCCCCACGGACACTAAAAAGGCTCTCACTGCTAGTCGGAAGCCTCTGGCATTCAAGGAGATGCGCTTGAGGTCATGTAACTCACCTATCTATCCACCGTCTTTGAGGTGAGCCAGGTCAGGATGTTACATTCTTTTTATATCTTAAAAATGAAAACATTGACCGTGATGAGTTGATTCACCACCTTCGTGGATGATGATTTTTTATTTTATATTAAAACATTCATGCATAGCATTAAAACAATTATAATGGTTAAAAAGGATTTTAAAATTTATATTATAACTTGTTTTATTTTAAATAACTATATATAAACATAATATTAAATAATTAAACAAAACTAGTTTGTGATGATCAAAAAACCGAAAAAATAAACTCATCATTTTTCATTGAAATTTTATTTAATGAATCATCCTTATATCATAAAATGAATGATTTTTGGGAACATTTAAAATTATGTAGGTAAATCATTATCATATAATTCCACTTTTTGGAGTTTTTCTTCCATTTGATAAGGACTCCCATAATTAAACTCAAGGGAAGAAATCATAAATCATGAAATGAACACGCACAGAACAACAATATTAAACATTATAACTCATATAAATGACCATAAATGAAATTAATAAAAAAACTTCAAATACATGTTTGAGAAGTTCTGAATTGAATTATTAATTAATATAATTTTTTATCCATGACATTATGTTAAAGTGCATAATACTTTCAGAAATAAGGTAAGTGGTTCTATAGGAACCTCATTTTTTTCCATCGGGTTATGCTTTCTCCCTCTATACCCCAATGAAATTATTAATTATTATTATGTAATCCTCCTAAATTATGTGTATATTTTCCAAACATATGTACCTAGATCAATTCTTCTTTCCTTTATGGGGAAATGCATGTTTTATAAGGTTACCTTCTTAATTCTTCCTGCTAGGCAAGCCCGATAAAAGGGAACATATCTAATTCTTACCTATTTTCAAGTACACTATATATTCTATTTTATGCCACTAATATTTATCTCAAATCCCTCATTTTATCATGAAAAAATATCTTAGTTCATTTATGATTTTATAAAGACAATTATTTCTTTTCTCTTTTAAAAGACTCTTAAATATTTTTCCTTGAACCGCACTAAAGTGGCTCATTTCTACTTTTTCTTAAAATTATTGTTTAATGTTTTCACTTCAATTGGACATAATTTATCATTATATATTCCCATTTTATCTTCTTAATGTCCATTTATTATTTAAATCCATTCTTTCATGGACACCATTATGATAATCCCATTGGTTGTGCCTTAGGACATGATTATGATACCCATTTCATTCCACGGGTAACTATTATGTTTATTCCTTTATGTTTGATTCTTCATGTGTAACACATATTTATGAACATGTTATGATGGGTGCTTCTACATAGCACTCCAATTCATTTGGTAATGTTTAGTCTCATGAGACGTCTTGTTGGTATAGGGAGTAAACCTAATTCCTTTATGGGACATTTTCCACAATGTGATATAGTCTTGGTAGTTATCTTTGACTCATGTTTATGTCAAGTTATATATTTCTACCACATTCCTATGTAGACATGATTACATGATCCCATTTAATATATTTTATGCTTCCATATGTTTATTCTTATTCCATTCCTTTTTATGTCTTCTTGTTATTCCTTATAACTCATGTGCTATTCTTTATTCCTATTATTATTCCCTTATGGGGATTTCTATGTAATCCCTTTGTTCATGTATTCCCTGGGTTATCCGATGCAGAAGTAAGATCTCAAAGGATTTTAGGAGTTCATTATGAAGTTTAAATAAAATATGTCTTTATTTTGGTTTCATGATTTCTAATTATGCACCTAATATTCCAATGATGATAGAATTTATGATCCTTGGTTTGTATTTGAAGATTAATTATTATTAAAATCATGTAATAATATGTGTAAAAGGATAGGGTCACTATATTTGGTATCATAGAATGACCTATTTTTTTTGGATATTAGGACTAGATCACTTTAGTAATAACCCTAGGAATAATTATATCACCATGGATAACCTAGAATGAAACATAGAAAATAAAATTATAATATATACTTTACATTTATATATTTATACTCCTATGTTCAAAGTTTAATTTTTTATATGCTTATTATCTAAGTATTCAAGACCCCCTAATTGTACTTTATTTTTCTTAGTTAATGGTTAAAAATAGGATAACCCATTCCAAAAATTAATGTGATAGTAAATGTGATGAATTCCCTAATGAAATTCCAAATCTAATGGGAATTGGAGCTAAAAAAATCATGATATTACTGGCTCAATTGGCCCAAGTTATGAATAATAACTTGAATCATGTAGAATGCCCTCCTTCTCCAAAGAAAGAGAAAGTTATAGTTGAATCCTTTAAGCCAAAAATTCATCATATCTTTTGTGGATCTTCCAATCCCATTATAATTGAATAATGGATTAACTCTATTGAGAAGATATTCTCTGTCCTCTAGTGATCAGAAGAAGAGAAAGTCAGGCTAGCAGCCCATTATTTTTATGGGGAAGCTGATAAGTAGTGAAAAATGATCAAAAACACAAAGTCCAAGGTGGAAACTAATTCCATGGATTGGTATTCATTCATGAAAATATTTTTCGATAAATATTTTCTGAAAAATATCCATTTTAATATAGAAAGGATGTTCCTCATACTAAATTAAAAGGAGGACGTTTCTATCAAGGTGTATGAGGGAAACATTACAATTCTTGCACGATACGCCTCTAGCTTTGTCATGAACCTAGAAATAAAGGTGGATAACTTATTTACAGGACTAAAGTCGAATATATGAAAATACTTGGTGATATGAGACTTTGATAGATATGAGGATATTGTACGTTCTTCTATTAAGGTTGAGATAGAGATTGGATACTCTCACTGGTCTCATGGTCCTGATGATAAAAAGTGGAAAACTGAGTTTAATATGGGATGATAAATAGCTAAATAACATGATAGAAAGAAAACCCAACATCTCACATATCAAAAGTGTGGTGAGAACAATCCTAAGAACTATCTAAAGAGAACTTTAAGATGCTTCAAATTTGGAATAGAAATTCATTTGGATAATTATTTCCAAAGTGATATGAAGAATCCCACAAATGTGGAAGAAGAAAGGAAGGTTCATATCAACACTCACCCTATAGTGTAGTGTTTCAATTGTAAATAACATGGGAATTATACAAGCCAATTCCCAAATCCAAGGGGTTTTATATGGAATCAATAACAAAAACCTCCAAGGAAACAATGAAGGGAATATGTTGTCACTACTATTGAGGTGGAGCCCTAAAATTATATGGTTATAGGTACACTAGTTATTCCTTCAAGAATAAAAAACATACTATTTGATTCTTTCATATCTTCCAAGTTTAGTATATCAATTCAAATACCTTCTAAAACTATGGAGGTTGAGTTATCTATGAGAAGAAAATGGGGAAATTATTACATAAAAAATATATAAATCCTACCCAGTTAATTCTTATAGATTAAACCTCCTTGTAAATCTTGTAAAAATTCCTTTGGTGGAGTTTGATTCTATATTGGGAATGAATTTTCTATTTTATACAAATCTAGCATCAACTATCTGGAAAGGGAGACCACTCTTCACATACTTAGACACCATCTGATTCTTTATAAGTGTAAGGATACTGATGAATCTCCTTAAAAACCATCATCTTATTGTGGATATTAATTCCTTATGATAAATCATCTCTATCTCAAATTATTGATACAAAGTAGATAATCATGCTTGAAGACATGCCCATTGTGAGGGACTACACTAACATGTTCCCTGAACAATTTCTTGGTCTTACTCCTAACTGTGATATTGAGTTATCAATTGAACTTATTCTAATATCTCTACTTATATCCAATTATCCTTATATAATGGCCACTTTTGAGTTGGAAGAACTGATTCAGTAGTTATAAGAGAATATGGAAAATGGTTTCATATTCTCGAGTTCTTCATCATGGGGTGATCTAGTATTGTTCATTATGAAGAAAGATGGATCAATGTGCCTATGTATTTATTATCGTGAGCTAAAAAAAATCATGACAAAGAACAATTATCACCTACCATGGATAGATGAATTGTTTGATCAACTATATGGGGATAAGTATATCTATAAGGCGAACCTTTGTTCAGTATATCACCAATTAAATTTGACAAAAGAATATATTCTCAAGACTGCCTTTTTAATGTGGAATAGACACTATGAGTTCATATTGATGCACTTCAGACTCAATAATTCTCCTATAATTTTCATGGACATAATGAATGGAGTCTTTATATATTACCTTGATAAATTTATGGTAGTTTTTATAGATTATATTCTAATATGCTCTTAGAGAAAGTAGGAACACAAGGAGCATTTAGATACTATGATAAAGACATTGAGAAGGGATAAACTATATTTAATGTATATTAAATTTGAGTTCTAGATGGAGGAAGTATCATTCTTGGGGAATTCTATCTCAAGAAAAGAAATATCCATGTATCCTTCTAAAAAAGGAAATTGAAGAGTGGCCCAGGACAACATATATAATAGAGATCTATAGTTTCCTTGGACTATCTTGGTATTACTGATGATTTGTGAAGAACTTATCATGATATTAAAACCTACTAACCAAGCTAACATGGAAGGGATTAATGTTTGTAAAGACTTGTCAATGTGAAGACTACTTTAAAGAGTTGAAAAAGAGGCTTATCACTACACCAGTACTCAGACCTCTGACAAGTGGGAAACTCTTTGTGTTATAAAATGATGCTTAAAATAAGGGATTAGGTTGTGTACTGATTCAAAATCATAAAGTGTCAGTATAAAAATCAAGTAATTTTAAGGTTTTTGAGAAAACTATCCCACACATGATCTGTAGTTGGCATCTATGATCTTCAGGTTAAAAATTTGGCAACATTATCTCAATGGGGAGAAGTGTTAGATATATATTTATCCTAAGAGCCTCAAATATATATTCATACATAAGGGGATTAATATGTTCCATCAAATATAGTTAGATCTCATAAAGTATTATGAATGCTCAATCCACTACTATCCTGGTTACATAAATAAAGTGGAAGATGCTCTATGTGGAAAGAATCCTACAACTTTATTAATGATAATAATTGAGAAGGATCCAGTTTTTTAGATTTTCAATGGATTCACAAGGGAATAATTAAGGAATGAAAATCATCAATCCTTTATCAAATAATTTCTCAACCACCCCATATAGAGAAAATAAATAATTCAAAAATAAATTATGTAAAAATTCAGAAAAATCCAAAAGCTATCAAAAAATAGAAATAATTAGAGTTTTAAATTGATGAGGAAGGATTTGTAAGATTTGGGTCACAACTATATGTACCATCAAATCCAAATATAAAGAAAGTAATTTTGAATGAATCACATAGATTAACCTTCTCTATTCACCCAGGGAGAACAAATATGTATTGATATCTCTAAGAGAACTATTGGTGGGACAATATGAAGAAAGACATCACAAAATATACATCAAAGTGCTTATTATGTCATTAAGTAAAGGCTAAAAAAAGTATAAGGGGATGATGAAACCATTACCCATACTAACATGGAAATGAGAAAACATCACCATATACTTTTTCAATGGACTTATGAATACATATAGATGAAACAATGATATATGGGTTGTTGTGGAACATCTTACAAAGAAATATCACTTTATTGAAATTCTAGATGGATTATCACTGGATAAACTTGTACGGATATACATTAGAGAAATGGTAAGGATGCATGAAGTACCACAATTTATTCTACTAGATCATGATTTGAGATTCACCTCTATGTTTTGAAAAAACTCAAACTTTCTCTAAAAAATGATATGAACATCAGTACGAATTATCATTCTAGAGATGATGGCCAATATAGGCAGACTATTAAAAACTGGAAGACATGTTGAGAGCTTGTTGTATAGACTTCAAAGGAGGATGCGACCAACATATACCTATGGTCGTGTTCTCTTATAATAATTATTTCCACTCAGGCATATAAATGGCTCTATATAAATCCCTTTATGGGAAAATATGTAGAACATCGACATTATGAGATGATGTTAGTGAACATAAGCTACTAAGACCTAAAATGGTTGAAGAAATGGCAGAAAAGTTGAAAACCATTCAGTATCACAACAAGGAAACCCAAAGTCGATAGAAGAGTTATGCATACAATCATCAACATGACATATAAGTTAAGGTTAGAGATATAGTATTCCTCTACATATCTCTATATAATAGGATCATGAGATTTGGGAAGAAAGGAAAAGCTAAGTCCCAAGTACATCACCTTCTTCGAGATTCTAGATCATTCTGGAGTTATGGCCTATCGACTATCACTTCCACAAACTACATATTAATTACATGATATATTTCATGTATACATCTTGAGTAATAACACACTAGATCCCTCACATGTACTAAAATTATAGGTGGTACAATTGGAAAATGATATCTCTTATGAGGAGCAATCGGTGAAGATCTTGGACCATAGAGATAACGTTCTACACAACAAGACTACTCACCTGGTCAAAGTAATATGGAAGAACCATAAGTATGAAGAGGTGAAATGGGAATATAAGAAAGTTATGAAGGAGAAGTACCCTCATAGTTTTTCACCTTAGTTTGTAGAATGAAACTTATAGGGTGAAATTTTATAAGGGGGAATAATGCGATGAACCAAAATTTTATCAATGGAAATTCCCATCTTATAATTATGTTATTTACTATAAATCTCATACATCACATAGATAAACCAATAAAAACTTTATTCTCATAAATGAGTAATTAAATAATTGGTGTTTATAGAAATTAATAAACCTATACCAATGGAAGAGTAACTTGACCATCAGGAGAGTAATGTGACCATTATGAATAGAAATCTAGCCATTAAAATAGTATACTCATATTTGAAAGTATAAATAAAATTTAGTTGTATTATAAATGAAAATTGATATATTTATATCATGTAATAAGTAAATAAGTTTTATAAAAATGATAAATTAAGTTCTGGTATTTTTCTGAAATGTAAATGATTAAATACAATTTAATAATTAATAAAATGATTTAAAATAAAATTTATTTTCATAAAATATATTCACAATTTAATATTGTTTTTTTATAATTATAATATAATTTTATTATACTATAATTAATTTTTCAAAGTGTCATAAAATCAGTTATTATATTAAAATCAGTATTTTTTGAATCAATAATGATTTTAATAAAAGAATAAATTTCTCATATTTAGAAAATTATTTTCACAAAATGGAGTCCCAATTTTAAATATACAAATTGAAAAATGGTTTGGGTAAATTCTTGTTATTTTTATAAAATAGTTAAATTTTTGCTGAATAGTGAAATACTGTAATTTACGGTATTTAGCATTTTAAGTAAATAAATGAATTTTTGAGTCATGGTTGAGTCATGTATTATGTAAGTGTCCATTATCTCAAAGTCAAATTCTCTAATTACTATAAATATTCACAATAATAAACACTATTGATAGTCTTGATCTAAAATAATAAACAAATGAATAAAATAATAAAAAACACCACTCTCTTCAACTATAAATACCACACCTGACCACCTCTTCTAATCACACCTAAAAAGACTTTAATATTGTATAAATTATTCCAAATTACTCTCCCAAGAATCTTCCTCACGTTCTGGTCCCACCAAAAGACCATTTCTAAGTGCCTTAAGGAGGTTCTCAGGGAGACATTATTCAAGAGGTAAAATCCTTCACCTTTCTCTTTTAAATTCTTTCTTTCTTCTACCTCATCCTGTACTCCACTATCTAAAGTGAAATAATAAATATATCATCATACATATACTATTATTTTTTTATGTTTATGGTATATACATCTTCAAATATCTTCTATTTTTATCATAAAAAGGAAAACATTGTCTATGATGTGTCGATTCACCACCTTCATGGACAATGTTTTTTTGTTTTCTATTACCGCATTCATGGATGGTCATAAAAGAATTATAATGGTTAAAAAATATTTTTAAAATATATATTATTACTTTATTAATGTTCTGGAACTAATATATATAAATAATATTAAATAATGAAACAAAAATAGTTCGTGATGATCGAAAAACTGTAAAAATAAACTAATCATTTTCATTAACATTTTATCTAATAAATCATCCTCATATCATTGAAAAATGATATATTGTACCATTTAAGATCATGTAGGTTCATAATTATCATATAATTCCACTTCTGTAGTTTTTTTCCATTTGATGAGAACTCCCATAATTAAACTAAAGGGAACTTATCATAAATCACGAAACAAACACACCTGGAATACTGAAATTAAACATTATAACTCATCAAAATTACCATAAATGAACTTAATAAAATTATAATAAATCAAATAAATATTTAATATGTTATCAATTAAATTATTAATAAATCTAATTTGATTATCTAGGACATTAATTGCATGTGAAGAACACTTTCAGTCATAAGGTTAGGGATTCTCTCCAAAACTCCATTTTTTTCCTTTGGGTTACACTTTCTCTCTATTTAACCAAATTTAATTCTTAATTATTATTATTTACTCATAATATATTCTTTTATACGTTCCAAACACATTTACCTTCCTCAATGCTTCTTTATTTGGTGGCTAAATACATGCTTTATAAGGTTCCCTTCTAAATTCTTCCCGATAAGGAAGCTCAATTGAAGGGAACTTCTCAATTTCTTACCCATTTTCAATTTCACCCCACTTTCTATTTTAATACACCGCTATTTATATAAAATAACTAATTTTATCATGAATAACTTTATTAGTTCATTTCTGGCTTTATAGAAACAATAATTCTTTTTTTATTTAAAAAGAATCTTATATCTTTTCCCTTAAACCAGACTAATGTGGACCATTTCTAATATTTCATAAACACTCTTTTTATATGTTTTCACTTAATTTGGACATAATTTATTAGGATCTATTCCTATTTTTACTTATTAATGTCCTTGTATGATTTAAATCCATTCTTTCTTGGATACCATTATGATACGCCCATTGGTTATGCCTTATGACATGATTATGATAACTATTTCATTACATACGTAACCCTTAAATGTATTACTTTTGTTTGATTATTGATTTGGAGAACATTTTCATGAAAATTTTATGATGGGTGTGACCAGATAGTGATCCAATGCATTGGGTCATGTTTAGTCTCATGAGATGTCATGTTGGGATAGAGAGTAAACCTAATTCCTTTATGGGACCTTTTCCATAACATGATATAGTCTTGGAAGTTATACTTGACTCATGTTTATATCATGTTATATGTTTCTACCACATTCCTATGTATCCAAGATTACATAATCTGATTTTATACATGTTATGATTCCATATGTTTATTCTTGTTCTATGACTTTTTATGTCATCATGTTATACCTTCTAACTCATGTACTATTCTTTATTATTATAATTATTCCCTTACTAGGATTTTTAGCTCATCCCTTTGTTCATGAATTCCCCAAGTTATCCAATGAAGATTTTAGAGCTCATAGGAATTTATGAACTCATTATGAATTTTAAATAAAAACCTTCTTTATTTTGGTTTCATGCCTTCTAATTATGTACCTAATCTTCCAAATACACTAGACTATACGATCCATGGTTTTTATTTAATGATTAATTTTTATTAAAATCATGTTATAATATGTGTAAAAGGATATGATTTCTATAAGTGTCCTTGAAGTGACATTTTTAAAACATCCATTTTCATTTATAATCACTTATAATCACTGATTTTTATGGAATGATTTGGGAAAACGTTTTCTCACTGATTTTAATCTAAGAATATTTGATTTGGAAAAAAGATTCATTAATAATGTCTCGAATATTATATATATATATATTTCATTAATAATTTTATTTCTTTAATTATTAATTGGTCCAATTGTTATTATTTTATTTTTTAAGAAATGAAATTTATTTATTTATGAAATTTTGGAGTCTTGATGATTTTAGGTGAATTTTGGAAGAATTTTGTCGAGAACATAAATTTAGAAAAGGAAACTCGTGTGTAATGTTTTTATTCACAAATATAGAGTGTATTTTAGAAATGAAATAGTTTTAAGTTCCTTATATATTTAAGGTTTTATTATAGAATAATTTTTCATATGTAGGATTATATTATTGCATATGTTTTTGACTTATCCATAAAATGGAAATTGATGGAGAAGCTATATCCTGGTGAGTCCATCTACTCCACTACCTAAGATGTGTATGAATTTCAATATAATTGATAAGATATTATACAATTCCACTCTAAGACAAGAGTGGTTCTTTCTATATTGAGTGCTTAATATATTTTCCAAATACATATGCTTTTTTACTTTCACTTTTTAGTTGAGTTTCATATTACTGTTTAATGGAAAATATTGAATTGTGATGATTTGTAAGAAGTACCACAAGCTCGATACATATGATTTTGGATGAATTGTACAAAGAGAATATGTGAGGTTTTATAATTATCCAATGGGAAGTTATATGAAGACTGTTTTATAACTTGTTAACTTGTTCCATATTGTTTCATAATATTTTTTACAGGGTTTAGAATTTAGCAAAGTGTTTATCCACCATAATGTTTCACAAGAATATTTATGAAGAGTATAGGGATATGTGAAGATTTTCTATTTTCTATTTAATGATTAAAAAATAGTCCACACAAAAAATGACCCATCATGACTTAGAGCTTTAAAAAATGGATAATACATAGAATTCATTCTACACGGCCCCCATGCTGCCACATTGGTCTTTTCCACGACCTGATCTATGACATTTTAGATATGGTAAAGTTTTAACTGAAAATATCATAAGAAATGTGATGTGATATCTGGGATGCATAATATTCAAAAGAGGATATTTTTTATCCACATTGCAACAACCCCTTTGTTTTATAGAGTTGTTCAATACCTTATAGAAAATATTGGATTATATTTATCTATGTAGTAATAACCTTGGAAGCATCATGGTGATGACTAACCTATTTATTATATTTTTTTCTAAAATTTTAAAGGGTGTAGGATTTAGAACCCAGAGAAAGAGAGAAGGAAGACCAGTAGACTAAAGGCATCTTTGAGGAGAATTCCAAGGGGTGATTTAAATATTCATTTGAGACTTTTGTGTTTTGATTTATGATTCTGGGTTGATATTGAAGTGTGTATATTAGTAAAGTTTCATTCTTTTCCTTTCTTTCTTACATTGATTTATCTTCCTTTGAGTATTTCATTTCTACCCCTTGAGTATACTATTTCATTTTTTATGAATGACCAATTATCTAATGAGTGGTTTCACTAGACTCAACTCCTTTAGGTAATTTAATTACCATTACATGTATATAATTTGATATATACATGTGTTTATTCTTACCATAATATTCTTGATACTTTTTCATCCACTATTTATATGGTAATGTCCTTTTAATACTAATCATATCAAAATTTTATAGTAGTTTCCATCTAAAATGAGAACATGAAGATACTATGACATTAATCATAAATATATATGCTCTATGGTTTAGATACATCATACTGATGGGACACAGATGGTGTCTAACAATTAGGTGATGATGGATCATAAGCAACGATAATTATTATCATGAAGTTCTCGCTTGGTGATCTCGAGTAGATGAGATCATGAGGACTGAAATGCTAATAGAAACACCACATGTTTTAGGTGTTATTGGTTGTTAATATCTATGAAAATGTGTATTGGTCTCCAAACATGAGGTCATTATCAATGTGTACCATTTTATCATGTACTTTGATGAAATGAAAAAACAATGACATTGATTACATGGATAGGTATCTTGTGTTGGGTGCATCATTAGTGATATTACATTAGTTTAATGATCAAGATATAATTTGTTGCTTCCTAGTTGCGGAAGAGATATCTTGTGCACAAATGTTGACCAGGAAGGTTGTACCTTCATTAAATCCATGGTTATGGTATAAGATGGTAAGACCATCTAGTAAGGTCATGAAATATATAAAAAACTGATGATGACACAAGTGTGTATCCTGCTTTATGAGATATCATGAAACAAAGAGATTATATTACATAGAACGTGTTCATAAGCAATAGTCGTATCTATGAAATCCCATATCTCCTTAGAGACTAAGATGGGTTTATGTACTCTACTCTTGGTTTGTGGGTTTCACTCACTACAATAATGATAAGCACCTAGAGGGTCACACACTAATTGTTTCCACAAGTTCTACATTTTCTAATGAATAGGATTTTAGGAAAAATTAGACCCCATGTGTGGGGGCTGTTGAAAATCTGAGTATGATTAATAAAAAGTAAAAATAATTCAATTATATTATTCATGTTTAGAATAATTATGATTGAATTTATTTCTTAAGGTATTAACAAATTATTTTATCATAAAAGTGGATATAAGAAAATATAATTTTTTTATTGAAAAAAGGATATTTAGGGATCATTAACTTATTTAGGAATATTATGAATGAATTTAATGGTTTTTATTTTATCATGTGACATTTTATAGTGTTAAAAGTGAGTAAAAAAATATTTGTGACATTTATGACAATTTTATTAAGTCATACATGTTTGGGACGGTCTAAAATGAAGGTTATTACTTTCCGGGTACCAAAGTGAAATTTTGTAAAGTATAACCATGGTATAAAAGATAAATTTAGCCTCTAGAATAGTAAGTACCACCATTTGGACGAATTTAGTTTGAGAATATATCCTCTCATATCATCTCTAGTTCTTAGAGAGAGATTCTGGAGAAAGAACAAGGTAGGATTGATCCTATATTCTCGATCAAGTCTGTATTCTTCACATGATCAAAAGGACATCATAAAGCTCTATGATTTACTACTCTAGAACCTAGTAAATTTAGATAAAAAATTCAAGAGATGTGGTGAATGTTTGGATGATTGATAGGTTTCCTAGCTTGGCACCTTTTATCCCTGAGATGTTGATAGTGAGTGAATCAAACCGATAACTTTAAAATGTACAGGGTACCATTTACACTTTCATTTGATTTTATTTTTCATTATGAAATGTAATGACACATGATCCTTTAAAAATATAGTAAAGGGGGTTCGTTGATTTGGTGTTTTTAACATGAATCCAAACAAAAAAATTTAAATTGTGGATTTTTCATGCTTCCATTTCACCCTGGGATCCTTCAATTGGTATAAGAGGGAAAATGTAATTATTTAAGCCAAATTTTTTGAATTTTTGATTAAATTTTCTATGATTTTGAAATAGGGTTTCAATATGGTTCTAATGAAACTAAAAAAGTATAAATCCAATTTCTTATCTCCAATATATGTTTGATCGAAGATTTATGAGTTTTAGTAAAAAATTATGATAAATATTATGGTATTATTTTTTTCTTCACATTAATGGATATTTGTGTGACATATTTTTAGCCAAGCATGATGTGATTATTTTTCATGTTATCTAGATATACTAGAAGCTGGTTGGGGTAGTCTGTTAGGAATACAATATTGATTTAGTTTCCAAAAATTAAAAAAGGTTCAAAGCTTCCCTTGGTAGCTTTATTTTTTAAAAAAATGGATAAAGATTCCCTTAGAAGCTTGATTTTTTAATATATATATTATGTTTCTATTAAATAGATGTCTAACTAGACATGGTCTGGATCATTATAGTCTGAGTTCGACCTACCCAACCCATCACTAGCCCTAAAATAAATTTTCATGGATCTGATTTAAGACTAAATAGAAAAAAAAACTATGAATTTTTTTTCAAAATTAAATGAAATTTTTTGGGATTTAATAAAATTATTTCTGGAGCTATGGGATGCATCGATAATTAATTAAAATTATTTTCATGCAAGTTAAATCATTAAAAAACAATGGAGTTAAATTTTAAAAAAATATAATTTTTTTATGTAATACAATTTCATGTTGACTTGTCATGATAAAAGAATGACCTGTGATTGTTTTATTTATTATTTATTTAATTTAATTATTGTATTTATGTTTTTTAATTTGCATTAATTATTTTATTTTGTGATCTGTGCATCCTCCTTCCATATTTAATTTTTATAAAGGTTTATGTGTCCACAATTAAGTGATAAAATGTAATTTCAAACCCTAAGTTACCCTGACCTATGTGTGAGAATACATTGTAATGATATGAGGTGTTTAGGGTGACATTGTTCGAGTTGAGTGCCAATGTATACTGAAAAAGTGAAGTGCATGGGAGTTGTGGGTGTTTCAATTCAAGTTAGTTATTGACTTATAGATTTCCCCTAGGGTCTCAGATTATCTATTATTTTCTTGATGGATTAACCAATATTTAATGGCATGTGATCATGTCATTATTTATTTATTTTATCATGTTCATGGTTTATTATATTTTGATTATATACTTATTACTCGTGATCAAATAGTATAATAATAAACAAGCATGAAAAGATAAAATGAACATATGTGGTGAATTTTTTCTATTTTAAATAATGTTTATGTTTTGATTATTATCTCATAGAATAATCATTTTAAATATAAAAATATTTCATTCGTCGATATTAAATTACCAAAATCCCTCAAAGAAAATATTAATTCATTAAATGGATTTTATTGCTTGAATTTAGACACAACCAACTATTCAAAGTACTCATTCGCCTTATTCTAGGATGCCTCTTACTAACAAGGAGTTCTTATGAAAGTGGTGAGTCGACTTAATTAATGTTAGTAGTGAAAGAGTAGCAATAACTAGCTTATTGAAACTTTAATGGAAAAGTTTTAAGCAATGAAAATTAATTCTTTACAAGATATAGGGTTCCACTTAATAGATTAAGGAGTTGTAAGTTAATGTGGTTGGACAGTCAAAAGACTACTTTAAATTCTTGGAGTAGTGGTGATGTCATATCTTTGGATATGAAGAAAAGTTTAAGGATACTTTTCACTAGAATACTCAAGTGACTAAGTTGTTCTTGATCTAGTAGTTGAGGGATATTAGGAATTGATAAAATAATGGGAGATATTTAAAATTTATAATTTGATAATATCTACAGGTAATCAAGATAAATTACTAATAAGATAAGTTTATTTGTTGTAGGTAAAATTTAAATGACCACAAACTCAATTTCAATATGATCAATATAGGATAAAGAGAATATACTAATTGTTTCCAACTTTTAAGAGTTGTACAAATGCTTGAACATAATAGTACACCAAGATAGGAAGATTTATTTACTGGAATCCCAACATCCTGCTAATCCCCCCTTAGAGAGAAATAAAGGAAGATAAAGATAAATACAAGAAGAATATGGATGATTCACTGGATAATCAGTGTTTCGTGTAGTCATCTATGTCTAGTGATTTGTAGAAAATAAATGAAAAGAAAGATGATTTCCAGATGCTATCTTATATTCAAGATTTATTCTAGGAGATAGCTCATCAATAAAGATATGAAATATAAAGTACTATGTATAGATGTAACCCATCATAAAGAAATAAATAAGGACCTCATGTACACAAGATTATTGGGTACATTGAGAGACTTGAGCCCCTTAGGTTCAAACTAAACTAAGATCTAAAAACTAATATCATTCTTGCCTCTTTACCAAATAGATTCTCAACCTTAATTATCAATTATAATATGAATAATATGAATAAGTCACTTCCATATTTTTTTTTGGATTTAGTTCACCAAGAAGATAAAGATATGAAGAATTAAAATCCTTGGTCATATTGGTGAACAAGAGGAGGAAAGGAAAGGCTAAAGTATCAAGGTCTAAGTCTAAGACAAAGAAACTGATACACTAAACTTCTAAAAAGCCTAATATAAAAATGGTGATTAATAAGTAGGAGGAAGTTTACTATTAATGTGGAAATAAAGGCCAATGGAAGAATAATTGCATATATGGGAAGAAGAAGAAAGTTTAAGATTCTACTTTAGGTATATTTTTCATTTAATTCAATTTTCATATTTTGGAAATTTAGGTATTGGATACTACATATGGCTCACACATTTTTATTCAAATAATGGAATCAAGTGGATTCAAGATAGTGGAAAAAGGTAAAGTAAATATCCTAGTAGAAAATGGTGTGATACTGGTAGCATTAGAAGTGGAAGATTATCATCTTACATTTCCCAGTGGGATGGTTCTTTTACTAAATAATTATTATTTTATATTATGTTCTTCCAAAATCATAATTTCAGTATAGATTTTAGAAACTATAGTATTTTATTTCATATTTAGAATTATATGTTTCCTTATGTATAAGGATAAAATATGTTATGGTATGGAAAATATTAACAATGGGTTATATATACTTGAAATATAAAATATATTATTAAAAATAAATGACAAATCCAATGAGAATGGCTCATTTTATACCCACCTATGGTACTTTAGGCTAGGTCAGGTAAACGAGAAGCATTTAATAAAATTACATCAAGTAGGGTATTTAGACTCAATTCAGTTAAAACCATTGGATGTATGTCATGCTTGTTTACATGTTAAAACGACCAATGCACCATTTAGTGGGAAAGTAGAAGGATCCAAAGAACCATTGGAATTGATTCATTGTGATATATATGATCCATTTCCAATATAGTTAAGGGGTGGTTTTTCTTAGTTCATTACTTTTATTGATGTCTTTACTAGATATGGATATATCTACTTAATGAGGTCTATGTAAAATTCCTTTATCATGTTTAAGGAATATTAAAATTAAGTAGAGAATCAATCTGGTAAGAAGATTAAGAAAATCCACTCAGAACATGGTGTAAAATATCTTAACCAAGATTTCATTGATCATTTATTGGAGTGTGGGATAGTTTCGTATCTCACTCCTCCTTGTACACATTAGTGGAATGGTGTTAGTGAAATGGGGATTATACCCTGTTCAAAATGGTCAAATTGGTGATGATTCATGAGACTCCACCATTATCCTTTTGGGGATGTGCAATACATACTACGACATATACAATAAACTGAGTACCACCTAAAGTATTAGATGAGAATTCATATGAGTTGTGGTATTGAAATAAATATAGTGTTTCACACACTCATGTATTGGGATGTGAAAGATTTTTCAAGACTACAACTAGTAAAAATTAGCATATAGGATCACAAAGTGAATCTTTATAGGTTATTATAATAGGACTAAAGGATGTTATCTATATAACCATTTAGATAAAAAATTGGTTGTAGTAATTCATGATACAATTCTAGAAAGGAAACATAATTCCAATGTAAATAGAGGGAGCAACATTTAATTTGATTATGTTGATGCACCATATACATAGGATTTTTTTACAGGAATAATCTCTACTAGAGATTGTGGGAGAGAAATATGTTCCCAAGACACATGTACAATACAGGTCTACATGATAGGTTATATAATCATACAGATATGGTTTTCTTATCACTAAGTCATGTGACACATTACTACTAGATAAAGATGAACCTCTAGCCTACCAGGAAGTAGTAAATATAAAGGATGATGCTAAATGGAATGAAGCCAAGAATTATAAAATAGATCCCATGTACTAAAATCAAGTTTGGATTTTCATAGGCCCACTAGAATATGTAAATCCTATTGGGTGTAAATGGGTATTCAATAAAAATATGGGAATGGATGGTCAAGTAATCACATATAATTCATGATTAGTAGCAAAGGGTTTTAGGAAACATCAATGAATAGACTGTGATGAAATATTCTCACTAGCTGAAATGTTGAAATTAATCTGAATATTACATGAAATAGAATCCTTCCATGATTGTGAAAATTTTAAAATATATGTCAAAAATACTTTTCATAATTACAATTTAGTTGAATATTTATATATGAAACAACCCAAAGGGTTCATTATGTCAAAGAGTGCCAATAAAGTGTTTATGCTGTAGAGATCTATTTATGTATTCAAGAAGGAATCGTGATTAGGGGAAATTTATTTTGATGAGTCCATAAGAGAATTTGCTCTCATTAGGAATGAAATAAATCCATGTGTCTATAAAAATTTTAGTGGAAGTGCCATCGTTTTCCTAGTAATATTTTTTGATGAAATATTATTAATGGGAAACGAAATGAAATTCTTACAGTCAATGAAGAATTGGTTAAATGAATTCATATCCATGAAAGACTTAGGTGAATAAATATATATTATAGGGATTAAGATCTATTGACATATATTTCAAAGGATTATTAGGCCATTTTAATGAATATATATTTATAAGGTACTAAAAAGACACAATATGGAACAATACCCGAGAGGATTGTTTCTAGTGTCACATGGAATTAATATATCCCGGAAGATGTGTCCATAGAAACATGAGGAGATTTAAAGAATGAGTATAATACCTTATGATTCAATAGTGGGATTTTTCATTTATTCCATTCTATGTATTAGGTTTGATGTTTCCTTTTCTTTAAATATAGTGGGAAGATATCAAGACAATCCAGGAGAGATGCATTGTGAAGCTGTAAAAACTATCCTAAAGTACTTGATACAATAAATAGACATGTTAATGATGTATGGAGGAGATAAAAAGATTGTTATGAGGGGATATACCAATTCTATCTTCTAAATAGACTATGATGATCTGAAATTACAGCCATAATATGTCTTTTTCCTGAATGGTGGTGCAATGAGCTAGAGGTGATCGATGTAGTTTATGGTTCTCACATCTATAGTAGAATCTAAGTATATAGTATCTACCGATGTATCTAAGGAAGTAATTTATATATAAAACTTTGTTTTCAATCTTAACATTTTACTTAGTAGTGTAGACCCTATTACAGTATACTATGATAATACTATGGTAGTGGTTCTTTCTAAGGATCCCATTTCACACTAGAGAACCAATAATATGCATCAAATGTTTTATCTCATGAGGTATTTTACTCAGAGTGGTGAAGTTATGGATAACAGGGTATCCAAATGGATAATATGGCAGACCCCCTGATTAAATCCATATCTTAGAATAACCATGATAATCATATGAGATCTAGAGTGTCGATAATTGTTAGAATCTACCTCTAGTGAAAGCGTGAGTGTTGCGAGTGGGTTCCCTAAACCCAAATCCTTTATATACTTTAAATACTATTACATGTATACCTATTTATATATACATGTGTTTATTATTACCATCATAGTGTTGATACTTATGCATCCACTATTTACATGGTAATTTATTTAGAATACTTTTCATATCAAAAGGGTATAGAAGTTCATAGCTATAATTAGAACATAGAGATTCTATGATAGTAATCATAAATATTAATTTTCTATAGTTTAGATACATAATAATATTAGGAAATATATGATATCTGATTATTAGATTCAGGGGGATTCTAATAATTGAGACTTATTCTCATGAATTTTACACTTAGTGATCTCAAGTAGATGCGATCATGAGGACTGACCCACTAACAGGAACATAACATGTTTCAGGTTTCCTTGGTTGTTCCTATCTACAAGCATGTATATTGGTCTCTGGACTTGAGATCATTATTAAGATGTATAATTTGATTACATACATTGATTCAAGGTAAAAACCTTGACATTTAATTCATGGAAAGGTAGCTTATATTGGGTGCATCATTGGTGGTATGAAATTGGTTGAATAGACAAGATAAATTTTGTCACTTTTGAGTTGAGGAAGAGATATCTCGTGTTCCTAGGTTGACTAGGATGGTAGTAACCTCATTAAATCTTTATCCATCGTACAATAAGGTATTTCCATTCAGTAAGATCATGAAATATATAAAATAAAAAATGGATGATGACACAAGTGTGCATTCTGGTTTATGAGATATTTCAAGATAAAGATATTATATTACATAGAATGTGTTTTTAGGTGGTATTCATTGATATGAGATTACATATATTTTGAGGGTCATGGTGATTTGATATACTATTCTACTGGTCTATGTGTTGGACTCACTACTACGAGATAAGGATCTTGTGGGTCACACACTAAGTGTATCCACAGTTTCCTCACATTCTAATGAATATGATTTTAGGATGAAGTGGGCCCCATGTACGGGGGATAGTGAATGTCCAAGTATGATCAATTGTAAGTAAAAATAATTTAATTATATTATTCATGTTTAGAATAATGATTATTGAATTTATTTCCTATGGTATACACAATTTACTTGATCATAAAAGTGAATATTAGAAAATATAATTTTTTGAATGGACATAGAATGTTCAAGGTTGGTTAACTTATTTGGAGATATTAAGGTCCAAATTAATGTTTCTTATTTTATCATGTAACATTTTATAGTGTTAAAAGTGATTGATAATTTTTTTGACATTTATTATAAGTTTATTAAGTCATACGTGTGCGCAAAGTTCTAAAATTAAGGGTATTACATTCCAGGGACCAAAGTGTAATTTAGGAAAGTATAACCTAGGTATTAAAGCTCATTTTAGCCTATAGAATTTTTTGATACACCATTCTGACAAATTTAGTGAGAGAATATATCCTCTCCTCTCCTATTAATTTCTTATAGTGTGATTTCAAAGAAAGAACAAGGTCGGATTGATCTCATCTTCTCGATCGAGTCTGCTTTCTACACATAATCAAAGGGGTGTCATAAAGATCTTACATTTACCATTCTAGCACCAGGTAAATGTATATCAATGATCCATGATCTATGGTTCATGTGTGGATGATCTATAGGATTTTTAAATTTTCACATTTAAACCATGACATGTCGATGGTGAGAAAATAAAACTCGTGACATCAAATGAACAAGGTACCCTTTACACTTTCATTCAATTTTATTTTTCATGATTAAATTGAATTACACATGATTCTTTAAGAAATATAGACATAAGTTTTTGGGGATCTAGTGTTTTTGTCCTGAATCCAAACCCAAAATTTTAAATTGAGTGTTTTTCATGCTTCCACTAGGCCACAGTTATTCAAATTTATTCTCGACGTGTAGTCTCTTAAGGGATTGTGGATCAAAAGTAGAAGTATAATTATTTAATTAAAATTATTAATTCAGTTTTGAATATATTGTATAATATTATAATCACATTGAGAATAATTCAACCATATATAATTTTTACCAAGAAAGAGTGAAAGAAATTTGGCCTCGGACTCCAATGTGGTAAAGGTTAATGAGGGAGTGAGAGTCGACTAAAATTCCTTATTTTCTATTTTTGAGATTGAAATAAGTACATAAGTATTATTATATTACCTTTATGAGAGGAATCAAAAAGATCTATATAGTTCTGATTTTCACCATCAAAGTGGAATTAGTTGTTTTAATAAATTTCACAATTAATTAACCTTGATAATTCATAGAATTAATAAATTATCATATTTAGGATAAAATCCTTTAAAATAAATCCACCATCTCTATTCCTCAATTGATTTATGAATAAACATAAGTTTGATAACTGTCCTTATTCCATTTATAATCTAAAATGTCTCCTTCATCATGTGTTTTAATTTATTTTCATCCATATTTTCTCAGGAATCAATAATCAATAATGTGTTACTATGCTAGGATCTTTTGTGTTCCTAGTGGTTTGACCTCAGAACTCAGAACTCCTTTACTATTTTTTTATTTTTACTGATTAGTGTATTTGTTATAATTAAAAAACACCAACCAATGCCCCCAGGATTTTAATATTCCTAGGGATATGTCATATTTTTTTCCATTAATGGGGAAACTACATGGACTAGATGAAGAATCTTGTACCGATTGATCATTTTATTATTTTCATTTCACTTTTTGTTTTTAATTTTTTCATTTCAAATATAAATGTGTTTTTTTATATATATTATAGATTCATGATCCACACTCCACACAAAAAATCATTGATTTTTTTATTTCAAAGAACCTATTGAATTACAATGGGATATTTAGATTTATTTGTTTCATAATAGAATAGAATTAATGGAAAACAAACCACGATCTCAAGCAACATGAGAGGAGAAAACTAAAATCATCAGTATAGCCCCACAAGATTTATTAGAGACTACACTAATAGATTATAGGATACCATCATTTATGGGGATGATCCTAGTATTTTTTTACAACCAATATAGTCCAACAACATCGATTTTAATAAAAACACACTTCATATGATTCTAAACAACAATAAATTTAGTGGAATACAAAATAATTACCCCCATGACCACATTGCTAATTTTATCAAGGTATGTGACACATTAATAAACAATGATGTCTTTAATGATTCTATCAGCCTCTAAGAATTTCTATTTTAATTGACATGGTAATCGAAGGTTTGTTTAGAGACATGTCCACTAGGATCTATCATGACATATGGAGGGATCACCAAAAGACTCTTGGAAAAATACTTTCCACCGGTAATGATGATGAATCCCAAAAGTGACATATTAAAATTATCTTAGTATGATAGAGAATATAATTACGATTGATGGTTGTGTTTCAAGGTGATAGTGAAAATATGACCACATTATGGTGTTAACTTTTGGATTTACTTGTAGAAATTTTAATTTGGGATGTATTAAATTATTGAGCTATAGTTGATTCATCTCTGGGAAGAGTACTTGTGAGGAAGACCCACACTGAATATAAATCCATTCAATATTATCCAACATATAATATTTCAAAATGGTATGTATAGAGAGGCATGATCAAGATTGGTGTTCAATAGGTAGTAGAAATGATTATGGTTTCCACTTAGATGTTGGAAAATTTAATGAATATGGAAACTTTTTTAGCCATTAATAATATATAATCAACCACCAAACCTACCCAAGTAATTTCATATAGGAAGTGACGAGGTCCCCATCACATCCAAGGATACGAATAGAGAGAAGAGGGAAACTAATTAGGTGAGGTTAACTTTTTGAACTATAACTGGACATAACAATATTTTCAGAACTAGTTTAAACAAGGGGCGATACTAGTTTAGAATCAAGGATAGGGATCTTGATGATAAAATGATACCATATATGCTCACTACCCATTAGGGATTTCTGAAGAAAAAATCACATGGACTCACTTACAAATAATTTCAACCCATCCTACCACAATATTTTCAATCGCAACAGAAACTATTTCAACCACAATAGCAAGATACCTAACATTCATTTGTGGATTTGTAAGAAAGTGCTTCTAAAAAAATTAACAATTTCTTAGAAAATTTTAGAGAACCCTAAAAAACCCCGATAACTATTTGTAAAATCACATGGGTTTTATTTGGAACATTGAGACACAACTATGAAATATTTTAAAAAATATGATCGAGTAGTTAATAAGAATATTACCAGGTAATACAGAGGTACTAAGAGAGAAGGAAAAGGATATCACCATGCATAGTGGATGACATTTGAAAATGATGAATAAAGATAGGTCAAAGAATGAGGAGGTAGAGAAGTAACAACCACTGAAAGAAGAGACTCATATAATAAAAGAAAGAAATTAATGGAAGGGAAATACAGTAACTAAATAAGACAAGATAAATTATAGAGTTGAGAAGAAAAAGGAAGTGCAGTCACACTGTACACCTCTTCATTTATATAAGAGTATGTTCCTTGGGAAGATGGAGGAGAATTATAAGATGATTTTGAATATATTTTAGATTTTTTACATAAATATACATTTCACCAAGAAAATTTCATAAATATTGTGATATACTAATTTCATATAGAATCTACTCTTTAATAAAAACAAGTTGAAGGAATTTGGTGTAATCTCACTAAGAGAATAATGATCAATGGTGGTACAGTGGGAACACTTTATAAAGCTCAAAGATCAGAGTGGTTTTCAATTCCTTTCACAATATTATCAAGTACATTCTACAAAGAAATTTTTTATTTAGGAGCTAGTGTGAATTTTATTCCACTAAATAAGTTTAAGAATATCATATTATGGAACTAAAAACCCATAAGTGTCACATTGCAGTTAGAGGATAGATCAATTAATTAACTTAGGGGAATCATTGAAGATGTATTTGTGAAGGTGGGGAAATTAATTTTTCTTACTAGTCTTTTGATTTTAGATAATGAAGAAGGATATGTTTCAATTATTATTTTTTAACCTTCCTTTCTACTGGGAAGGATATCATAAATGTAAACCAAGGACCCATGATTTCTTGTGTGGGTTAATTTTTTTTATTATTATATGAATAAAGTAGTAAAATGTAGATATAAACTAGAGTATTTTCATCTCACTTCAACAACTGAAGATAGTTATATATTCTTGGATACCTATGCTAAGGATGAATAAGGGGTTGATAAAGAAGAGTTTAATAAAGAATAGGATATCAATGAAGTGTTGGACATAGAATTAGGTTGTCAATTTATTGAATATCTTTCTTGGGAAAATTTCCCTAAATTGATTCCATCAATTGTTAGAGAAAAAAATAAGGAGCCAAACTAACCCCTATAAATCTTCGATATGTACTATTTGGTGAATATGATGTTATTATAGTGATTTTTAATGAATTCCTATAAAAAACAAGATAAATGGTTGTTCAATGTTTTAAAACTAAGGGGAAAGGTGATCACATGGAGAATTAAAAATATCAAAGGCATTATCCCTTGCATGTACATCCATCAAGTTATGTTAGAGGAATGGAGGATGAAAACATGACATCTCTAAACAAGGATGAACCCACCAATGAAAGAGGTTGTGATGAAAGAGGGTTAAAGCTATTAGATTCTAGGATAATCTATCAAATTTTAGATAGATAATGGGTGAGTCAGCTCCATTTTATTCAAAGTAAATGGGGGATGATTGTAGAAAATAATGATTATGAGATTATTTTCACCCAAATAATGATATTATAGAGAGTTTTTGTTGATTAAAAGAAGATTAATGAGGTGAAAAGGAAAGATAATTTCTCTATTTTATTCATTTTTCAAATGTTGGAGTGATTTTCCATGAATTAATATTACTATTTATTGGATAGTTATATTGGGTATAACTAGATTCCCATGGATCCCAAGGACCAAGAGAAGAATACATTAATATTTTTTATGGGAAATTTTCCTTTTTATACATGTGTAATTCAGCCACCACTTTTATGAGGTTCATGGGAAATCTATTACATGGGATGTTAAAGGAGTTCCTTGAAGTTTTAATAGATGAATTTTTGGTTTATGGGTGGTCATTTGAGGTATGTACATAGAATTTGGACTTAGTACTCAAAGGGGTGAGGATACATGCATTATACCAAACTATAAATAATTATAATTCATGATGACATATGAAATTATTCTTGGACACCTTGTATCAAAAGTAGTAATAAGGGTTACCTAGCCATGATCAAGGAATTAAAGGAGTTGAAAGAGCCAATGATAGTGCGATGGGTCTGATGATTTTTTGTATATGATGATTTTTACTCATGATTTGTTAAATATTTCACACAAATATATTTACCACTAATTGAACTCATGGAAAAATATGTGGAGATATAATTTTATGAAAGATGAAAGGATTATTTATGGTAATTTAAGACCATGATAATCACTACTCTTATCAAGCTACAACCAAATTGGAAGGAACTATTTCAGTTGATGTGTGATTTTTGAGATTTAATGGTGGAGGTATTACTTGGAAAAATAAGGGAAATGATCTTTTAACCTATCTAATATTCAAGTGGGACATTAATAAAATTACAGTCAGATTATACTACTATACTGAAGGAATTACTTGTAGTGGTATTTTATTATGATATGTTTAAGCCATAGTTTTTACCCTCTAAAGTGTTTTTCTATACTGATCATACTAAATTGAAATATTTTCTTATAATGAAGGATTAAAATAACCTCTTGATCTTGTAGATTTTATTATTGTTGTAGTTTTACATTGAGGTCTAAGATTAAAAAGGGTTGGATAATGTTGTTGTTGACTATATCTTGAGGATAGAGTTACCCAAACTATTTAAGGAATAATAAGTGGAGATCCTAGATGAGTTCTGGGATGAGAATCTTTTTATAGTGTACATCATAGTGAGACCACGGTTTTATGACATTGTGAACTACTTGGACACTAGAAATATACATCTACATTTCTATTACTAGTAAAAGAAGTGATTTTTAGAAAATGGTCATCACTAATTTTGTGATGATCCAATTCTATTTAAGAAGGGAAATTATGGGTTTATTTGGAGATTCATTTTAGAAATTGAAATTAAAAGTGTTCTAGAGTTATTCAACTCCTCACTAATTAGAAGAAACCATGGAAAAGAGTGGACGGTAGCTAAAATTTGGAAAATCATATTTTACAGCCATTACTGTATTGAGATGCAAGAAAAGTTGTGGTTTTGTGTGGCTATTTTAAATTCATATGGAACATTATAAAAAGTTATGAAATACCCCCAAAAACCAATCTCAAAAGTGGATGTTTTTAATGCATGGGAGATTGGATTCATGGGTCCCTTCACCAGTTATTTCGGCCACCCATACATCTTGATATGTATTGATTATGTTTCAAAGTGGGTTGAATATGTGGCCAATGTAACCAACATTGAAAATGTGGTAACCAAGTTTCTAAATAATAATATATTCTATAAATTTGGTGTTCCAAATATAGTGATCATTGATAGGGGAGACTATTTTTATAATCATCTCTTGAGGGAAGTGATGAAGAATTTTGAGGTTCATTATAACATGAGAACCCAATATCATTAAAAAACTATTAGATAAGTGGAGATGTCAAACTGAGAACTAAAACCGATTTTTGAAAATACCATGAACTAGAGTCAAAAGAATTGGTCGAGAAAACTTGATGATGTTTTTTTGGATTATGGAAGTTCGTACATGACATCCTTGGGGACTTATATATTTCAGAAAGTGTATACAAAAAACATTACACCCTATGGTGGAGCTTGACCATCAATCATTTTTGGGTGTTTAAGGATGTCAACTAGAGAAGTGATCAGGGTGAAAGGAAGTTAAACTAGAATTATATGACTTTTAAGAGATATGTAGTGATGATTATACTAATTGTAAAATATATATGTAAAATATGTGATGATAATATGATAGACACATCCAAATGAAAGAGATTCACCTAAGAGACAAGATAATATTATTTAATTAATGTTTTTGATTTTTTTGTGGAAATCTATGTGCAAGATGTTTGGGTCCATTCGTTATTACACAATTTTTCACTCATGTAGCTATGAATATTATAAAAGATAAAGATCCACATTTTAAAGTGAATGGACATCATCTCAAGATATCTAATGATAAATCTTAAGTTTGAAGTGTCATTTCACTTGAGTTTATATACAGTGAAAAGTATGTAGAGATTTAAAATTTAAATAAATTACTAACTTATAGGAATCATAAGTATGTTTTATATTTTAGTTAATCATTTTTTGATTCCTTAAGTAGATGTATTTAGGGTCATAGAGTCGATAATTGAGGCTTTTAAGTGGTCTTTACTAGGACTTAGTGGCCATATCAACCCCCAATGGAAAGGAATAGTTACACTAAGGTAGTGTTTGAGATCTTATATAGGGTTTAAATTAAATTTTCAAATGGAAATGTGAACCACATTTTAAGCATGATACCATGAAAAATGGGGAAAGTTGTGGGAAAAGTAAAATATAGCATTTTGAAATTTTTGAGTTATCTGCAACACAGTTTGGGAATTACTCTACCAAGATATTTTTCACATATAAGGGAAAAATTAGATGCTCTAGAATTTTTAGCAGCATAATTACACAATATGTATTCTCCACCATGAACATCTAATTTTTTTCACCCATGAGGTCCCTTTCAAAGACCCTGATGCTCTCAAAACAACCTCCATATCAACCAGGGAGTAACCCCAATATTCAAATATTGAGAAATATATTGGGAACCCAACTTTTGTTTCCTATGATATAAACAATTAGGGAACAACCCAAGATATTTACTTCATTCCATAGGTAATAGAGACTGATGCTAAACCACCTTCCTGAGTAGATTAGTATTAGCTCGGTGGGGAACCTCATGAGACCATTGAGGAATCTTAGAACACCCCCCAATTTTGGACTTGTTGAGTCCCCCTTTAATTTTTTTCTCATGTTCTTATTAGTTCATGTAATTGATAATGAATTTATTGTTCATATTTCTTGTTATTCATTAACTTATATACATGAAAAAAAAATTAAGCATCACTCCTCTTCAACTACTTTATTTGAAAATCACTATTGAGATCGCCAAGCTTTGAGTATGGGGTGTGAATTATTTTCCCCATATCACTAAATATTTCAAGTATTTCATTTCAAAAACTCAATCCAGGGATCCAAGAATAAAGAATACATTTTTTTAAGGAATATTTTTTTTGTTTCTTTTGGGATATTCCTTTATTACCTTCAACTATAATCTGACTTCATCTCTTCCTCATTGTTTTATACATTAGATATAATGTTAAATTTAAGTGTAAGGAACGATACTTGAAAACATTTTAATGTTTCCCCCATGAATGATCTAGGATACATTATTAATTTGAATAATTTTTTTACTTGTTGGATAAATTTTATTAATCATGATCCTAAATAATAGATACATAGGTATAAAATTTTAATGTTTTGTGACCATTCTAGCCTTGAAGTTATTTAAAAATAAATTCTGATATGATTATATATTCTTGATTTTTATTTTTATAAATTTACATTTAGTAGACTGATTATTAGTGTTAATTATATGACTTGATTGAATAATATTTTCTAAATCATCATTCCCAAGAGGAACTGTGAGCCTTTTTGTAACATTATTTCTTATACTCTATTTCATGATATATTCCTAGGATGTACATGAATAATAGATATGAAAACATGGGATTCTACATTCTAATCTAATTCTAAAAAAATTATCTTATCATACTTTATTTGATAACAAATTAAGTGACCCACACTTAAAATACCATGATTACTAACTCAAGAAAAAATACCGAGTCACCCATATCCTCAATACCTTTTAGTTTTAGAGTTTTAGAGAATTAGAAAAAACCTTTTATATAAAAAAAACCAATGTCTTTCTTATCAGATGATCATTTTAACTATAATACAAAGGGTTTATTATTTCATAATGAGTCATTAAAATTTCTTACAAAAATAATGTAACACACCCAATTTGAGGTATGTTACTATTGTATTTCATATTTTAAGTTCTTCAATGTCCGGGTTTGATATCAGGAAGTCATTAGAAGGGCTTTAAATGTTTTTGAAGGGTTTTAGAGGGTTCATGGTTTGAGTATGATTAGGGGAAACCATGAAGATTCTCTAGTTATCCATGAAAGAGTTGGAGAGATCTTTTGGAAAGGTTCACTATTTGACCAAATCATGTGATAAGCATAAAAATTTGTAATTTTTGGGATAGATAATATTTACATGGTTGGAACACTATTTTATAAACCGTGTGACATAACCATGCAATGTAATTATTTAAATATGAAGAATAAATTTTTAAACCAAATACTCCTTAAAACCCCTCATTCTTCCTCCTATGTATTAGGATCTCAAATACCAATATTCCTCTAGGAAATACTGGTGATTCTATTCCTCCTAGAGGTTGTTTCTAATGAATATGAGAGAATTGGATCTAAAAAATTAATGTAAAATTATTTTTTAATCCCTTATCTTATCATTTTATCTGGATAAGAAATCTAGAAAGAGTATTCTAGGAAAAGATCTATGTTTTAGGGCTTGTTTTTGTGGATTTTTTTGGTATTTTTTGAAGGAACAAAAAGGGGATCCCTGATCTATACGATCATGGTGTTATTCTACGACACAAACCTATTTGAGGTAGGTATATTCTCTTTAATTAAAATTTATCAAATAACATGAAGTATTTTTATTTTCTAAAATAGATTATTCTTTATTAAACTAAAAAATCATTTCAAAGTCATGTTGATATCTCTCTTATAGGATGGTCTCAAAATCTTGGGTTGTGGGTGATTCCTTCACCATGTTTTTTAAAATTATTTTACATAATTTAAAACAAATAAGATTTTAAGTGTGTGAAATTAGGAAAGAAATGTTTAGTGTGTGTTGATATGCATATGAAAAGGGTTTTTTGGGTTAGATATAATCACGATTCCAATTTGTACACAATGGATTATACCACCAAGTGACAACTTGGGACTAGTGGGATGAGTTTTTTCTCATGAGTTGGATTGTTAGTACACCAACACAATGTATATTTTGTCAACTTAGGACCAGTGGGATGTGTTTCTACTCATTATTTGGACTGTTCATAGGTTCTACTTTGATAAAATATACATTTGGTTGGTGTACTACATGGGTTCATGGGTTCATGACTGGTTTTTATATTAGTGTGGGGTTTTCCAATGTTTTTTGTTATATCTCTTTGGATAACCAGTTTCCTGATCTTATACCATTTATTATAAAATATAAATGAAATATAACATATTCTTGTTTTAGTGTAATCAGTGGGAAGTCTTGATATTTTCTTACTAAGTTGATATACTCACCCCCTATATATACACCTTGGTGTGTATGCATAAGTATTTTTACCATGATACAAGTAAGGATAAAGTATTATAACTTTCTAGTTGAGCACCATGATATTGTAGTCTTTTGGTTTGGAAGTTAGATATTGGAGATATATTATAGTGTAGGTGGTCATGTTTCCACATCATGTAATATCTCAGTCTATAGGCCACTAGACCGGTTCTACAGCCCTGTTCTCCATATGGCCTTCGACATGCCTCCCCTATGTCAGATCCTTTAAACTATAAGAATGGGTCTAAGGAGTCACCACAAGGAGACTATACCCATTTTATCAAAGTGAAAAATAATGATAAAATATACAACTAAAATACATATCATAGTCTATGGAATAATAATAAAACTGAAATATAATCATGTTATAAAAGATTTAACACAACACAAAAACTCAAGCAGTCATGCTCCAATGAAAAGTAAAGACAATGAGGTTCTATGAATACCACATCCAAACCACTTAACCAACTTATTTATTCTAATCAATCATTAAAAACACAACATTATACTAACTAGTACATGTAACCAAGTGAGAGTGTACTTGGGTATCCCAGTGAAATGACAGCCTAAGTAGGGTGTGAGTACATAACTTAGTAGGGAACCACCAGTGTGGTCCCATATATAATCAGTGATGTAGAGATACGTGCATGATAAATGATCATATAGAAACCATAAATAAATGGTAAGGAGTAAATGAATAAATAAACCATCACCAATCCTAATTTCATAGACCTCTCTCAACCATACATGGTTCGACCAGTGCTAGGGTGTCTCTGGGTATGTTATGATATCATGCCAACCATATAAATACCATATCCTAGGGTATAACACAAGAATCCCCAACACTTATGCTAATACAGACAACAACTAATATTGGATGACTTAATGAAAAAATCCCATGAATCTTGGGAATCTAAGTAAACTTCAAGTATAATGAATGGCTTAAGGCCAATTCCTGGGAACCTTATTCAATAACAAAAATTTAATCATATTCCATTTCACAATGCCAACCATCTAGATCCTAAGATTACTAGGAATCCTAATCACGTGAAATAATAATCATGCTTGAATATATGGATCCTATTGGTAACCTAGGCATCACACAATAATTTTCATAATAATAATAATAATCCAAAATTCTGGAAGGCTGGATCCATGAAATTCTAGGTATCCTAGAAACCTATAGAATCCATGGAATTCTATATTAACCTGTTGCCAAATCCCAAAAACTTAGGAATTCTTCACATTTTTCAACATCCATATATAAGGATACACACTAGGCATCCATGATGAAATCATCATGTATAAGTCATATCATAGTAGTATCACATGAGGGTAAAAATTTAGGTCCCAGGTAAAACATATGGGAATCCACCATGTCGCCATGATATCATATAAGGATCATATGATGGATATTAGGAAGTATTTATAGGAATCAACTATACATAAAAATAAATAAATAATGTACATATAAAATTCTAGGTTTTACCAAAAATCTAATCCCACAACCACTTTTTATTTCCGCATGGGCTTACAAGTTCTGCGAGGGTTCTAAGGTTACACTCATTACCCTCTCTTACTTATCCCAAACACACCCACTCATGGTTGATCTAACATTAAGGGAATCTACTAGGTTAACTTGGGTCACATTTGGGTAAAGGTACCCTACTTTGGGTCCTTTATGCCAATAAGATGTAGGGGAACTGTTCTTGGGATTCCCTTCAGAACATAGTCTAACTAAGGTTTAAAATTGACACTATAGGGTAAAATATCCTACAATCTAGTCTCTAACATCATATCATCATTATAGAATAATAGGGAAATCCTTATAGGAAACATTCTAGATATGAAATATGGAAAATCTTAATTATTTTGGTCATCCTAGATATGTCCACTCACCCAACCTAGCTTAATGATCCAAATGACTCCTAAGTGTCTCAAGGTTATCACATATCCCACTGTGTCTTCTCGACTCATGTTAGGAACCAATTTTACAAATAGGTGGCCAAAGAATCCTAAATAATGCCAATAAGTCACACTAACCTTATTCATTCACCTATAGGGACCAAATGTCAAATGACATACCAAAATAACTCACAACCATGGCTATAGATGACTGAGGATGTCATGGTAGTGCACAACGGTCAACACAACCTCTTCACCTCATTCTATATATAATAAGACATTTAAATTTATTATAAAAATTCAATAAATTAAATTAACTGTTTAATTCCCCCAGAGGTGTGATGAAGCATCAAATGCATCATAAAAAACTCAAATTAATCCATAGAGAAAGTATTGAGGACCACATACCTCATTTGAATCTTATTCCCCTTTTTAAATCATAGGATGAAAGCTCTTCCAAAGACTGTCTATCCTCTTCCATGCTCATCCATGCATCCCATGTTTCTAAATCAAGACCAAAACCATTAATTAATTAATTAATTAATTACAATAACATGAAATTAATTTAAAAAATTATCTTCAAATAGTAATAATTCACATTAAGTCATCAGGTGTCCAAAACATTACGCTCCATTGAGCAATGGGGTGTCGACCACCACTAATACCAAACTGGCCCCAAGCCCTAACATGCACTTGTAAATAATTATAAAATTAATTTTATTTTAATAAAAAAAACATTACGAAATTTATCATGGTGACATACCTGATCAAAATTGAAACCTAAAAATTGTAGATGGAATATTAGGATGTCCTCTTCCTAGGTAGAATGAAATAACCAAGAGAAATATATGATTATACAATGATCTAGTAGAATTGGATCCAAATCCATAAACCTATAAACCAAAATAATGAGAAAATAATGGAAAAAATATAATAAAGGATAAAAAAGGGTGAGAATCACATTAAATTACTAAATTATTGAACCAAAATCATCCAAATACATAGAGAAGTGAAGGAGGGAGGAGGGAGGAAGGCAGTTGGGTGTGTGTTTGTGGGAGAGGGGAGAAAAGAGGATATTCCCTCTTATTAATTCACAAGGAAAAGGGGAATTCACCCCTTTTAATGGGCCTCATAGTTTGGATGCATATTTTAGAAAACAGTGTTCCAACCCCGTGGCAAGAACTATCTAGGTGAATCCCTCTCACATGGTTGGTCCACATAGTTTACCAAACCATGTGAAAACTATGTATATTAGAGTTGTCTTAGTCTGCAACATTTCATATATTTTTTCTACAATTGTGTTCCAAGAACCAATTCCAACCCATGATATACCGTTTCTCTATAAATATTTATGGTTTCCCTAAAACCATGCAAAAAATGCTAGAAAATCATGAACTATAGAAATTGAATTTAAAATATCCTCATGCTCAAGGTGTTTCATGGTTTCCTATAAACTGTGCACACCAAACTATGAACCCTATAAAGAAACCTCCAAAACTATTGAAACATAACCTAAGGCTCCCTAGACACACATGATCACCTGATACACCTCTAATGCCTCAAAATAACTCTCAAAATATCATCTTGAGTCACTCAAACTCTTAGATTATTGATCCAAAACTATGTTCTAAAAATGACCTACCCACTAAACCCAAAAATTCAAATTCCCTCTAAGATTTTCATGCCTCTACAAAAAAACTTTATGTTACAAAGTCTTCACCATAACACTTCTCATCCTCAAGAAGTCTCACTATACATTCTATCATCAGTCCTTACATACTTAGGTCATTAATTCATGACCAACTCATCGTGTTCTATTCCTATATTCTTAACATGCCTCTAAATTGAAATTCTAACAAAAGGCCCCTAACCATTGAGACATGAGACACCACTTGAATTTAGTAGAGAAACATCCAGATAATTATTAACTGATCCAATACTTCTCGAGACATGAAAATTTCATCATCCTATTAATCACCTAATCCATGGTTCTCCCCACCATAGGACCAAGATCACAAAAGGAAAATTCGAGCCTCAATGCCTCCCACTGGAGAAATTGCTTACCCAAAACACCATTATAGTAGTCCCTAACCCATTTAGTGTAGTTCCAAACTCATTTTACCTATTCATACATAGAATCGCCTATTTATTATCAACACCACTCCCTATTCTCAATTTCCAACCAAAACCTCTGAGCTTTAATCATACATGACATACTACCAACCACATTTTCTTTTCCCATAAGGTCCCAATCAATTATCAAACACCATAGTTTCATCTTAGATGATGCTCTGATATGATTTCAACAACACCATGTCCAGTTATGTGAAAAACCATGAATCCAAGATCCTCTTACCAACTTTCCCAAATTCTCTAGGCCTCACTCACCGACACGCCATCAAATTCACCCAATCATGATACCTATACTCTAAAAGGTCACTTGATATAGTTCTAATATATACTCTGGATATATTATTTGAATCCTAGTGAAACTCCAAGGTTATATCCTCAATATCCAAACCATTCATCATGCCCTAACATGAGCACTGACAAACTTCAAATATGAGTCACCCTTGAACCATCCCAATTTTATTCTGATCACATAACTAGTACTTAGACTCAAACTGATATTATTTATGGTACCACATTTTCCATTCACATATACAATACATGAAACTGAACTTATTTCTCACCTAACACCAAAATAAACAAATGGTTATCCAATGATCGGTCCCATCATGATACCACAACCATACCCACATGAGGGTCATATCACTCATGACTGACATCACACTCCCCACCATAGGATAATACTTTTCACTAATTTTAGAATCCAAATTCTCAACCATCACATCCCATGATCTATCCATGGTTGGACATGATGAGCAGTTATAGCCAAAATCATGAAAACCTGAGTGCCATTATGAAACACCCCTTTTATCACCCGTTCATGGCCAACAAGAACGTCATATGTGGCCTCCACCAAATTTCTATTAATAATGAGTTTCACTACATATAAAAACTCATAGTTTATAAATGATATTTTTTCTTGAAATAAATGTGAATTTTATTATATTATAATGTATTATACACATACACCACATAATGAAACCAACAACACATTATTTAATTAATTAAAATTGTTACATTAGTTGGTAATTATACCCATTAAAATTAAAAATATTTCAAGGGTAAAAAATAAAAAATACTTAAACTAAAGTGGGAAAATTAGAATCACCTTTATCGACTAGAATCATCCATCCCATTAATAACACTATAGAAATGAAAAAATACTAGTAAACAAATAAAAATTATAGAAAATGGGAATCTATATCCTTGAGATATTTGATGTGATTAATTAATGAAGTAATGAAGAGGTATTTATATAAATAATTGTGACCATTGAAATAGTGACTTGACCATTGGTAATAGTAACCTGACTATTGGGAAAAGTAACATGGCCACTGGAATAATAATTTAACCTCAAAATAATAAATTGTGATATAAATGATATTTATCATGAGTAAATTAATTAAATTTAAATATTATAATTCCAAAAAAATAAATTTCATTATTAAAAAACTCAAAGAAAATAAAAGAACATTTTTAATAAACAACATTTTAAATTATTTTGTAAAAATCATAATTTTATATTAAAAATTAAAATTAAATATTTTAGAAAATTATTTCAATTAAATAAATTCCATTTTTTAAATCATAATTTTGAAATTTTTCATGGTTGATGTTTTTGTAATCTTCTAAAATACATCAATTTTCAGGTGAATAGTAAAAATATAGTTTTTTGTGGCTAATGCATCTTAAATTACATCATTCATGCTGTACTAATTGACTAATAATTTATTGAAATTGTGGTTTAACCAAAAAATATTTAATTTGATAAATGATTTATTAAAATACAATAAACTTAATTTCTAATCCTAAAATCATTTTCCAAATCATAAAGTCAAAAGTGTTTCGTTAAAATAACAATTTTTCCACTTTCCTTTTTAGTAAACTAACTAAATTAAAATTATAAAGGGTTTTAAAGTAATATAATCATTATATTATATTTATATATGATTTAAATTGTTAAAAAAATTATTAAATTTTTTACTTTTTATATAGTATTTTTTTAATATTTTATTCTGAAAATACCCACTCCTCAAGTATGAATAACCCTTCCCCCACCCCTTGGAAGACCACTCCTCCCTCACTTGACAATGTAAAATATCTTCAAAAACCCTATATAGTGATCTTTATATCACAAATAGGTACTTCTCTGATCCATCTAACTCCAATCATCAAAGGAGTTTAGTGTTGTAGAGAAGATGCCACACTAAGAGGAGGGTATGTTCTCCTCAATTCTGCTTATAATTCTCCTCTTATCTTTCTATTAACCTCCACCTATATCAAAAAAAATTAAGGATAATTAAATAGTATTTTAAAATTAAATTAATGATGGTAACCTACTATAATTATTATATTTACAACATATTAAATTATCATACTTCTCATTCTTGCTCTTTTCATAATGTCCTATTAATGATCGGTTAACCACCAAAAAGGATGTTTCCAATTAGAATCTTATCACCAAACCTATATATTGTACAAATTAATTATTTAATATATATAAATTTATAAATATATTTATTTTAATCCTATGTAATTAAATCTACATACATATAATTTACCTTAAAATAGAAAAATTGAAGAAAAAGAGGAAATTTTTTAGGAAAACATGATATCAAAATGCTTCAAAATAAATTAGGATTTAAGGCTGAAATGCGATGAAATAAAGTAGGATTTAAGGTAAGGGGATTGTCGAAACCATCTTCTTTTCTTTGGGTTATACCTATTTTACATAACTTTTTGTAATTAAATTCATATAATATTCATTAAATATAGTTACATTATTCTTCCATTTTATTTTTGGGTACATACATGTTTCCACCTAGATTTATAATCCAAATATGATGATTTTCCAAAATGTATTTCTTTCCAAAACACATCTTTAACTCATATTGAGTTGTTTATTCTTTACTAAAGAATGATTATGTTTATTCCAAATATGTTTTACCATATTCATTTTGAACTCAAAGTTTATTCATGGAATCATGCTTTATGAAGTCCTTCTGAAACCTATTCCATTCCATGGGTTATTTCATGACTATAATTGTTATACGTTCTATGTGGCATGTATGATTTTATGAATATTATGATGTGATGGGTGATCCCAGAATTATATTTCCCTCTAATGAATTGGGTAATGTTATTTATTTCATGACATTATGTACACTATTTGTGAACATGATTCTATCTTTGTTCACTATGATGAAATTTTGATTTATCCACACATGTTATGAGTGAACATGATGCTATCTTTATTAAAAATTATATCTGGTATTTGAGCATTATGACATGATGTTTTAATTTTATGTATATGACACATTCCATGTATTTATAAAATGTTTACCTTATGATGTTGATTTTGATCTTATTATTATGATATGATGATGTTTGTTATTCTCACCCATAAACTATTGATTCATGTCACTTATTCCTCCCCTTATTAGGATTTTAGCTAACTCCTTTCTTTGATTTATATCTTCATCTGACTACATGTACTAAGGAGATCATGAGAGATTTATAAGGATAAATAATGATAATTTAAATATCATGTTATTTTTATTATTTTTAGGTGTTTTATGAGCCTAATTTTCCCAAGGCACTATACCTTTGAATCCTAGGTTTGTATTGTTGTTATGTTATATGTCTTAAAAATGATGTAAAATCCATGTAAGAAAATTTCGGGTCCCTATAGTTAGTATCAGAGCATGGTTTATTTAATTTCAGAATTAGGAGTATAAAAAGTCAGGGAAAACCATAAGTATATGTCCATGTATATTTAAACATCATAGAGGATTCATTTTAGAAAAAGGATAAACATAATAATCCAATAAGATATTCCTTTAGAGTTATTTTTTGAGAAAGAATAAATTATTAATTCATGCTTTGTTAAATTATTTTTCATTAAAACCTTTTATATTTTATAAAAATTTGGGAACAAGTAGAAACTAGGTAAAAAACCCATGTGAGGGAAAATGAAACAATTTTCTTAATGATATCCCCAATGTCATGGGAGGTGGAGTTAAAATATTCATGGTGATTCTAACCCAGTTGCCTTAAGCTATGAAAATTAATCTAAATCATGTGGAATGTCTACCTTCACCCAAGAAGGATCAACTATCCATTGAGTCCTTTATTAATAAATTACCACCGATGTTTAATGGATCTTCCGATCAACTTGTTATGGAATAGTGGGTTAACTCAATAAAGAGGATCTTTTATACACTCCACTATTCTAAAAAAGAGAATGTGAACTTTTTTAACTATTATTTAGATAGATAGGATGATCAATTTTGTGTTTTTATAATGAACAAAAAACCAAAGGGTGAAATGGAAGATAAGGATTGAGAAGACATTAATAAATTATTTTTTAAAAATTATTTACATAAAAATCATTGAACAAATATGGAGAGATAATTATTAGAGATGAATAAAAATGAAGGTGAATTTTTCAATAATTATGAGTAAAACGCCACAAGGATTTCAAGATGTACCTCATATTTTTTTATCAACAATTATTAAAAAATAGATAGATTATTTAGTGTGTTAACCAAACCATTGAAAGAGAAAAATTGTGCCATTACTACTATTGACGTGGAGCATGAAAATGAAGTCATTCAAGGTACACTTACTATTAACTCAAGAAGGAAAAAAGTTTTATTTAATTCTGGTTCAAGGAATTAATTTAAATCTTTCAAGATTACTAGAACCACTGAATCAAAGCCCTGATACCTTGAAGTAGTGATATCTATTAATACACCTAGGGGTATGATCATTGAAACCCAAGTGTTGGACTTTTATCCTATTAGAATCTATGGGAATATTATTCTAGTGAATCTTATAATCCTTCCCTCGGTAAAATTTTATGCTATAATGAGAATGGATTGGCTCTCATTATATAGAAAACACATCAATTATTGGGAAATGGAAATATATTATATATTTTGAACAATCACATGTTCCTATAAAAATATAAGAAATATCAGGAATATTATTTGGAAGATCCTTCAATGGTGTGGGTGTTGATACCCTATGAAGAAGCATACCTAACCCAAATGGTAGAGTTAAATAAATGTATCAACCTAGTGGAAATGCCTATTGTGAGGGAATACACTGATGTATTTCCTGAAGAGTGACCCATACTTCCCCCAAATTGTGAGGTAGAATTATCAATATAGATTATACCTATATCCAATCCTATCTCCAAATATTTCCATAGGATGGCCCTGATCAAACTGGAGGAGTTAAAAAAGAACCTGAAATAATATTTGGACAAAGGGTTTATACACCCTAGTCCATCATCTTGGGGTGCACGAGTGATCTCTGTAAAGAAAAAGGATGGATCAATGAGACTATGTATATATTATCTTGATATCAATAAGATCAATATAAATAAAAAGTATCCCCGACCAAGGATTTATGACTAGTTTGATCAACTATGAGAAGCTTAGCACTTCTCAAATTTGGATATTCATTCTGGATATCATCAATTGAAAGTGAAGAAGGAACATATCCAAAAGACTAGTTTTTTTATAAGGAATAGATGATATAAGTTTATAGTGATGACCTTTTAAAATAATAATTCCCTTGAAATATTAATAGATTCTATAAATAAAGTATTTCGATACTACCTCAACAATTTTATTGTAATCTTTTTCGATGATATTCTCAGTTACACTAAGAGTGAGGATGATCATGAATAAAATCTAAATATACTACTATAAACATTATGAAAGGAGAAAATATATACTATGTCTATATGGTGTGACTTATTTGTAACACCCTAAGACACTAAAATATATTTCTATTATATTAACCTCATTTCGTTGATAGCTTGCGATGCATGCAACACTATTTTTAAACAAAACATTGTCTACCATGCTATGCACATTTAATTTAAAAATAAAATTCAACAATTTAAGAAAATTTATTTTAAAAGATAAAATTAATTATTTAAATTAGAACAAAAAAATTTTCTTCAGGTGAATTTTTGGGATTTTTTTGAAAAGTTTCATTTTTTATTAATAGTGAAAATATTGGATTTTAATTAAAAACTGCCTTTTCATTTAAATTTTTTTTAATGATAAATTATATTTTTTATTTTTATTAATGTAATATTACTTCAATTTTAGATCTATTAATCAAATTTAATATATTTTAATCATTTTCATATTGAATTTAAATATAAAAACTTTGTAAACTTTTGAACATTTTCACATTAAAAACAACTTTCTCATGATGTCTGTAGGATTAATTTTAAACTAAATTCTACCAATTATGTGAGTTGAATTTTGAAAAATGGAATTAAAATTTACAATAATAACAATTTAAAATATCTAATAATTTAAGCATATATATTTTTAAAAAAATTATTAGTTAAAATAGTTAAAATTAATGACAATGATTAAGGTTAAAACAAGTTTATTTTTCGGTTAAACATAAAATATAAGGAGTAATAATGAGAAAAAAAATAATAAAAAACCCATTTTATGGACATATTTAGACCCATATTGGTTTTTTATAAATTTTTATGAGTTTTATGGACAATTATAATTTAAAGTGACCAATATAATAAGTTAGGTAATGAAGAAGATAAGAAATTAACCTTCCTTACTTTTATTATCTATAGAGATTTAAGATCGAGAAAAAACCACATTGGTTTGGTTATACATACTATATTGAAATATAAATGAGTTTTTTTATAATTATAATTTATATTAATTATTTATTGATGAAATAATTACTTAAAATTCATATGAAATTCCAACACACTAATTATTTAGTTATGAATTAACTTAAATAAATTATACTTAAAATATTAAAAGTGAAGTAATTTGAATGAGATATTGTCTTAAATTAATTCTTTTAGAGTAATAGATCATTTTAAAAAGGTTTTTACACAATATATTTTAATTCCATCATTATATTGATATTTTTAAATTTAAATTAAATAAATGATGTCAAATTTGACATCAGTGTTATTCTATAATAAATAATATTTTATTAAATGATTGAAAATTAATAAAAATACTATCTTTAGAAAATTGATTTTTAAATGTTAATAAATATCAAATATGTTCCATTAATGTATCAATTTATCTTTTATAATGAACATATTTACCCCTAAATAGTAAAAATTTTGTTAGCATGGTTAGGGTTAAAGTAGTGTTTTTTAAAGCGTTACACGCACTTCTGTTAAAATTATTTTCCAAAATACATTATTTTTTTATAAATTATAAATATTATTTATAATAATTTTGAATAAATTATCTGAAAAAATTCATTTGAATTTTATTCTTAAAGGATAAATTACCCAGGTAAATAAAAAGATTCATGTTACCGTGGTAAAAACTAAAAGAGTAAAAATTGATTAAACTTAAACACTAAGGAACAACATTATAAAATGTATTTTTTTTTTTGAGTTTTTTTCAAAAAAAATAAAACCTAATATCCATTTTTATTCAATTTTGGATCCAAATGAGGTAAGGTAGACCTCCTAATAGTGAATGCTTTTGAGTATTTACAAGAATGCTGCTCCTCCTCAACTATGATAGGGAACTCACTACCCTCAATTATCCACACCTCTAAATCATTTTTCATCATAAAAAAACCTTACCAAATAAACCCTAAACCTCCCTAAACTCATAATATAATACTTATTTTTGGAATAAATATAACCTTTAAAGGATTTAGTGCAAACATAAAGAGGATACCTGAAGAAGATGTAATTTTCTTCCACAAGCGTTTCCATTTTATTTCCTTCTCCACCACCATCAATTATTTCCAAAATATGTAGATATAATAACCTAAGTATATTACATATACTTATATTTTGTTATGTTAAGTTTCTGATAAAAAACTACACACACTTACATCAAATGGGTAACGAAATCATCATCCTGGTGTACAACGGACTACAACATCGTGAACCGATGTCGTTCGTTCTTCCATTACCACATTTTATTGTTGGGTATGATGATGGATATAAATTATATATATGATATTTATAAAATATTTATAAATATGGAGTCATTATATCATATATATCTTTTAAAATTTAATTCCATAGGAGATACGATAACGTTGCTTGTTTGTATGATGAACTACCGCCTAGTAAAGCAATGTGATTCATCTTTCACTAACGCTTCACATGAAAGGTGATACAGATAAAGTTAATGATTATATGTGATATACATGAAATAATCATGATATTAATGAAATATTTATAATTCCTATAAGGTAATATGTGTCACTATCTCTCTTTACTTTTCACTCACGTAAAGATAATAACATCGTTCGTGCACATGTGAACTACCGTCTTCACAAAGGGATGTGACACTCTTTTCATCACCACACCACATGGATGATATATTTAATTATATAATATGGTATTAATGATATTTTTATTATTATTTAATGTTAAAATATTACTTACCACCTTTCTATAATAATTAGTGAAAAATGGAAACGTTACTCATGCGTACGTATAACCTATCGTCTTCATGATCGTAACACACTTCATTTTTCATAACCATAATTCATGATTGATCATAAAAGAATAATTGATGTATAAATATGATAATTGTGTAAATATTATTATTTTGAATATGATTAAACTCTAGAACATGTGAAAGAACATTATCTTTAATGATAAAACACACATAAGAAACCAAGGCAATTAACACCTGAAACAATGAAAATAATTAATGATTACTAATGAATGGGTGATAAGCCCGAATGGCCCAAAGGCCTTAATTTTTATTGATTTTTTGATAACCCCACTTTCAAGGGATGAGGGGGAACCCTTAAAAGGCCCATAGGCTTAGATATTACAAGGCCCGTAGGCTTAGAAGATTACATGACCTGAATGTCTTAGGGAATTCAACCAGACTATCTACAAGGAACTGCCCCTCCCCAGCTTCTACGTCATGATAGTAGCTCTCCAACTTTACATGGTCGCCTAGCTAGGATTCCCATGCAACCTTAGGCTGGTCCTGATGGCATATTCATACCCTCTCATTCTAACAAGTCCATCTGGCTCTGCTCTGGTAAGTGCACCTGCTCTGAATCCTCTTCTGGGGATGCTCTTTTTTTATAGTGTGTCTGGGGAAACTACATGTGGCCCAAAGGCCTTGAGGTGGCCCGAGGGCCTTAAAGGTGGCCCGAAATCCCTACTGACCTGAAGGTCTAGGTGGCTCGAAAGCCTTAAGGACTCTAAGTCCAAACCGGTGGGCCAGGGTGAACAGTTCCAGCTACCACAGTACCGAATAGTACCTGTTATAGTAACTACTACATTGCCTGCTACAGTACCCACACAGTGTACAGTTATACTATAGTACTTGTACAGTGTACAGTTCTATTACAGTACCTTCACATTGTACAATAATACTATAGTACTACTACAGTACCCCTCGAAAATATGCCTCTACCTGGTTTTGAACCTGGGTCTTATGGATGCACTTAAGGATACCTCACCAACTGGGCTGAGGCTCCTGTGCAACGGGTGATAAGATATTATAAAAGGATCATATAACATATTATAAATATTAATACAGTTATTTTATAAGTTAATAAAATTTTTATAACCACTATATAGAAGGTTAAAGAAAATAAAATCAAAATGAAGTGTGAGGTAAGACATTTCATCTCAATTTACATTCCATTAACACTTATTTGTTATTATGCACCAATTCACTTTTATGTGGTTCATATAGTACCCATTTGAAATGAAATATCGTGAATACTAAATTATTCGTGGTATTGTAAGTTTCAATTTGAATTATTTCATCCATGGGGATTCAACATGAATGTTACCAAATGGTAAGAGTTATTTTGCAATCTCACTTTCTTTTGTGATTGTTAACTTTCTCTTGAAACAATCATTTTTTGTTAATAATGTTTACTAGTCACTACATTTCTATTAAATATACATATTTTTTATGGTGGATATTTTTATTTACTTAACCATATACTAGTCTTACATACGGTGTTTAATTTTAAAGTTATTTGATTAACTGAAGAAATATTGATAAATCTGTATCCTTTTCTCAATATGGATATTTGATTGTTAAGGAATATTGATTTAATTAAATAGATTATTATATATATGATGAATTATTTGAACTTTAAGAAATGGTTGGGAACCCATATAATGGTGGGGACCCATATAATATATCCCCTAATTGCATCACTATGTCTCATGAGACAAACTAAGTTGACCAAATTAAATGGGTTTCTACTTGTAGTATTTAAACGATATTGTGAAAGTCATTAACAGTAGAGGTACTGTGATTCATGCAATCATAGTGTCTAATAATTAAGCATCATCTTAATTAATAATTAAATTATTATTATCCAGTGTATTTTTACTATGATCTTGTCTCAGGATGCATTTCATTTTAATTTTATTGATTTAATGAAATGTTTTTTTAGTTATTTACCTTTCCATATTTATTATTCTTACTAAAACATGATATATTTCATTGTACATAACCCTTAATGAGAATTTAGACTCACACTTAATTTTTTTCCTTTTCCCAAGATATGAAGAAGAGATATTTGAATGATATTTCAAGGATGCAGTTCATTTTTTGTTGTCATGTATTATATTTTAATTTCATTTTCCAATATAAAATGGGAATCATGTATGTATCTATCTCTCCAAAAATTCTAAAATAATTTGTCCTTTTAGATTAAACCCATTGTATCTATGACAGTTTAATAAAGTAAGGAACTAACTCTGGGCTTCTCGGGTCAGGGTCATTATAGTCATTAAAGAAGAAAGTTTAGTAGAAACTCTGAGAACTAGATTTAGGAAAACATATATTAGGGAACATAACACTGTGATATAATTTTAGGATAAGCATAGATGAACATGCTAAAGTTTTGGTAAGGAATATATTATGTGGGTATTTATAGAAATACATCCCATTCTGGATACAACAAGTTGATGTGGTTTTTCCACAGAGGTACCTAGGGATAATAAATATTAAAAAGGTGCACAAGTCTTGAATCAAGAATTACCTAGTACCCAACCACGGGGCTTATTTCACACCTATTTTGACACTCCCAAGGTATTTTCATATGATAATTAATATTTTATTTAAAAACCATTAAAATGGATTAGAAAGTAACTATATCCCCAAAGAAACCACATTTAGGATTATGTGATTATTGATGCACAAATTTTAATTTATACTAAGTGTTACACCATATTTGGAATTATAAATTATTATTTAAAATTCATAATCATATGTGATAATATAGTATATTCTATTAGTTAGAAATGGAATCTAGATATAATAAAGATATAAATACTTATGGACAATATAAAGTTCCCCTTCTATGGAAGATGATATAGCTGGTATTGAAACCGATAAGGTTATGGATATATTAGGGTAGTTTAATCAGGTTATGAAACATAACCTTTACTAGATGGAAAACCTATTCCACAATGAGATTCTTTAATGATGGGTCAATTTATGTGAAATAGTTTCCCAATATTTAGTGTGACTACAGATCTAATGAAATATGAGAAATTTATTAAGTCTTTGGAGAAGATATTTATGGCATTGAGATGTGGTGAAAATTAAAAGGTTACACTAGTAGGGTACTATCTCAAAGGTGATGTTGATCAATGGAGGTCATTGATCCAGAATACTAGGAAGGAAGATGAAATGTAACTCATGGAATGGAATGATTTTAATGAGATATTATTTGACAAATATTTCCCTCATCAGAAACAATCTTAGATGAAGAGAAAGATACTTTGTTTAAAGAAAAGGGAGAAATAATTTTTCACTAATTATAAAGATACATATTCAAGATTAGGAAGGTATTATAGGGATCACATATACAAGACAAAATTCAATATTGAAAATTTATTTGAATGGATTAAGCCAAGTCTCTGAAGGTCACTAGTCACTAAATATTTTTATTCATACAATGAATTAGTTTTATGTTCTATCAAGACAAAGAAAAAATTCTCCAAGTATTGTGGATTCAAATTGAAGCAAGAAAAGAAGAGGATGGTGGAGAAAATCACAGTTTAATGGAATAAGGGGAAGAAGGATTTTCCCACATGTGGTAAGTGTGTAAAGAGTCACCCTGGGGAAATCATAACAGGATTGGGAGTTTACAACAAATTTAGATAAAATGGAATGAAAGCTTGTGATTTAAAGGGAAAGAAAAAAAATTTCAATGGTCAATAATTCAACTATAAGGATATGGTGAAATATATAAATAAATATCCCAAGCTTTAAGGTAATATACCTTAGAAGAAACTAAGATACAAAGGTCAATTTTAATGTTATTGATATAACTGAAGTGGAATAACTAATGTGCTTGTATATTCAGTTAAAATAAATATCTATTAAAATTATTTTATTGATGATATTATCATTCTAATAATTATGAAATATATAAGTATTGTACTACGATACCATTTCTTAAAGGATTTGAAATCATATTTTGAATGATACCAAAAAATATAATTTAGTTGAAAGTTAAAATTCTTAGAAAACACATGATTGAGGGAAATATAACCCTTAACATGTTACCAATGTTTTAGTAATGGTTTTGAGATAAATATATTATTAATATGGATAAATTAAATTGGATAGTTATGACTACCTAGAAATTGATTAATGAATTGTTGACATAGTGGTTAATACTATCATTGATGGAGTTTACAACATCCTTGGATTTCAAAAATAAATCCAATAATCCATTTTTCACTTATATAATAAGGAATAATATAAGTTTTCAATAAGTTTTTATGTTAATTTAGGTTATTACCTTGTTTTAAGAGAATACATGGTATGTGACGATTAATAACTACTTCATGTAGTTTGGGGAATTTATGATAATATCTATTTGGAAATTCATTGAACTTATTTATAAAGTTTTGGATAATATTCATTTGGATTAACTAGTCACATAATGGTTTAATTTGAACTTTGGATGATTTTTTAGAGATTAATTTATTACTTCACCATACGATGAAACTTGGTCTAAGAGATTAAGTAAAAATAGTTCAAGGCACAATCAAAGGATGATATTGTGCTTATAAAATGGAATGAAATCAAGTATTCATATTCTCTCAGGAAATTTAATAAACTTTAGGAAAAATGATCTTTAAAGAAAACTGTTATCCTATTATGTTCATATCTGACGAATGAGATAATCATTTAAATAATCACACATTTATGGATTTGATGCCTTTAACTTTCCATTGATCATTCATTTTCTTATGATCAATGAACTCTATCACTATCTATTAATACTTGGGAGTTAGTATTATCTTAAATGTCCATGTTTCCATTTCCCACCTATGTTATTATACTTGGAAACATTGTTATGTGATTATTCAAGATGACATCCATACATCACATTCAATCTTAATATGGAAATTCTTTATTAACTCTTTTATGATGTTGGGTTTTTAAGAAAAGAATTTTTGAATATCAAACCATTGATTACCAAGATAAATATTAATGGTTTATTTTGTATAAATTATCTAATAAAACCCATTTTAATTATTTTATTAAATTATAAATTACCTAGGTTGATAAAAAGATACAATTAAGCATGGTATAAACTAAACGAGTAAAAATTGAGTAAACAAAAAGACTAAGTAAAAAAAAATAAAAAAGTTTTTATTTTGTGTGGTGGAGGTTTTTATAGACCAAATAAACCCTAACCACCATTATTATTCAATTTTGGAGGCACATAAGGTAATGGAGACCTCCAAATAGTGAATACTTTTGACTTTTTACAAGAATGTCACTCCTCAACTACAAAAGGGCACTCTCTACCCTCACTTATCCACACTTATAAAGACATTTGGACAATAAAATAACCTACCAAAATAGTGCCCCGACCTCTATAAAATCATTATATAATATTTTTTTGGGGATAAATTCAACCTTTTGAGTATTTAGTGAAAATCTAAGGAGGATACCTATATAAGAGGTAATGTTCTTCAACAAGCGTCTTCATTTTATTTCTTTCTCCAACTCCTTAAATTATTTTAAAAACATAATGATATAATAACTTCAATATATTACGTATAATAATATTTTTTTTATGTTAATTATATTACCTAAAATTATACACACTTCCATCAAATGGGTTTCGAAATCATCATTCGTGTGTATGGTGGACTACTGCCTCACGAACTGATGTCGCCCATTCTTCCATTACCAAATTTTACAGTTTCTTATAATGATGGATATAAAGTATATATATGAAATTTATAACATATTTTCACCTAGGGATTCATTATATCATATATATCTTTTTACCTTACATTCCTTAGGGGATACGATAATGTCTCTCATGTGTATGACAGACTACCGCTTCACAAAGCGGCGTTATTCATCTTTCAATAACAGTTCACATTGAAGTTGATAAATATAAATTTAATGATTATATGTGATATATATGAAATAATTATGATATTAATTAAATATTTATCATTTTATAATGATAATATATATCACTTTATTTCATTCATTTTCACTCACGTAAAGATGACATCATTATTCATGTATGTGTGAACTACCTAATTCATGAAGTGATGCGACTCTCTTTTCATGAACAAACCACATGGATGATATATAGAATTATATGATATGGAATAAATAATAATATTATTATTATTATATTAGAGTAAAATATTAGTTACCTCATTTCCATAATGATTGGGGAAAAATGTTAACGTCACCCATGTGTACGTACGACCTATCATCTCCATGATCATAACATACTTCATTTTTCATAACCATCATAAATGATTGATATTAAAATAATAATTGATGTATAAATATGATATATATTTCACTATTATTATTATATATATGATGAAACTCTATAATATATGCAATAACCAGATCTTTAATGACAAAACATGTATAAGAAAACAAAGGAATTAACATCTGAAAGAATGAAATAAATGATTAATTATTAACGAATGAGTGATAAGATGTTATAAAAGGATAATATATGATATTATAAATATTAATACAGATATTTAATAATATAATAACATGTTTAAAACTATAATACATGAGGTTAAAGAACATATAATCAAAAGTAAGCGTGAGGTATTGGATTTCATCTCAATTTACATTCCATTGAGATTTATTTGTTATTATGCACCAATTCAATTTTATGTGATGTTTATACTACCCCCTTTGACATTTTATATCAATAATACATCATTATTCATGGTATTTTAAGTTTAATTTTGAAATATTTCATCCAAGAGGATTTTACATGAAAATTATACCAAATGGTAAGAGTTATTGTGCAATCCCACATTCTTTTGTGATTGTTACCTTTCTCTTGAAACAATCACTTTATATTAATAATTTTTCATTATTAATTAAATTTATATTTAATATAAGTATTATTAACTGATTTATATGATCATTTCCTAAACCATATCCCATTATAACGTATGGTTCTTAATCTAAATGTTATTTGATTAACTGATGAAATATTGATAAATTCAAACCCTTTACTCAATATAGCAATTTGATGTTAAGGAATACTGACTTAATTAAATTGATTATTCGATATATGATTAATTATTTGTAATTGAAGTGATTTTTGGGGTACAATATAATATACCCTCTCAATTCATTGGTAGTTATCATGATACAAAATATGCTGTCCAAATTAAATGAGTTTCTTCCACTAGTATTTAAACTGTCTTCTGAAAGGTCTTGATAGTAAAGGAATCATGATATATGAGATCATTGAGTCCAATAATTAAACATTTTATTAATTCATAATTTAGTTATTATTTTTCTGGATATTTTCACTATTATATTATCTCTAAATAAATTTAATTTTTTATTTATTTATTAAATGAAATGTGTTTTTAGTTATTTTCATTTATATATTGATTATACCTTATCCAGTTATTTAAATGGAATGTATGCTCAGTAATTTATATATCCATATTTATTATTATTATTGATTCATGATAGATTCCATTTCACTAAACCCTTACTGAGAATTTTATCTCACCTTTATTTAGTTTCCTTTCCCAAGTATATGAAGAAGAAATATTTGAATGATATTTCAAGGATGCAATTAATTTTATATTCTACTGTATTATATTTTAATTTAATTTCACAATGTAAATTGAGAATCATGTTTGTATATATTTCTCAAAAACTACTAAACTAATTGATCCTTTGGATTTCGACCCATTGTATCCATGACATTTTAATAAAGTAAGGCACCAACTTCGAGCTTTTTGGGTTGGGGTCATTATATTTATCATACAACAAGTAAATTCTTGGGGAATATGATAATATGTGATAGAATTTTTGTGGACCCTTAAAATAAAAAATTAATTGAGGAATGGCCTAGACCCACTAGTGTCATGAAAATTCATAGTTTTCTTGGATTAGCATGGTACTACCGCTGTTTTGTGAGAAATTTCTCTTGGTTTCCTAGCCCGCTAACGAAGGTAACATTGAAACTGGAAAAGTATGTATGGATATAATAATGTGAGGAAAGATTTATGGAGATCAATAAAAGGTTAATCACTATTCCTATAATCACATTTACAAAAAGTGGAGAAGGTTTTGAGATATAAAACGATGATTAAAAAAAGGCTTGGGTTATGTACTAATGTGTAATGAAAAAGGGATAGCCTATGCCTCACGATAGTTGAAGAACCATGACCACAACTACCATACACAATATATGGAGATATAATTTTTGATTTTCACCTTGAAAATTTGGCGGAACTGCCTCTATGATGAGAAGTGTGACATATATATAGATTAAAAGATTCTAAAGCATATATTCAGACAGAAGAATATTAACACGCATAAAAGAAGATGGTTTGAGCTAATCAAGGAATATAATTGTTATATTCACTACTATATAAGACATATGAACACGGTAGTTGATACTCTTAGTAGAAAATAACCTACTAATCTATGCATGATGTAGATATATAAAGAACCCATCTTCATGTATATGAAAAGGATGGATCTAGAAATCATAACATTAGTGAAACCATCCTACCTTTCCCAAGTGATTTCCCAACCATATATCCCTAAGATGATCAAGGAGGCACAAAGGTATGTTCTGGAGATTTAAAATAAGTGGAAAGTAGGTAAGTAAGAGTGTAACACACCAAGCTTCTATGGTATGTTTTCCTTTGAATAATGCAGTAGCTTGTGTAGTATACAACTTAGAGTTTTAACACACCATGACCAATAAAAATAGTCATTATGAATAGTAATACCCACTTTTTGAAATTTTATAAATTTTAATTTTTAAAATAGACTTCATTTTTGGATTCAAAATATCAAAATTATCTTAGGGTGAATTTTTGGTATTTTTCTGAGAACTTTAAATTTTTTATGAATAATGAAAAACAACGTTTTATTGATTAAAACCAATTTTTTATTTAATTAATTAGTTATATTATTTTAATTTATTTTAGATAAAAATAGATACAAAATACCTATATATGTTCAATGTAATTCATTGGATTCAGTTTATAATAAGTTTAGATATATAAAATTTTATTGAACTTTTTACCGTCTTTTACCCACCTTCAATGAGCATTTGAAAATTCACATAAAACTTAATTTTACCGCTTCTTTGAGTTGAATTTTAAAAATCTCAGACACACACTTGATATCAGTAATTAAAATTTGGTTCAATAAGATGAAAATAATTTTTGGTGAATAGTAACTTTTGACTTTAATTTACCACGGTTAAAAGTAAATAAGGTAATTAAGGGTAAAAATGATATCATAATTACCCTAAAACATGTCCTAATTATATTGAATAAGTTTAATTCGACCAAAAACAGCCTTAGTAATAAAATATGATCCTTTTTGTCCACTTGGATTAGATTAGGACATTTATTATTATTTTATTTAAAGAAGAGTTAAAAGTGTTAAATTCAATGTTTAATAACTAAACCATTTTTAATATAGGGTTATACATAAGATAAATTCAACTATAAATATTTATAAGAAAGATAAAAAGTTTTCAAATAATGGTATTTTATTTATAATTTTTATACATTAAATAATTTAATTTATTTATGACACAATGATGATGCAGTAATTACCTTATTAATGAAATATTAAAATATTTGATATTATAACAATCCAAATAAATGTAATTTGAGACTTTTGATGAATTAAACTAATTTTATAGGTTAATATGACATGTTGGGGTTGATTAAATATTTTTTTTTGAAGTAATCATGTTGTTATGATTTTCACAAAAACCAGATACTAAATTGTGTCAAAATTGACATAATTGAGTTTTAAAAAAAAATATTATATTATTAATTGATATAATATTCTTAAAAATCTAAGTTTAGGTCAAAAGACTTATAAAAGGTTATATATATTAATAATGAACCACATGGGGTTATTTTGGCTTGTTATAGTAAGTTATTAACTATATAATATAAAATTACAATGAGAAATGGTAAATGTCAAACTATTTAACTAAGAGTTAAATCTAAAATATAAGGTTAATATGGTGACCTAAAAATGTCTAAAACCTATTTTTTGATAGTTTTTCGACCCATAAACACTTTATACTCAAAAAAATAATTTTTGAGCCGTTAGAAACTGAAAATTATTTTATCATAAAATAATATTTCAAGCTTTTCCTAAAGTGACCCTCACCTCTCTTATAAAAGGGTACTTCCCCTTCTCTTAATTTCACACCTCCAAAGCCATTTGGCTCAGCAAAAACCTACCCAAATATCCTCCCAACTTTCCTCCCTTCATCCTAGAGTCCTTACTTTGGTCAAAAATCCAACTTAATGAGCATTTTTTATCAAATCAAAAGGAAGAACCCAAAGAAGAGGTAAATATTTCATCACCTCTTTCAAGTTCTTTTCTTCTTCCACTTCCTCTTTATTTTTTGTTTCCATACCAGAATAATAAATCCAGTAACTTCTATATACTTTGATGTTATTATCTATATGGTACAACCATATTTGTTATTCCATCGATCCTATAAATGACAAAGTCACCATACGTGCGTACGTACGACTTACCATGTCGGGGTGTAGTTTGTTATTCAAACACTACATTATTTTGATGGGTATAATAATGAGTATAACTAATGTAAATAATAAATATAACATGTTAATGATTCTTTATATATGATATACCATACAATTACATATGATTTCTCCATCAATATAATGATATTGTCGGTCGTGCGTACGTACGGATTACCATCTCCACGAACGCGATGAGATTCATTTCTCCATCATAACCATTCAAGAATAATTTTCATTTTATGACTAAAAATAATGTTTATGAACATAATATAATTCTTTATATGAATCAAATACATCATATCCATAGAAAACATGGCTTACGTAACCAAACATATAAAGGAAAACAAATCAATTAACACCTGAAACGATGATACTACTAAAATATTATTAACAAAGCAATATTAGAGGATCATATATGATATCATATTTATGTATATAGTTCTTGTATAATTTAATAACAATTATTTAACTATTATAAAGGAGGTTAACGTACACTCGACCAAGGAAAAGTACAATTTAAGGGTTAATTTTACAATCTCTTTATTATCTGAGGTTGTTTTTACGTAAGTATCTACTGGGACCTCTTTATCATCCACATCCGTGTTTTCTTAAAAATGTATTTCAAAACATTTTTAATATTTTCTAGACTATGGTTTAAATCCATTTATACCCTTATTTGACCTTATATGTTTTGAAATGAATCTTTTTGTTGTTTTCCAAACAAGGAACTTTATGACCTTTTCGACAAAATTATGGTAAGAATATTTTTTTAACTTATACAGCGGGTGTATCTATTTTTCTGCCGTTATAACATCATCAAAGAATCCATTAAAATATTATAAGAATATTTTCAAAATAAATGTTTTCTTTTATAATTATGGGGCTCTTAAATTGTTTCAAAATAGAAATAGGTATTTCTTTAAAATAGTTTTCATTTCATCTATGTCAACATCCTTTGATGAATTTTAAACTTGTTTGAAGTTGATTTATGATGATACAAATCTTCCATATTGTATTGTAGGTTTTATGATATGTTTGAATGTGTATGTGTTATTTTTATACCATTCATGGTTTATGGTTAAAGTATTGACATTTCGTATGCGAGTTTTAATACGAATGTTTATGTTATGTTTCAACCTTTTCATATGAGGAATGCATTGGACTTAGTATGTGATGGGTGGAGCCCACTATAGCTTCTCGGTGCATCAGTAGGTCTTATGAGACAATTATATGTGGAATTGGCTGAGGCCTTTCCCAATTTGATATATGGTTTTGGCCGAGGCCTAAATCATTTTTAGATGTATTGGCCAAGGTCTTAACAAGATGTTTCAGAATGTCCAACATTATACATTCCCTCATTATGAAAATAATAATGATGGTTCATGTGGTTATTCGACTATTAGAATATTATTGTGGCATTATTTACTCAGCTCATATTACTTCCATAAAGTGTTCATGTTTATTATTTGTAAAGGCATGTGTTTTTAATTATTCGCTATACCTAATGTTTATGTTATCTTTCGCTGTATTGATTACCCTTACTGATCATTTGAGCTCACCCCTTTATTATGTTTTATTTTCCTAGGATATGAAGAAGTTAGTTATGAGTGACTTACAAGCATAATCTAGGAGTCTTGGATGTTTCTAATTGAATAAATTAGTGTTGTATTTCTTTTCAATTTTTAATGTTGAACTTATGTATGTATCTTGTTTCCAATAATACTAAACTGATTGGTATTTCGGGACATGATTCCTTGTATCATGCCAATGTTATGTAATAAAGAACTGACTATAGGTAACTATGGTTGGGGCATTATAGTTGGTATCAGAGGAAGTTTAGTACAATCCTTGTAAACTAGATTTAGAAAAACTCTAATTAGAAAACATTACCATAAGATAGACTTTGAGGATTAGTATAGACGAACTTCCTAGAATTTTGGTACTGTAGATATTTTGTGAGTTTTCCAAGAAATACATCCCTATCTGGATACGAGTAGGTAGAGGTGGCTCTGACACATATGTACCTAGGGGTAAAATCCGAAAACACCACTTTGATCTAGACTCGAACGAGAACTGGTGCACGACAATAGGCCTTACTGCACTCTTGGTTACAACACTCCTGGGGGATTTGCTTAGGATAATTCAAATTTTCATTACAAACCATTATGAAGGATTTATGATTATATACCTCCTCAAAAAAATTATGATTATGGATTATATCCATAAACTCTTCAATTTATGTTAAGTGTTTTACAAGTTTGGAATTATATATTGTGATTCATAATCTAATCTACTGTATGATATTGTTTAGAAATGGTGCCTAGTAGAAGGAATGGAAATCGTATCAATAGACATAATCCATATAGAGATTTCCCTCCTACTCAAGATAATTATAGTGGAGATGGTGATACAACTGGTGCTGATCAGCTTATCACCATACTGGGACAACTCACTCAGGTTATGAATAATAATATTACCTGTATGGAGCACCCTGATCCACAACGTGGAGGATCAATGTTAGACTGCTTCCTGAGGCAACAACCACCAACATTCAATGGGAGTACAAATATGTTAGTAGCTGAGTAGTGGATAAGTTCCTTAGATAAAATATTTCATGCATTGGGGAGTAGTGAAAGGAAAAAAGTTTTCATAGCAGTTTATCGCCTCATGAGGGATACAGATCATTGGTGGTCATTGATTCAAAACACAAAGGAAGATTAAGAAGTATCAAACATGTAATAGAGGGAGTTTAAAGATATTTTCTTAGAAAAATACATTCCTTGTGACCATTGAGCAGACATGGAAAGAAATTTTTTGAATATGAGGAATACGGAGGATGATAATGTTGCAAAGTATGAGGCTAACATTACAATGTTAGCAAGGTATGCAATAGATTATATACATAACCCAAGGAGTAAAATTGATCGATTCTTTGATGGGAAAAAACCATTTCTCCATCGAGCATTAATCTCACAATCCTTCTCATCATATAAAGATATTGTCTCATGTTCTATCAATACAGAAAAGGAATTATCTAAGTCTTATGACTTTAAAGCAAAGAAAGAGAAGAAGAGATCTACTAAACACTTTGGGAAATGAAATAACGAAACAAGGAAAAAGGGAAGAGTTGAATTTCCACCCTGTGATAATTGTCGAAGGAAGCACCCTGGTGCCTATTTAAAAGGAAAAGGAGTAAGCTACAAGTATAGTGAAAAAGGCCACCAAGATCGTGATTGCGAGGGGAAAAGGATAATTTCAATGTTGAATGCTACAATTATAGAGAAAAGGGGAATTATACAAATGAATGTCCTAAGATCCAAGGTAACATACCTCAGAAAAGTACAAGGGAGAAATTCTAAGCTTATTTGATCACTACTGCTGAGGTTGAAGCTCTGAACGATGTGGTGGCAGGTAATTTAATGGTTTCCTCAAGTTTAGCTAATGCTTTATTTGATTCTGGATCATCGAATTATTTCATATCTTCCCATTTTGCTAAGAAAATTAGATATTTTTAATTTGACTTAACAAGGTAGTTTTCAATCAAAACACCTAAGGGAAGTATCATCGCAAAAAAGTTTTGTGAATCAGTTCCCATTAGGGAATATAAATGTTCTTTATATATTGATCTCATCATCATACCCATTATTGAATTTGATATAATCCTCGAAATGGATTGGATTTTGGACCATGATGTGAAAATTTATTGTAATAATAAGGGGGTTATAATTTTTGAGGATGATAAGGAGTACCTTATCTTTAGAGCATAAATGACACCAATTGATTCTTATCTTGATCCACCCCCAATAGCTCTACTAAATTAAATTATTGGGGAAGAACAGAATAAAATAACTATGGGTGAGAAAAATAATGTTCGAATAGAGGATGTACCTATTGTGCATGAATATTTTTATGTGTTTCCAGAAGATTTACCTGGACATCCTCTAGAATAAGAAATTGAGTTTTCCATTGATTTAATTCCAGGTTCAAGGCCCATATTGAAGACGCTTTATAGAATGGACATTGTGGAATTAGTGGAACTAAAGAAACAACTAAAGGAATTGAGTAATTAGGGATTTATTCGCTCTAGTGTTTCTCTAGGTGGAGCCCCTGTCCTTTTTGTAAATAAGAAAGATGGATCTATGAGGTTGTGCATTTACTACAAGGAGATCAATTCTATAACAATAAAAAACAAGTATCCCCTACCTCGCATTAAAGATATATTTTATCAACTTCATGGAGCTAAATATTTTTCAAAGATTGACCTTCGATCTGGATACCATTAGTTGTGAGTAAAGAAGGAAGACATTCTGAAGACAACATTTTGAATGAGGTACGGGCATTGTGAGTTTACAGTAATGCCTTTTGGAATGATTAATGCACCCTATGTCTTAATGGATCTAATGAATAGTGTTTTCAAGGAATATCTTGATGACTTTATAGTGGTATTTATTTATGATATTTTGGTATACTCAAAAAGCTACAAATATCATGAAAATCACTTGCGCATTATCCTGAGGACTCTTAGACGAAATTAATTATATGGGAAGTTTAGAAAGTGTGAATTCTGGCTTCAGGAGATTTCTTTTCTTGGACATATTGTCTCTAAAGATAGAATCTATGTTGATCCTTCAAATACCAAGGAAATCCAAGAATGACCAACACCGATGAGTATAAATGAGGTACACAGTTTTATTGGTTTAGCAGCTTATTATCGACATTTCGTCCATAATTTTTCCCAATTGGCTAACCCAATAACCAAGCTCACAAGTAAAGGGGTTAAATTTGTTTGGAAAAAAGAGTGTGAAGAATGTTTTGAAGAACTGAAGATAAGATTATTCAATGCTCCTATCTTGACTCTACCATTAGGGAATGATGGGTTTGTTATTTATTGTGCTTCTTCAAAGAAAGGATGTGGTTGTGTTCTTATGTAGAATGATGGAGTTATTGCCTATGCATCATGATAGCTAAAAATTCCTGATCAAAACTATCATACTCATGATCTTGAGTTAGAAACTATAATCTTTTCTCTGAAAATATGGATACATTATCTCTATGGGGAAAAATGTGATATTTATACTGATCACAAGAGTTTGAAATATATTTTCTCATAGAAAGAACTCAGCATAAGGCTAAGATGATGGATTGAAGTACTCAAGGATTATGATTTTAGTATACACTACCACTCAGGGAAGGAAAATAAGGTGGAAGATTCTTTGACCAGAAATGATCATGGAGTTTTGAATAATATGAGAGTGGAAAAGGATCCTATATACATGGATCTAGTGAAGATGGATGTGGGAATAACCATGGAAGGTGAAACATCAATGATTTTTCAAATGGTTACCAAACCATCTTTACTAGAAAGGATAAAGAGTTCTCAGACTGATGATGAGGAGTTTCAAAAGAAGATTAAAGCTATAAATGATGGGAGATTGATCGACTTCATATATGAAGTTGGATTTTTTAAATTTGGGAAGTGTTTTTGTGTTCTCGATATACCTGATCTAAAAAGGGAATTGTTGGATGATGCTCATAACTCCAATTTCTCTATACACCTTGGTATTACTAATATGTATAGTGATTTGAAAGAAAGATTTTGGTGGGACAACATGAAGAGAGATATAGTTGATTTTTTGTCGAGATGTATGGTTTTCCAACAAGTGAAAGTTGGAAGACAACATCCTAGAGGATTCATGCAACCTCTTCCCATACCTGAGTGGAAATGGGATAATATTAAAATGGACTTTTTCATAGGGCTACAAAAGTCTCCTATAAGAAATGATGCAATATGGGTCATTGTTGATCGTCTTACCAAGTCAGCTCATTTTCTTGCTATAAGAGAAGATTTACTACTTGAACATTTAGAAATACTATATATTAATGAAGTTGTAAGACTCCATGGTGTACCCCTATCGATTGTTTCTGATCGTGATCCCCATTTTACATCAAGATTTTGGAAAAGTCTTCATAAGGCCATCGATATTGAACTTCGTTTGAGCATTGCCTACCACCCTCAAACCGATGGACAATCATAATGGACTATTAAAACCTTATAAGACATGTTAATATCTTTCTCATTTGACTTTCAGGATATGTGGGATCAATATTTACCTCTGGTAGAATTTTCCTATAACAATATATTCTATTTAAGTATTTAGATGACACCATATGAAGTGTTATACAGAAAAAGATATCGCACACCAACTTGTTGGGATGATGTTGGTGAAAGAAAACTCGTTGGCCTAGAACTTGTTGAGGAAAAAATGGAAAAAGGTGAAGATTATCTAAACCCACAACAAAGCAACCCAAAGTAGGCAAAAGAGCTATGTCGATAACTGAAGGAAGGATTTGGAATTTCAAGTAGGAGACCATGTTTTCTTAAAGGTATATTCATGGATGGGTTATACGTTTTGGTAAGAAGGGTAAATTGAGTCCCAAGTACATCAGACCTTTTAAAATTTTAAAACGAATTGGAGTTGTAGCTTATCATTTGGCAATGCCTCCAAGTCTCTCCAAAGTTCAGGATGTGTTTCATGTATCATTGTTGAGAAAATACATGCCTGAACCAATGCATGTACTCACCTATGAGAAAATAGAACTGAAACCTGATCTATCTTATTGTGAAGAGCTTGTCAAGATTCTTGATACCAGAGAACAAGTGTTGAGAAACCGAACGACTCGTCTGGTGAAAGTTCTATGAAAAAAACATAAGATAGAAGAAGCAACGTGGGAACCAGAGGAACTTGTGATGAAGAACCACCCAAATCTCTTTGTGTGGTAGTATTATAGAAATTTCAAGGATGAAATTATTTGAAGGAGGGAAGAATGTACCACCCCAAGCTTCCATGGTACCTTTCCCTTTGAATAATGTAGTAGCTTGGATTGTACGCAACTTGGAGTTTTAACACACCACGACCAATGAAACTAGTTGTTATGAATAGTAATACCCACTTTTTGAAATTTTATAAATTTTAATTTTCAAAATGGACTTCATTTTTTGATTAATAATATCAAAAATAGCTTAGGGTGAATTTTTGGTATTTTTCTAAGAACTTTCAAATTTTGATGAATAGTGAGAAACACTGCGTTATTGTTTAAAACTGACTTTTTATTTAAATAATTAGTTATTTTATTTTAATTTATTTTAGGTTAAAATAGATACATAATACCTATATCTTTTCAATGTAATTCATTGGATTCATTTTATAATAAGTTTAGATATATAAAATTTTATTGAATTTTTTACCGTCTTTTACCCACCTTCAAGGAGCATTTGAAAATTCACATAAAACTTAATTTTACCGCTTCTATGAGTTAAATTTAAAAAATATAAGAGAAATGGTCGATATCAGTAAGTAAAATGTGGTTCAATAAGATGAAAATAATTTTTGGTGAATAATAACGTTTGACTTTTATTTACCACAGTTAAAAGTAAATAGGGTAATTAAGGGTAAAAATGATATCATAATTACCCTAACACATGTCATAATTATATTAGATAAGTGTAATTCTACCAAAAAACCTTAGGAATAAAATATTATCCTTTTGGTCCACATGTATTAAATTAGGACATTTATTATTATTTTATTTAAAGAAGAGTTAAAAGTGTTAAATTCAAAGTTTAATAAATAAACCATTTTTAATATAGGGTTACACATAAGATAAATTCAACTATAAATATTCATTAGAAAGATAAAAATATTTCCTACATAATTGTATTTTATTGATAATTTTTATAAATTAAATAATTTTATTTATTTATGACATAATGATGATGCAGTAATTACCTTATTAATGAAATATTAAAATATTTCATAGTATAAATATCCAAATAAATGTAATTTGAGACTTTGGAGGAATTACACTAATTTTATAGTTTAATATGACATTTTAGGGTAGTTTAAAAAAAATTCAAAGTAATCACGATGTTATGATTTTCACAAAAACAAAATACTAAATAGTGTCAAAATTGACATAATTGAGTTTTTAAAACAAATACTATATTATTAATTGATATAATATTCCTAAAAATCTAATGTTCATCCAAATGACTTAGATAAGGTTATATATATTAATAATGAACCACTTGGGGTTCTCTTTTCTTATTATGGTAAGTTTATTAACCATGTAATATAAAAATACAAAGAGACATGGTAAATGTCAAACTATTTAACTAAGAGTTAAATCTAAAAGATAAGGTTAATAAGGTAACCTAAAACTGTATAAAACCTATTTATTGAGAGTTTTTCAACCCATAAACACCTTATAATCTAAATAAATAATTTTTTATCCATTAGAAACTGAAAATTATTTTATTATAAAATAATATTTCATGCATTTCCAAAAGTGACCCTCACCTCTCTTATAAAAGGGTACTTCCCCTTATCTTAATTTCACACCTCCAAAGACATTTGTCTCAACCAAACCCTTCCCAAATATCCTCCCAACTTTCCTCCCTTCATCCTAGAGTCCTTACTTTGGTTAAAAAGCCAACTTAATGAGAATTTTTTATCAAATAAAAAGGAAGAACCCAAAGAAGAGGTAAATATTTCATCACCTCTTTCAAGTTCTTTTCTTCTTCCACTTCCTCTTTCTTTTTTGTTTCCATAACAGAATAATAAATCCAGTACCTTCTACATACTTTGATGTTATTATCTATATGGTACAACCATATTTGTTATTCTATCGATCCTATAAATGAAAAAGTCACCATACGTGCGTATGTACGGCTTACCATCTCAACGTTGTGGTGTAGCTTGTTATTCAAACACCTCATTATTTGGATGGATATAATAATGAGTATAACTAACATAAATAATAAATATATAATTTTAATTATTCTTTATATATGATATAACATCCAATTACATACTATTTCACCATTAGTATAATGATATTGTCGCTCGTGCGTACGTACGGATTACCATCTCCATGAACGTGATGAGATTCATTTCTCCATTGTAACCATTCAAGAATAATTTTCATTTGATGAATAAAAATAATGTTTATGAACATAATATAATTCTGTATATTAATCAAATACATATTATCTATAACAAACATGGATTACATAACTAATCATATAAAGTAAAATGAATCAGTTAACACCTAAAACGATGATACTACTGAAATATTATTAACAAATCAATATTATAGGATCATATATGATATAATATTTATGTATATAGTTATTTTATAATTTAATAACAATTATTAAACTATTATACATGAGGTTAATATACACTTGACCAAATAAAAGTACAACGTAAGGGTTAATTTCAAAATCTCTTTATTATCTGAGGTTGTTTTTATGTAAGTATCTACTAGGACCTCTTTATCATCCACATCCATGTTTTCTTAAAAATTTATTTCAAAACATTTTTAATATTTACTATATTATAGGTTAAAGTCATTTATACCCTTATTTGACCTTATATGTTTTTAAAGGAATCTTTATGTCGTTTTCCAAACAAGGAACTTTATGACATTTTCAATAAAATTAAGGTAAGAATGTTTTTTTAACTTATACAGAGGGTGCGGCTATTTTTCTGTCATTATAACATCATATAAGCTTCTCTTACAAGATTATAATAATATTTTAAAAATAAATTTTTTCATTTATAATTAAGTGACTCTTAAATGGTTTTAAAATAGAAAGAGGTATTTCTTTCAAATAGTTATCATTTCATCTATGTCGACATTCTTTGATGGATTTTAAACTTATTTGAGTTTGATTTATTATGATACAAATCTTCCATATTGTATTAAAGGTTTTTTGATATGTTTGACTGTGGATGTGTTATTTTTATACCATTCATGGTTTATGTTTAAAGTATTGACATTTTGTATGCTAGTTTTTATACGAATGTTTATGTTATGCTTCAACCTTTTCATATGAGGAATGTATTGGACTTAGTATGTGACGGGTGGAGCCTACTATTTATCCTCGGTGCATTGGTAGGTATCATGAGACAATTAGATGTGGAATTGGCTGAGGCCTTTCCCGCTTTGGTATATGGTTTTGGCTGAGACCTAAATAATTTTTAGACCTCTTAGTCGAGGCCTTAACAAGATGTTTTATAATGTCCGACATTATACATTACCTCATTATGAAAATAATAATGATGGTTCATGTGGTTATTAGACTAGTAGAATACCCATGACTATGTTTTATTATGGTATTATTTACTCAGCTCATATTCCTGCCATAAATTGTTCATGTTTATTATTTGTAAATGAATGTGTTTTTAATTATTCACCATGCCTAATGTTTATGTTATCTTCTGAGGTATTGCTTACCATTACTAAGCATTTGAGCTCACCCCTTTCATATGTTTTGTTTTCCAAGGATATGAAGAAGTTAGTAATGAGTGACTTTCAGGCATAATCTAGGAGGCTTGGATGTTTCTAATGGAATAAATTAGTGTTGTATTTCTTTTCAAGTTGTAATGTTGAACTTATGTATGTATCTTGTTTCCAATAATACTAAATTGATCAGTCTTTCAGGACATGATTTGTTGAATCATGCCAATGTTATGTAATAAAGCACCAACTGTAGTTAATTGGGGTCAGGGCATTACAAAGAGAAGATTCATGAATTCCATATCGATTATGATAGTTTGATTCGGTTTGGAAATTGGATTTGTGTTCCTTCATCACCTGAGATAATGAAGGATCTAATGAATAATTAACATAACTTATATTTCTCTATCCATCATGAAAGTAACAAGATATACCCTGATCTTCGATAGAACTTCTAGTGGGAAAACATGAGGAAAGTGATTTCTAAGTATAACTCAAGGTGCTTGGTATGGAAGAATGTTAAAGTAGAGTGATACAATTCTATGGTTATTATAAAACCATAGATTATACCCATGTGAAAATGGGATAACATCAAGATAAACTCTGTCAATATCCACTTGAATACATCTAAAGAAAACAATACAATACGGGTTGTGGTGGATTGACTCCCAAGGACTTCCCACTTCATTTATATTAAGGAATATTTATCACTTGAACAAATGTATAACATATATGTAAAGGAAGTGGTGAGGCTGTATGGGGTTCCAATATCAATAATATCTTATCATGATCTAAGGATCACTTATAAATTCTAGATAATTATTCAACATGATTTTAATAGTTAATTTAATTGTTTCACAACCTATCATCCCAAAACTAATGGCCAATATTAAAGGATCATTTGGACACTTAGTTACATGATGAGATCATTCTTAATGGGGTTTAAGGAGTATTAGATCAACGTATCTAATTATTTGAGTTCTCATTCTATAAAAACTTCCACTAAAGTATTCAAATGGCTCCATATCATGCTCTATGTGGGAAGTGATATAAAACTCCTACTTTTTGGGATGAAGTTGGTAAATGAAAGCTACTTGGACTTTATCTTGTGAAAGATATAATAGATGAGGGTCATGACATCCAACAATATATAATAGTTGTTTCGAGTCAGCAAAAGGGCTATGTTGACAACTGTCTAAGGTACTTGGAGATTGAAGTTGGAGACAAATTTTTTCTTAAAAAATCACCATGGAAGAGAGTCATCTAATTTTTAATGAAAGTGAATCTTGTCCTTAGGTACATTTACCCCTTTAATACCCCTAGTCACATGAGAGTAGTGGCCTATCAGCTTTCACTTACATAATATATAGCTCAAGTTTATTAGGTGTTTCACATATCTCTCTTGAGGAAGTCTATTCTAGATCCCTCACAAATATTGAGTCCATATGTGGTATAATTGGAGAATGACCTATCATATAAGGAGAATCCAGTGAAATTATTAGACCATAGAGACAAAATTATACACAATAATACAACACACCTTGTCAAAGTGCTATGGGGAAACAATGCGTATGAAGAGGTGATGTGGAAATCAGAGGAAACAATGAAATATAGGTACCCTCATATATTATCAACTGAGAATATGAGTTGAAATTTCAAAGTTGAAATTTATAAAATGGTAAGAATTTAATAACCCAATGTTTATAAATGATATTTTTTTATGAAATAAATGTTTATTGTATTATATTATATTGTCTTATACACATAAAATATATATAGAAACCATAAAAAACTTATTTCATTAATGAAAATCATTAAATTATTATATAATTAAATAGATTAAAATTCCAAATATTACAAGGGGATAAAAAATATAAAATTGAAAATATACAATGTGAAAATTAGGATCACCTCAACCGGATAGAATCATCTCTCCCACAAACAAACTATACAAATGAAACAAAGTATTAGTAAACCAATCAAAATTATAGAAAATGTAAACGTAGATCCTTAAGAGTAATTTAGGTGGATAATTAATTAAATAATTATGAGTTATTTATAGGAAAAAATGTGACCGTTGGAATAGAAAACCGATGGTTGGGGATATTAACCTGACGGTTGGGAATAATAACTTTTCCCTTAAGATAGTAATTTAACCTCAAAATAATATAAATTGTATATTAAAAATTAAAATTGGGAATGTTATAAAATTATTTTTCTAAATTAATTTAAAATTTGAAATCTTCATGTTAAAATTTTCTAAGGTTTTTTTTATTAATTTTCTAAAATACTTCAATTTTTAGGTGAATAGTAATAATACAACTTTTTTTATAATTTATGTATCTTAAATTACATCATTCTTGATGAAATAATGAACAAAAAATTTATATAAATTGAGGTTAGGACAAAAATTATTTAATTTCATAAGTTATTCTTCACAATATTTTATACTTAATTTACAAAAATAAAATTCATTTTCCAAATCCTAAAGTTAAAAGTGTTCCCTTAAAATAATAAATTTTCTTCTTTTTTTCCACTTTACTTTTTAATAAACTATGTTTATTCAAATTATAGATGATTTTAATGTTCTAAAACCATTATATTATATTTATATATGATTTATATTTCCAAAAATTTAATATTACATGTTTTACCTTTGATATAATATTTTATTTAATATTTTATTCTAAAAATATCCCTTTCTTCAAGTGTGAACAACCCCTCTCCCTCCCATTGGAAAACCAATCCTCGATCACTTTCCAAATCCAAATATCTAATAAAATTCTACTACATTAAGTATATTAGTATATATAGGGATGTTCTTTATCCATCTAACTTGATTTATCAAAGGATTTTTGTGTTGTAAAGAAGAAGAAACACTGAGAAGAGGGTATATTCTCATCAATTATCCCTCAAACTCTCATATCCTCCTCTTTTCCTCCACATATTTCAAACCCAAATAATTTAAGTCTAATTAATTAGTATTTTAAAAATAAATTAATAATATTAAAATACTAAAATTATTATATTTATGACATATTAAACTTTCATACTTCCCCTTCCCACTCTTTTGACAATGTCCCTTTAATGGTCGATTAACTGCCAATGAGGAAATTTACAATTTGTTCCTTATCACCAATCCAATTGATAGTTATAAAAAATATTTTTGGTATATAAATTTTTAAATATATTTATTTTAATACTATTTAATTAATTATATTTCTATATATAAATTTCCATTAATAAAATAAAAAAAATAAAAGAAAAATGATAAATTTTTAAGGAAAACCAGATATCAAAATACTTCCGCATAAATAAATAAAATTATAAAATATAATCCAATTGTTATAATTGATAAATATTATCATCAATTAACATGATTCACTCCTGGTAATATGTTTTAATAAACCTAAGGTTATTATTTAGGAGGATGAAAAGCTAGAAATAATGCAGGATTTAAGGTAAGGTGATTATCGAAACCCACTCCCTTTCTATGAGTTATCCCTCTTTCACATCATTTTCATTTTGGATATTCCTATAATTTTAAATAAATATAATTTCACTATTATTAACTTTTATACAAGTTTCCACCTTGATTTATATTCCAAATACAAAGATTTTCCAAAAAAGAATTTCTTTCCAAAACATATATTTGATTGCTCTTGATTTGTTTCATATTCACTAAATAATTATTATATTTTTGCCAAATATGTTTTCCTTTATTTATTTGGGATCATAAAATTTATTATTTAAATCATGCTTCATGAAATCCTTATAAAACACATTTCATTTCATGGGTAATTTCATGAATATGATTATTATACATTTTATGAGGCATCAATGATTATGTGATTATTATGATTTATTGGGTGGGCCCAAAATTATATAGAATTACATTACATTGGTAAATATGATTTATCTCATGATATTATGTGAATTATGCATGAACATGATGCTGGGTTTTTTAACAATGAAGATTTTATGATTTATGCACATATGTTGTGCTTGAACATGATGCTATTTTTGTTCCCAACTATGTGTGGTATTTGACCACTATGAAATGATGTTTCCATTTTATAAATATCCCAAATTTTATGTCTTTATCAAATTTACCTCATAATGTTGATGATGATCCAATGATTATGATATGATGATATTTATTATTCTCACACATGTACTATTGATTCCTACAACTTATTCCCCCTTACTAGGCCTTTATCTCACTCCTTTCTTGGATGTTTATACTCACATGGTAACAAGTAATAAAGAGATTGTGGGAGATTTATAAGGATAAATAATATGAATGTAAATAAAGTTTATGTTTTATTATGTAAAAGTTTTGTATGATCCTATTTTTTTCAAGACACTAAAACTTTTGATCCTAGATGTTTATTGATGTTATGTCGTATGTCTTAGAAATGATGTAATATCCATGTAAGAAAAATTTGGGTCACTATAAAACCCCCAACCAAACATTAGTGAACTCACCAATACATGGATTTACATATGGATTTCCATGAGCATACAACCTCACCAGGTTCATCCATTATCATACATGTTCTACTCCTCTCAAGCCATGAAAATAAGGATCCTTGGCTAATAGTCCCACATGAAATCCATTAATCCCCATCGACCTTCAACAATCTCATGGATATCACTAAATTAAAAACCAAACCAGTTCCACATGTGAATAACTTGTGTCTCCTAAAACTCATTTAAATATAATGAGCATATACTCCCATACCACGTAATCCTTGAACCTGGCCTAAAATCCAATGAGTCTCACATCACTAAACTAGATTGAATATGATCCAGGATATATATACTCTTCACACTAAGAAAATTCCAGATTCTCTTATCCAAGGGATAAACATCCCGAGCATACTGAGGCCAACCATACTCTTAGCCATAATACAACAACATTGCAAGTCACAAGAATCTATCCAATCTATATCTGTATACTAAAATGTATTTATAATAGTAGGGATAGGTATCCAAATGGTCATACCCTTGAAACCATTATCAAAATAACAACACTCTAAGTGAATCGCATTCCTAAGATCCAACACTCAAGTTGCTTTTCTTATAAAACCCCAAGGACTAACCATGCTTTTTCCACAAAATCAATAGAACATCTTGTGCATCGATCTTGAACCCAAAGCATAGAAATATAATTTTATGCCTCTATGTAACAGACAAGTCCTTAGGATAACCCCTCACTCTTATGGCACCCTCATGTATCACAACTCACCGAATCACCAAAACATGAAGTCTCACCTTAAGGGTCTCCACTATAACACTCTAAATCTAGTAACCCCGATCTATTTTTTCATTTAATACACTGGAATAATAAATATGGGATCATATAACAATGTATTAAATTGTTTATTAGTATTGGGAGACTAGATACATACATTATTCTCAAATTATATTTTAAATCATGAAATCCAACAAAAAAACTCTAGTGAGAACTTTATTATTTCTTCTTTTAAATACCAAAAATAATTCATGGATCCTTTATTGGAATCATGGGGCAATAAAAACATAAAAAAAGGAATGATCATATAATAAGTAATGGAAATCATACAACAAAATCTATCAAAAAATGAATAAATCATGAATAATATTATAGAGATAAACAATAATCAAGTATAACATGTAACTCATATCATAAAAGAGAAATATATCCATGGATAAAATGTGAAAATAAATAATTGCATGGATAAAAATAATTGGGTTATTAACGATGGAATTTATAATGTCAAACATATTAATCCTAGTAGAAAGGCCTTTTACCAAGACAATATAAACATACTATCATGGTCTCATTCCAAAGAATCATAAATAATTGGCCAGGCATACACCAAATACCTAGGATAGTGAATCTCATGATACATACCAATGCATCAAGAAGTTATAATGGGCCCTAAATTTCACTTACTAAGTCCAATGAATTCACTATATTAAAAAGAGTTAATAATCAATACATTACATAATCAACGTAAATATCTTCATTTTAAAAACAATCATACAAAATGTCAATATTTCCCCCCCAAAAAAAATATAAAATCATAATCAAAAGATATCCAGAGTAACATAGTGGATGGTTTAATTAGAGTATATCCCTAGTAAAACATAATATTCTTCAAAGTATGTTAAAATATATTAAAATACTTTTAAAATATCATTGGAATATTTCTTGAGAAAAATAACATTTTCATTTTGAAATCACTTATTTAAAATCTAAAAATTTATGGAATATTAGGAAAATAATTTTCATTGAAAACAAACATGGAAAATTATAATGTAATATTTAATTAAAAGAGTATTAATGATAGTGGGAAGAGGAATTCATGCAATTTATGTTAGAAAACAATCTTTTTTACTCTTTGTAAAGATATATAAAATGTGCCATATAGGAAATGTTAGAAATATTATATTTAAAAAATGTATAGATAAAGTCTAATATAGATGAAAATATCCTTAAAAATCATTTAAATTAAAATGAGAAAATTATTGATACATTTTTAGAAAACATATACATGGAATAAAAAGTTCATCAACCAAAGAAGAAATAAGGTTGACTTTTCATAAAAAAAACATTTTATCAATCGTATTAAGTGAAAAAGAGAGGGAAATTAAAGGAAAAAATGTAAGCTTTATATATAATCATTTAATAAGAAAATAAATTGAATTTAAAATAGAAAGATCATATAATTTTGTTCAATATAAATTTAAACAAAATTAATCCCAAATAAAAATGAGATTATATAGTAAACCATTACCATTTTTGTACATTTTGAATCAAAACACCCTTGAAAGAAATAAATTGAAATGAAAATTTAAATATCATGAATATAAATATATTCATGATATAAAATATCAAAGGTGTGGTATAAAAACTAGACAAAAGAAACAATATTTGAATATAGAATATGTCTCAAAAAATGAAAAGTGAGATGAGAAACCCATACAATGTTTCTAACATTGAAGTGATAATTAATCAATGATGTGATTATGTGTAAAAAATTTAAATCCACATAAAAATTTTGAAAATAAAATATAAAATAATATTAGTTTATTATACACATAATATTTGCATAATATAGACAATTAATAATTAATATAACCTAATGAAATGAAATTTAGTTAAGAAACCCCTTACCTCGAGTCCAACTCACCACATATGAAATTTATCTCCAATATAATAAACCTATATTAATTTTATACTTAATTAAGAATATTTTCAGGTGAATTAACTTATTTTTAACCATTTTTTGCTTATTAAAATGCCTTGTATATTTATTAAATTAGTTAATGTCATGTCATATGTCTTGAGGAAGTTCTATTCATAATCCTAAAACAACTTCGGTAGGTTGATCATGGTCAAAGTGGTCACGGATCCATCATTTACAAAATTTTAAAATGAATTATTTTTAATTTTTATACAATAAATAAAAATTTATAATCATACATTAATGACAATTATAAAAAACAAAACAAATCACCTCGTGGAGATGGTTTTCCACATGTATGCATGAGAAATGTTATAATTTTTAGTGGGTGCAAGGGTAAGATGGTAAGTAATATATTATATTTTCATAATCATAATAATTAAATTAATGTCATATATATTAATTAGATTAATCTTTATAACTATCCAAGTAAAGTGGTGATGAAAAACGAATTACATTACTATGTGGAGATGGTAGGTTATACGTACTCATGAGTGATGTTTTCATTTTCCATAGGTTAGAAAGGAGATGAATAAGGTTTATGTCACCAAAATAATAAAACTGTAGTATATATAAGATACTGATGTTATTATATGACTGTGGTTTTAGAATATTTTATTGATACTTTAGATGAAATTAAATGAAAACACTCAGTTAAGAGTATAGCTCTTATTTAGAAAAGCACATATGGATTACACATTAAGCCTTATAGGACGGTCCTTTGATGAGACCAGAGCTTCTAGGTCATGAAGAGGAGTGTTGTGAATGGATTTGGGTAGGTTTTAGTAGATATAAATGGCTCATTAATTGTGAATAAGAGATGAGGGATAATGTCCTTTTATAAGTGAGGGGAGTGGAACCATTGGAATTACTTAAAAGTATTAAATTAATATAGACTAATTTTCATGTAAAATTAGAAGTAAATTGATTTATTATGAATATAGGATGAATATAATTCTAAATAATCCCATATTCTAAAATTTATACATGTTTGGGTGATATTATAATACTTAACTCTTAGTTTTAACTCCCTATTAACCCCATTTAACAATTACATTGATAATAATACTTTTACATATTAGGGGTAAATAATGTTATTATAAAATAAAAAGTGACCCATAAGTTGATATGGTTGATATGATTGAAAATATACAATTAAATTAGATAATGATAACTTTTTTATGAATTTAAAATCATTTAATTAAAAATTATTTAACATAAATACCATTAAATTAATTTTTAGTACTATTCTTATAATTATCTTTAAAAAAACTAAATAAAACAATGTAGTTAAAATATAAAAGTTCAAATTATCAATAATAAATTTATTTACCTAGAAAATTAGTTAAACACCACAACTCACGCAAAAAAATTATTAATTTTAATTTTTTTAAAATCATTTATTTTATTTTTATACTTCTTGCACATGCACTATGTTGACATTACATAAGCAATTAAGGTAATTATTCCATCACTAAAAATTAAAAGTAAGACACCATAACAAAATTAATTATTCATATTTAAAATAATATTTAATAAGAACTTGTAAAAAAAATTTATCCCTACCAAAAAATATTATAGATATTAAAATTAAAGAGAGATAGATTTTTAAATTTTCCTTTACTTGTAATAATATAAAGGTATTTATTAATGAAAAATAGAACAAAAATGAAATATATTCAAATTTATGATGTATATGGATGAATTAATTTAATCAAATTAAATAAACTCTAGTTTTGTATAAACTTTTAAAGCCTTACCGCATTATTTTAAATAATAATAACTAGATTTACCCTTTACCATGGAGAAAAATATATAACATGGTTACTATTCATAATGAAAAAAATAAAAGCAACGTATTTTCCAAATTTAAAAATAGTGATTAAAAATATGAAATTCATTTTTCCAGATTCAATATCTAGATGTGGAAGATACCAATTTTAATATAAATTCATAAAACATAATGAAATAAAAATTTAAAAAAAAATTAATTTTGAAGCATAAAAATGAACTTATACCAAAATCAAAAATTATATTTATTCCTATAGAATTATTTAGATTATTTTAAATAAAATTAATCTTATTTTACTTTAAAACTAAACTTTAAATAGAATTATTATTTTAAATTCCTTGATTTAAAGAAAATAAATGCCATTTTTACAAAAATCTCTATTTTCACTATTCACTGAAAAATAAATATGTTTAGAAAAATCCAAAAAAGAATTCCCTATGCTAATATTGAAATGTTTATTTAAAAAATGATAATAATTTTTTCAAATTATATTTTTAAAATTATAATAAATTAATTAAGATACTCATGGATAAAATATACTAAAAACCATTTTTGAAGAAAACATATTTTTGAAACATAAAATCACTTTACTAAAAAGTAAGTACTTATCTATTATAAATTAATTAAAAAAATTAAATTATTAAAAAAAATTATATTTATTTATACTAAAATGGTTATTACTATTCATACATTCTGATTTACTGGCCTAGTTATAATAATCACATTTAAATATTAATATTTTTATAGTATATCAAAGTTATCTTAAAGTTCAATGATGTGTGTTAAGAAAGCTATAATGAATACTATTATTTTAAACAAAATTTATGTATTTCTAATTCTAGGGTCTCTCGACCATCCAAAAAATCCATGTATAACAGAAGGTCACAGCTCATAGGACACCATCCACACTCCCATCTCGAACAAATCATGACATCCAATTTTCCTAACCACACACTCCAGGATCTCATACATGTGGAACCCATCATGCCACTTATTCCAAGTTATCTACCTACTAGGGAATATATTCTCACAATAAATTCATATATATGAATTCCCCCTCTAGAATCACAACTCATAAAATATGATATATTTAAATATATAAACACACACATACTTAACAACATCATCCTAGACCATCCATATCAAGGGAAACATAATCACCAACTCAATTAAGTAGAATTCCATTCTAAGATATATGGAAAAAACAATAGGTTTTTATTGTTACTTTAAAAAACCAAACATAAATAAAGACACCCACTATAGGTTTCTCACTAAGGCATCATGCACCTTACTAACCTACTAGGTTCATCACACCCCTATGCACATGAACTATTACATCATCATCAAGCACCACACCATGGATCCACATGACATGTAATTTGAAGGAAATACATATACATGTTTCCCTAGAAGTGTATAATGGAACCAATTACTTATAAGGTAAAATATCAAATGAGAAGTTACTGACACATTAAATAATTGAGCCTCTCGTTAACAATACAATCACACACTAACAGGCCTATAAGTCATGTGAATCCCACATGTTGGGAATGCTGCATATAGATTCCTCTTACCTCCATGGTCCAAGATCAAAAATCTAATTACTAGATTCTTACCTATGGGCTAAGATCCATAAATCCAATAAATCATAAATCCAAATTTGATGTGCGCCACATGAGCTAAAAATCATATAATTTTAACATCACATACCAATAACATCAATACCAATCCCCTATTAACCTTGAATTACTACTAGAACAAATGTTCATGATGCACTAGCCTAGTATGCATCACATGCTCTGACACATTCCTATGTATCATAGATACCATATCTAAAATAGTAAGATAAATTGAAAATAAAAGATCTAATACCATGTTATAACATATTGGTATGGTACCCACATGAATGGTTCCCTGACTCAGTTCATCATGTAACCTCAGGAATGCCTCCTCATATGATAGAGGTTGCTAACTATTAGTGAGGGTTTAAGGAGGAGTTGTGGGTAGACTGTATCCCCGATATTAGTGTGTAAAATAATGATAAAAAATAAGAAACATATTTTAATGAATTGATTAACTAGGAACTTCCTAGATAGCATATGTTTGAGCCACCCCAACCCCAAGCCTGCCTCTATAGGCCACAGGATGGTAAAAAGTGCTAAGAAGTCATAACGCAAATGAGAGCCCCTTTCCATTTGTACATGTATGTACACCCCCAAATATCTCCATGAAATAGTGAAGAGGAATAATAAAAATGTCTTTAACATCTAGATTAAAACCATTCTGGCAATAACCACTAGGTAATACAACTACTGTAAAATAGAAAACAACCAAAGTGTAAAGGGGAAAAATACATGCCCAACCAGAAATGAAGACAATAACTCGAATATAAAATAATTGAGAGATCTTGGATCCAAATATCTAATCCCAACCATTGTACATGGTCTATTCACCTAAGTATCCCCATGATACACCAAAATAACCATTGATCTATTCGTCATCTGCATACGACACGACATGTGCATGAAAATCCCATGCAGAGGTGAGTATATACCTACCAAGTCAGATGCCATTAAAATTGAAAGAGAGAAATAGAAATATATGAAATAAGTAGTCATATTAACCCAAAAATTAAACCCAAACCCAAACACACACACACACATATATATATTCTTATAAAATAATTCTAGATGAGACAGAAAGGGGACCTCTATCTCATAGAACTACGTAGGTCGATAAGTCTTACAAAAACTCTAAAGGGTCTATATCTGATGTCCAGTATCTCATGTATCCATTAGGTAACTATGTGGAAGACCCAAACCTAACCACTATACCATATATTCTAGGGGGAACAATCTCTAATAGGGGCCCACACCTTAGTGCGTTAGAGTGGTGCCACTCAGAAGGTAGAGGACCCATGCCCTAGTCCACTAGGGGGTGCCACTTAGTTGGTAGAGGAACCATGCCCTATTCCCTTAGGGTGATCCCACTCAGTAATTAGATTAACCACTCCCTAGTCCATCAGGGGGTTCCAATCAGTAGGTATATAAACCACTCCCTAGTTTTTTAGGGGGTGAAACTTAGTAGGTAGATGACCCAAAACCTAGTATGTCAAGGGGTGCCACTCTATAGGTAGAGGAACCATACTATAATCCATAAGGGTGTTCCAATAAATAGGTAGAGTACCCACACCCTAATCCATTAGGGGGTTCCACTCAAACTAGTTCAGGTAGTATGGGGGACCCCCACCCTGATGCAATAGTGGGGTCACCTACCTTGACCTCTCTCTAATGATCTGATTGATTACTATCATTTTCAAGATTCACCTAAAGGAGTTTTAGGATCATAAAATTCTACATTATATATTGAAATCCATTATGAATTATTCCATCACATTCTATGTATAAAAATTCTCAAGTAGGATACTCATGGTCCAACACTTCATGTTCAGATAAAGGAGATATGCAAGGTGGAAGTTTCTTAAGGGGCAGAGGGTACAAGATGTGTATAGGGTCCACACGACATGTGGTCCCGCTCTAGTGAATGGATGTGTTCTATTATGGACATGTATTGGAGACCATTTCATAGTACATAGTGTGTAAAGTTCCCACACAACACATTTTAGCCACCTGAGGCATGTCAATGTGCTCATGGTCATGCCCATGTTCATCGGACCATGCACATGTACTAGGTCGTGGCTGGGTACTGGCCCATACTTGTTTACTCTCATAGTACATAGTGTGTTCTCCAATATAGGATCTTTCATATGTGAATATAGAACAAATATTATCTACTATAAGAGGGTGACATTTCATGTGGTCCTAACTACACAGTGGGTGATACTTATCTTCCCTGAAACCCTAGCCGTTGTAGCTGGGTGGGGCTACATGGAATGTGTTCTTCAACTACACATTTTATAGTCAAATTTTTAATATAATGTATGTTTATTTATGTTTTTCTCTATATCTAATACCACCATCATGAATCTCATTGTTTTATCACCTATACCTGGTGGGGTTTCCCTTCATCCATTGAATCTAGCCCTCTAGTGGCCACAAATTGGAAACCAATCATTCACATGAAGCCTGCATGTCGTCTGCTGTCTGATCCCATGGATGCTTTGGATCTAGAATCCCTATAGAATCACAAAAAAAATATGATCCATCTAGATCAGTCCTAATACTCCTCTATTTTCTAATACACTCATCACATGTACAACTTCTACGAATTTAGGGGTTTGATCATGCTCAAACCCATCCCAACAAAGTCGAACTGGGATCCCATAGGCCAATAGTGAAGAAAAAAAAAGAATATCGGGGGATGAATCATATAAAAAATTGAATATATAATTCTAAAATAGTTCTTGGAAAACGATCATAAATTTAGGATTACAAGGGGTGACAACACTTGAAAAAAAGGAAGAAATATATTGGATCAATATAATCAATAAATTACATGGATCATGTGAAGAAAAATTATTAAATTTCAAAAGAGGATAAAATCCATGCTTAAAATTTTAATTAAAAGGAAAAAACTACAATTAATGAGACCTACCTTGACTGTAGATAAATCATTGGAGAAGAAGCATTCACTAGAGATGGGGATGATCCTCTATGTTTTCTACTTGTCGGTCCGCCTCGATATGATTATTGTTCATCATTAGATCTTGATCCTCCAACAAAGAACACTATAATACTCATTTGAAATAAAAATAGGGTTATGTTCCTACACCTGACATTTTTTCATAAGATTTTATTTATATAGGTTTTAGATTATGTCATTTAAAATAAAATAAATAAATTCTATTATTTATTTTAATTAATTGCACCACCAACAACTTCCTCATTCAAATGTTCAGTGCTGAACAACTTTTGTTTATGCCCTAGGTAAAACCCACATTTCAGATTAAAATTTGGTATCAAAATGTCAATCTAAGGATCCATTTGGGAGATATTAGACTTTTTAAATAATCTTTCATCCACATGATATTAATTTATTTCATATTTTTATAATATCAATTTTTGGCTCATCGGGCCTCAGAATATCATGTAGTCTCAGCACTTGGATTTGAAAATATTTCATAATATATTTCAAATTATTATAATAAAAAAATAGTATCACTAAATTATTCCCTCCATTATGTAATTTCAACCCCAAATAGATAAAGATAAAGAAAAATATGGGGATACTGAGCCTATATTTGGCTCTCCCACTTCCAAGAACTCTCATACATTATCCTATTATACAACAATGCATGAACTATGGGAATAGCCCATACTTGAAGGATTTTATCTTGTTAATCCTTGATGACCACTATATAATTTGTGAAGGTGTATCCATTCTCAAAGTTCAACTCACCCAATTCAATGATGTGTGGAGGATCATTCACGTATCTCCTCAGCTGCGACGCATGGAAGATATCATAAACCTGCTCCAATGGTGGGGGTAAGGCTAGGTGGAAAGAAACCTAACTACCCTATGTAGGATCTAGAATTACATGATGATTCTCAAGGATAAATTTTCCCCCAAACCAAACCTCTATAATCCTCAGTGTGGGGAGATTCTCAAAAAACATGGTATCCCTGCTCAAACTAAAAGGTTCTACAACCTTTATTTTTGTAATATTTCAGTTAGTTTTGGGATGTCCTCATCCACTTGAGTATCACCTAGACCTTCTCCATCATCACCTTTACCATATATGGCCCAACAAGAGATGCCTCACCATTCTCATTCAAACATAGGGATGACCTACATGGTCTCTCATACAAGGCCTCAAAAGGTTCTATGCCAATATTTTACTGATATAAGTTATTATAAAAAAACTTCTACCGATGGAATGTGATCCTCACAACCCCTATAAAAATATAACACATAAGCTCTGAACATATACTCTAACACCTAGATAGTGTGCTCAGTCTTTCAATTCATTTGGGGGTAAAATTATATACTCATTCATTACTGGAACTTGAATGGATCATGTAGGACTTTCCACAATCATGATGTTAACTCTACATCATGGTTGGGGATAATCAACTGGGGTACCCCATAGAGCCGGATGATATCATGCATGTACAGATGTCCTAGACTCTCTTTTGAACTATGCTCCATGATAGAATGGAAGTGTGATTGCTTCGTAAGTTGGTCAATAATCACATAGATGGAATCATAGATTCTCATTGTCCATGGAATCCCTGTCACAAATTCTTTGGATATGTCATCCAATATACACTCCAAGATCTCAAGAGGATATATCAAACGTATTGGAATCTGGTTCTCAACCTTCACCAACTGACATGTGATATACTGAGATATGAACTCAATAACACTCCGCCTCATTCCATCCCACTAAAACATCCACTGAAGTTTCATATACATATTTTCTATGCTCGGATGTTCAACCAAAGGGGAAGTGTGAAACTACTTCATCACCTCCTCTCACATCATGACCAGAACCATCACCTATCCCCAGGATGACATCTTCCCCTCCTTCAAAAAATCCATTTGGTGAATTTGTTGAAGATATATGATCACTAAGAACCTTAGATTCAATGTCTCCTAATTGATCCTCCCTCACATGTTGGAGAAGTGAAGGAGTCAACATCATTGACTAAAGAAAATCCGCACCCCTCTCATCCAAAAGGGTTAGATATAAATAAAACAACTATTCATAAGCCTCTACCACCAACCCAGAATAGGATGTCCTAATTTGTAAGAGAATCTACAGCCAAATTTCATTTCCCATGAGTATAGGTCATATCTAATTCATAATCCTACAGAAACATGAACAAGTGCCTATGAATCAGGTTTTGATCTCTCTATGTGATGATATAACTGATACTCGGATGGTTTGAGTACAAAAAAAAGGGCTCTCTTAGAAGATAGTGCCTCCACCTCTCCTGTTCTAATAATACCACTGCCAAATATAGGTCATGAGTTGTGTATTTATGATCACGGGGTCTCAACTACCTCAACCCATATGTGATCAGTAACTACCTGCACATCAATTTGAATATTATCCTAGCTCCATAGGCATTTCAATACACTATGTACTACATACCCTCCTCAATTAGTCTCAACAAAAGAATACTAGTCAACCTCAGCCTCAACTGCTTGAAGGATATTTGACATTTTCTGATCTAGGTAAAAAGATATCATTTTTTTATCCGGGTGGTCAACGAGGCTTCCATCATGGATAAGTCTTCCATGAACCTCCTATAGTACCCCACCAAGCAAAGAAAAGTCCACACCTCTGATATGCTCTTGAGTGACTCCCAAAAAATCACCTCACCAATATTCAATTGGTCAATAAATAATTTATGCTTAGAAACAAGATTCCACAAAAATTAAACCTCATTGATCTAGAATAGGCACTTCAAGACCTTACCATAAAGATGGAACTCCTAGAGTAAGTCTAGGACCATCCTCAAGTTCTCTATAAGATCCTTTGATACAAAGTATATGAGTATGTTATCAATGAAGACCACCACAAATTGATCCAAGTATGTATGGAATATTTGATTAATCAAATACATGAACATAGTGGGGGAATTTTTCTCACCAAAATTCATCAATAAGAACCCATAGGGTTTATAAATACATCAAAATGATAGCTTTAGAACATCAACCTTGAGAACCTCAACTTGTGGTATCTAGATTTGATATTAATCTTTAAGAACTAACAGACACCTCACAACTGATCAAATTTGTCATAAATCCTTAGTATTTTTTACTATTTCTTAATTGTTACCAGATTTAGGAGATGACAATCCACATAAATCCTCAATCTCCCATTCTCCTTTTTACAAACAAAATTGAAGTTTCCTAGGGAAAACACTGGGTTTAATAAAAAACTTTTTTTAAGATACTCTGACTATATCCTCATCTCCCTGAGTTTGGTAAGGTATATATGATATGAAAAAAAAAATATTATCATGTTCATGGAGTGAAATTCAAAACAAAATTCCATCTCCCACATGATAGGTAGTCCTAGAACATCCTTGGGGAAGATGTCCATAAATTCCTCCACTATCAGAGGAAACCAGATGACCAAAAATCCCACTACACACATGGATAATCTTTCAAAAATATGGGTGATGGGATATAGCCTCATCCTTTCAATACCCACTCACTCATCCATGATATCTCTCTCTCCTATAAAAAATAATCTTTCATCAACTATCTAAAGTAATTTAACCCACCTGCAATGACAGTCGATCTGGGATTGAACTATGGGAAACTACTATATAACTATGATTATTTCATAAGGTTTCATCATTATGACCAAAATGTCCCATGTAAAACCATCCCCAAAAAATATAATCTTACACTTTTGACATATAAGTGATATCAAATAATCACACCCAGTTGAAACCAAAAGAAAACTTTATTATTCTAGGGTTTCAAAGGGGATCTCTAGATCGCACATAGGGGATAAAAAATGAAGTATTCACTTGAAAATATGTCTAAAAGTACTAGAGAAAGTAATTAATTAACAAATATCGTACCTCAAATCACCTTGTGATTTACCGATTCATAAGCATTCATGGCCTACATCTACTTGTGGCCCTGACCGCTAGGTCCCTAATCCTGGCGTGGACTGCTTAGTGGTGGAAGAGGAAGTAGCTCATAGAGTTTACCTCCAACATTATCACCTACTCCTAAAGCCCCTTCCACTCCTATTCCAGATTCCCCTCCCTAGGGTACACCCTGACCATGCCTGGGAAAAACCTGATCATAGAGCTTCCTTATCCATGGAAGTATATCCACTGCCTACCCACCCTCATTTAAAAATAAATTCAGGAAATCGAATTCCATGTGACAAAGACCATCACCTACATAGTATCATGACTATTAAACCTGACTTAGTTGTTTGCGTGGACCCTGTATTGTATGTTCAGTTGATTGAGACTGACCATGAGAATACCTCTTGCACCAAGAACCTAATGAATGGTTATTACTAGTTAATATAGATAACTCAACCCCATGATTCCCACTTCTAGCTCTATTTTCATGACGTCCCTTAGGTAGAATAATCTCCATCACTCGTTCCCACTCAAACAATCCATCATAGGTTTCCAGGTAAAGGGGAACTACACTAGCATGAATGTATCTACATATAATTTTCTATAACTTCCATACTTGAGAGTAACCATCCTAAACCATGTTGAGTGAGTACTGTGTAAGGTTAGTGAACCTCATAAAATATATAGAAACCTTCATACTACCCAATTACAACTATAGAAGCTTCTGAATATGAATTGAGTGGAAGCACAATGGATGATACTCCTCATAAAATAATTATAGGAATTCAGTCCATGAGAGTGAAAACTCATCATGAATCTATATGAATAAACTCCACCATCACCCTAATACTCTATGGAAAATACTGAATACCAATGAAACCATCTAATTAATAAGGGTCTGTACATGCTTGAAGATTCAAATCACCAACTCAAGTCAATCCTCCATTGTTAGAGCATCTGGTTCACCATGAACCTTAGTGGACTCTATCACTGGAACTCGTGTAGTGCACTATGTATGTACACATCCTCATCCTACCTTACTGGTAAAATCTACTTCATGATAGGAAGAGGGTATGATACATGCTATCCAAGAGTAAATATCTCATAATATGGTCTAAGAACTAAGGTCTCATCACCCATCCAATCAACATTACATTCATGAATTAGAAACCAAGATGGATGCCTTCATGGTGGTATCTTGTAAGAGATAAATATGTACCACTATAATATGAGAATATAAATATATATATATATATATATATATTACTGAATAAGGATAGTCATTTTAATATATGTTATATGATGCATATACTTATTTCCTTTCAACTAATGAATCAGTATACCAAGTTGATAATAAGGTAGTTAGAATATTTGTGTATGGATATGTCGGCTTACATGAAAAAAAATGTTTCCCTAGACTAAAAGATTCACTCAAGACACTTTGACATTGTTTCTATATGCTTCCATCCAATCCTCAACACAATTTTTTCTCTATATCCAACTGAGGATGAACAAACTTTGATACCACACTGTAATGACCCCACCCATCGGGTCTCGTCTGGCTAGTGGAAGGACGAGCCACAAAAACCCCAAGCCTACCACCATAGGCTAGGAGATGTTGAAAATAACTGAGAAGGTGTAACATAAATGGGAAGACTTTTCCTAGTGTACCTATATTCAAGCACCCAACAGTCTCCATGAAACAATGTAGAGGAATTATAAAAATGGTTGTAACAACTAGAGTAAAAATGTGCTTGTAATAACATATGGGGAATAAAATCAGAGTACAACAAAAAAACAAATTGTAAGGGTTAAAAATAAATTCCCAATTATAAATGAAGTCCCAAATTGACAATAACAGTAATAGAAAATAGTTTAGAGATCCTGAATCTTTATCTCCAAGCCTGAACAATATATTAGGTCTATGCACATGAGTATCCCTATGATCGACTAAAATCACTGTCGATATGTCCGCCAACTATATAAATCACATCATTAATAGGAAAATAACATGAAAGGGTGGGTATATACATACCAATTAGGAAAACTCAAAAATAAAAGAGGGGAAATATAGGGTTATGATAGAATTAGTCATCTCAACTCCATGAAAGAGGAAAATAAAACCAAACTATATATATATATATTCTCATGAAAGAAACCTAGATGATAGAGAAAGAATATATCCATATCATAACCTATCCCAGGTCTGTGAGTTTTCTAACAGTTCCAAAGGGTCCATATCTGATTCCCAACATCTCATGAATCCATCGAAGTAACCATGTGGAGGACCCACAACTTGCCACTATGCTACAAAGTCAAGGGGTGAAAGACGTTAATAGAGGTCCCACGCCCTAGTGTGTCGGGGGGTGACACTCAAAAGGTAGAGTACCCAAAAATTATTATATCAGAGGCTTCCACTCAGTAGGTAGAGGACCCACACTATAGTCTATGGGTTGGGGGTTAAAATTAGAAAGTTGAGGAATTTCACCCTAGTATGTCGGGGGGTTCTACTTAGTAGGTAGAGAAACCATTTTCTAGTCTGTCAATGGTTCCACTCAATAGGTAGATGACCCACACCGAAATCCATCAAGGGGTGCCACTTAGTAGGTATAGGACTAACACCCTAATCCATCGAGGGGTTCCAATCAAACCAGTGCAAGGTGTATGGGGGACCCACACCCTAATCCAATTATGGGTCTCTAACCCTGACCTCTCTTTAATGATCTCGCATGATCTATGCCATTTTCAAGCATCAAATAAAGAAGAGTTCACTCAGAACATTCCATGTCATATCTCAAAATCCACTACAAAGGATACCATCACATTCTATGTAGAAAAATGCTCAGTATATACTACTAAAAGTAAAAAATTTAGTTCTAGATTAAATAGAAATACAAGGTGGATGTTTCTCAAAGGGGGATACCCAACATGTATGGGGTCTGCACGATGTGTTTTCCAGCTTTGAAAACTGGATATGTTCTCCTATATACATGGCTTGGAGTCCATGTCACATTAAACAATGTGTAAGGGGTTGAAAGATATGTCTCAACACTTGGGGAATGTATGTGTGCTTCTAGCTATGCCCATGTTTTTCAAACTGTACCTGTGTACCTAGTTGTGTTCGTGGTCATTCCTTGGTATCGTCTCATACCTGTGTAATGACAAATAAAATGGTGTGTTATCCCACATTAGATCTCAGAAATGTGTACTTATCACATGGATCAGACACCTAGAGAGGGTCACATGACAATTGTTCCTAGAAACATGACATGTGATACTTATCTTCCCTAAAATGACAGCTGGCACAGTTGTGTGGGGCTACAAGGTGTGTGTTTTTTGACTGCTTTTTGTGTAGTCATTTTTGAGAAAGTTTAGCTATTTATGTAGTTCTCCAGAACCACACTTTCCAGTGTGAATCCCACCATTTTACTACCTATAAATGATAGGGTTTTCCTTTAGTTTTTGAAATTTATCCCTCCAGTTTCTGAAAATTGAAAACTGGTCATTCACACGAATCACACGCCCCATCTTCCACCTGATCCCATTGTTGCTTCAAATCCTGGATCCACAGAGATTCATCAAAAACATATGATCCATCTTTATCCATCCTTGATTTTTTAATCTATTCATTTTATGAAAAACTACCATGAATTTGTGGGTTTGATCATACTCAAACAAACCTCAGAAAATTCAAATCAAAACCCTCTAGGCCATCGATGAAGAATGATAAGAATCGTGGGAGTTGAATCACATAAACAAAGTAAATATTTCATTGACCAAGAATTCTTGGAAAATGACCATAAATCTTGGATTAACCGAGGTGATAACATGTGAAAGAGGGGAAGAATTATACTAGATCAAGATAATCAATAAATTTCAAGGCTTATATGAAAAACAATTATTTCATATCAAAAGTAGATAAAACATATTATTTAAATTTCAATAAAATAGGATAAATCCAAGATTTAAAATCCCTACCTTGATTATGGGTTGATCATTGGTCATGAATACATTTTCTAGTGATGGGTATGATCCACTATGTTCACTTCTTTTCGATAAACCTCGATCCAATTTTTTTTCATCATATAATCTCGATCCTCTATTGAAGAAAAATTTGAACCACTTCTCAAATCCTCCCAGTGTTATTCAGGTAACCCTCGGTATTTTTCATAAGTGGTTATTTATATAGTATTTATATTAGGTCATTTAAAATAAATAAATAAATTTAATTATTTATTTTAATTAAAATCACCCCAAACAACTAGCTTATCTGAACTTCCAACACTGACCAACTTTAAGACACACCTAGGGTAAACCCCACATTTTGGATTCAACAGTGGTTTTAAATTTCCAATCCAAGGATTTTTTTGGGATTAATTCTTGTTTTTAAAGAAAAATTCATGCATGTGATATAAATATATTTAATATTTCTATAATATCAATTTCGATCTCATCGGGCATCGAATTCTCACACCATCTCAGTGATTCACTCTGAAAATATTTCTTAATATATTTAAAAGTACTATAAGGAAGAAACAAGGTCATTAGACATAAATATCAGAGTATATACAATAATAATGATAAATTTGAAACATAATTATCATTAGGTTTGACTGGTTGAATCCTAGGGGTGAAATTGTCATCACATAAAAATAGTTGTAATAACAATATTGATCTCCAAGTCTAAATTATTGGATCATAGACATGGTAGGAATCCAAGGTACCCATGGTGCCCAGGGCATCCCAAATAGACCTGAGGTTGAATCTTAGCATATTGAGCATTCTTCATATGGTTCAACAACTAGATCCAAAGATACACACCAAGCATCCATGACAACATCATCCCATCTAAGTCGTATCATAATAGTATCACACGAGAATCAATAGCTGAGTCACATGAAGAACATATGGGAATCCACCATTTCACCATAATATTATTTAAGGATCATAATCTAAATCCTAGGAAGTATGTTTGGGAATCCTAAATGCGTCAAAATAAATAACTAAATCAAAAATAAAAGTTTAGGGTTGTACGAATTCCAAAACCCATAACTATTGTCCCGAACCCTATAATATTACATGTTTGGATTAGGTTTTAAGGTGACACCTACTACCCTCTCTTCCTAATCCCAAGAACACCATCTTAGGGTTGGTCTAACACTTTGGAAACCTACTAGGGTCCCCTAAGTCCCATTTAAGTAAAGGTACAATACTTATGGTTCTCTAAGTTTATATGAGGAAGGGGTGTCCTACTAGGGGTCCCATTTCGAACATGTTATCACTATGTTTTGAACCTATAACTTGGGGTAACACATCAAAAAACTCAATCTATAACATCAAACAACCTAAAAAGAGTAATGGTTAAATCCATATAGACAGCACAATAGATATGGTATATTTCCCATCTTAATTATTCTGATCATTATAAGCATGTCAACTTTCTCAACCTAGCCCAAAGAGACAAATTGATGCAAAGTGTATGAAGGTACTCAAACAACCTACTTGGGCCACTAAACTAATGTCAAAACATTATTATACATAGAGGTGTAAAAAGGAACCCACATAAGTCCACTAAGTCAAATTCACCTCATTCACACCCCTCAAGGGTCTAAATATCATAGGGTATACCAAAAAACACATGACCTCAACCATTAGTGGATGAGGTGATCAAGGTAGTTAATAATGGAAAACAAGGCATTGACACTTAGTTCCCTCTATCATGTGTCACTTCATTTAAATTATCAATTTCAATTTAATTTATGGACTCAAATAATTAATCTAGTGGGTTATTACCCTCTGACGAATGATGATTCATCACATGCATCATAAGTAACTCACATTAATACACAAGGAAAGTATTAAGGACCACTTACCTCATTTAAATATTTCCCAATTTTTAAACCGTAGTCATATAGATTTTCCAAGGCCTATATAGCCTCACATTTTCTTGTTAAACCATAACAAGCTCCTAAATCATGCCCAAAATCATTAATTAATAAATTATGACCATTTAATTAATTTAAAAAATTCACTTCAGTTATGAATAATTCTCATTAACTCCCTAGGAATCCAACTCTTACCACTCCCTCGAGCAATGAGGTACCATGTGCCCTTAACACACACCCAAACCCAAACTTGACCCATGTCCCAACCTATAATAGCAAACAATTTAAAAATTTTATTTAATATAAGTAAAAAACAATAATAAATTCAACCCAATCATTAAAATAGAAAATAGTGACATGTTGATAATATCTCAGGATACCATATTCTTAGAATGAATGAAATCCCTAAGATAATTGTATGATTCCACCATTATCTATTAGATTATACAAAAAAACCCTAAACTCAAAATACAAAATCTAGAGGGAAGAAAGGTAAAACAAGAACATAGGCTATCATAGGTTTAGACTCACATTAAATCACCAAAGAACGAACCCAAAGTTTCCCCAATCTAAGGTGGAAAAAATAAGGGATGAGGGCTGAATGTGGATATGCATGAACATGAGGGGGAGGGAAGAAAATAGGGGATTTTATATTATTAATTCACATGGGGAAAATGGTAAGTCATCCCTTTTGAAGGGATACACAATTTGGCTATATGGTTTACCAAACCACGGGCCAACACTATGGTATGAACTATCTAGGTAAATCCCTATCACATGGTTAGTCCAAATGGTTTACTAAACCATTATTTAACCATGTGAATTATCACATTCTATGTATGTAATGTTTCTCATGGTTTTTCTGCAACCGTTCACCAAGCCCTAAGTCCTACACAATCCAAAAAATTTCCCTTGGAATCCACATGGTTTTCCCAATTTCAAGACCCAACCATGCCAAACAATTGTATTATATAGTAATTGAACTATTTACCTCCTCACACTTGGGGTTATACATGCTTTATCCTAAACCATGCACACCAAATCATGCACCATAGTAAAAAACCTACAGGAAACTGAAACATAACTAAATGCTTTTGAGACTCACCCAAGAACCAGAGGAACCTCTTAGGCCACAAACCACCTCAAATAACATCATATAGGGATTCTCAAACTCTCATATTATTGATTCATAACATAGTTCAAAAAATAATCATTCAATAAAACCTGAAAATTGAAATTCATTATGCGATTTTCATGCCCATAAAAATAAGATGCATTACAAATCAGTTCCTTGGTTTCTCTTAATGTCATTTGGTCTTTTGTTTTATAGATATGTTGGCGTATGTTTACTTATTTAAGTTGGATTATGATTCTCGTTTATTATTCCATTGAATAATTTTTGGGTTTTTTCATGCATCATTTTTGTTTTATTCTATTGTGTTTTTCTATTATAGGTTGTGTTGTTTTGGGTAAAAGTTCCCCCAAAACATTTGTAAAGGACTTGGTATTTATTTCTAGCCTTTGGTGTCTAGATGATGTCACCAAAGGTTAGTAGATACTCTATCCTAACCAACATAATGGGTCAGGGTAAATATGTTAAAAATAATACAAAATTATGTCTTGATTTATGGAAAATCATCCCCCACTCATCCATTATCGATGTCTTGTTTGATACAAGATCATCCCACTCCTTTTTTTCTTCTTGTGCGGTAAATCAATTGGGGTTGCAAGTGGAAATAATGTATCATATTATATGTATTAAGAAACCTCTTGGGAAACATGAATGCATAGGATTTAAGTTTCCACCATGTTCTATTACCATCAATTTAGTACAATATTTGTAGGATTTTACTATCTTGGATATGGAAATATTCAATTTAATCTTTGGAATGGACTGGTTGGTAGCATTAAAATCTTATATTGATAGTTAAACCCAATAATGAACCTTCATATCCCCTGATAGTGATGTTTATTTATTTAAATTGGATTGATATATTAATGCTATAATATAAATATCTCAAGTGAATATGAATGGAATGATCTATTATCAGATGGAAATGTTGAACTTGGGTGCGAATGATGAAACTTGGAAAATGATTCTTCTTTTTATAGTAGACTAAAACACATATGTGTTGGTGCATGATTTATCAAGGATAACACATGAATAAAAAATCAAATTTTATATTGATATAATTTCGATAATGAGTCCTATTACATCATATAGAATTTTAATAAAGAAATTTTTATAATTAAAGGACCAGATGGAAGAATTCCAAGGAAAGTGCTTCGTTAAACCAAGTACACCACCTTTGTCTTATTTGGTGCTATTGTTAATGAAGGAAAATATTTCACTTTTATTATTGACCTAGACTATTTTTGAAGCCAGTAAAAGTTTAATTATTTATATTCCTACTAAGTACGATATATGTGGTAAGCAGGGTCGAACCCACAGAGAAAGCAATTTTGACCACTAATCTTCTAAAAACTTTCCAAAGGCCCCATTGTTGTCAGTAATGGGGTAGATTTTATATCTTTTTTACTTTTTATATGTATTTTTTATTTTTTTATTAAGCAGTAGAGTGATAGAACAATTCAAATCTTGTATCTAAACTAAATTGAAGCTATAAACAGTTGAAAACATAGAGAAATAGAGATATAGAACGTTGATAAATGAACAATCTAGTAAAACGCTTAGAGAAAAATATCAATTCTATTGGTTTTAAAAGTATTTAAATTCAATTAAAATTTATTTCATAGTGACACCTTAAATAGAATGACTCACCTCCCTCCCCATGAATTAAGTCTGATAGGTTGATCAAATTCAACGTTCACCACTCTAAACAGATCAACTGTGATAGTCAATATTTGAAAATGACAATAGGATGAACTCACCATAAGTTCTAGAGTCTAATGAATTTATTATATTTTGAAAGGTGTTTCCATGATCAATCTCGCCAATTGACTATGAAATTCTGAAATTAAGTTCTAGTGGTATAATCAATTGAATGAACTCAGTATTGATCTCACCAATCAATACTAAAAACATCAAAATGATAAAGTGAAAAGAAAATTAAAAGATAACTAGCAGAACTTCAATTTATCCCCGAACTAAATGGTTTAACTAGTAAACATGTTAATTATCATTTCAGAAATTTGTAACATAGTAAACATAGTACTAATACTAGAATTAAGATGGATGATAAACTCCCGAGATGATGTTATGCTCCTGAACTCCCCCAGCTCCAGGAAGTGGTTCAAGAGTCACCCTCTGATCTTGCTCTGCTCAGAGATGGATCATTCAATTTGTATGTGATCCAAAGTGTGAGAGGTTTTCCAATGTTTCTATCCCAAACTCCCCCTATTTCACTTCTTGATTTTCTCTTAAATCTTGTTGTGATAAGTTACACATCACCCCCTATTTTTCACTGACTTCAAGTGTCCCTTTCTTTCGCATCGCATATGTGTGTTTTTTTTCTCAAACCACACGTCGCATTAGATTTTACCTTATAACTAACAATAAATGAGTTATCTTTATGTATTTTGACGTATTTTGAAGTCTATTTTGAACCTACACAAGAAAGAATAAAACTAGTAGTTAAAACATGAAAGAAATAATAAAAATTTATAATTTAAGACAATAACTTATAAAAAATTCTTTTAAAAGAATTTATAAACTTTTGAATAATGTTAATAAATAAATTATTTTAATAGTATTATTAATAACTAGAAATTATATTACTTTTGATTAAAATAAAATTTATTATTAAAAAGTTATTATTAAAAGTTTAGTTAATAAAATAAGTATTATAAGTTGATCAAATTTGTTAATAATAAAGTCATTATAAAAATTAAAGTATAAAAGGTTTTATTAATTATTAATTTTAAAAGTTATGTTGTTATTAATTTATTATTTTTTATTAATTAACACTAATATAGTAAATTATAAACATTAAGTTTGTTATTATTTTGAAAATTAAAATTATTCGCAATTCCAAATTAATTGATTAATATATTTTAATTTAATAATTAAAATTAATATTTTAGTTTTAAATACTTTTAATTAGTACGTTTTAATGTTTATTTAATTGATATTATTAAATATTTATTTATTATGTTTTTTAATTCTATGTTTTTTTAATAAAATAGGTCTCCCCCCCCCCAAATCTCGACACAATAGGGGAGAAGTGAAAGCATATTCCTAAAGCTTCTGGATCCTATATGAACACAGCGTACTCCTTCCCAGTGGATGCAATCGACAATGACTCTGTTTTTTAATCTTCTTCGGCGGTGGCGCAGGTGGCTTCAGGCAACAATGGCATGGTGGTGTGAGGTGCAGCGACGACGATGTGAGGAAGGTGTCGGATAAGGGTTGATTCATGGTAGTACCCTACAACGAGATGGTGTCATGGAAGACTCCATAGCGGAACAACACTTAAATCGAACCAGATCAATCTCAGCTCCCTCTTCAGAGTGTGGATTCTGCTCGACCACCTCCTTGGTTTCCCACTACAGCGGCCTCAGGTACAACGGTGCAAAGCAGTGGCGCAAAGGCTTGACCTCGGTAGCAGGTGGCTGTGGTCGGAAAGAGGCTACATATGTAGGGGCTTCAGCTCCTCCATGGAAAGGACCAGTTCAGTTATATACTCCCAAAGCACCAGTGATTCAAAACTGTCCATCAGTTTTTTCGGTGCAGGATTTCATTCGACAGTATTATCATGCATCCGCGATTGTAAGAATAATGGTAGAACAACTGAGGTCCAATCAGCTTCACCTCATCTTCCTCAGCTTCAGTCAAAATCATACTCGTGACAACTTTCTGGTTTTCAGCAGTGGCACATGATCCTCCGGTGACCTTCTCACGCAACGACAAGAGGTGGTTCCAGATCCGATGGGTTTGGTTCAATTCTAAGAGTGTTGAATTGATCCTCAAAACCCTGGTTTGAGTCTGCTGATTTATTCTGTGAGAGGGATTGTATGATTGGGTTACAGGGGAGAATGGTGTGAGGAGAGGATGACTAATGGTGAGGTGCATGGGAGGAACTGCATGGGGAGAAGTAGCATAGAAGAGGTTATCGATAGTTTTAAAAGGGAATTTTAAAGGTCAACGATGTGATGAATAAAAGATCACCGATGTAGAAAATCAGAAGGTCATCGATAATAATAAATATTAAGGTAACCATTCATTAAAAGAAAAGGTAACTGATTGTTTAAAAACAAAGGTCCCTGTTAGTAAATAAAAAATAAAGGTTACTGATAAACAGAGGGTCACATGTAGTCAAAAAATGGTTACTGATAGAAAAAATAAAATCTTACCATTGAACTACATAAAAGGTCACCGTTACAGATAAAATATAAGGTCAATGATAGAAAAAAAAAATAATCTGCATCGATAACATACATAAAATAAAACTAACGGCAACAAGATAAAAGAATTGGACTAACGGTGAGACAAGAATTAAAACTGAAAAATTAAACTTATAATTAAAACATAAGTTAACTAAATAATTTAATAAACTAATAACCAAAAATTATTTAAATTAGAATTTAAAAACTAAAGTACATCAATTAAATTATTTTCAGCTGGGTTATTATTTATACTGCATATACTAAATTAAAATAAAAAAGTTTTAAATATCTAAGTTACTTAATTAAATAACAAGATGATCACTTAAAAATAAAAAAACCTTATATTATTGAATTAAAAATTTAAGTTAATAACTTTAATTAATAACTGGCCAAAAATTAAATATAATAATTAATAAAGATAATTTATTTTAAAAAGTCTAAATTAAAGGATAAAATATTATAATAAAAGATATGTTAGATAAATAAACATACGATGACTAAATAATTGTTTAATAATAATATTAATTTATTAAAAAGTCAAGTAGATTTTACTTAAAAAAATTAATTAAGAAATAATTAAATTAGAAGAGTAAAGTAAGATTAAAATAATAAATTTATAGACTAAAAATACTTAATTAGTTATAAAAATTTATTAATTAATGAATTTAATTATAAAAATACAAAAGTACAATTATTTAGTAAAAAGTGATTAAATAATTAATTAAATCCTTAAAAATTATGTAAAAAGATGTGAAAAAACTATGTAAAAATATATCCACACCAAATTCCCCCACACTTAAGAATTGTTTGTCCTCAAAAAATTTATTGCTTTGTTATATTTGAAAAATAGATTGTAGTATTTATGATTCAGATCAAACTGTAACATGTCTAGAACTTAAGAAAAAAGGGCAGAACATGAAAATAATCTTTTGAAAAGATATTTTCAAATCAATTATTGCCTCAAATGATTACTCAAAGGGTAATCAAGATAGAAAAGATTCATCAATCAATGAATGTGTCATGCCTCATACACAACTCTTCTTAGTGATCATTTCAATCCAAACTCAAGTTATAAATTCAAGAGTGACAAGAGATAAAATAGCAGTGGAGTTAAGAATTTAATAGTAAGAACTATGTATAATTACTCTTTCCTAAGTTCCAAAAATAATTATTTTTTTCTGAATCACCATAATGAAACAACATAAATGACTTCTATATAAATCAAATGATCCTTTATTCAACTAGCATACATCATTCCCCTCACCTTAATGAACTCATTTTTTACCCTAGAAACTTTATTTCCTTTCTTCCAAAGCCATGTATTATGTGATAAGCACTCTGCAATGCACTTATTCGATGTGTACAGAGGGCTTATAGTAAATAGAAACACACCCCACATCTTGGGTCTCAGAGGTTCACTGTGGGATCCCAGATACCTAAACTACTCTAGTTTCAAAATATTTTTATAAAATCCATTTGCATTGTTTAATTGAGGTGATTACTTAAATAAATAAAAGAAAAAATGAATCCCCTAGGATCTGGATCAAACATCCAGTTCCATGGGTTATGATCAAAACTCCACTAAGAAGTTACCCATATCATTCTCAAAAATAGTCCCTAAACCAAAATCTCCATTAAATCACTAATAATAACTCAACAATCATCCATTATCATTAGTTTCAGACTCAAATCATAACTTAACTACCAAAGAAAAACTTTCCATAGGAAATACCCATCTAATTAAAATGTAATGCCTAAAATTATGAAAGACTTTTGAAAAATTTTAACCAATTTTTACAAAAAGATTGAAGTTGTAGTGAGAATTGATGGGCTTTTAATTAATAATAGTTTATCATATTCAAGAATTGATCCTCTCCCCCACACTTAAAACTCAGCTTTTCCCCAAAGTTGACTTTAAAATATGGAGAAGAACAATTTGAAAGTTTAAGTTCAAAATAGATTTTCAATTTAGTACATCGATGACATGTATAAAGTGTCTATTTGAAGTTAAAAAAAATATTTTTTTCCACAATGAATAACTTAACTGTAGGTTTATTAGAAAATACATGCATTAAAATTTATGTCCAATGAATAATTTTCAATACAGCTCAAAAGTAACATGTGAGGTGTAAGTGCACTATGTACTGGGTGAAATAATTTTAATAGATTAGGTTCAATAATTTGTATTTAATAGATAAGAAGAATGAATGATAAAACACCCCAAACTAAAGCAGATTCAATAATAAAAAATTCTCAGCTTTCATGTACCTCCCCCAAACTTAAGTTCAAGAAGAGAAATGATTTTAACAACAGTGCAGTTCAATTTATCAGAAAGGAGGAACAAGCAGAATTTTTAAAAACAAAGTGACATACAACGGATTTTTTCTAAAGCATTAAAGAGTAGAAAAATGGAACAAAATTTAATTTTAAGATACTTCCCTAACTTATGTTTTTTCATTAAAGATCCAACAAGGGAATTCCACTCCTTAAATGAAAAAAAACAGCTTCTTGGTAACTGTAAAATAGAATAAGAAAACCAAGAGCATGCAGTAGCAGGAATTTCATAAAAATAGAGCATAAAAGAAGCACATTATTCAAGGATAAAATTGAAACAATGTAAAGAAAAAAAGAAACATGGGTTGCCTCCCATGCAACACTAAGTTTTAAAGTCTTCATCTAGACTTAATTCAAGATCAGTTCTCAAGCACAGTGAAGGCATCCAAGCCCTTGGGTTGTCCCTCAAAATAAAGTTTCACTCTCTACCCATTAACTAACATGGTTTTGTTTTCTTCACCTAAAATTTTAATAGCTCCATTCTTAAGCACTCTCATTACAGTAAAAGGTCTAGAACACTTTGACATAAGTTTTCCAAGAAAGAGTTTGAGTCTAGAGATAAAGAGAAGGAACTTCAGTCCCAATTTGAATTCTTTGGTTTGTATGATAGAATCAAGAAATATTTGTGTACTCTCTTTATAAATACTTGGATTATCATAACTCTCTCTCTTTATCTCATCGAGTTCACTTAAATCAAGTAATCTCCTCTCACTATCACTCTTAAAGTCAAAGTTCATAGCCTTAACTTTCCGATAAGACTCATGTTGCAACTCCATAGGTAAATGAAATCATTTCCCAAACAACAGCCTGTAAGGAGACAAACTTATTGGGATCTTGAAAGAAGTTATATATGCCCATAAAGTTTCATCCAATTTAAGAGACTAGTATTTCCTAGAGGTTGACATAGTTTTCTCAAGTATTTGTTTCAGTTATCTATTTGAGATTTTTACTTGTCCACTGAACTGTGGATGATAAGGAGTGCAAGTTTTATGAACACAACCATATTTATCCATCAAAGCATTAAATTTGTAGTTCATAAAGTGTGTTCTGTTATCCGTGATAAAGGATTTGGGAACTCAAAATCTTGTAAAGAAGTACTTTTTCACAAACTTGATTACAGAGTTGGATTGATTATTGAGAAGTGCAACTACCTCAACCCATTTTGACACATAATCAACAGCAACAAGAATATAATCATTCCCATGAGATGATGGAAATGGACCCATGAAATATAAACCGCAAACATCAAAAATCTCAACTTATAGAATTCCTTTTTGGGGTAACTCCTTCTTCCTACCCACATTGCCTAACCTCTGACATCTATCACAACCAACAACATAGATCCTACCATACTTAAAAAGAGTGGGCCAATAGAAGCCATATTGTAAGATTTTTTGAGCAGTCCTCACACCACCATGGTGAACTCCCCATGGTGAGGAGTGATAGTGCTCTAAGACATACATCATCTCTTCCTCATGCACACATATTCTAAGAATACCATCTGCATATCTCCTAAACAGCAAGGTGCTATCCCAAAGGTATTATTTAAGCTCAGAAATGATTTTTTTTTCTTTGGTTATTGGATAAATTTTTGGGAAAGACACCTTCTGTGAGGAAGTTGGAAAAATATGCATACCAAGCAGATTGCCTAATTGACACAGAAAGCAACTTCTCATCAGGAAAGGAAGATTTTATCTCCCTAGGATCTTCAGATTGAGTAAGAGTAAGCCTAGAAAGAAGGTCAGCAACTAAATTTTCAGCTCCCTTCTTATCCATAATCTCTAAATAAAAATCTTGTTGCAACAAAATTAATCTAATTATCCTAAGTTTAGTTTCTTTCTTATACAACAAGTACTTTAAGGTAGAATGATCAGTGAAAATGATTACTTTAGAGCCTAAGAGATATTTTCTATACTTATCTAGAGCAAACACAACAGCTAGAAATTCTTTTTCAGTAGTGGTGTAATTATTTTGGGTTTTATCTAGCAATATACTAGAATAATATACCACATGTAATTTCCTATCTTTACTTTGTCTAAGGACAACACCTACTGCCATGTCACTAGTATCACACATAAGTTCAAAATGTAGTTTCCAATCAGGTGCAATGATAATGGGTGATGTAGTGAGTTTCTCTTTTAACAGATTAAATGATTTCAAATAGTTTTCATAAAAATTGAACGGTGCATCCTTGACCAACAAAGAACATAAGGGATTCGTTATTTTGGAAGTATTTTATGAACCTCTGGTAGAAACTGGCATTCCCTAAGAAACTTCTAATACCTTTATCATTTTCAGGAGGTGGTCATTTTTGAATAAAATCAATCTTAGTAGTATCAACATTCAAACCTCTCTTGGGCACCTTATGACCAAGAACTATACCTTCTGTGACCATGAATTGACACTTCTTCCAATTAAGAACAAGATTGGTTTCAATGAATATTTCTAAAACGAAAACAATGTTTCCTAGAAAAATATCGAAAGTACTTCCCACAATGGAAAATTCCTCTATGAAAACTTCAATGATTCTTTCAATAATTTCTTAAAAAAATAGACATCATACACCTTTGAAAGGTGTCTGTATCTCCACACAATCCAAAGGGAATTATCCTGTAGTCAAATGTCCCAAAGGGGCATGTGAAAGTGGTCTTTTCCTGATCCTCTAGAGAAACAGGAATCTGGTTGTAACCAGAATACCCATCAAGGAAATAGAAAAATTCATTTCCAACAAGCCTCTCCATAATTTGATCCAAGAAGGGAATTGGAAAATGATCATTCCTCATGGCTATATTCATCTTATAATAATCTATACAGACTCTCTATTTTGTGGCTTTCCTAACTTGTATTTCTTCATTTTTTTCAATTTTTACTACAATGAAACCTCCCTTCTTGGGGACAGCCTGGATAGGGTTGAACCATACACTATCAGAAATGAGATATATTATTCTAGTGTCCAGTAACTTATTTATTTCCTCTCTCACAACTTCTTTTATGTTTGGATTTAATCTTCTTTGATACTCTTCTATAGGCTTATGATCAGACTCCATAGGAATATTATGTATAAAAAATGAGGTACTAATACCCTTGATATCATCAATGGTCTATCCTATGGCAGATTTAAACTTCTTTAAAACATTCAACAATCTTACCTCTTGATTTTCATTAAGCTCAGCAGAAATTATGATAGGCAAAGTGGATTTCTCACCCAGAAATGGATATTTCAAATGACCAGGGATTGGTTTTAGTTCAAGAGTGAGTGGTTCTAAACTATAAGGAAGAATCTTAGGCCTATGAGGTCCAAGATCTTCAACATATCTCTTTTAAAGAGTTTTAAATGATGAAAGATTTTCAATTTCATGTTTATTTTTAGAAATAACAGTGTTTATGTCCAAACTAGACAACACACTGTCCAGATTTTCTAGATCATAATTTAACAAGTTAATCAAAGAAGAATCATCAAGTTGTCTTATAAGTTCTCCCTAAACATAATATATTTGTTCAATGAGGTTGGTGATAATTGAAACAACCTCAAATTCACTAAAAGATCTCCTAAGTTTAGAAATAGAGGACTCTTCTGCAGCAAAAACCGAACAGTTGTCCAATTCTATAAATTTATCAAGATTCGGTATTTGAGCAGAATTTTGAACTTCTAATACCGATTCAATATGATTTTCATATTCTAAATTATTTTCTTCATTAGTGGATCGATTTTCAGATTCTTTATATTTTTAATTTGAGTTCACATCTTCTAAGAAATCTACCATTGAACAGTTTTCAAAAATATATGGTCCTTTAACATTTTTAAACACATTGAACTCTTCTGGTTGTTCTCTAATTTTAAAAAATAATTTACCCTTAGAGACATCAATTAAATCACCACCTATAGCCAAGAAGGGATTACCCTACACAGAGGATGATTAAAAGATCTTTTATCCAACTACAATATAATTGTGGTGGGTTAAATATCACCCAACCACAAATGTCGAAATAGTGAGTATGGGGGAAAATTAATACTAGCACCTAAATCACACAAACAGTTGAGAAGATTATAATTTCCTAAGGTATATAGAATGAAAAAACTACCTGAGTCTTTCAGTTTGGGTGTGATTTTATTTTTCAGTACAACTATACACTCTTTAGTGAGGCTATAAGTAACAAATTCATTTAGGGTATTTTTGTTTGATTTTTTAATAGATTTAAAGTAAGATGGGATTTTAATTAAGTCTTGGATGAATGGAATGTTTACTTCAAGTTTGTAAAGGAGACCAAGGAACTGAAGAATTTTATCCCTGGTGTTCCTTTGAGGTTTCAGATTGTCAGGGAAGAAGATGGGTGGGGAATAATTTTTAAGGACAGTGGGTATATCAATCACCTCTTCATCAACTTTTTCGTTTCCTTTATTCGTTTGATTTTTAGATGGATTTTCAAATTGAGTTTTAGATGATAAATTCAAATTTGGATCATTTTCAACAGCTTTCTGTGAATTTCTAACATGTGAACAAAGAAGATTTTTATTACCAGATTGAAGTAAATTTTCATTTTGGGCATTTCAAGGTCTTTTTCAGCAAAGGTTTGAGTATTCAGCCCACTTCTAGTTACTACCACCATGAAATTATCTCTAGGGTTAAGCTTAGTGGTACTAGGAATTCTACCTTTTTTCCTAGATGAAAAATCTCTAGCAAGTTGTCCAAGTTGTGTTTCCATGTTCTACATTCTCGCATCAGTTTGCAGTTTATCTGAATCATATTTATTTTGATGTTTGGTTAGCCGAGTCATGTATCTTTCCTCTTGAGAGTAAATTTTGTTCAATATTGGATCAATCTTAGAAGATATTTGATTATCATTGTTTCCTTGTGCATTTGAAGACTCGCCCATTTATTGATTTGGAAAATTTGGTCTTGGTTGATTCTGATAGTTAGGGGTAATGGATTGTTTAATTAGGCCTCAATATTTCAAGGATAGATTTGGATGGTTCCTATAGCCTTGATTGTAATTGTTTGAAAATGGATCTTCTTTATGAGGCATTCTATGACCATAGTTAACAAATTTTGAGTTCTCTTGTTGTTGGGATGACGTATCAAAATTTGGACAGAAGATTTCAGTATGCCCAAACATACCACACTGGACACACTATTCCCTTAAAGATTGATTAGTGTTTTGATAGCCAAGTTAGTTAACAGTTTTCTTAGAGTTATGGTTCATTAAAGATTGCAATTGGTTGGTGATTTCTACAAGTTGAGTTTGAGTTTCATTAATTGAACTAGTGTTTGAATTAACATTTCTATTGACTCTTTTCCTTCTTGAATTTTTATGTTGGGAATTCCGGGAAAGATTATTAAAAAAATTCTAATTTCTTCATCTATCTTGTCAATATAATTACCCTCAGTAGCTTGATCAACTAGATTCTATCAATAGGATGAAAACCCTTCATAGAAGGTGTCAATGAGAAGGTGATATGGGATTTGATAATGGGGACACTTCCTAAGTAGATCCCTGAATCGATCCCATGATTCATGAAAATATTCTCCATCCTCTTGATAAAAACTAGTTATCTTAGTTATATGTTCACCTTTAAGTCTTTAGGGACAAAATTTCATTATGAAATAATCATACACTTGATCCCAGTTTTCAAAAATATTATCATCTAGACTCAGAAACCAATTATTTGTATTCCCATTAAGGCAAAATGGAAAGACTCTCATTCTTATCTCCTTTTATATTAGTCCTAGAAGAGGTAGATACTACACAATATTATAGAAGTATCTAATGAAGGCAAGATATTCCTCATTAGAGAATCCATTAAATGCAGGAAAAAGTGAGATTTGTGATTGTTTTAGCTCATAGTTTCTAGACCTAGGAGATAACCTAATAGAATATGGATTACTTGAAACTTGAGGAAGCTGGAACTCCCTCATCCTAGGCCTTTCATTTTCTTCTAAGAGTTCTGGATGATTTTGGAAGTTTTTATCAGGAACTATATTATCTATGTTCTCTATTTTGATTTTGTTCTTCTTTTTTCTAATAGAAGTTAAATGTTTGTCTATTTCTAAGTTCAGTGGCTCTAGAATAACAGCATAATGTCTTGTGCTCATAAAAAGTACATCAAATATTCAAGTAGCACAATAGAAGAACTAAACAGGAGCTCAACAATATAGAAAACAGTAGCAATTCAATATAAAATGAAGAATATTTTTTTTTATAGTTTTTAGTTTGTCAAGTTTTTTAGGATTTTTTTAATATGTGATTTTTTTAGAAGATGAATGGCTCATGCCTTCCCCAAAAATGGCACAAAAAACGTGACCTAGACTGTTGTTGAATCCGGTCAAAGTTTAATTATTTATATTCCTACTAAATACGATATATGTGGCAAGTTGGGTCGAACCCACATAGAAGGAAATTATGACCACTAATCTTATAAAAACTTTCAAAAGGCCCTACTTTTGTCAGCAGTGGGGTAGATTTTCTATCTTTTTTTATTTTTTTATTAAGTAGTAGAGTGACAGAACATTACAAATATTGTATCTAAACTAAATTGAAGATATAAATAGTTTAAAACATAGAGAAATAGAGATATAGAATGTTGATAAATTAACAATCTAGTAAAATGCTCAGGGAAAAATCTTCATTCTACTGGTTTTAAAAGTATTTCAATTAACTTAAAAGTTATTGCAGAGTAACACCTTAAAAAGAATGACCCAATTCACTCACTAAGAATTAAGTCGGATAGGTTGATCAAATTCAATGTTCACCACTCTAAATAGATTAATTGTGATTGTCAATATGTGAAAATGAAAACAGGACTAACTCACCATAAGTTCTGAAGTCTTATGAATTTATTATCTTTTGAAAGGTGTTTCCATGATCAATCTCACCAATTGACTGTGAAATTTGGAAATTATGTTTCAGTGGTACAAGAAATTGAATGAACTCAGTATTTATTTCTCCGATCAATACTGAAAACATCAAAATGATAAAGTGAAAATAAAATTAAAAAATAACCAGTGGAACTTCAATTTAGCCCCGTACTAAATGATTTTACTAGTAAACATGTTCATTATCATTTCATAAATTTGTAACATACTAAACAGAGTACTAATACAATAATTAAGATGGAAGATAAACACCTGAGATGATGCTCTACTTCTGAACTCCCCCAGCTCTAGGAAGTGGTTCAAGAGTCGCCCTATGATCTTTCCCTACTCAGACCTGGATCATTCATTCTATTTGTGCTCCAAAGTGTGAGAGTTTTTTCAATGTGTCTATCCCCACCTCCCCCTATTTTATTGCTTACTTTTCTCTTAAATCTTATATTCATATGCTGCACGCCACCCTCTGTTTTCCACCGACTTCAAGTGTCCCTTTCTTTCGCATCGCACATGTGTGTTTTTTTTTCACGAACCACATGTCAGGCTAGATTTTCCCATGTAAAAATCTCTCGATGAGTTAGTTGGATGTATTTTGACATATTTTGGAGTCTATTTAGAACCTGTATAATAAAGAATAAAACTAGTAGTTAAAAAATGAAGGAGATTATAAAAATTTATAATTTAAGACAATAACTTATAAAAAAGTATTTTAGAAGAATTTATAAACTTTTAAATAATTTTATTAACTAAATTATTTTATTAGTATTATTAATAACTAGAAATTATATTATTATTGATTAAAATAAAATGTATTATTAAAAAGTTATTATTAAAATTTTAGTTAATAAAATTAGTATTATAAGTTGATTGAATTTTTTAATAATAAAGTCATTAAAAAAATTAATGTATAAAAGGTTTTATTAATTATTAATTTTAAAAGTTATATTTTTATTAATTTTTTAATTTTTATTAATTAACACTATTATAGTAAATTATAAACATTAAGTATGTTATTATTTTGAAAATTAAAATTATTCATAATTCCAAATTAATTGATTAATTTATTTTAATTTAATAATTAAAATTAATATTTTATTTTTAAATACTTTTAATTAGTAATTTTTAAGATTTATTTAATTAATATTATTAATTTGTTATTTATTAATTTATTATATTTTTTAATTTTTTGTTTTTTCAATAAACTAGGTCTTCTCCCACCCCCCCCCCCAATCTCGGCGCAATAGGGGGGAAGGGAAAGCTTCTTCCCGAAGCTTTTAGATCTTTTGCGAACACGAAAAACTCTTTCCCAGTGGATGAACTCGATAATGACTCCCTTCTCGAATCTTCTTTGGCTACGGCGTAGGTGGATTCAGGCAACAGTGACGTGGTGGTGTGAGATACAATGACAGCGGTGTGAGGAAGGTGCCTGCTCAGGGTCAATTCATGGCAGTACCCTTCAATGAGATGGCAATGTGGAAGACTCCACAGTGGCACAAAACTTAATTCGGACAAGATCAGTCTCATATCCCTCTTCATGGTGTGGATTATGCTCAGCCTACTCCTCAGTTTCCTACAGTATTAGCCTCAGGTACATCAGTGCAAAGCAGCGGTGCAAAGGCTCGGCCTCAGTCGCAGGTGGTAGTGGTCGAAAAGCGGTAAGAGATGAGGTGGCTTCAGCTCCTCCATGACAAAGACCAGTTCAGGTATTGACTCCCAAATCACCTGTGATTCAAAGCTATCCATTGGTTTTTCAGTATAGGGTTATGTTCGACGGTATTATCCTGCATTCGCGGTGTTAAGAACAATGGTACATCAGCTGAGGTCCAGTTAGCTTCACCTCGTCTTCCTCATCTTCAGTCAAAATCTTACTCGCGATGATTTTTCAACTTGTAGTAGTGGCACATGATCATTCGAGGACCTCCTCAATTAGAGACAAGAGGTGGTTTAAGATCCAATGGGTTCAGTGAAGGATCTTGATCTAAGTTACAATTTTGAGAGTGTTGAATTGATCCACAAAACCCTAGTTTGAGTCTGTTGATTTGTTCTGTGAGAGGGATTGTGTGATTGGGGTGTAGGGTAGAATACTGTGAGGAGAGGATGACTAATAGTGAGGTGTAGGAAAGGAACCATGTGAGGAGCAGCGGCGCAGAAGAGGTTACTGATAGTTATAAGGCTACCGATAATTTAAAGGGGAAGGGTAAAGGTCATCGATGCAATGAATAAAAGATCACCGATGCAAAAAATCAAAAGGTCACCAATGATAATAAATAATAAGGTTATCGTTAGTTAAAATAAAAGCTAACTAATTATTTAAAAACAAAGGTCACTATTAGTAAATAAAAAAAATAAAGGTTACCGATAAAGAGAGGGTCATTGGTATTTAAAAAAAGGTTACCGATAGAAAAAATAAAAGGTTACCATTGCACTTCATAAAAGGTCACCGTTGTAGATAAAATAGAAGGTCACCGATAAAAAATATATATATTCCGCAATAGTAACATACAAAAAATAAAACTAACAGTAGCAAGATAAAATAATTAGACTAATAGTGAGACAAGAATTAAAACTGTATAAATTAAACTTATAATTAAAACTTAAATTAATTAAAAATTTAATAAAATAATAAACAAAAAATATTTAAATAAGAATTTAAAAACTAAATTAAATCAATTAAATTATTTGCAGCTAGGTTATTATTTATACTGCATATACTAAATTAAAATAAAAAAGTTTTAAATAGCTAAGTTAATTAATTAAATAACAAGATGAATACTTAAAAATAAAAACACATAAGATTATTGAATTAAAAACATAATTTAATAACATTAATTAATAACTGAAAAAAAATAAACATAAAAATTAATAAAGTTAATTTATTTTAATGATTCTAAATTAACAGATAAAATATTATTATAAAGGCTATGCTAGATAAATAAAGATACTATGATTAAATAATTGTTTAATAAAAATTTTAATTTATTAAAAAATCAATCATATTTTACTTAACAAAACTAATTAAGAAATTATTAAATTAGAAGAGTAAATTAAGATTAAAATAATAAATTTAAAGACTTAAAATACTTAATTAATTATAAAAATTTATTAATTAACAAATTTAAGTATAAAAATACAAAAGTACAATTATTTAGTAAAAAGTGATTAAATAATTAATTAAATCATTGAAAATTAAGTAAAAAGATGTAGAAAAGCTATGTAAAAATAGAGCCACATAAATTATGTGTGGAATATCATAAATTGAATCATCTTATGATCAAGAATTTATACCTTATTTCTTGATTTTATGATCTATTAGATTAATTTGAGGGAGGAAAATGGTTATCTAAAATTGATCCATGACCAGGGTATCACCAACTCTGAGTTATAAAAGAGGATATTCTAAAGAAATATTTTGGAAGTTGGTATGGAAACTATGAATACATGGTCATTCCCATTGGTATTATGATTCACGTTAAATTTTCAATTCCTTAATGAACTGTATCTTCCACAAGTACCATGACTAATTTTTTTCCAGTATTTGTTCATAATATCGTGGTATATTCACAAACTAGAAATAACCATGAATAAAATAGATATTGAACTTCTTATATTTAATGGACACTAAAACTATGGTAAACTATCTATGCATGAATTTTGGATATAATAAGTTCATTTTCATTGTCATGGAAAATCTATAGAAGTCATGTGAGTTGATCCTAAAAATATTGAAGGAGTTGTTTATTGGTAACTACTTAATAATGTCTTTGAGATAAAAATATTTCTAGGATTAGTAGGATATTATCTCCAATTTTTCTAAAATTTATTAGGAATCACTTCTCATATGACTATATTGATAAGGAATGTTATTTCATTCAAATGGAATGATGATTACCACAAATACTTTAAGAGATTAAATCTCAGCTCACTTCACCACCAATCAGCATCTTTAATGAACCATGATAGGTCTACATTGTCTTTTTTAATACATCTAGATCTGGACTATGTTGTGTTCTTATGAAATGAGACCATGATAAGGTTTATGGAACTTTAAAATCGTGAACACATTAAAATAATTATCAAACGCATGATTTGGAATTAGTTTTGGTGGTTTATAAACTAAATACATGGCGTCTCTATCTCTTTAGTGAAATGTTCACAGTGCTTACAGATTATAAAATTCCAAAACAATATTTTCAAAATGGTATTTGAACCTGAGGTAATGATGATAGATAAAATATCTCTAGATTTTCAACATTGAATTTGTTTATATGTATAAGAAAATAAATTTAGTGTCTAATTCACTGAGTTGGAAGTCATACAACCAAGTGGTCATAGAAACTCAAGACTAGTGGAAATTAATTGGATTGATTTTTTATAAGAACATGGATTATAAAAAATAAAATGAGGGTTTTATGTTCTTTCTGATTACTCTTATTCCTAACCCGGTTGACCTGGTCAAGGAAGACCAATGACCAGTAACTAAATTGTCAAACCATTACGTCAAACCTTAATGGTGGGGATACCATTAAAGGTTATACCTATGATTAAAACACCGTGTTAAAATTTCATGATTAGAAAATAGTTCCTTTATCATGATAATAAGAACTCATTTCTATTTATCACCATTATATATGGGTTTTCCTCTTGGGTATTCAAAAAATATACAGGTCAATGAAGACCCATTTTGGAAGGTCAGGTATGAAATGAAAGTAATATGATTATATTACACAATATCACAAATTCCAATAGTTAAAGGATAAAAATCAATGACTAGAATACATTTCATACTCTATGTTTATATTTGTTTGGAAATAAAAATAGATTTCTATGGAATTTTTCACTAGTCTACTACTAACACTTCATAGGAATGTCAGTATTTGGGTGATTTTGGATTGAATCACCAATTCAATACATTTAATTATAATTTGGTAGTCAAGTATAGTAGAGGAATTGTAAAATATTAATATTTGAGAAGTTTTTAAGTTACATGGAGTACCCATTTTTTATTGTCTCTAACCAAGACCCTTGATTCACCTCATGGTTTTGTTGGTCCTGGAAACAATCCCTTATAACATAGTTGACCATTATCTGATATATTATCCCTAAATAGATAACATGTTAGAGCATAATATAATAACATTGGAAGACATTAGTTTAGATTATGTTATGTATATTAGTGTATTATGGGAAGATAATTTATATTTTATAGATTTTATATAATAAAAATTATCATTCCATAATACACATGGTTCTGTTCGAGGAATTATATTTCCATCCATATTTATCTCTACTTTTTTGGGTAGATACTGGGGAAACTACAATAATTGGTCCAATTATCTACCATGAAACTACTTTGAAAATCATGGTGATTAGAAAAAGTATGAATACAACACCGAGCTATTAGAAATTGTAAGCAAATCATCATTTTCAACCATTATATTTTTACCTAGGTGACCATGTATTCATGAAGTGCCACCATGATTAGATCATCACCATTTGCCTAATAAAGGTTAATTGATCATTGATATGTTAAAACATTTTCGATTCTAAAATTTATTGGTGAAATTTCATATCAATTAGCCTTAACACCAAGATTAAGTTCTTTCTAAATTTTTTTCCATCTGTATTAGTTAAAGATGTATCACAATGATCTTAGGCATGTGATTTTTTGAAACCATGTTACTATTGAATCATATATTACATTTTTCTATGAACCAATTCATAATCTAGATAGAAAATAAAATATATTACAAGGAAGAAATATCTATTTGGTATGAGTATTATTGAAGTATGGTCTGATTATAGAAGAAACTAGGGAGTGGGAAAATTTTATACAGGAGTAATGGAAAGAGATAACGTAGGATACCAACCTCCATATTTATGAGGATGGAAATACTAATGGTGGGGGAATGTAATAATCATAGTTTGAGGAAAATTATTATTTTATGAAATATTTGTAGTTATGAAATTCTTGGGTTTGGTCTTGAGAATTTTCTGGAAGGTTATTGAATGCTTTGGAAGGGTTTTGGGGGGGGGGTATGATTTGAAAATGGATAGGGGAAAACATAAAAATTCTCTAGATAATCATGAGAGAGTAGGAGAGTTATTCTAGGTAGGTGTATAGTTGATTTATCGTTTGGTCAAACTATGTTGTAACCATGTGACTTTATAATTTTCATAGCAGAGGTGATTCACATGATTGGTGCATGAATTTCCAAACTATGTGAACTAACCAGGATATATATAAAATAAAGTCTAAAAAATTTAACCCAAAATATCCTTTAAAACCCTAATTCTTCATCCCATATCTTGGTATCTTGAATTCCAAGATTCCACTATGGAATTTTGTTGATTCCTTTCCTCCAAGAGGCCATTTTTAATAAATTAGAGAGATTTTTATATAGAAAATCAAAGGTAAGATCCCCATTTTTTACTTTTTACCCATGATGTTTTCATTTTCTCTAAATAATAATTCTAGAATAGGAATTACAGGATTGGATCTATGGTTTAGGCCTTTTGATGATATATTATTGGAATTATTTGAAGGTACTAAAAGGGTAACCTGGATATGTGATATCATTGTGTGATTCTTCGACCCTAACCCATTTTGGTTTTCTAAATAAATTTCTGCTACTTTTGATAGAAATACTCATGTTAAAACCCAATTGAAATTTCTCTTGAAGGTTGGTCTCAAAATCTTGGGTTGTGGATGACACCCACAACATGTTTTCCAAAATTACTTAATTAAATTTCAAAAAAAGAATTTATTAGGTGATTGAACTTGGAATAGACATTGTTAATGTGTGTATTTATATGCATATAGAAAGGTACTTGTGGGGTTCTAAGTCAACCACATTGGATTATACTTCCAAGTGATGATTTGGGATTGGAGGGATGGGTTTTCTCTTGTGAGTTGGACTATTTAGAGAGGCCACATAAATAGAATATGCATTACCCTGGTGTACTAAATGGGTGTGTGGTTTCATTCTTGGTTTATATATTGGTGTGGTTTGTTTCACTAATTTCTAGAATATCTATCTTGATTACTAGTTATCTTTCTTTTGTCCTATTTTATATAAAATGTTAATGTGAGATAACTTGTTCTTATTTTAGTGGTATGTGTGGGAAGTCATGGGGTTTTATTAATGATTCTTTATATTAAACCCCTATATATACACCTTTGTGTGTATGAAGACATTTTTTACCATAATATAGATAAGGGGAAGGTCACATGATTTTCTAGTGGATCACTGTGATGTTACAATCTTTTCTTTTGGGAGTTGGATCTTAGAGGTATCAAATAGTGGAGTTATTCATGGTTCCAAATCAGTGCCTTGGTTTCTATTAGCATTTTTGGATATTTTTATAGAAATTTATATATATGTTTTCTGTTGTGACTATAATTATGATTCTGTTTTATTATGCTATTGGTTTATTATTGGGGTTTATATCACGCATCATGTCTATTTAAATTTTTTTAATTTCAATATTACATGTTGTGTAGTTTTAGGGAAAATATACACCGCAATTTTTTTTAAATCCCTTAATATTTATTATAATCAATTAGTTCCTAGGGTAAATCACCTAAGGTTAATATCACCTCATTCCTACTAAATCCAATGGGTTAGGGTTGAGATGTTACAAATAGTTTCTTAATATTAAACTCTTATTTCATTCATGAATCATTTTCTTCAGTAAATATGTTTTAATAATACAGAATGATTGAACTTGGTATAATTCCTATATATCCATAATCCCTCGCAAAAACATTTTAAAACACGGGAAGTGAAAAAAATCACTGTATGGGATATAAAAGATAGATAAAACTTGTTATGCCTTTGAAATAATTGAAACAAATGAAGAATTATTTCCTTTAAAAAAAGGTCATTCATTTTGTATAAAACGTTCCTTCAAATATGAAAATAATATTATATTATAAAAATGTTTCAGATAATAATCTAACAAGAAATATTAAATCAAGGATACTTATAAAAAACATGATAACTCATAAGCACATTTCCTTGAAAATAACCCTTTCATGTTTAAAAGATCGTAAACTTCTCTTAAATCATATGTTTTTTTTTACTAAATTAAATAAAAATATTTATAATAATAATAATAAAAAGAATTTAAATAGTAGGAATATTTGTATGTTATCACTACAATCACCCTTATCAGAACCTTTAAAAGAATTATTATAATGTAATAACTTACCATATTAATTCAAACATATCTTCTCAAGAGATCATATCATTACCCAATGCATTGGATGGTTATATCACAACCAAAAGTATATTATATAATGTAACAACAAAATAACATGAATAAAAAAATAAAACTTTCATTAAAACCATAATATTCATATTTTTTCATTTTGATCCCATAAACAAAAACACTTTCATTTACCTCATAAAAATGAGAAGAAATGTTATTTTCCCTAGAAAACATTTTAATAAAATACAATTCACAAGAAAATGGTAATATGATCTTATTTTATAAACCATATATATTTATAGATGAATATTTATAATGAATAATAGACCTATTTTTGGTAAAAATAGAACAAGTAATAAACATTAAAAAACATTCCTTTCAAACTTTTATAAAGAAAGTCAAAAGATACTAGTATGAAAATTTTATAAAAATATTTATTTTAAAACCATTCTAAAAAAATTAAAAGACTATTGAAAATGGACTTAATCATTCATTTTTATTATAAAAAAAATTATTGTAATATTTAAAAAAAACATGGATATCGTAGAGAAAGATTTTAGAACATTTAAAACAAGGTTTTAAAGAAAAATACCATACCTTGATTATCAACTCGCCACATACATCTTTTACTTCTAGGAATAATAAACTTATATTAATTTTTTAATTTCATTATAATAATTGTCATTTTTATTCCTATATTAGAGTTATTTTTTATTTTATTTATTATCATGTTTTATTTAGTTACTAATTAAGTTATGTTTACATGATATTTTTTGGGGTCATTCAATCCAAAATATATTCGGTGTGTTGATTGGGATAAAAAAAGGGGTTTAAAATAGTTCTATAATCATTAAAAAATCATAATCTTGTAAAAAAATAATTATTCATTAAATAAAATTTTATAACCATAAATGTAAGTTTTTAATGAAAAATGAAATACATCATTTCATGGATGTGGTAGTCCGCACGTACACACGTGCTACGTTTCTATTTTACAACAGATTAAAGGGAAATAAGGTTAATAATAGATTATATTTTCATAAACATAATTATTTTATAAAGTATCATAATTATTAATTTAATCTATATTTATTATGTTCTATGTGAGGCATTGATAAAAAAATATGTCATTCATGGAGGCAGTAGTCTACAGGTACACACAATCGACGTTTTCATTTTCCATTGGACAGAATGAAGGTAAATGATGTTTTTTACATAAATATAATTACATTTTAGTAAAATAATGTTACATATTTAATTATCTTATGATGTTTATACATTATATAGAATAGGATTAAGAATAAAGAAACCTTAAAAAATTTAGTAAATACAATGACCACTTCCTCGGAATTTTTCCTTTGGATCTCTACATAAGACTTATTAAGATGGACTTTTTGGTGATACCAGAATATATTGGGAATTTATAAGGGTTTTGGGGAGGTATTTGGGTAGGTATTGTTCATGATAAATTTTTCAATGTGGGAAGATAATTGAGTAGAGATGGAGTCATTTTATAAGTCAGAAGTGTGACAACTTTGTAAATACTCTTTACATTAAAATGTTATAAAGTTATTTTCAAGGAAAAGTGGCACAAAATGAAACAAATATTGAAGTATAGGATATGTTAGGTTATAAAAAAATAATAATATAAAATATAGAGAATTATTAGTGATATTATATTCTTTATCCCTTATAATAAACCTCTCTTTAACCCTTTTAACCCTTATCATGGTGACTAACTTTTTACTATGGGTACATAATTTTATGACTAAAAATGAAATAGAACTTATTAAATAATTTTAATATTATAATTAAAAATAGGGAATAAAATTTTCATGATTAAATTTATTGATATTTTAAAAATTATTTTTAATATAATCATGCAAATAATAATTGAAAATAATTTTAAGAAAAATGAATTTTTAAGCATACAAGTGTATTTACACCAGAATAATGTATAAAATTGATCTTCATGAAATTTAAGAGTTTATAAATAAATATGTTGAGTTATGTGACATTAAAACCAATCCAAAAAATAATGTATCCTTATAAATAATTTATTGATGATACAGATTAATAATATCTCTTTTATTCGAATAAAACATTTCTTCTATTTTAAAATGTCATACATGGTATTAAAAATTAAAAATAATATCTAAAAATTATTTATTTTACTTAATAAATAATTATATTTTTTATAAAAAAAAATCATAAAATTTTATGTCATTTTTACCATGATGATGTCATAAAATTGCCAGTGTATCTAAAAATGGTATTTTTCACTATTCACCAAAAAATCAAGCATTTCAAAAAAATAAAAAAAATTAACCCTAAGATAATTTTAATATTATGAATAAAAAAATGAGGTTACTTTTAACAAATTTAAAATTTAAAATTTAAAATTTTCAATTTTTAATAAATTCAAATAATACATGGAAAAATAGTCTATTTAAAATAAGACTTATATATTTTCAATAAAAAACCATATCATTTTTTTATATCGTAAAATTATTTATATTATAATAATAATTATAAATATCAATATGTTTTTATGTAATTAATAGAAATATCCTTTTATAAAATATCTGATAAGATATAAAATTTTGAAAATATATTTATCCTTTAAATATAACACATTTTCCATTACAACGTAAACATAATAATTAAAAATATATAATGAGTACTAATTAATTATATAATATATTTTGACACATGATATGAAAATATATACATTTTTAAATAATATATATAACCAAAAGTGTGATATATTATTAAAATATTTGGGTTGTTACATTCCCCCCTTAAAGAAATGACATCCTCATAATTTTATCTTGAGTTCAAAGAGAAGGTTTTTATAAAGTAATAAAGTAAATTTTTTATCTCAAAAGGTAAAATAAGATTTTAAAACCATAATATAAATTGAAAATAATATAAAATACAATAATGGAAATAAAAGTGAAGATAATAAATTTGGAGTGTGAATTATAAATATATTAGAGAGGAAAAGATACCATCAATTCATCAAAAACTAATATAATGTATTCCTTTCTAGATATTTTATTTAAGGAAAATAAAAGAGATATAAATGATAGATCTTAAATATCAATAAATTTCATTTCCAATTCAAGACTAGGATACTTATCATATATATATATTAAACAATTCTTGTAATTTTATAATATTCAAATATGTGAATGAGTTTCTAAGGCTACCTTAATAGTCGGGTGACATTTTCTATATATGATTTGATAGATTTATCTACCTTTTTTTATTTTTGAGGAATTATTTTAACATTTATATAGATATTATAAATAATTATACTCATTTGATTTCATTCTATTTTTAAGAAAAACTTCATATTTTTGTTGAGTGATTCGATGAGTTTCGACCTAAAATTATTCTCAAATTCCAAATAATGATTATCCAAGATGTTTTTTTATTTCCTAAAGCATAAAAATAAACTTATAATGGATTATTAGATCCAAAAAAGATGAAAATTTATTCCTCTAGTTTCTATTCATTTACAAAAACCAAAATGTTTATCACAAGTTAAGATAATACTCAATATGAATAAACCATCATGTGGATAAGTGATATATTAATCTATAAAACTTCAATAATGAAAAAAAATTGTCCACTTAAATCATTCCATAAATAAATAACCTCAAAATGATTCTAAACATTCCTAACCAAATTTGAAACCCAAAAATTAGAAATATTTGATTAAATATTCTTCCAAAATCAACTTAACATTTATCCTCGAACAACACTTATCACTCATAAAGTCACATAACAAAAATATATACACCCTAATCATATATTCTCTAAAATACAATATCAATTTCCCCAAATAACCAAAATCACAAAAATAAAATCATATAGTCTTATAAAAGTTAACTCAATCATTATTCCTCAAATAATATAAACCACTTTAACTTAAATCCCCATATTATCCATTATTTTCCACTCACATTAATCATATAAAGATCCCAATATAGTGAAATTAATCAAAAATAACAATAATAACTTAGTCACATAATCAATTTTCAATCTAAACGGTTATCTGTATCTCTTTAATATATGTTACTAAAAACATTCTTTTAAAATAATCATAATTATAGCATCAAATCATATGAAAATTCTAATGGTTATTTATCCCATAAAAATGTATTCATCATAAAATCTAATAAGTTTTCCCAAAATATCATTAATCACATTAAAATACAATCATATAAGGAATCAAAAAAAGGTATTTATGATTTTTAACATATGATCCTCATTAAATTTATCAGTCATTAAATAAAATAAGACTACATCATAATTACTGAAACCCTGTATATATACACTTAAATCATTTAAATTTCACCCTAAACCTTTAATAATTATTTTTTTCTTATTCCTTAATAAGTCCTTTCTAAAATAAAAATTATGAATCCTTTCATAAGATTCATGAATCTCAATCTAATCATGATTCCTACTTTAAAGATAAGAAATTATTTTAAAATGATTAATACCTATTATATGTTATTCATATTTTTTCATCATAATTAATTGTCATGATAAAACTTTATTTGTATGATCATGTTGATACCCTTCCCAAGACTTCCTCCTAGGAAATTTATTTTCATAATTTGTATTCTCCCATCATTTAAAATATTAAATTATTGGTGATACCTTAGGAAGAACTTTATTTCCTTCCATTTAGTAAACTGAAATCATCATTTTTCCTCTACAATTAAGTTCTCTATTACCTTCTTTTCATCATATAAAACATATTAGTATTTTTTTGAGACATTTAACTAGTTTATTATTCTCTAATTCATGAAACATAGGAATATGGATATTTTTTTCCTTCATAGACTTTATCACTTGAACATCTGTGAAACTCAATTTTTCTATTATTTGGTGTGTTGGGAAATTAAGCTAGGCCTAGATTGTTACTCATAACTCAAGATATATTGTTAGGAATAACCATAAGATTCCTTACTCTAAATTCTATCCTATTTGGTTACCTGTTCAGAAAGCCACTACATTTAACTTCACACCCATTGTTAACTTGATACCTCCCAGTTCCAACCATTAACTAAAACCAAAATGGTTAATGTTATTATATCAAATAAAATCATAATAAAACATTTTATGAATATAATAAATACTAAGATATCTTTATCTATGTCACCCTCTATTCAATTCTTTTGGTTCTGCCTATAATCTCAAAAAATAACCATAATTCTCTATAATATTCTAACCTTTAAGGTCATATAATACTTCTAACTTATATTCCCAAACCATTATATTAACCACTTAATTTTACTAAATATTTTAAATCATTATCATATAAGAACATCCTAACCAAAAACTTATTTAAAATATTACTCTAATACCAACTATGAAAACCACAGCCTATAAACCTAGATATGGTGATAAAATAAAACTCCTTACATACTGTCTGTGATAACAAATAAAGTAACCCAAAATTCTGTAATTAAAAATTCAATAAAAAAAATAAAGTCTATTAAATCTTGTATACCTTTAAGTTTTATTGTTTTATAGAATTAGGAAAAACATTTTACATAACAAAAATGATTTCTTTCTCATTGAATAGGAATTTTCTCTATTTTACTAAGAATGTATTATTTCATAATAAGTGTTTATCATTTCCCACAAAAACTGATTCTTATTTTTAAACTCTTGTTTAATTCTTGAAACTTTATTTATTTATTTATGATGAGTCAAAAATCCTAATGGATCGACCTTGATATAGTTTTTACACATCCATAATCCCTATGAAAATCATTTTAAAATGTGACAAACTGTGTAGCCTCCCTGGAGTATTTTTGTAGCCCACTAGTGGCAATGGTTATGGTTAGCCAAACTACACAAGAGGGGGAACACAACTATTTGACACCTCTATAGTTTTTAAAAGAGGGTAATCACAATACTTGGGCATAGTTTGGAAAACCATGCACCTAATCATGCACAGTATGGTGTCCAGGCAGTGGGAACCACACAGTTGGTGCAAGGTTATCCAAACCATGCATCCAAACCATGATGTTCATTTATTTGTGTTGAATTCCCAAAATACCCATGTCCCATTTATCAAATTTATTTCTCCTTTATTCTTCATTCCACCACATACACAGATGGGTTCCTACTATTTCTCTCCCACATAGGCACTTAGGTAACTCCTTAGATCAAGATCTGATCTTTGATCCGTTGGTGGATAAAAAATCATCTTAATAAGGCCCTCAATACAATATTATTTTTCTTTGTTTATCTCTCCATATGTAATGATAAATCAGTACAAAATATTTTACCCTATTTTTAGGGATTTTTTCTAAAACAATGTCTTATTTTGATTCGGTTTGAGATACAGGCAAATATTCTATGAGTGAATGCCTACAAGTATAAGATACAAGTACATAGATTTATCTATGATTTTGAGGTTTTTTAGTGGGTTCACTCTATATGCGCCATGTGAGTCGACCAAGTGATATCCTAATAAATTATATTCTCATTTATAAAATTGTACTAATGTTGATATGGGATGACTTTGGTCATGCTCTAACTACACTACACATGGTCAAGTCGGGTAAGGGGATTGGACCAGCTTTGGTAGTTTAGGCTGGGTGTATAATTTAAATTGAATTTAGTTATTTATATTGTTTTTCTTGGTTCTATTGGAATGTGATGGGTTAGGACCAAGTACTGAGGTGATTTTGATCGCCTTGACTGAGGTGATGTGGTTCATTGTATTGGACATGGATTGGGATACATGGGTGATGTTGATCAAAGGTTGAGGTTACATGGTCATTATATTGAGGTGGTGAGGTCATCAGAATGAGGGCATGGCCCCTGTGACTTGATATAGTGATGAACTTCATGATTTAGTGACATAGTCATAGGGGCACAAGGTTCAGGATGATGTGACCTAGGTTTTTTTTGTGATTTCTTATCACCATTTGTTGTCCAATTCACTGTTGGAGTTGTGTGCACATAGTTTGGGCTCAGATTGAAGGGGGTGTTAACCACTCATTGTGGGTGGAGGCCCCTATATAATATCCTCCTTAGGTGCTGGTGTTGAACATTAGTTATGATTGGGGGATCTCACTGTAGATATACATGTGGATGGAGATGGACCATCAGTTGATGGTGATGAGATCTTTAGTTGGGGGGTGAGGCTCACCATGACACTTGAGGCTATTGGTCCAGGATAACTGGAGGAAAGATATTTTCATGCCTTAGTACACTATTTGTTGAGTCGAAAATGTTTATTTATTAGAATAAATATATCACTATGCCTTAGGACATTAGGCTTTGAGATGACGGTGAATTTCTAAGTCGGGGTATGAGTAATTAAATAAATTTTGGGGTGTAGTTATGGATGTCGGATAAATTGCTAATGGAATGAGTTTCTAGTGACTTGATTATAGGTGGAACCCAAGGTTCACCTGGTATGATACTTGTCAGGGGATTACTTGGTCATTAACCCATGGATCCTGGAAACTATAGTAATATATATACAGACATGTGCCGTATAATATATATATATAACTATGGGCACATATTTAGAGACTACTAGTGATGGAATAAGTAGGTATTCAATTCATTATGGTTAGTAAGAATAATGAAAGTTGGGTTTTTATTAAATATTCATATGCTTCCTTTTTATTTATATTTAGAACACCTTCATAATTATGGATGTAAGAGACACAAATTGGCAGTGGCCTTCTGATATTTATTCTCACACCCTACATAGACCCATCGGGGTGCATGTGTTGATGCTCACCAAATAAGAATCTATAAATCTACCAGGGAATAAATACTTGATTAATGGGTATTATTTTCACTACAAATTAAAGGAAGAGAAGGTGGCAAAGACACGTTAATCATGTAACCTTCAAAAGGACACGCGAGCGCATGACCTTCAGAAGTTCATGTCAATGGGTCTTTCACAAAACATGATCTACTGATGATAATGAAGATCCCTTTGAAAATATTCCCTATTAATCCAAAGGTTTCCAATACACTCACTGATCATGTAGAGGTTTCGAGATGAGTTCCTCTGATTTATGCGACTTATCAACCAACAAATGCCTCACAATCACACAAACCCATTTAAAGCAAATGATGAAAATATGAAAAATGAGAGGATCTTATATGGTCATTGATATTCATTTAATACACTCTTATGGTTTTCTAGACCCCATAGATTCCTACACACATGTCCACCATGTCATGCAAGATCTTGTTGACATGTCCCGATCATAATACAAAAGTTCTTGGACATGTCTAATGAATTATGCATTGAAACTATTTCTCTATAATGCAAGAAAGGGATAGTTTTATGATAATACCTACACTCCATTGCAAGATCCAACATTTATCACATGATGCACCATGAAAAAGAAGAGCGAATTATGAATACAAGGTGTGCGTTCCATCGCAAGATCAAATATTGATCATGTAGTGACATTATGGCTAACCAATGGGAAAAGGTCAAAAAAATTGTAAAATAAAGGATGAAAATGAAAAAAAAAATGGAATCCTTTTGTGGTCATTTATATTCATAAGACACGCTCATACAGTTCATAAGACACATTGTAACCCATGGATATTTGTGTTCCTTGTCGCACAGGAGCATGTTCGCATGATATCTTCTTCATGCGACGGGTTTTGAACATATCCATCAAATTATGTGATACCCCTTCAGCTCCTTAGAGAAGAGGAGGGGTTGTATATGAAAATTCTCATGCATCACTACAAGATAAATTATTGGTCATGTGGCACACCACATGAAAAGAGAGTGATTTTCATCGATAACACTCATAAAACTTCGTGAGATCCCCATCTATCATAAAATAAAGATGGAAATAAAAGGGGAAAAGGAAGAAGCCTCTTATGAAGCTAGGATATGATAAACTTCATGAAAAATGTTTCATATTCCACAGTAGATCAACATTGATCATGTGAGGCACCCCTCAACAAGCTAGCATGATCTCACAATGGCCCTTTGATATATCAGCCTGATCATGGAAAGGCCCCCGAGAAATCCACTTTTATCTTGCAGAAGACCACAGACAAGTCATATTCAATTGCACGAAGGTTTTCCCATAAGAAACCATATATCAAGAAGACCCCTAGACGTGTCGTCCTGACCTTGTGAAATCTCCTTGACATTTCCACATGGTCAATAAAAATCCATTTGATCATTCTACGTCAAATAAAATAGAAAAGGTTGAACATTATCATACTCACAAAATATCATGTGACTCCATGGATGACCCATGGAAGGATCATGTGAAGCGTGTGACACCAAATAATTCCACTAACTCCCACACAAATCAATGAGATATGTGCCACACTAGTCATTGTATAAAGAAGGTGGTGAGGCCTATAAATCCTGCACCCCTTAGTAAAGAAAAAGATCCAGAACCCACAAATGAAGATATAATTCTACACAGGAGTGCCTATATGGACTTCTCATAGTTTCTAGTTATGTGATCACAATGTTCTTCTACTAGGTAATATTTTAGTAATGACCTAAGGGATTACATGAAATGCATAGGCTCTTCACATGATCACTCTATAGATCACGCGAAACCCAAAATAAGATAAAAATTGAAAAACTTGAGACATATTTTCAATAATGGATGGAATAAATTCCAATACGACAGAAGACTCATGTGAATACCAAATCAATGACGCTCATGCACTTTTCATGACATATCCATATCGTAAGACAACACCATGGAATTTCACCCAAATCATACAGAACTACTTTGAAACACTATTTGTATCATGTGATGTCCCTTGGGTTGTTCAAGTAGGTCACATGATGCCCTCTATTCATGCCACCCAATTCATGCAATGTACTCCATGCTTTCCATCCTTGATCATGAGATGTCATCTAAACATGTCTCCCACTCCTTGAAATGACACCAGAAAATGTCAAATATGTATTGCGATATCACCTTGACATGTTATTCTTAGTCCTATGATGTCCTATAGACATGTCAGCCGATTCTTGAAAAACCCTCTAGATAATTAAGATAGGTCTTGAGAAACCCTCTAGACATTTCATCTTTGATCATGTGATGCCCTTAAGACAAGTTAGTCTTGATCATTCTATTCCCTCCATACATGTTCTCTTATATCATGAGATGGTCTTCATACACCCCATTTAGATTATGCGACGTACTTTAGATGAGTCAACTAGATCATGCAATTGTCCTTGGACATGTCCTATAGGAAATCAGGACATGTCCATACATCCTCGGAACATGTTAGACTGACAATCTAGCCATGTTAGGCAAACATCTTGGGACATGATAAACTTATCTAGTGGATACAAATGGGAAACCTTAGTTTGTAATCCCTAATCAAACTAAACTATGAAAAATCTAATTCCTACCAAAACTAGTATATGTAGGATTCTTTCCTGTGTCTCAAGATCCATATCAAATATCCAAATGGAAAACTCAGTGTGTATGCCCTGATCAAACTGAACTATGGGAACTCTGATTCCTACCATAATTAGGATATGTGGGATACCTTCCTAAGTCCCAATTTGAAATTACTATCCACCTCGATGTATGTCCACCCATGTGTCTAACATTCCAAGAAACATGTCCCAATCATTCCCACGGTCTTATTTTTCATTCTCATCCACCAACGAATAGAGAAAGGAATTGAATTTGTATGAATCTGAATCCTATCACAACCAAGATAGATAGGATGCCTTCCTAAGCCTCGATCTCAATAAAACACATCCAAATGGCCATACCAACACATAAGTCCCTATTCCATATTCTATGAGGCTGATTACTTTATGTATTTTGTTTCCCATACAGAGTATGTATCAAATGGGCTTAGGTATTTTCAATGATCATATCATTCTCATCATTAATCTCTACCATCCAAGGTATCCTCAGTGTGGAATCCCCAAATAGTGGTGTGAAATTACTACACCCATGCAAGGTATTCCACCTCGAGGAAAGTACTAAGGGTATAATCAAACTACTACAACTCTAAATCTTTACACAACTAGGATATATAGGAAACCTACCTAAGGCTTGAGGTCAATACCTGGTGCCTAAGTTCCCTCACATATGTTCTTTCCTCATGATGTTAAACTATACAAGTGTAATGAACTATGTGTATTTTGATTCCTTCAATTAGTAGGATGCGTAGAAAACCTCATAAAGATTCAATCCCATCCTCATCATATTAATCACCTCCTTGGATGATAGAAAATTCTAGAGTGAAGGGTTATATGGATTTAATATATATGGTTATCTACCCATTAAATGGGAAATGGATGAAGAACATCAAATAGGTACAGATGGAATCCTTAATAGAACCCCCTTTATACATGAATATATTCAAAACATGATCATTTTGTTATGGTACATAGTCCTATATCAGGATTAGAAAGGTATTTGTGAAAAAATATTAAATCTATAATAGATTCTTAGAGTAGGAAACAATTCCCCAAAAATGGTGTGATGATCATGACCTCCCATCCTCTCGACCAATGTGTGTTCCTAAGTTCCATTGAGTCTAAAACCCCAATTTACTTCCTTCCTTTGGAAATAAGGCCCATACTCAATTATAGATGTGGTAAATCTTGGTAGTTTCCATTCACAATAATAATGGTGAACCCAATGTGGATAATTTTTCAAGACAATGACCCCCCCCCCCCCCCGCAATCAACCATTAAGCCAAAATAAACACACTACAATTGTATCTTTGATGATGAAACAAAAATGTTGAACCCAACGTGTATCTCTCAAATAAAAATATGATCAGTTTAACATGTTTTAGGCTATTTTTTATAAATATCCTATGAAAAAAATGGTGAACATGATTTGAATCTCTCAAATGAAAAAAAAAATTATTTAACAAAATGTTTTCAGGGTTCTCAATAAATAATTCCATCCTTGTTGTGTCATGTCCATGTGAGTACAATGGAAAAACCTAAAATAAGAAAATAAAATTGTGTTACCCATTCTTATTTTATTGAGAATGTATAATTCCTATGATGATGCACTAATCAGTGGATTTTTTCATTTTTATCTTCATGACTAAAGATACTAATCTCACAATAAACACTGGACCAAATATCATGTATTCATCCAACAATATTTATAGAAAATCAGCTACAAATGCAACCCTTGTGGGTTTCAAAATGTCCTCACCTTCTCAAAAACTTCAGTATCATGTGGAGAATACAATGGTTTGGGAATACCATCTACATTGAAGGATACTGACCCTTTAGTCTACCTGAGAGGGTCTCTAAATTCTAGAACCTGTGGGTCTCCATCATCTAAAGAATGATGCAGCAAATCCAATGGTTCTCATTGCCACTACAAACCACATCACTATCTTATCCCTAGAGCATGATAATCACCACATTTAGTATCTAATAAAGGAGGATCAAGGATTAAACTATAGATTACTTTTGGTTTAGGGGACACTAAGGAGGGATCCTATCAACCATTGTCACATGCACTATTTTGTAGGTTTCCCTCGGTTGTTTGCTGATGACACCATTCAACACACTAACACCTCTAACATACATGCATGGAAAACAAGGAAGAAACATAGGGAATTTAATGATTTTTATAATCAGAAGTTTTATCATACCATCACTTCCACTAATTAATCACACTAACATATTCTAGTGGTATCCAGTGAGAAGGCTCATATCCCTACTCACCTGAAGAAAGTATGTGGGCATATTCTTGTAGAAATCATGGGGGAGGCACATATACCTACACCCGTGCATTAAGACCATCAGCATATTTTGATGGATCAAGATGGGAAAAAGTGTTCTCATATCCCCAATTCAATTGAATATATCTACCAGTACATAGTAGAGACATAAAATATATAGTCTTGCATTCTAATATAGAATTTTTTAAAGTGTCACTAAATCTTATAAAAAAAATTAGAAACCTTCTGTAATATTATGACACTAGTATAAGTATAGGGATAGGTGAATATTCCAATCCTTACAACCATAGAAACCCAAAAATTTGATCATCAAGAACAATTGGTTACTCCAAAGAAGGCGCACATTCTTGCTTCCATCCAAGAGGATTATCGGTATATTTCGATAAAGGACAAGGCATCAGACTAGGCTCATATTCCCATTCCAACTGAGGCTCACCAAGTGAGATCAGCACATGCATTGGGATAGGTTTACATTCCTATTGAGAAAGACCAGTGACATACTCCCAAGGATCAGGACCGGGCTCATATCCCTGTTCTGACTGGGGCTCACCAAGTGAGAGCAGCACATGTCTTGGGATAGGCTCATATTCATGTTGAAAAAGACCGATAACATAATCCAAAGGCTAAGGATCAAGATCATATGCCCATTATTTCTGAGGATCACCAAGTGAGAGAATAACATGCCTTGGGACATGCTCATATTACTATCAGTGAAGCTACATAGAATATTCTAGTAGCTCAAGGAATCCAGTCTCACATCCTAACTTCCATTGAAAGATGACTACACCAGATTCCTTCAAAGGGTATACAAAAGGAATATGATATTCATTCTATCATTCCAAATGTCTGTTGTTATATTCAGATGGGAAATGAATATTTTAACTAGGATCAAATCTCTACTTCTTCCAAGGTTGACTGACATATTCCAGCAACCACCCACATGCAGGCTCATATTCCTACCAAAAATACAAAATATCATTAGCATATTATAGAAACTTATTATAAGTGGTCTCATATTCCCACAACACTATATGATTATAAACATATTCCAGTAGATTTCATAAAATAATTTAATGTCCCTGCACAATCCCAAAAGGCAGGTTGGAAAATTATGGCCACAATGCATTTTTAGGCTCATATCTATAATATACCCAATTCTAGTGTCATTGAGGTTGCTTGAGACACATTATTAACACCCCAATGGTCCTACAACTCTTCAACCAAATCATAAGGTGATAATTAATGGTATAGTATACCTCATGGTACTGTGAAGATGGATTAAAACAACTTTACTCTTGGAATTTTCCATGATCAAGCTCCACATAGTGATATCTCCTATAGAAAAGGAAATCCTACACTTTTCCAAACACCTTCATATAGAGAGGTATTAAAAACTCAGACACCTTGGTATAGATAGTTGCTTGAAATACTAGGTTTAACCATATATAATTCCCCATCAACTACCAGAAACACTTCACCCTAGTCAGTAAGTGACCCCAATAAAAAACTTATATGGTCTGACTAGGTGGAGGTATGTAATTATGATGATGAAGAATATGACATTAATTTACGGAGAGAGTTATCTTAAAACAACCTCCTTGCCATGTTCTATCCCCTTTCCACTTCTAAATAAGTGATCCCAAATGAGATAGATAAAGATTAAATGACTTATCTATGTTAAAATATATGTTAAACTCATCGGTTATTGAAGTTTAGATACCTACCTTATCCATAATATGAGTGGTATAGAATAGGAGGAATCAAAGTGAGTAACTACAAAGGAAAAATGAAGAGTCCATTTAATGAAATATATGTGAATATTGGCCTCATTAAGACATCATCAATGGTGTAAAATATCCATATTTTACACTCCTTGGTACATAAAATAATTTAGAAAATATATTTAAGAAAATCCGACTTTATTTTTATCTTTAGACAGAAATCTTCATACTATAACAATACTCTATTTTTAACTAGAACTCGCTGTTATCTCCATGGCCCAACACCCAAAACCAAAAAAACCACAGCATGAATCTACAATGTTCTTTCCTCCATTGCATCAAAAATCTTTCGAAACTGATTTCTGAAGGATTATCATCTATCTATATATGAGGATGGGGAAATTGTGGAGTGTTTCACTTCACAACACCCATAGAATAGTAAAACTCACCAAATACAGTGTCATGTAAAATCATATCCTCAAGATAGATCGAGGGGTTGGGGAATGAATGAGCCAATTGGTCACTTCATTGGAATGGCCCTTCTTTAATGGTGTTAAGAAATCATGAACAGAGGGAGTGGAAAACCAGCAAATATTTTAATTAAGCCCCTTGAAGTAAAAAAAATTATTTTGGACATGGAAGTCAATGTTATGGTCAAACCAATAACTTCCTATAAAAAATAACTCCCATTATGGGATACCATTACACACAACTCAATAGAATCACGTATATACCAAATCAAATAGCTCATAATTACAGTTGCCATAATAGCTCCCCAAGAGTGAACCCATCCCACCTGACCAGGGGAATATCTATCACCACTTCCACCTCTCAGATCATCAATACCTGAGAGAATTTAGAACATATTGGAAGCAGCTTCAAATCAACCACATCACACTAGATTGGGGGAATTTTTATCTCAATCACTGTCACCAGGTTCATCGACCCTTGAGAGGGTCCTCGGGAAATCAATGGAGGTTCAAGATCAACCCCAACCTATTTGTTTGGAAAATATTATATCAAAATTACCATCCTAGGATTCATCAAATCCTTGTATAGAATTATTAAATCCTCAATAATAGGATCAAAAAATGCCAATTATGTTTCTGAATAGTCTCCAAGCCACAAGACTGAGGGAATTTTAATCATCATCATAATCACCACAGAGGTAATTAGTCTTTTCCAAGTTGGGAGGTAAATATAAATGTTTGAAATCCCATCCATTCCTCCCACAACAAGATGAATCTATACTATTTGAGGCCCGTTTGGAAAATATGACTAGAAAATTTCTCAATGTCATTGTTCATAGACTGAGACGGTAGGAACACACAATGAAGGAAATCAAACCCCATAGGGGTCATAATCCAAAAAGGCCCAATATGGCCTAGAGTTCAAAAAACAACCTTAATGTTGAAAGTGAAGAATTACCCTGTTGTATTGAGAGTAATGGGACAACTACCATTTCTTGATATACCTTTGTGAATTTCATCACCATAAACACACTAGAAAATGTGGATCATAAAGAAAATACATAGGGAAACAATATAAAAAATATACCATGAGAGGAGGATCTAGATATACCCACTAAGGTTGTGAATATCTAGAACTATAGGATAATCCAAAACATAGCACCTTCAAATATTGAGTTTCCACCTCTATGGTGGAATAATGACAAGGATAAATGGAAATGTGTGGCCATATCCCAATCATCAGCCAAAAGAGATAAAATTCCTTCCATAGAGGAATTAATGGTATAATATGGGAATGATATTCAGAATCTCAAAACAACTAAACAAGGAGCTACTCAGGGGAAACATTCCCACTGGGAATTGTATTTAGGTTGAAATGAATATCCTTACTCCCATACACCATGAAAGAGATGGTATTCCTGTAAGATAATCATATAATAATTATACCGGATCTAGTTCCAGGATGTCGGTCTATATAAATGAGAAAGTTAAATATGATCATGAATTTCCTCCATTAAAGAAACAAGAAATCCGTCACCAGGGAAATCATTCAGTATTACCATGAATTGAGAATTAGTGGGAGATGAAAGTAGTCCACCTCATCAAACCCTACCAGATTGTTGTATATGGGAGGTGGCTCATACAATAGAATCTTTAGAACTTTTCAATGCCATTGAGACCCTAACTACTAGAATGCAAGCCATGGAAGAGAGATTCACACCTATACAACCTAATATGAATCCATATCTCAAATGGGTGGATGTAACTTTTACCCCACCCAACATTAACAATCCTACCTTATCCACCTTTGATGGAATGGGATACCGCCAAACAGTATCTCACACTCTTCATGTTTTGATGTGTTCTGATGATGGGACCTTGAGATCAGAAGAATGTTACCATGCTAAGGTATTTTTTATAGACTCTGATAGGGCTGACCTTTGTTTTTTATAGTATCCCTCCAAAAGGATCTGTTGTAGGATGTGAAGACCTTATTAATTAATTCCTTTACCAGTTCATCTTTACACTAAGGAAATTGTTAGAACTATGTGCTGAAAATATCTTAGATGAGATGCATACACCTTGATCCCAATGAAATATCCAGGAGGATTCTATGAGTTCATAGAAATGGCACAACATTTTAAAGTCTCCATTCAGTGGACCCTGTCTAAGTCTCAACACATTTGATTGAAATATGGGAAAAGGATCAGCAAGGAAGAGACTACCTATTTTACCCTTAAACTAGTAACAATGCCCATTCAAGCACCTAGACAGGTCCTGAACAACCCATTACCTCCTATCAAGCGACAACAATAATAAAATATCCCTCGTAAAAAAAACAAAAAGGGATCATGGTCACCCATGATTTGAGGAATGAATGAATAATGTATACTCCATATGGAAGAAATAAGTCCTTTGTTATTTCCTAGCATCCATAGAAAATAACTTGCTCAAGATGACACAACCTAGGAAGCCTAATGAGTTCAAACTCACTGACCATCGTGACTACTACCCTTTTAATAAATGGCTGGGTCACAACATAAAAGATTGATTCAACTTCAAAGACACAATTCAATGCATGGTCAAATATGGATATGTGAGGTTGGAAAAATCACTGGCATAGGTGAACTGCATAATTTTTTCCCTATCAGAAGAAGAAGTTTATTGGAAAAAAATTCTGGCTAGGCATGGACAGAAGTTCAACCACATGATGACTCAAAAGATATTTGAACGATCTCATGACAACCTGAGAGAATATATTTGAAAACCCATAATGGTCTCATTTCCTAGGTAGGTGACATCGAATATGCCTCCTAGAGGTGGATGATACCATTATAAAGAGTAAGAGATATAATATAAAGAGTCATATTTTTCTCCCATATAGGTTCTAACTCTTTTAGATTTCTTTCCTACAACATCCGAATCATGGGAACCGCCCCACCAAAATGGAACCCTCATCTGATGAAGAGATGATCATTGGTCTTTATAATATGATATACTTTGAAGGTACCTTCTCTAATGATGAATATTCCCCTGAGTATGAGTTTCCTATACTTAACTAGGGAACTAGAGGCCAAAGAAGAATGATCCAAGGATACAAGGGACAATATGTGTGTGGTTGGGAACAATATCTCAATCACATCCCCATAGAAAATATATATATAGATGAGACCCATGTAAAAAATATTTAGTGAATTTAGAAGAAACATAGAGGTGCCTCAAAGCCCTATAGTGGTTTCCCCAGACCAGTCATTTTACACGACTGCCTGGTGGGGATTCAATTATCTAATCAGCAAAGGAAACAGAAAGTCTGACTCGACCTATGCCACTGTTAGAATAATCTACCTCAACCTCTACACAATAACCAGACCCTTCTACCAGAAATATCTTAACTCTTAAATCACATAATAATGAGTAACCCTAACTTGGGAATCACCAAACTATGCACAAAAGTATGAAATTATGAAAGAACTTGAATTTTTCCTAGCCAAATTCTAAATCCTTAATGTGCTCCCTCATTCAAAATTAATTAGGTATTTACTCATTGAAGCCCTTCAAAGCCAACAGGATTTTGAGAAAAAAGTCTCTACATCTGAAGTCTATCGAGTGCAGGCTATTCCATTAGAATTCCATGTTTCCATCTTGTTCACATAGTAGGATCAAGAAGAGGTCACCAAGGGACACATTAGATACCTATATGTGTCAGGCAGACTCAATCATGTAACCATTAGAAGGGATCTAAATGAAAATGGTTCTGGGATCAACTTCATCTTGATTCATAACATCTGATAAATGGGATATAGGGGAGGGGACTTATCTCCCACAAGGATAACAATTTTGGGTTATGATAAGAGTGAGTAAAGACCCCTTAGGAACATCCATATCAAAAATATATTTGCGGATTTTACATCTAATGACTTCATGTTTATCCAGTAATACACTGCATATAATGTCCTTCATGGGAGGCCTTTCCTTTACATTCATGTGGTGGTACTTTCAACATTCCATGAGTGTTTGAAATAGCCTATTGATGGAATGTTCAGTGTACTATATGGTGAGAATGTCCCCTTTGAGTCTTGCAAAGACACCTATGTTGAGGTAGTTTTCTATAAAAGGGAAGGAAAACAACCAAGGGTGGATAAAAATATACAGGTTTTATCACCCAATAGAATGGATACTTTCCCTGAAAATTCCTAGAGTATATTTAACAATAATCATGTGCTACCCATAAATCTAGTCGAGGTAGTAGACTTAACCTCAGATGTCCAAGATCCTCCCAAACACAATGATAGTTTAAAATAAAATCATCTATAGAATCTCTCTACAATGAACATGGAAGTAGAGGATGACAATGCATCTTCCCACGGACTCCCTCATCTTGATAATGATAGATATGCCTTCAGATTTCCAACTTCATCATAAATGCCTCTACATAATTAAATATGGAAGAAGAAGAGTATAACATCAAGGACACCCCTCCTATATTTCAGGAAGGCATATCCACCACCATCAATGATCTTAAGTAGGTAAATTTTGGTATGTAAGAAGACCCCTTGCCTATATTGATTAGTTACCCCATTCCTATCATAGAGAAATATATTTACATTGAATTTCTAAAGAAACATAGATATGTTTTTTCTTGAAATTATACATAAATTATTGGAATGAATCTAGATATGAATATGCAGTATCTCATCCTACCTGATGAACCTCGATGATTCAAGTATGTAGATAAGAGGATTCACCCCTCTCATACAACTAATATTATGGTGGAAGTTGAAAAATTGATCAAATATAATTTTTTATAGGAAGTGGAATACCCAAGGAGTATCTCCAACATCATCCCTATCAAGAAAAAGAATGGTAAGATTAGGGTCTCCATCAACATCGAAGACCTTAATTGGCATTTCTCAAAGGATAAATTCTCATTGTCAGTCGTAGAACTCTCGATCAATAAAATTGCTGGATTTAAATCCCTTTCCTTCATGGATGGGTACTCAGGGTTCAACTAGATAAAGATAACCACTAAATTTGAGTAATCAACTACCTTCAGAGCACCCCAAGGGATATTTTTCTATTAGGTCAATCCCTTTCGATTAAATAATGACGGCACAACTTATCAATTCATTATGCATCATATTTTTAGGCCCTTTTGGGAAGGATAATATAATGTTATGTTGATGACCTGGTGGTCGCATCCTTCCATTGATGTGATCACTTCAAAAAAAAAAGTCTTTGAAAAGTTGTGACAACACAGTTTAAAGAAGAATCCTATGAAATTCACTTTTTGGGAAACGTTAGGGAAATTCATTAGATTTGTGGTATTCCACTATGAGATCAAGGATAAACCTAAAAATACTAGTGAATTTATATAAATATCACCCAAAGGAATCTCAAATAACTAAGGAGGATTCATGGTAACCTTGCCTACATTCAACATTTAATATCCAACCTGTCCAACAAATCTATCCCCACACCATGATAATGAATAAGGGTATCTCTTTTGATTGCATGAATACTACCAAGAATCCTTTGAGATTTTAAAGTGGTACCTACTACACCCACCAGTCCTAAAGCTATTGGTGGAATGAAATCCACTCATATTATATGTAGCTACAATAGAACAATAACTTAGTTCTCTCCTCACACAAAAATGATACAGGAAATGAGAAATGTCTCTACTACCTCAGCTAAATAGGGTTGGGTACTAAGAACTGATGTTATAATGTCATAAAGATCTTCCTTGTGCTCATCTTTGTAGTAAAAATGATGAGACATTATTTACAACACCATTAATTCCACCTAGTATCTTGTATTGATCCGCTCAAGTACATCATTGTAAATCCCATGATAACTGGTCATTTGGCCCAATGGGCAGTCATTCTATAATAGTATGACATCTAGTTAGTGTCATAGAAGTCAGTGAAAGGGTAGGCCCTAGATGATTTCCTTACAGTAAATTTTTCTCTAGAAAGTACACAAGTGGATACTTAACTTCTAGATGAAGAGTTTGTTTATTCCCATGACACTCTCCAAACATGGGGGATTTATTTTGATGGTGCCTCACAAATTCCTATAGGAAATATAATGGAAAACATGAAACTCAATAGTTTTGGATTATAGATTGTATTTGTTTCTCCTAACAAAGTAATTTTTCCCTACTATTTATCACTATCAGGGTGATTCACTAATAATGAGGTTGAATACCAAGCCCTCATTATTGTATTGGAACTATCCCTACATCTATAAATAACATACCTAAACATCCAAGGGGATTTAGAGGTAGTGATAAATCATATCAAAGTTTAATATGACATAAAAAGGAAAAAGTAGCCTCTCTCACTAGATATGTCAGAGGAATAATGTGGAGGTCCCTTTTGAGCCTATACTGCATCATATCCCCCAATCATAGAATGCTCGTACTGATGCATTGACTAATGTATCCACAGTTCTGGCCAACCTTAATTTGGAGGAAGTAATCTTCTGTATGACTCATGGGAAAATGTTATCTTAAATCATCATATGCAACATGGAAGATATCAATTAGGTTAATAGCACCCTAGAGTGTGATGGACCGATATCCACCCTTGGATGGATGGAGCCCATAATTGGTTATTTCCAAAATGGGACTCTCCCTACAGACTGAGAAGTAAGGGAACATATTTAGCATCAAGTAGTGGACATTACCATACAGGATGTTGTAAATGCGGAAAAATCCCTCTATAACTGAGGCTTTGAAAAATTCCCCTCAGATGCATAACAAAAGGAGAGATTCCTAGAATCATGGATTAAGTTTATGTTGAATCCTACTACACTCATCAGTTTGGGTCCATTATCTTCCACCAAATCAGGATGCTAGGTTACTACCGGAAAACCATGATACAGGATTTCATGGAATTCACCATGAAATTTTAAACATTCTATATTCTTTAAAACTTCATCTATACACCCCCTAATTTGCTACACATAGCTATTTTTTTGGCTATTTTCCATATGGAGAATGGATGTTGTGGGGCCATATCCCTCATCCACAGTCAAACAGTTTACATACATCCTTACTGTTACTGACTTATTTTCTAAATGGGATGAGACAATACCCTCATGAAATTCAGGAAGAATAATGTCATCAACTTCATGAAGTAAAATATCCAAACAAGGTTTATAGTCCCTTTCATGATATTGACGTCTAAAGACACCAACATCTATTCTATGAAGTGAAATAAATTGCACCTGGAGTACAACATCAAGTCTAATAATTCATTCCACTATAATGTAGTGGAAAATGGGTAAATAGAGGCCTTCAACGAGTCTCCATTAAATATACTTTAGAATATGGTTAATAAGGACATAATGTATTAGATGAAAAAGATTTTAAATGATTTATGGGAATATCATAACAACCTATGTACTATTACAAAAGAAAATCCATATTCATTAGTGTAGGGAAATGAAGCAGTGTTTCCCATAGAAGTCCAGTTTCCCTTTATTTGAATAGCTATTTGCGGAAAACTCTCGGATGATGAGAAATTGAAAAATTGGATGGATGTATTAGAATATCTCAATGATAGGAGGTTTTATACATTGAAAAACCTTTTTTTCTATCATAATGGGATGACCCGATCCTTTAATAAAAAGGTTTTCCTTTGTTTACTCCTTCAGGGATAACTAATATTGTATATATGATCCGCAATAATACTAGAGAAGAAATATCCAAAGTTAAAACCCCAATGGGAAGGGACATATATCAAACACAGGGTCTATCATAATGGAGCCTAATATCTAGCAACAGTGGATGGGGAATGTGTCAAACCACCCATTAATATAGGGTTTCTTAAGAAATAATTTTCATAGCTTCCATCAATTGTATCTTGTCCTGGTTGCATGTCATTAAACTGCACAAATACATCCAAACCGCATGATTCTAAACTATATGGAATACATCCTCACCACTTGAAATTAATATACATGGGATGATTCATATCATCAAAAATTCATTGCACATGAGATAGATCTATTTGAAATAGAAATGAAGTTCCTCCATCCCTACATGTGAGTCAGATCCACATAGGGAATCTCTCAATCGAAAACTTTGCATGGATTGATTCAATCCATCACAACATAGGTAGTGACACCTAGATATTCAATATAGTTCACAAACATAATATATTCATACTAGTCACAAGACATCATATTGTGCGAAAATGGTCAAGCCTTCTTTTCCATGTTGGTTGACCCTCGTTATAATAGCCCGACGTTAAACTATATCGTTGATGTCCTCATCACATGAAAATAAACAATATGGTTTGTTAGAACTATGATTAGCTTGATTTCTTCCATTATAGGATACATTTTTATTCCAAGACCATCATTATTGGAAACATACTTAATATTTCTCTTCTTTCAAATCGATTCATGTTCATCCTTACCACATGACATTAAACTGCATGGCTGATGTCCTCGACACCTAAAACTAAACCACATGATTTTTCTAAAAGTATATATGGATTAATTATCATTATAATGTTATATATAGGTAATAATAAATCCAATATCTTGGCCCACCCACCACATGGTACAAAATTCCCCTATCATTTCTTTAATTACCTTTGCATGTTGAGAAGAACCTCTGTCATTCCTTTTTTTCACATCGATAATATCTCATGTGAGCATATGAATTTTGGTAATGGATTACCTGATTGACCAAGACATATCACTTCATGATAGGGTTATAATGGTACTAGATTAAATACCTTAAAAGGAACATCATATGTCCTTTCTGCATGACATTAAACTTCATGGTTTATGTCTATTGCATGACATAAAACTGTGCATTACCATGGGCCTTGCCCGAGAGGATTACTATCCTTGGTGTTGTTATCCCACCACACCTCCATTCTAGAACTACATGTCACACGATACGTAGTTATTCCAATCACGTCATTATTAATCATAATAACAATATTCCATTTTCACATCAGGGATTCTATATCCTTATCACATGATATTAATCTGCATGGTCTCTCAAGAACTACATGTGTATTAATTCTTTCCATCATAGGATATGTAGTGAAACACTGATATCCAATACTGTGTCTAGATACAATAATAAATGGGAAAAATTCCCCCTCTACATATGGGCCAGACCTGTATAGAGAGTTTCCCATTCAAGAATTATGTGTGGATTAATTCCAGCTATCATAGGATACATAGTGATGCCCAGATCTCTAATCTTGAGTCCAACTACAACAATCAACTAGAACAATGCCCCCACTATGTGTGTAGTTCAGACCTGCATAGATAGTTTCCCATTAAAGGATCACATTTGGCTTTATTATTACCATAACATGATATGTAGTGATGCCAAGATCCCCAATCTAGGGTTTAGCTACAACAATCAACGAGAACAATACCCCCTCTGCATACATGTGAAACCTATGTAAAGAGTTTCCTATTCAAGAACTACATGTTTCTTGATTCCTATTTTCATATGATACATAGTGATGCTCAAATATCCATTTCTTGGGTCCATCCATAATAAGAAGAAAATATCCCATATCCCTTTGTAGGAGTCATACCTACGCAGGGAACTTCTATACAATAACTATACATGGCTTGATTCCTACCTTTATAGGAAACGTAGCTACACCCGAATTTTAAAGCTTGGTTTCATCAATGAAATATAAAATGATAAAATTTTATTCTTAAATACATACAAGCTAGACTAATTTAGTATTCTATCTGAGACCCACCCATACATGGCTTAGTTTATTTCTTAATTTCCCCTTATTTCTCATGTCGAACATGGCGCATGTGGTCTTAGGGGACCTAGAAAGTCACTCTGGCTTATGAAACCGGAGCATATTCTAGACTGTGGAACATTTCATAGTAGTAAGACCTTAAACCTCACAACACAAATACATCCTTACGGAACAATGTTAAACTTCAAGTCAAATGTCTTGGTCGCATGACATTAAAACTGCACGAAAAATACATCACCACTCAATAAAGTTAAAATCTACAATCCATAACCCATTTCCATTCCTTATCCTAGGACTACAATATCCCAACTCTGGTCAACTTGAGAATGGGGTTCTTCTATCATCTTTTAAGCCCCTAATCCCATAAATCATACTTCATATATTAAGAACCTAGGATACCAAAAACCTGCCATGGCCCTTGGAAAGAAAAATAGATCTCTCTCTATGACCATGTTATCATTGCATAAGGGATTATAACTACCAACCAATGACATATTAACCCTGCAATATGGGATTTCTGATCCTTGTGAGCCTAACATCATCATGGTAGAACTCATCATCTGAGGGTGTTCTGGGCCATCCCTTGAAAGATTGTACCATTTCATTACTCATGACTTGAGAACCTCATGCCATGATTTAAAACAATTTCATATCCTACTTAGAAATATTTCAGATTACTCTTGACCCTAGGTGTCCTAATTTTGTTCTTGTGTAACATTACCCTCAAATTAGGTCCATGTGTGTCACAAAATTAAATTTTGATTAGTTTGGTCAAAGCTTTACAACCTTAAAATTTATCCTTTGATGGTCCAAATCATAAGACCTTAAACTGCTAGTGCAAGAGACACAAAGATTGTTAGGTTGAAAGCCCGAAAATGGAAGCCTATGTAAAATTCAAGTCTCTGATCACTAAATTCTTCATCTCCATAGTTTATAAAAAAATAAGAGCATAAATGAATAAGGTATAATTATCATAGGTACCACTTTGCAGCCTCCTTAAAATCCAATCTATGCTCACTGGGCCCCCTGGTCCAACAAAAAATTAGAGCAATGATTTTTCACATCTCCTCACCATGATAACATATACACTAGGTGATGTCACAACATTTAGGGTTTTCAACCTGTGTGGAATATTATATTTTACAAAAATCTCACCTCATGATTTGATTACCTTAGATTGTTTCATACCTTCCATAGACCTTGGAAAATGATACACAGCTTCAAGGGACCATTTTTTTAACTATGCATGTATGCTTATGGATTCTTCATATGTGCCTATGGTTGTTAAACAAATGTGTCATTACCTTGAAAAAGGGATTTTTGATCCTTATGAGCATAATGTCACCATGGTAGAACTCAGCACACTAGAGTGTTCTGGTCCATTCATGTTATGATTGTCCTATATCATTACTCATGACATGAGAACCCTGGACCATGACTTACAATCCACATAACTACACTATTCAAAAAGATTCTACATACTCAATGTTATGTCATCGTGTTTTGTACCTTTTCTCAAATTAGAAATATGACACTCCATTATCAATCCTTTTGATGGAGAACACCCCATGACTTGAAACCATCAAGTGTAAGGCTCGAGCTTCCCAATTAATAGATAAACAACCCTAGGGTGTTAGAACCCTTCGTGAATAGATTTTTCTCCACACCCAACTTCATCATCCAGAAGTTTGAGTCTTCATAAATCTTTCATGGCCCTTAGAAAAGAGTGGGGACTCCTCTATTTGACCATGATATTAATGAATAGGGTCTTTTAACTACTAACCAGAGGAATCCCCTTTTTATAGGAATGTAACTTTGATGATTGTGAGGCCTAGTAACACTATGGCATAACCCAACACCTCTAGGTGTTATGGGTCATTCCCAAAATGTCTTCCCCATTCCATATTCCATGACTCAAACTTTTGGGTTATGAATTAATCAAAAAATATTTTAACTATCCAAGCGGTCTTAGCATCTTTAATATTTTACTCTAAACCAATATGATGTCAAAAATATTTCATAACCCTTACAAAAGAGTAGGGTTAAATAATTTTGACAAATCTATTGAAACATAAGGGATTTAAACTAATAATCAATGATATCTCATCCTTATAGGAATGTAAATCCAATCCTCATTATCCCTGGTAACACCGTGGTAGAACTAAAAACATCAGTTTGTTTTCAGTCATCCCTAGTATGTCTACCACATATTTATATTCACCAATCAAGTCCTAGTAGCAATATTTTAAACTATACAGTTTTTGAAGTTCTAGCAGTAAGACATTAAACTACATAATATTGGATGTCTTGGAAGAAAACTGAATTACATATATACATCCTTACACCATGACATTAAAATGAATGGAATACATTCTTACCACATGACATTAAATTTCATAGAGAATGATACTTTGTAAATGGTACATTACCAGCAGTAGAAGGTTTGGGCTAAAAGATCCTAAACTACAACAATAGAATGTCTGATATAAAATACCATAAAGTATTGAAATATAATGTCTAAGCTAAAAGACCCTAAACTATAACAATAGAAAGTTTTATATAAATACCCTAAACTAAAATCACAACAATGGACTAGTTTATAAGAACAAAATATACATAATGATCACCAGGTTGAAAACCCGAAAAGGGCATCCATTGAAAAATTATGGTCTTTTCTCACTGGACATGAACTCTATAAGATTTAGTCAATATTGAGAGCTTGTAAAATTGGGAAGTCACAAAACCTGTTAGGTGGAAAATCTATAAGAGGGGGTCTTAAGACTAAGCCAAGTATATACTCACTAATCCATCCCCAATATGAATCTTGGGAAAGAAATTAGGGTAAGAAAAAACAAAAAAAAATGATAGAACGAATTTGGGGCGCATCATATGGGATTATAAAAAATAAATCTATGATCTATAAGTCCATTGACATCAAGAAAATATGGAGTAGTCTCCCTCTGAGACATATATTTTATTCAAATTATCCTTTTGGGAATTTGGTAATCTTAAGATAACTCAAGTAGATACATCAATGAATATTCTCATGTTAGTGGGAATTCATGAGAATTTATTGAGAAAAATCTATTATGGTTTAAAAAATAATATATAGGCATTCAGGTTTACTTGATATTATGCGAAGGAAGAGTATCATTGATGAATTCATGCAACACCATATCAAAAAAATGTCATGCACATGATGAATGAAATAAAACTGGGCAACGACATATAAAGTTCTAAAGATCTATTCATTGATATTATGAAAAAGGAGAAGTCTACACATTTTAGAGGCTCTTCATGGATTTTATAAAAAAAATATTAACACCAAAACTAAATTATTTTTTTTATCAGCTGAGCTGGACAAATCGGAAAGAGTATAACGAGAAGCGTCAATGGAGAACCATTGTGCTTCCCACCCAACTTCTTCTACTACTACCCATGGGTTAAGAGTCTTGATATATTTATTCTTAAATATTTTATGAGTATTTTCTAATGAGGATGATGATTTAAAAAGTTTAGACTTTGGGTGAGTTCTGATCTACACATGTCTCTCAATCTATGTGGTCAAGACATCCATTTTGGTATACAACTAAAAAATAATCTGATGACTATGTTCCAACACCTCTATAGCCTCTCTCAATAGCTAGAATATGGGAGTCCCTTCATAGAAATTGTGCAATACCCCTTACTATTATCCAACTCTTTCTACATCAGGATTATTTTTATCCTGATTTTATATAATGGATGGCGGCCAAATCCACCCACCCCCAAATCACAAAATTTCTGGCAACTACATTCTTCTTGGTCTATTTTTTTCAAAGGAATTATATGTGATAAAGTATGAATCTACTTCAATATTAGCCTATGTTGTGTCTGGACCTCTACAACTGCTGGAGTGGGTATGTCAGAAGGGGGAACAATTAGCTCATCTAATCAAGAATCAAGAGAGGAACCACCTTATACACTTCTCCCAAAAGATGTATCGATCAACGAAATAACTTCCATGAAAACATTTTCCCCAATAGTGGGATGGTTTCTCTAGGATAGGGGTGCTTCCTTAAAGACAAACTCAAATATGGGACCATATCCATTATTGTTATAGAAAAAGGTGTTGGTAAAGCACATGACCTATCTACTTAATGAACCATTCAACTCATAACACCACCTAGGTAGGCTTCCACCCAAGCCAAGGAATAATCATAATCTAGGAAGATAAGGTTTATAATAGTTGTAAGTATCATCTTGATAATGGTATATTCACATGTCATTATAATACAATACAGGAGGATAACCTCGAGATGTCATTCTCCCGATACACCAGCTGAGGGGAGGGGAGAAACACTTTAGATGGAGTCAAATTGATGATTGAAATGATATGGATTATATGGTATAAAAATAACCATATCATCTGCACGGTCCATGAGAAACACATCCCAAAGGGAGATCTTTTATGACCACTCATTGTGGGAGCCACCACCATTATCAAATATTATCATAGATGACACATGATAAAGTATAAATTTGAAAAAATTGGGACAAATCAGCATGAAGACAACCTCATCAGGGACCAATGAAATTTCCTCAACCCATGAAATGTTCAGTATCCTAGGGAAGATAAAGGCACCAAGTATTTAGGTAGTGTTTTGGTACTTGTAGAAGTGGTAATAATCCCCTACCAGATGAATAAAAACTAAAAATGGCATCTGATCCCATAGGATATGTTTCATTGATGGATATGGCCCATAAGATGGTAGAGGGGACAAAGGGTCGGTATGGTCAGATTAAGAGGCTTACCCTATACTAATTGATCTTCCATCACTAGTGTTCAAACATGGATTCCTGAGCATGCATCCCCGGCTAGGAAAAATGGCCCATTCACGAACATGGACAAGAAATACACTAACTTAATACTTGGGGATATTTCTGGCCTCACTCGATAACCCCATGCATCATATTCCCCAAACATTAGGATTTCTCAATAGGATCCCACACTAGATGAAACATTCCTAGAAGGGCACCAGTGACGACGTATAGCGATCATCCAAACACTATTGTGTAAAATAAATATGTTGATTCAATCCTTAAAAAAATTAGAGAAAATATATTCAAATTCTTACTTAACCACTCTTTTACAATGTTGAGCATGTCCCTTGGAAAAAACTGGAGTCTGTATAGGATCATCCCAGACATCTGCAGTTGGAAGTAACTTGTCGTTCATTTCCCCAAGGGGATATCCCACCTAGTAAATAGATATCCAAAAGGACAATTCCTACTTAACCATGGGATAAATGGATGGAGTTAATTTTAGGTAACCAATCACTAATAAACTCTTCGATAAGCTTTGATTGGTGGTATAAGATAAAATAAAAAACCCATACAGCCTCATAAATATGGATAACATGTAGATGATTTGAAAGTTCTAAGAAGCTCTACCTAACCCAGAATGGCCATTCCCACTCATTAGAAATGATTAAACTAAGTCACAAGTCCCATTTCAAGCTCCAAACACCACATGGATTATTCAAGGAATATATAAATATTCTCAAACATCTTTGAGAAATGGGCTATTTAGAAAAATCACAGCCATGTGGACCTAGAGGGGAGTTCTCTAGAAAATAAGAGTAAAACATGGATAGTGCTATGACCAGTTGGTTATATTCAGAAATCAAAATCTATACACAATCTAGGGAAGTTAAAATCCATAATGATGGAAGATTGTAGTCAAGATAAGGAATGAAGACATCATCCAATCTCCTAAATCCATATATGGGAAGATAGTGTGATAAAGGATAGATTTTATGTTTGAATGAGAGAAGACTATTCAAAACCTCATTTTCAAAATGCACATGATATTGAGGGTTAACATTATGGTTCCCAGCAATAATAGCCCTCAGACTAGCTACAATGGAAGATTCATGATAGATTGAAGCCATATGAACAAAAAGCAAGTAGCATATATCAAAAAAATAAAAAATACAATCTCATCTAAAGAAATGAATGATTCCAGAACCATTATGTGAATCGCATGAACTATGAGGGGGTTCATGGTTTCATGACCAAATATATGTCTCACGAACCGAATGACCCATAGAGATATCATAGACTAATTTACCCAAAAGATGTCTCATGACCGCAAGATTGAACATAAGGCTCATGATCGCGTGAACCTAAGATGTTCATGTGATTTCCATAATGATCAATTGACCATGAATCCAAACCAGAAGATCTTGTAAACCCTAAGAAATTAGTCCAAGGATCATGAAATTAACAATATTAGATTCTTTATTGGTTTGAGAAAGTTTTGGGACAATGATGATCTCACAAAAGGATTCTCAAAGAGCATTATTGTGAAACATATCTTGTGATTAGTTCCCACATAGAGTCTTGTGAATATGATATTATTGAAAAATATTGAGAAGGGATCACATAATGGGAGTAATCTCAAGATATCTAGAGAGTTTAAGTATATGGATAATAAAATCCCCTCACCTACCTTATTTACAGGTAACTCTTTAGAATACCAATGGTCTACAAGGAGACCAAGAATCATGAAAGACACTAATTTGTGAGATCTCCAAATAATTAGGAAGGAATTTACATTCCTTAGAAGTGATCCCCTATTCCCACAGTTGTTTCTCCGGGGGGGATGTTGATGCTGAAAAATCAAGAATCGATAAATCTAAAAGGGAAGATATACACAATTCATGGTTATTATTTCCTTTGTAATGAAATGGAAGAGATGGTGTCCAAGAAATATAGATCATGTGACCTTCAAAATGGAAACATGATCACATGACCATTGAAAGGTCATGAGAATGAGTCATGAGAAACACATGATCTTTTTAAAATCATGTAGATCCCCTTTGACAAATTTTCTTGTTCTTGCGAAGGCATCCATAAAATGTACTAATCTTTAATAAATTTATAGATTAGTTCCTACGAGTCATGTGAGTTATCAACCAATATCTCCTAATAATCATCTAAAACCCTTGTAAAATTAAGGATGAAAATATACAAAAGGAAGAGACATTATGTGTTCGTTAATATATGTGAAAAATGATCCTATAGTTCACAAGACACCATAAATCCCTAGCATCATGTCCACCTTTTCCTACAAAAGACTCAGTAAATGTACCCTTCATCATTATAAGGGTCTTGGGAATGTCTATTCAATTATGTGATGCCTCTCCAGCTTAATAAGACAAGTAAAGGAGATATCCATGATAATTCTAAAACATCGTCACAATATCCAACTTTGATAACATGATTCACTATGAACAAGCCGAGAGACTGACCAAGACTTTGTGACTATGCCATCATATGATCCCATATTGATCTTGTGTTTCACTTATGAGAAACCAATGTGGAACGGTCAAAAACCCTGTAAAATAAAGGAAGAAAATATAAAAAAGGTGGATGCCTTTGGGGTTACTAATATTCATACGATGTGCTCATACTGTTTAGAGGACACCATATATACCATGGAAACATGTCTAACTTATTTCACAAGAGAATATTGGAATGTCACCTTCATTATGTGAAGGGTTTTAGACATGTCCATTTGATTTTGCGCTTCCACTTTGGATCCTTAGAAAATAATAGAGGTTTCCCATAAGAATGATTGTGCATCATCACAAGACTCGTTGTTATTCATGTGGAAAATCACAAGCATGGAGAGTGAATTTATTTTAAAAAAAACTCACACAACATAACGTGATCCAAAAAACTTTTAAAATTAAGAAGGAAATAAAAGGGTAAAAAAGGAAAAAGCTTCTTGTGGAGTTAGGATACACCAACCTTGAGGAGAATGAGGTCATATACCCTAGGTGATCACCATTGATCATGAAATGACCCCTTGAAAATCCATCATGATATCACAAAGATCCTTCTACATGTTGGCCTAATCACACGAAGGCCCCTGGAAAGCCACCTTTGTCTCTAAGAAGACCCTATAAAATTCTTATTTGATCTCGCAAATACCTTCCCACATGCATAATGATATCATGAATACCCATAGAAATATATGCATTACCTTGTAAAATCCTCTGGATATATATGCATGGTTAGGAGAAATCCCATTTATAGGCCTATGTCTAGTAAAAATATAAAAGGCGAAACATTATAGGGGTCACTGAATGTCATGTGACACCATGGATGACCCCTAACAGGATCATGAAAAGGCTATGACACTAAATCCCTTCACCAAATCCAACCCAAATCTATGAGAAACACATCGTAAAAGGCACCATATAATCAGGTAATTGAGGCCTATAAATCCCTCCCCCTAAAAAATTATCCAGAACACATGAGATAAAGGAAAATGATACACTAACGCACAAGAGTGAACTTCTCAGAAAAACCATTTATACAGTTACAAAGGTCTTACACCAATAAAAATTCAGGGAACAACCGACGGGATCACACGACATGTGTTGGATTTTCAATTGATAATCTATAAATCACTTGAAACCCAAAATAAAGTAAAGTTTCAAACCTAAAACTCATATGCAATAAAGGATGGAATAATGACCAAGAATATGGATGAATTATGTGAAGAATGATTTTTTAATCTTCATGTGATTCACATGACCTATCCTGATCATATGAAAAAATTGGTACATGTCACCCAAATCATGAAACAATCCTTTTACATGATATTTGAATCCTGAAATGTCCCTTGGGTAGGTCAAGAAAGTCACATGATACCCTCTAGGCATGCCACCCAATTCTTGTGAAGTCCTCATGGATTTCTATCCTTGATCATATTATTTATTCCAGATATGTCCCTAATCCATATAGTGACACCATGCCATGTCAACTAGGTTTCGTGATGTCACAACTACATTTCAACCTTAGTATTGTGATTTACTATAGACATATCAACCAGGTCTTGAAAAAGCCTATAGATAAGTTAACTAGGTCTCTCAAAACCCTCCATACATGTTATAATTGTTCATGAAATGCCCTCTAGACAAGACATCCTATATCATGTGATTCCCTCCAGACATGTCATCTTTGATCATGCAATGGTATCTAGACATTCCATTAATATTATGAGGCATTCTTAAGATGAGTCAATCAGATAATTTAATTTTCTTTGGAAATTTTCGCTACACAATCAGGACATGTCTAGACATCCGTAGAACATTTTAGGAATACAATAATTCCATGTCAAGCAGATGTCCTAATACATGATAATCTTGTCCAGTGGATACAAATGGGAAACCCCAATGTGTAAGCCCAAATGAAACTAAACTATGATCATTATTATTACTTTTACAACCAAGATACATAAGTCACCTTCCTAAGTCTTGAGATCTATATCAAATATCCACAGGGAAACCTCAGTGTGTAATCCCTGTTCAAAATAAAGTATGAGAACACTAATTCATACCATAACTAGGATATGTAGGAAGCCTTCCTAAGTCTTGAGCTCAAATAGGCCCCCACCTTAGTGTAAGTCCACCAATGTCTTCTATATTCTAACCATCGATACCAAATCATTCCTATGGTATTATCTTTCTTCCTCATCCACCAGTGAATAGAGAAGGAAACCAAACAATGATGACTCTAATTTATTTCTAACCAAGTTACATAGGATGCCTTCCTAAGGTTTGAGATCCATAAAAAACATCCAAAGGGATATCCTAAGACAAAATTCCCACATCCATATGAAGTGAGACTGATTACTTTTTATCCCTTGTTCCCCACACTGAGTGTGGATCACATGGGCTTAGGGATTTAAAATGATCATATCATTCACATCATGAATCTTCACCATATTGGTAAACCTCAGTGTGTAAGACCCAATCAGTGGCATGATATGACTACCCCATACAAGGGAATCCACCTTAAGTAAAGTCCTAAGGGTGTGATCAAACTATAATTACTCTGAATCCTTTCATAACCAAGATATGTAGGAGTCATCCCTGAGACTTGAACTCAACACCCAGTGCATATGTGCCCTCGTATATTTACTTTTTTCATAATGTTAAACTACCTAGGTGTAATGAACTATATAGGTTTTTATTAATACTATAAACATGATATATATGATTCCTCGTGAAGGATTAATCTCATCCTTATCATAATAATCACATCCTTGGATGATGAATAATTCTAAAGTAACTAGTTATATGGATTCAATATATATAAGTAGCTACCCATTAAATGGGAAAACAATGAAGAAACGTGTATACATACATATGGAATCATTAATAGACCCCCCCCCCCTTTATACAAGGCGAGATTGAACACTTGATAATTTTTTAGGGTAACTGATCCTGTATTAGTATTATTAAAATATTCATGAACATATCTTAAATTTATAATAGAGTCCCAAAGTAGGAAAAAATTCCACCCCAAAAGGGTGTGATGAGCCCAAACTCCCATCCTCTTGAAAAATTTGGGTTCCTATGTTCCATTGGTTCTAAAACCCCAATTGACCACCTACCTTCGGAAATAAGGTCCGTACATAGTTATGGATGTGGGAACTATTGGGAGTTTCTGTTAAGAACAATAATAGTGATCTTGATGTGGATAATTGTTCAAGACATTGAACCTCCCACAGTCAACCATCGGGTCAATCTGAATTCACCAAAATTGTATCTTTTCTAATGAAATAGAATGTAGAATTTATTTCTCTGTGATCAAGTAAGGGATCAAGCTCATGAGATGGACCTTATTGATCAGGTTAAACCTTTTTCATGGGTTGGATGGAAAGGGACTGTGGTGGTTCTTATAGCATGTTGGATTTTACTTTTTTCCCTAATTCTTATATATGTAAGTACTGATGGATAACCATGGGTGACCCTATTGTTTATATAGTGTTTTTATAACTTAATATGGTATGTTTGTTATCTACAAATTGTATTTTTTACACTGTTAATTTATTTATGCTTCTGTTGAGTTATCTTGTTTCTTATTCTATGTTATATTCTTTTTTATACTATTATATATTTGTATAAAAATATTATTATCACTATAAGAGGGTATTGTATCCCTACTATCACATCCCAAACCCTTAATGCTAGTCAAAAAGCTATGATGTACTAGGAGGACCACCATAGGACTAGTGGTCAACCATCCTAGAGTGTCATTTAAAGTATCATTTTGGTTGGGGAACTACAAGTTGAATCAGAGAAGCTTCTTTTTAGTGTTTCTTTTCAAAATCACAAGACTTGACTAAAATATAATAACCATGTACAACTGGTTAAAAATGGTATCAAATGAAGTTTTCTTTTCTTTTTTATATTAATATTTGGATTATGGTAGACCAAAGTCTAGGATGTAATCATGACTGGGTAAAGAGCTTATGTTTTTATGCCTAAATCCCCATGAATATGGGACAAACCAAGTTTCCAGGGTTAAAAATATATGTTATGTAGTGTTCTCTTTAATTTTTATTTGATTTCCACCTCGAGTGGTGCACTTGGGTATGATGGTTACCTGTATTGTGAATTTGACCCTTATCTCAATATGGAAAAGGGATGTTTGATTACACATCATGACATGAACTTAGGATCATATGATGTGTTTTTATTGAGATAGTTACTGGTAATGTAGAGTACACTAAGAAGGGGGTAGTTTATAGTGTCAATAAGGAAGCTAAACAATTTTTTTCTTCTTAGCCTATTTTGGTCGTATTCTACTCAGCCAACCTAGGAATATGGTCCAAATAAGATCTATATGTGATGTGATGTGAATGAGATATATGGGTATAACCCATATAAGTGTAGGTAGGGATGATGAAAGGGGGTGGGTTACATAAAATTTCAATGATGAGGATAAAAAATGTTTTCCTATACAGCCTCTTTGGTGGCATTCTATTTAACTACCCTAAATTGATATACAATATGTGATACCTTACCCTATTATATAATGTAAATGGTCCATGAGGTAATATTATTTGTGATACTTTACTCTGATGTTGGTAGGAAAGGGGCCATGAGGTCGGATGATACTTGATATTTGACCCTGATTTTGGTGGGTAAGGGGCCTCGATGCTGGATACTGTGAGACATAGTATAATAAATAAGTGTAAGGGTGGTGATATGTGGTGCCTATTAAATCTTTCCTCAGCTGCAATATTTATATATACGGTTATGTGTGTTTGACCATTGTAATGGTATTATATAGGATTCCATCTAGACATGCTCTGATAGAGCATCAGGAGGGTTGTGATATGGTGTTGTATGAGTGTGCATGGGATGAGGCCCTGAAGGTTTGGGATGATCCTAAGTTGTAGGCACATGCTTAGGTATATGAATGATAACAACAAATGGATGATTAGGGTCATGGATGGATGATAAGTATAGATCAAGACTGGTTTGAGTTATATTGGGTATTGATAGAGGAGTTCATGGAGATGATCCATCTACGGTATACCTAACTCATCAGTTCCAGTGGAAACACCAACTGTTATTCTAGGGTGAGGGTAGACCAAATGGGGTAAACAACTAGATAGAGTGGGTCCAGACCATCATTGATCATATTGAGACTCCCCCATGGTGGATGGTGAAGTTGGATATGTACATGCTCAAAGGACCGACAAAGCACTGGTGGGATGCATTGGTACATGTGGGAAGACATGAGATACTGGCTTGGTAGGATTTCAAAGCTAGGTTCTTCAGAAATTTATTTCCAGATATGATGAGGTTGAATAGATAATGTGAGTTCATGAATCTATAGTAGGTGGATAGTTTTCTCATTGATCATGTGTCCAATTTCATAGACCAATCCCATTTTTCACTTGTTATGGTGTGTCATGACATCACTAGGGTGTGGAGTTTTGAGGATGGTTTACAGAATTCCATCAAGGCATAAGTGAACATTTTTAGACAATCCTCATTTTCATAGGTAGTCAATTAGGCACTCATAGTTGAGGGAAACTTTAAAAACTGATATTATACAATCCAGGTGATAATTTCAAGTGACTCTAATAGTGATGATTCAGGTACAAGGAAGAGAGGCAATGAGGAATCTCAATTGGGAAGACATTCTAGAGATTTAGGCAGACCATCAAGGAGTGGGTCATCAGTAGTGATATTCCAGTGCACACAGTCGGCGCATGTTTGAACCCAGTCTGATAGGGTTATCAAGGAGTGTTGAGCATGCAAGAAGATGGGACATTTGGAGAGGTTATATAAGAATACTTCTCAAACATCTAGGAGCTAGATACTAGGGAAGAATTAGGGATATGTGATCAGACTAGGTATAGTACCAAGAGCTGATAGTCAGGAATAAATTTCATGTGGAGGTTATAGAAGACATAGATGGACCCAGAAGTGGGGAAAATATATTTTTCAATGGTTCACATGTAAAAATGAGAAAGATAATCCATGGCATGATCTAGGATAACCATATATCATAAAATAACTTAGTTTCATTAGGTGGTTGACAAATAAGTAAAGTATATATGTGATCGACGGTACTGTAGCAGCGGTGGTACAGTTGATCGGCAGGTATTGTAGCGGCGACAGGGCACTGTAGCGGTGACGGTACTGTGCAGTACTGTAGCAGTCGGGTTACTATTCACAAAATGGGAATTGGGCCTATGGGCTATGTAATGGGCTATAAGCTCACTTGGCCTTCGGGCTATGTAATGGGTCTCCCTCTAACCAATTAAAAGTGCTATTTTCTTTGCTTTATTAATAAAAATGAGGCTTCGGCCCCAACCTTTTATATCTATGAAATTTCATTAAACCAAAGTATTTATAATTTTTAAAATGCTCTCAAATAATATAAATTATAAAAATTATTTTCACAATAGTATAGTCTTCAACTAGATAAGACATCTATCATGTTTTCACTATTTTATTTCTTATTCTTTTTTTCTTTCTCTTCTTCCTATTATTATTCTTATACATATGTAAACAAAAGTATATTATTCTTACTATTACTTTATATATCTTTGATAATATGTGTGTATTACATTTTATTATACATGATTAATTATTATATTTTTTCTAACACTTCAAATATTATCATCTTCAGTAGAATCAATTTTTCACTATTGAAAATTCATATTTCAAAGTTGAAATATTTAAAAATAACAACTTTTAAACTACTTATTCAATATCTATTTTTATTCCAGCTCCCTCTTATTTTTTTCAACTTAGATCCAAGTCATTGTAGCACAACTATTCATGTTTTAGGTTGACTGAACAATTTTTCCATGATTGATTTTCTCTTTCATAGTGAAACATATTCCTCCAAAGTGTGCACTATCTTCCTTTACAACTACCAAAATCAATATATTAATTATTTATGTTTAATCCACGTATAAAAAAATCAACATCATCTGATTTATTTTTAGTATCAGAAAATTAAAATTCTAATTCTAATTTTAAAAAGACTACGACATTTAACTATTTATTAAATTCTCCCTATCAAGTCTTAGCTATAATATCATTTCATCTTTTTAAATCCCCTTAGATTAATTTTAGTGACACCTTAGATTGAATTTGATCCATTTTTCAGTCTTTCAAATCATACCACAAATGTTTCTAACAATTATTATTAAAATAATTGAATACACATTGAACTATAATTGTTTCCAATGTTTGGAACACCTTTACCTCATAAATTAATATTACAAAATCAAGGAATAACTCTTACAATAATAGGAATTGATTATTACAAAATATAAAATGAATCTTTGAATGTGTACAATGACTCTTATTAAGTTAGGTATGAATCTTACGATGTTAGAAATGGATATTATAAAATGGGACATGACTCCAACAGAGTCTGAAATGACTCTTACAAAGTTCGAGATGTCTCTTATATTAGAGTTGAGCCTTTGAAAATTATATATTTATGAGTTTAAATGAATCTTATAAAGTTTAATGAATTTTTCATATTTCATCAAGATTATACATATTACTATTATTGAATTGGGAATTATTCTTAAAAATATATAGAATTAGCTATTTTTTAGTCTAGATCTGATCAATTCCAAATAAACTTCTAGATTAATTTTGAATACCTATAAAACTATTTTAAACTTATACAAACACCTAAATAGTCTTCACATCACATAATAAACATTAAAAATTTGAGTTTGAGTATGGTTTATATATTGAAAAAAATACATTATAATAGATATATTAACTTTAGATCATATCCAAATAATCTTCTCTAGACAAATACCACAATACTTTTAGAAACATCATCTATACCAGACCTCACAATCTTTAACTTCAGTCTCCAAAATATCTCCAAGGTCATAACATCTCTCATACCAATTATTGGTCTAAGAAACACCCCCTTTGGGGTTTTTTGAAAATAATGAAATATAAATCACTTTAAAACATACTATACTTAAAAATAGATCATCATTAAATAATTCTAAGCCTATGTCAGTTAAATCAGTATGCAAAAAAATAAAATTGAATAATAATACCATTCCATCCATAATACAATTACTTACATTCACATATCCATATATCTTGATTGTATTGATACTAATTGAAAAAAAAACTTTTCTTAGCACTTGATACAAGTTAAAATTAACTATGAATCAATAATTATTTAAATTAAAAAATATATCATTGAAACCTATATATAACATATTCATTCACACATAATAACAATTTTTTTAAAACTATTTATAAATCATAAAAAACCCACACACCCATATGTTGACCCCATAACATTACCTTTTTAATAAATCCCAAAATAAATTCTACTTTTAAATAAGGGATCTATATACCCTCGGAAAAAATAATTTCTTTGGATTATCTCAAATATAGTTTTTCTAATATAAATATTTTATCCTCATATATAAATACATAAATGAATTAAACCTAATGAGATTTATGGTGTATTTCTCCCCCTTTGAAAACAATTTATAAAGAACAAGGTAGGGAGGTAAAGAAATCACCATACATTACCCTGAGAGGCATCCCACCCTAACCCTTCCATCATTTTTTTTTGTTACTTGGTGTTTACTTTTTGTTCCCCTCATTTCTGGGTTTTTTGGGTGATTTAAGAGGTCCTCAGGGTTCTTAGGAATAAATCAATGAAGTCTAGGATAGAAAAAAAACCATAATAGTGGGTGATTCATCATGGTGGTAAGTTTAGGGAACAACATGAAAAATAGGAGGGTTTTATAATTTTGTGTTCACGTGAAGGAGAAGGTCTATGGCACATCAGTGAAGGGATACACTATGGAAGGTTTTTTAGAAAGGCTTGTATTTTAGTCATTATTGTGTTGTGGCATAGTGGGGGTGTGTCATATATGTATGGAGTGAAATATGGATACCCTATAGACATTATGGGAACCCCTAACCATGTTCATGATGTCTATGCCTAAACATTACCCTACACGGGTTCTTTGTGCAGTGGTAAGGGTGAACACTTCATGGACCCACTTCCAATTTTTTTTTAAAAAATATTTGTTTTTCTTTTTTCCCTTTTAAAATTTAAAACCATTTTGTGTGTTTCACCATATTATTCCTAGATCATAGTAGAAGGTATCCCTAGGCACTTCCCCTCATTCATCCTCTGGGACTATTGGCTCTCTAACCATTTATGTTGATATACTTTATGGTTATGACCCTTCTCCCTCTATTATTCATTCTCATCCTATTAATTCCCCTTCCCTTTCTTTGTCCCCGTGATGGAAAAACCCTAGGATGGTTTTATGACCTAAAAATTCATGGATGGTGATGTTAGGGTGCACAAAGTGTTCCTCATCACCTTTTATATTCATAAAATAGTGGTTTTTTTATATCCTCACATGGTTGAGGTAGGTGCTTACATGCCTTTTCCTTTACTTTATAAACAATGTTTCCACAAGTATTTTAAAATATTTTACTTCAAAACCATTCATTTATTGGGAACCTTAGTGAAATATTATGAAATCGTTAATGTTTTATAAGTTTTTTTAATTTATATTAAAAGGGGTTCCCATAGACTTTGACTTTAATTACTATATTGAAAAATTATATACATTATTTGTGTTCGATGAAATTTATAAAAGTGTTTTCTTTAATAGTTTGTCCATTTAATATTTTTTTGGATATTCAAAGTGTTTTTATGGTTTAAATTAATTTATTTAGGTATTGTTTGACTAGAAAACTTTTTTACTTTGAATTTTAATGATTTCACTGGATAATTCATATGTTATTTATAAGTGACTTGAATTGTGTTACTTTATTTTTTATCTTGTTGTTCTTAATGATTTAAAGGGGCATAAAAATTATATTTTCATTTTTGAATGGTTTTAAAAATTTGATTTCAACCATGTTTTCTGAAATGTTACATAAAGGCCTAGTTGGAAACTTCGAACTAGAATTTGAAATAAAAACTTATTTGGTAGTGATTTTAAGGGGTTTTGAAAGGGTACTATAAGTTTTAAAGTATAGAGGACTAATTAAATACATTAATAAAACATATATATATACATGTAACATCCTTAATGGATGTACAAAAAGTGTGATGATATGTGTGAGATTGATTATTGGTGTTATTAAAAGTGTTTTGATTGTAATAATAGGAGATTTACATTGAGGGATATAAGGATTCGGGATGACGAAATGTTGTTGAATCTTGATTGAAATATTTTATATTCTTTCATTGATCTTGTAACATTGATCATGGGGGGCCTAGTTGACTTAGTGGGGGGATTGAGAGGCAGTTACTATCTATTCCTAATGATACTGGATAGATCCACATTAATATAGAATGGGCCTCGGAATTGTTGGAGTGCCACTGGTGAGCTTAGGTTAGAGCATCTAGTTGATTATAAACTATGAACATTATCAATAAACGAGTAGATGGTTCCACCCAATTACATCTAGGATTGTATCATGGTATGGTTACAAAGTTCTCATGAATATTTATCATATTGATTATTATATATTTTACTTCATTTTCAAATTCTATTTACTTTAATGTTAACATTGCATCATATTTTTTCTATTTAATTATTTTTTTATATCACGGTTTCACTTAAATTAATATAGTGTCTCTTATTATTACATATGTGTGTTTTATTATTGTTATATATAACTGAATAGTTTTTACACATCAATTTATAGAACTTTTTATATCTCTAATTATATATTTAGTTTATGATTCTCCTGGTTGAATTAGGATTTATTTCAAAGTTGTTTTAGAAGTGGGTTAAAAATTTGATTTATAAAGGAATGTTTTAAGAGTATCATTTAATGAATATTTAAAATGTTTTATTGAACCATGGTTACATTTTTAAAAAATTGGATCCTAGAAATGAGGGTGTTTTCTTTCCCATAAAATGATAAAATTGTATTTTTAAATATTTCATTTAAAAATAGTACATATGGTCTATTTTTGGTAAATAAAATTCATAGACTCTTAAGTGATTTCCTACTGATATATTATACTCTCACCCTAACTATGACACATGGTATTGATAGACGCAAGGTTGTTTTACATGTTCAAGTTTAGTTTGGATGCTTGAGGAGAAGGATCGTATTGAGGATGGATGGTGACCAATAGGCCATATAAAGATCGCATATGGTATTTAGGGGATTTATTATTTATTTTTTATATAAATTGTACCCAAAAAGTCATATTTATGTATCTAAATCTGGTTTTAGTTATTTTGGAGTTGGTTTTTGGATTTTTATTTACAAGATGCACTTTCTGGTTAGTCTTAAATTTAAAAATACATTTTTATTTCACTTGAATCTATGATGTACAAAGTTTTCATACAATAATACTGGGTGGGAGTTCTATATTTTTTTTACTTATTGGTTGAAGTCATTCCCTTTTAGTATGATTTTATGACCAGGGTCTTTTCACCATCCCATGGTGATCGAGAGTACTCTTCAAGCCTTACCACATGCCCATTTGGATGCCTAGAGGATGTGATACCCTACCTATTTTGGTATAAGAGGAATGATTTTAAAATCCCATAATCAACAAAAATATTTAAAAATAATCTTTTAGAAGTGATTTAGGGAAAATGTATGCTATTTTATTCTTTTTTTCAACAAATTCTAGCCTCAATACATTATTCTGTTCAAGTTCTGTGATGAAGTGATATTAGATATCAATGTTCTTTAATCTTGAATAATGAATAAGATTTATAGATAAATTGATTACACCTTGGTCATCACATACCACATGTAGTGGACTCATCACTTCCATCACGAGATCTTATAACAAATCCCTCATCCACATAAATTGGGTTATAGTTTGAGTTGCAACCACATATTCTACTTCAATAGTACTCAATTTCCCAAAATTTTGATTTTGTATGTGTAAACATACACAACTTCCAACCAAAAGAAAAACAACACCATATTTATACATTATATCATCAATATTACCTAAAAAATATGCATTAGTATAGATAAATTTTTTAAAATTTTCAGTTCTATCACACTTCATTCCATATTCAATTTTTCCCTTTATGTACTCAATAATTCTCATTCTATCTATAAATTGATATTCTTTTTATAACAACCATACTTTTTATTACACTCTTAAACATGATTTATTACATAAAATATTCAATTGATATAACATGGAATATTGATATTTATAGCATCTTTGGGGATTAGGAACATTACATAACAACTTAAAACATAAAAAACACAACATATTTATTGAAAACTTATTTTACATAACCATGACATTCCCTCGTACTTAACATTGCATGGGATAACCTGAGGACATACATGTGAACATGGTGATCTATAAAGCCCATTAAGAGAGTAAAAAAGGCATAACATTAAGAATTCAATACATTTTAGGAAATAGTCATATCAATAGATCAAAAAAGAAACATGAATATAAAGGCATGATATAGCATGATTATCATAACATGGAAATGTGGCAACAATACTTAACATCGAATTAAAATGATACAAGGATCATTGCACATGGAGCGTGGGTAAAACCTCATTGCACTTGAATTAGCATGAGTAAATAATCATTTCACTTTAATTAGAATGATTAAATCCCTATTTCACTTGGCGTATCATGATACTAATCTTTACACAATGCATTGGAGCGCTATCAGGGTGCACCCTTCTTAACCATTTTATTTCATGCATAAGTGTGCCACATGGATCATATAACATGGATTCATTCATAATAATCATTTATTACATGATAAAATAATGTGGAATTCATACATGAAACTATATAATCAATAAGAAAATGATAATAAAGTAGAATACCCTTGATATAGAAATGGGAATGGTATTTTCTACACAATGACTTTGGCTTGGAAAATCACGGTGAAATTTCAACAACATAACGATGTGACATAAGAATTCATAAAAAAATTATTGATGAGAGAGAAATGGGTGTATCATAATATGTACATAGAATGGATAGTAAGGGGTTCATATAGATAAATTTCCCAACAAATTTAATGGAATTTAGATTCATAATACAAAAGAATTGCTTGAATGTACATGAGAAGAGAGAAATTCCTTACCGAATTTCGGCATGGTAATAGGTGTACATGAGAGGAATTAATGAGAGATAAAGGGGTATCTCACCATTAAAACATAATAAGGGATTTATGGAGAGGTTAGAAATCATACCCCAACATTTTTAATTGAAAATAAAAGGGAATAACAATATTAAGAAACTTGGATAAAATGAGAAAGACAGAAATCCCTTACTTGGAAGTGTGATCCCAGAGGCTTGGGATAATCTTGAGAGAGGATTCTTGTGATATTGGGGTGCCTTGGGAGAATTATAGAGAGATGAGGGAAGATTTGGGACGAACTCCAAAGGCTTTGAGTGAAGAGGAAGTGGGAGTTTGGGCGGGTTTATATAGAAAAGGAGAGGGAATTCTTTATTATTTTGGTTTGGGACACCACACATTAATCTAATTGAAACCACGAACAAGACCATGGTTTTTTACCATGTTTTTTTCAAAGGGTATTGGGAAACAATATTTTATAAGTCCAATGGCCTAAAATTTTAAAATAATAGGGTTGCTTATGTGGAGGTGAGTCACACTCTCAAGGAAATCAATTTATGAAGCTAAAATGATTTATAAGTCTTAGAGGGTCCACTAAGGCTTTGTAAAATAAACGAAACAAACCTAAAATCACATTATTTTAATGTTAAAACATATTTTGGCCGAAAATTATGTTTATAGTGTTTTATTACATCACTATTGAGTCATTATGATGTCATAAAACACATTATATATTTAAACGGTATTTATGTTTTACCCAAAAAATCGGATCTCTCAGAAAATTATGAAAAATTCATTGTTGGATAACTTTGATGTCCTGATTCCAAAAATAATATTAACTTTATCTAAATAATTTTCTAAATATGTGAATTTTTACTTTTAATATAAAAATCGTCATTTATCGAAAATTCATGGGTTCTGACAAAAAAACTTTCAAACTATAATAAAAATTACAATTGTATTCATAAAAATTATACGATCATTTATAATTAATTAAAATTAATTTAATAATAATAATATTATTTTATTAAAATATTATTTAATTCAAATATCCATTAATTTATTAAAATATATTTTTTAGTTGAATATTAACTAAAAATACTATTTGTGCTTTAAAAACTATTTACAAAGTAACAATAATAAAATAAATGTATATTATCTATAAAAAATAATGTATATAATCATAGTACTAAGGTATTGTTACTTAACCCCTTATAACACCCACATTTGACTGAAGGGTAAGGTGTGCGATGGTGATAGACTCTTGGGGTGGCTCGGATAACATCGCTCGGGTGGTAATATCTATCAACTTCCACTTCTCCCATTGGCGGTTCCATCTGAAATTAACATATTGAAGCTCAGATTAGGGTTGGTCAAGAGATAAGCCCAATGATGCCACCTCCTTTTTGAGCTCTGACAAATGGGCTTCATATGGAGCAAGTCTACTAGATGAGGCCATCACATCCTCTATCTGAGTAAATTGGATTTGTTAAAGCCATATATTTATACTAATTATGTGATCATTGTTCAATGTATATATTAGAAATTTTCAAAATTGTTAATAGTATTTTAAAAATCCAAAATCATAAAACCAAAGAAGTCCATATGTTATATAACCATTTCACATAAAAATACATTCAATTAGATCAAGAGGAATTTCCATTATTAAAAGTTTGGGTCATTACAATCTTCCCCCTTAAGAAATTTCACCCTCAAAATTTCCTTTTCCCACCCTAAAACAGATGTGTGTTACTCTACTTCATCACTTCCTCTGATTCCCCCATTTATTATTCAAGCTTGTGGTTTTTCCACAACACCTTGATGAGAGGCATTGTCTTATTTTGTAGAAATTTTTCTCTACGATCTATGATATTCACTAGTTGCTCCACATAAGAAAGATCATCCTCTAACTGTATTAAAACTGAAGAGACTATATGTGAAGGGTCTGGTATGTACTTCCTTAAGAGGGATACAAATAATACATCATGTACTTTGGCCATGGTGGGTGGAAGTGCTAGTCGATAGGCTATATCCCCGACACGATCAAGAATCTCGAAGGGGCTGATGTACCTAGGACTTAACTTCCCTTTATTTCCAAACCTCATGAACTTCTTCCATAGAGATATACATAGAAATACATGTCTCCAACTTTGAACTCAAGGTCTCGTCGACTGTTATATGCATAACTCTTCTGTCGAATTTGGGTTGCCTTGATATGCTGTTGAATGGTTTTTACCTTCTCCACCATTTCTTTGACAATTTCAGGTCCTAGAAAATTATGATCATCGACTTCATCCCAACATGCTGGTGTTCTGAAACATTTCCCATAAAGGGATTCATATGGTTCCATTCAGATTCTCGAGTGGAAACTGTTATTGTTGGAGAATTCAACCAGTGGAAGATGTTGGTCCCATCTTCCTTTAAAGTCTATAGAACATGATCTTAACATATCTTCTAGTGTCTAAATAGTTCACTCAGATTGTCCATTAATTTGAGGATGATAGGCCGTAATAAAGTTCAGTTTAGTTCTTAGATCATATTGGATACTTTTCCAGAACTTCAAGGTGAATCTCAGATCATGATCAGATATAATAGGTAGTGGTACTCCATGTAGCCTTACAACTTCTTTGATGTAAATCCATACAAGTTGATTCAATGAGAAGTACTCTCGAATCATGATAAAGTGAGATTTATTCATAAGACAATCCACAATGACCCATATAGCATTATTTCCTCTTGATGTCCTTGGAAGTCCTATGAGAAAGTCCATGGTAATGTTATCCCACTTCCATGATGGTATGGGTAGTGGTTGCATCATCCCCTTAGACTATTCCCAACCATCCTTCACTTGCTGAATTACCAGGCACTTTGATGTATATTCAGAAATCTCGCTTTTCATATTGTCCCACAAAAAGTTTTCTCAGAGATCTCGATACATCTTTGTGCTCCCCAGGTGAATAGAGAAGGTTGAGCTATGTGTGTCATTCAGAAGCTCCTTCTTTATCTCAACATTAGATGGTACACATAATCATGTCCAAAATCTCACAATTCCTTCCTTGTCAACCATGAACTCTGGGGATTTCCCGTTTCTGATAGCTTCCACCCTTTTCAGAATTTCCACATCCTTTCTTTAAGCATCCTTTATTTTTCTCCATGAGGGACAGTTGAGCAATCATTTGAGAAAAGATTGATGATGTTTCTCCCTTAACTATTCCCATGTCCATCCTCTGAAAATCTAGGAATATTGGATCCTTTTCAATTCTCATCATTGATAAAGATACAAGATCATATCTACATAGAGCATCCTCCACCTTGTTTGCCTTACCGAGATGGTAGTAGATTGAGAAATCACAATCCTTGATGAGTTATATCCATCTTTATTGGTGCATATTAAGCCCTTTTTGTGTGAATATATATTTGAGGCTCTTTTTATTAGTATATATCTCACACTTCTACCCATAGAGATAATGCCACCAGATTTTCAATGCAAATATCATAGCCGCCAACTCCAGATCATACGTGGGATAGTTTTTCTCATGGATTTGTAGTTGCCTTGAGGTGTAGGCTATCACTTTATCATTTTACATTAATACAAGACCCAGGACCTTCTTCAAAGCATCACTAAACACCAAAAAAAATTCCACTCATGGGTAATGTGAGCACGGGCATAGTGATAAGCCTTCATTTTAACTCCTTGAATCTTTCTTCGCATTCATTACTCCAAGAAAACTTCACTCCCTTCTGAGTTATCTTGGTAATAGGGTTAGATAATCATGATAAATTTCTCACAAATCGGTGATAATATCCAGCTAACCGCAAGAAGCTACAGATATCCATTACCGATGTTGGCCTTAGCCATCTCTCAATTAACGTTTTCTTGGAGGGATCCACAAATATCCCATTGCTTGTGATGATATGACCTAATAATGAGACATCCATCTACCAGAACTCACACTTTTTGTACTTTTCATAGAGATTCTCCTTTCACAAGGTCTCTAGTACAGTTCATATATTCTCCTCATGATCCTCCATGGTTTTTAAGTATATTAGAATATCATCTATAAGGACTACTAAAAATTTGTCAAGGTAGTCTTTAAAGACTCTATTCATCATGTCCATGGAGATTTCTGGAGCATTAGTGAGTCCTAAAGGAATTACTATGAATTCATAGTGCCTGTATCTTGTATAAAAAGCAGTCTTGGAGATATCTTCCTTCTTCACCCTTACTTGATAATATCCTGATCATAAATCTAACTTGGAGAACTATTGTTTTCCATGCAGCTGATTGAACAAGTCATCAATTCATGGTTGAGGATACTTGTTCTTTATTGTGATTTTCTTAAGCTCATGATAATCGATGAAAAGGCACATTGACCCATCCTCCTTCTTGACAAAGAGGACTGGTGCACCCCATGGTGAAGCACTTGGGTGTATAAATCCTTTATCCAGATACTCCTATAGTTATTTCTTCATCTCCTCAAGCTCCACAACATCCATTCTATATGGATTCTTGGATATTAGAGATTCCATATGTATAATGTCAATTGAGAATTCAACATCTCTTCTACGAGGAAGACCCGACAATTCCTTGGGAAACACTTTAGTGAATTCCCTCATAATAGGCATGTCTTCAAGGATGTTTGCCTCATTAGACTCAATAATCTGAGAGATATACAAATTCTCATAGGTCATTAATATTCACGCTTGAGATGATGGTGATAAATAAGATTCATCATCCTCGTTTCACTAGTATAGAATCGGGGGTCAATTCTCAATATAGAGAGTGATTTCCCTCTCACGGAAATTTATGTTGGCTCTATATAAGGAAATCCAATCCCTACTGTGAATTGCATCAAATTCCACCAGAGGGAGTATAAAGAGTTTTTTCAGGAAGTTCAATCCACAAATTATGATAGATGAGTTATATTAATGGGATTCAATGATTTCCCCATTTTTTGTACTCACCAACATCTTTACATCCATGATTTGTGGTGGTATTGGGATTGTTGTACTAAAATTTCGAGATAAAAAAGAATGTGTAAAACTAGAATCAAAAAAATATGTTCACTATTCTTGAATAAATAACTAGAGTACCTATCACCACATAGTTTTTGGGGGTAACTTTGACAATAGTGATGGAAAAATCTCACCCTTGTTACCTTGGATGTTATTGGTTGCCTCCGAAAACCCTTGTCTTAGGGAAATGATTTTCAAGGTGCCCTGGTTCTTTGCAGTTGAAGAAATGAACAACACGTTGAGGTTCAAACAGAGCGTTCCTCTCCTATATTACAGCCATGGGTTTTTATTGTCGGTATTTAATGGCTAGGTTCCCTTCTCTTACACACCTAAATTATTTCCTCTTCCCCTTCAGGCAATTTCTTGGGTGCTTCTTTCCACACCTTTGAAAAGTGGGGTTCTGAATTTTCTTAGAACCATTGGATTTATCCATTGGATGGCCAAAATTGAATTCCACATTATTCTTCTTATCCCCATGATACCCATGAGATTCTTTGATATCCATTTTGACCTTGAGGGCACATCAAACAATTTCCCCATAGTTTTATAAGTCACGGATCACCAGGTCTTTCCGTAGGCTAGGTTTCAGCCCACCAAAGAAGCGGTCAACCTTGGATTCAGGGGTAACGACAAAGCCGGAGGCATATCATTAAATACTTGTGAAGTTTTCCTCATACTCTCTGATGGATTCATCGTCTATTTTCTTGAGGGAAAGGAAGTCCCTTTCCATCTTAATCCAGAGGGTGCGAGTAAAATATTTATCGAAAAACATTTTCCTTGAATCCTTTTATTCCAACACCTCGATCTCATCCTTAGTCTTCATATTTTTATAAATTTTTACCATTGATTGTCTTCACCCTCTATATGATAAGCATCCATAAGAACCTTCTCTTTTATGGAACATTTAAGGATGGAGAATATCTTTTCAATGGATTTGAATAATTGTTCGGTGATTGAGGGATCAGATGATCCATTAAAAGTAATAGGCGTTTGTCTTATGAATCTCTCGATAGCAACTTGTTCTTTCTTGGGGGTGTTTAATGTTCCTCTTGATCTATATTTCTATTCAAATCTTGAGTTAACTGAGAGAGTATCATGACAAAGTTTTTGATTCCTACTCCCATCGAATTCGGCATCTCATTATAACAGTCTTCACATTGATCTTTACATCGGTTGTTAACCCAAGTCCTCCTATTATCAGCCATTGGATGGAATAAAAGGAAAGCTAGGGGTAACACATAAAGGGTAATATAAGTAAAAAAATAGAATAATTATAAATAAATTTTATTTCCTTAACTTATGAATCTATAGGATTCAATCTATGTTATCTATCACCTACTTCTAACATTAATTCTTAGGGGAATTTTTTCCCTTAACAATGGTCATACTAAGCTTGTGAATTTACCAAAGCATATCCCCCGGGAGTATCATAACCAAGAGTGCATCAAGGACCATTGTCATGTACCAGGATACCTCGGGTTAATCCCAAAACTCATTGTCAAAGTTTTCACTCCTAGGTACATATGTTCCAGAGCCGCCTCTACCTGCTCGTATCCAGACATGGATATATTTTCTTGATAAACCACATACTCAATAATCACCAAAATTTAGGGATTTTTTTATTATACTTAGTCTTATATATAAGGCTTTCACTTGGGTTTCCTAATCCTAATCCCAAAATTAACTAAATCTATCCTTAGATACCAACTTTAACAACTTTTCTTTTTTATTACACACTTAAACATGATTTATTACATAAAATCTTCACTTGATACAAACATGGAAGATCGAGAGGTATAGTGTCTTTGGGGATTAGGAACATTACATAACAAATTAATACATAAAACACACAACATCTTTATTGAAAACTTCCTTTAACTAACCATGGAATTCCCTCATACTTAGCATTGCATGGGATAACCTGAGGACATACATGTGAAAAAGGGTGAGCTATAAAGCCCAGTAAGAGAGTAAACAATGAATACCAAGGAGAATAAAATACATGTTTGGAAATAGGAATATAAATGGATCATAAAAGAAACATTAACATAAAGGAATGATATTTCATGATTATCATAACATGGAAATTTGGAAACAACACTTAACATGGAATTAGCATGAGCCAAGGCTCATTGCATATGGAGCATGAGTAAACACGTATTTCACTTGAATTAGCATGAGTAAATCCTTATTGAACTTGAATTATAATTATTATATCCTCGTTTCACTTGACATATCATGATACTAATGTTTACCCAATGCATTGGAGCACTATCAGGGTGCAACCTTCTTAATCATTTCATTTCATGCATAAGTCACTACAACAGAAAACGCCTTTACCTACGGTTTTGTAGCGGAGGTTTACAAAACCACCGCTAAAACTTTTGTTAAAAATATTTCACGGAGGTTTATTAAAAACCTCCGTGAAACCCATTTAGTATTTTACATCGACGAAACTCCCCCCCCCCCCACCCCACCCGAGCCAACACCGACCCTGTGAGGCTTCTCACCCTGATGATCGCCAACCCTACCGTCGATCCCCTCCACTTCCCTCCCGTGCTATCAGTGACCTCGGCATCGTTCTCTGCTAACCCCACTTCTCCCCCTGACACTCGCGATGCCAGCTTCTCCCCCGACCCCATCGAGTTTGTACCCTAAGTATGCTCCCCTCCCCTGTCGTCGGTGGGATCATCCGGTTACGGTAGATTTTTTGTGTGTAATGGTTAGAGGAATCTTGTGGAGGAAAAATGCATAATGTTTTATGTAGTTTAATTATTTTTGAGTCATTTCCATAATTTATTTTGGTTTATCATCAAATTTTAATGAATTCATTTAATGGATTGACTTCATATATTTGGGTTTTGTTTAGAAATGATCTCAGAGGTGTTCTAAGAGTGATCCATACCCCATTGCTTGAATTTACAGTGAGGATACATAATTGATAAGATGTCCCTAAAGTATGACTAATTGGATTAATATGGATTAATTCTCTTAATTAATTATTATTGCTTTATAATATATGTTGTAATTTTATGAGTTAGGGGATTGAGATGGTGTTGGTTCCTAGAGATGGCTTTGATGAGGATGGAATGAGATTTCTTAAGGGGATAACTCTATGGTCAAGGTAGTTTATGACTAATATTACCATAGGATATGGTTATGCATTTATTGTGTGGATTGAAATCTCATGTAGGTGGGTATGTGACATGAATGGTATCCATGAGTTATTTACCTTATGATACATGAGGATAGAGATTCATGTTGGGTTTATAGAATTCCATTTAGTATGATGCATTGATTATAAAACCATTGATGGCTATGTTATATATGTGAGAGGCTTAACTATAGGGAAATTAAAACCCCAATAGGGTGTCCATCATGTATTTATGGGTCAAGTTATCTATAAAGGTCTTGTTTTAGGTAATTGATTCTCTACTAAATAAATGTCTAGGGGTGAGGCTATGGGATGGTGTGGTAATGGTCATCTATGGTATAATAATCTATGAGAGCATATGAATGACCCGGTATGGAACCAAGTTAGGTTCCTTTGCTCGATGAGAAATAAATATGGACTATATGGATAATGATAGGTTCTCAAACCTTATGAGTTGGGAATGTGGCCCTTGACAGACATTTATCCCTTAGGTAGGGGTGAGATACCTAGGGAATAAAACCGTAAGCGGTGTCTTTATCATCCACATTAATCAAATTGCACAATATCAATATAACTTCAAAATTAGATTTATCATGTCAATAACAACTTAACAATCACACTGAAACCACACTAATGATAGTAAGGTAATAACTACTTCCTCTAAATTTTTCTTCTTATTAGTGGTCTAATTCTACAAAATTCAGTGCTTGATATCCCTTGTTATAAACCAGCTTCAATATGACATCATTTATTCTCTTAGTTAAGACTTGGAAACCTCTTTTTATTCTAGAATAATCCCTTTTTATGTATTTCTAGATTCAACAAGTGACTTTACTTCATCATGAAACTTCTAGATCAAGTTTTGAAGAAAAAAAGTGGTTTCTTAACACCACTTTATGATTCATGATCATCCATGACATGTTTTGATCATATTTTATATCAAATGAGACTTGAAATAATTATTAAATCACTTATTTCATGCATTTTTTGGATTTAATCTGTTCTTCCTTTAGTTGAATAACATGTACTTTATTAGCACATCCACCCCATGGATCATATCTCCCTATAAATATTGGGCCACTTCAAGGAATAAAAAAATGTTCAATGCCCACACCGAAGTCTAAATCTGACTCTTAGTTCAACTCCATGGTCAGATCCTCAATCGTCCCATTTAACCATAATTCTCCACTCATGAGCACTAACACATATATGATCCAAATCACCCTCAAGTAACACCACCACTCTTTTCTATGTGAATACACCAAAGAGAGTTCTAGGAATTCAATACACACAAGGTTTGTAGAACCTCAAAACCTAATCTCCCAAGTTATTTCATCATGCATTTCCACGAACACCACCACTTATCATGCCTCAAGACTACCATCCCTCACGTGGTTCTTGTCACTCCAAATTAACAATGTGTTGAGTTTTTTAAGCATCATAAGGATTTCCCTAAACATTATTTATAATAGATTTATTCGATATTAGAGTTTTATATGAAGACTCTATAGAGAACTTAGGTTGGGGTTATTCCAAATTAACAATGTTCTTTGGTTTTCATGGTAAAGTAGTTACCACGTTGTTAGCACATTGTTTATCTTTACCAAAGAAACTTCCCTTATCCCAAACACTAGAGGGTTCATATCTAACTTAGGGGCTCATCTTTATTATATTATTTTTCTGTAATCTTATACTATCGTATATATGAATATCTTTCTCTATTTAGTAGTAACTATGTGTTTTAATTTTTTTCATTATTGTGTAGGAACATTGTGATATACATGGATAAAAGATGGATCACATTACTAAGGAACACACCTCAGTATGTTAAGGGATTGAATGAGTTTTTAGATTTTGAAATTTCTAATCGATCCATTGAAGGTAGAATAAAATGTCCACGTCCTAAATGTAAATTTAGATTATGGTTGAAGAGAGATAAAGTTTGTGAACATTTAATACTGAAGCAATTACCTGGTCAATATTTGTGTTGGATTTGGCATGGAGAATCAAACATTACAAAGAGATTGAGCACTGATGTTAATCCACAGAATGAGGTCCCAAGTTCATCGACAATGGAAAATGAAATGTAAAACCTCATAAATGATGCATTCGGCACTAAAAGACACCACTATCAGCATCAAAACGTATCATAACAACCATAAGAGGGTGCTACAAATTGCAACGTGACAAGTGATGTTTTTGAGACTGTAACACAGGCAGATCAAGATTGTAACATATCATTGGATCCTCCTCTTGATTCTGTGGAGCCAAATGTAAGAGAAAACTTCACTGAGGAAAATGTGTTTCATGATTTAGTTGACGATGGAAGTCAAGAGTTGTATAGTGGGTGTTTAAAATATTCAAAGCTTTCATTTCTGTTGAAGTTGTACTATATCAAATTTCTATGTGGAATTACAATAAGGCAATGTATGTGATATTGGAATTGATTCGTGATGAATTTCCTGAAGCAAAAATCCCAGAATATTTTTATGATATAAAAAAAGTTGTTAACAATCTTGGTCTGAATTATACAAAAATACATGTGTATCCCAATGATTGTATGCTTTATTAGGGAGAGGATTCAAGCAGACAGAATTGTAAGAAATTTTCTTCTTCTAGATGGCAGGAAAAGGGTGATGTTGGAAGTCTAAATGAACATAATTTCATGGAGAAGAAGAAAAGGAACACACCTGCAAAGGTTTTGCATTACTTTCCTTTGAAGCCTCGTTGTAAAGACTATTCATGTCATCGAAAACCGCTAAATACATGAAGTGGCATTCTGTAGATAATAGCAATGATGGGTTAATGAGACATCCACGAGATTCCCAATCATGGAATACATTTTATTCATTACATATATATTTCTCAGTTGATCCTAGGAATGTTCGATTGGGATTAGCTGCCAATGGATTCAACCCATTTGGGACTTTGAGTACCAGTTATAGCATTTGGCCAGTTGTTTTGATCCCTTATAATCTACCTCTATGGATGTGTATGCAACAAACATATTTTATCCTTTCGATGATTATTCCTGGAAAAAAATGCCTGGAAATGATATTGATGTATACTTGCAGCTTTTGATTGACAAATTGCAGGAGTTATGGAGCAACGGTGTTGAGACATTTGGTGCTTCTTCTAAAACAATGTTCAAAATGCATGCTGCTTTAATGTGGACCATTAGTGACTTCCCTAGGCTTGAGAATTTATCTGGTTGGAACACTTACATGGGTTTGGCTTGTCCCGTTTGTAACTTTGATTTTGAGCCCAAACGGCTACCTCACAGTAGAAAATGGTGCTTCTTGTGTCATCGAATATTTCTCGATGCATCTCATAGATTTTGGCTGAACAGATCAAAATTTAATGGTTCCATTGATCGTAGACCACCTCCAAAGTTGTTAACTAGTTCTGAAATATTGACACAGCTTGAAAATGTTGAAACAGAATTTGGGAAGGTTCATCATTTGAATGATAGTGGAAAACGGGTCTGAAGTGCATCGTCAAGCGAAATCGGAACGCAATAATGGAAGAAAAAAAGTATATTCTTCAAACTTTCGTATTGAGAATTTAATTTGTTCCAGCATAATCTTGATGTGATTCATATTGAGAAGAATGTATGTGACAATTTGATTTTCACATTGCTTAATGAGCATGGAAAGTCGAAGGATCATCTCAATGATCATAAAGACTTACAAGCAATGAACATAAAACGTGATCTCTGGCCAGATGAGAATGAAAAGTATCCTCTGGCAATTTTTGCAATGAAAAATAGGGATAAAGATAAATTCCTTCAAATTTTAAATAATTTTAAGGTATCTTATGGGTATTCACGTAACATCTTGAGGTGTGTTGACTTGAAGAATCGTAAGTTACATGGATTAAAAAGTCATGATTCACATATTTTGTTACAATAGTTACTACCATTGGCATTGCATACATTATTACCTGAAAAAATTACTATTGTTGTACTCCAATTTTGCACATTTTTCAGACAACTATGTGAGAACTCTCTACATCCATTTTAGCTTGACAACCTCCATTATAGGTTTTTATTGACCCTTTGTGTAATAGAGATGATATTTCCTCCATCATTTTTTACTGTAATGATTCATTTAACTGTGCATTTGTTTGAGGAAGCTAAATTAGGAGGCCCCGTTCATTATCGATGGATGTATCCAATTGAGAGGTACATTATTTATATGTTTTTTAGTTAAGTAACAAAAATTGGTACTTAATTAAATGCGTAATTATGATTATTTTATTTTACAGATATCTTGGGCATTTGAAATCATACGTGAGAAATAAAGCTCAACCAGAAGGCTCTATTTCTGAAGGCTATTTGGATAAGGAGTGTCTTACCTTTTGTTCTTGATACTTGGATGATATTGAGACAAGATTTAATCGAGTTGGACGTGTTGAAGACACATCGACTCAATCTCAAATACATCAGAAATCCAAAAAAAATCCTGCTAAGGGCCGATCAGTTGGGAGGACCTCAAATGTGACACTGACTAAATTAGAATTATTACAGGAACATAGATATGTGATTCTGAATAGTAAAATTGCATATCCATTTATTGAAGAGTTTAGGATACAAACAAAGATATGAATGAGAGGCCGAACACGAAATGAGAAAGATATAATGAAATATGTTAATAAAGATCTTGTAGAATGGTTTGCACGACATGTAAGTTCATAAATATTGAAATAAGTACGAATATTAGTTTGACACATACATTTTGTAAATATAATAAATTATATTTCTTTTTTCAGATCATGAATACTGATACTCGAGCAGAGGTGTCAGAAGATTTGAATTTTCTTGCTAGAGGTCCTCTAAAACAAGTTAGAAAGTTTGACGCTTGTAATGTGAATGGATTTAGATTTTGTGCAGATGATCGAGAAGTGGGTTTGAAAACATAGAATAGTGGTATATTTACATTTTCTGAAGTGGAATACTATAGAAATATTCATGATATTATTGAATTAAACTACCACAGACATTTTTCTGTTGTTTTATTCAAATGCAAATGGGTCAATATTATCAGAGGTGTTAAAAGAGATTCCTTGCAATTTACTTCTGTGAACTTCTCTCTCTTGATGGATATTGGTGATCTTGAACTGCATGATCCATATATCTTAGCATCGCAAGAAAAAATGGTATATTATGTGAATGATGTTTTCAATGAAGGGTGGAGTGTAGTTTCTCATGTAATACAAAGAGATTTGTATGATATGTGTGATGAAGTGGAAAATTTGACCTCTGAAATTGAATTTAATAAACAACAGGAAGCAGAACTATTTGTCCATCATGATATTGAAAATATTAGTCTAGCAATGATGAATGAAGTGGATGAAGAAATGGAGCAGGAAACCGACATGATTGATATGAAAAATGATTGTATGTACAATTATTTATTTATTCAGCAACCACTTGTTTCATTTCTGCAGTCATTCATTATCATTGTTATATATATTTTGTCTGTTAGTACTGGGAATCTATTATCATTTTTAATTTTTTTTCTGCATAATTTTTTTGAAATATATATTCTAAACTTAATTTTATTTGATTAAATGATAGGAATGACAAGGAGTAATCGGTACACTATTTCATCTAGTTCTGCGACAGATGACGATCCATCTGGCTCCCTCCCTACAAAATCTGAGGCACCAACTACCTACACCCCTACACCATCTCCCCATGCACCATCTCTCACACCATATTTGGATGTCCCATTAGAGGCTGATTCTTCGAATCCCCCTTCATGAGCCTCAACAGTGGGGCAGCGACACGCCCCTTCCAGTTCATCACGGGCATACTAGAGTGTCACTATCATAGGTACAAATTTTAATTAAATAAATTTATTGCATTTTGTTTATACTAATTGTTTGCTCATTTAAGATGAAAAAACTAAAACCATGGATAAAAACATAAAAAATTGAAGATGTTTGGAATATGACTGGTGAAATATAGTCGTACCATTTGATTTTTATGGGGTCCCGAAGGATGATGTCGCGGTGTTACTTGGCCAAATTCTAGGCCAACTGGCAGCAGAGCCCATTTACATTCCTATTTCATATGATGATTGGAGACATATGCCTCCAAGATGGAAAAATGAAGTTTTTGATTCTCAAATAAAGGTAAATTTATTACATTATGGTTTAATTGAATGTCATGTTACTAATATGTTCAAAATGAATTTCTGTATACAGATGTTCTTCCACTTTACAGTTGCTGGTGTGATATCACGGAAGTGGACGTTGAAAAATCTAGGTAAGAAATGGAAAGATTTAAAATGGAGATTGTGGTGTGATGTAAATGATACCTCATTGACTGTGCAACAAATTTATGAGAAGCTACCCAGTGGGGTACCGAAAGAACAGTGGAAAGTTTTTGTTGACAGACATCGTGATGAGAAGCGGATGGTATTGAAATATATATTATTATATTATACTCATTTTACATTTATACATGTATATGAAGAGGACATGACATTGAATACATTACTATTAAATTGAATTTTATTTATTTCAGGATCTCTCAATACAGAATGCATCAAACCGGGCTAAGCAAGTCATCCCTCACACTGCGGGCTCAAAAAGATTTTCTAGAAGCCGAATGACATTGGTAATCTTTTAATTAGTTTAAATATTTATAAGATAGTATTATCTGTTTAATATATTGAATTGTTGATTTATCTTTGCTTAATGCAGTCATAGATTTTAGGGCACGAAGCATCCCGAACTGAATTGTGGTCAGATGTTTACAAGAAATCATATGGAAGTTTTGTTAATGAGCCTGCTAAAGAAGTTGGGGTATGAAGTCAATTTTTTATTATAATAACTTATTATAAGTTTTTACTGTTTTAATATATATTGATATTTGATTTATAGGTAAAAATTAAAGAACTATGGGATTCCAATCCTGCGCAGTCCTACTCAGTCTCCCAGGATGACCCGATTGCTAAAGTCCTTGAGAAGGAGCATCCTGGTAGAGTGCGCGGGATGGGTTTGGGACCCATACCATCAGAGGTTTTTAGTAGACCACTGGGGATGGAAGTTTCATCTACTCCTGGCTTTAGTTAGCCCATACCCGGAGATGCTCATAAAGAGATTGTTTCTCTACAAAACACAGTTCACCAGCAGGGGGATCAGATATCTGCTTTGCCGAAAGAGTTGATTGAAATACGTCAGCATATGAGCAGATATGCCCCTGGTGGTAGTGCATCGACTGGTGGTATGCAGGTAAGTCACAAAAAATCAAAATCATTTATTTTTCTAACTTTTATTGGTTTTAAGTTTTAATATAAATATACAACCGTATTTAATTTTCAATATAATGTTATTACAGGTGATAGTAGAAAGTAGTGATGAAGGTGGCGAGGGAAATGATGTATCATCGGACTGTGAGTAGTTGTATTCTTCATGTGTTGAACAAATATGGGAATATTTGGTTTGTATATGTAACATTTGTGGCATAAAGTTGCCACCAAATATTTTCATGTCCTAAAATTTCCTTGATTTCTCATGTTTCCTTTTATTCATTTTATTTATTTCTGATGTTTCTTTTTATGTCTTGATTTCTCGAGTGTGGTATACATCATTCCATTTAGGCCTGTGTTTGAATTGGTAGTCAAGATTTTGGATGACTAGGAGTTAAACACATTGTTGATGTGTTGAACAAATTGGGTCATTTCATAGTGATCAAGTGGATAGTGTTGTGGACACTTTGGTGAGGCCCTTGTAATTTGTCTTACTGGGAGGCCCTTGTGAGTGGTAATTGACCGCCGCTAAAAGGTGTTTCTCTTGTAGTGAATCCTGTATTTGTTCTAGGGAACCAAACATTGTGACACATTGGGATTAAAAACACCTAATATACTTATATAGATCCTCCATTGTATCGAATATCAATAAGATGGAGGTTCCAAATATGGGTGGTATAGGATTTGAATCCACACTGTCAAGATATGAATTCCAATAAGGTTGTACTCATTCACATAAAAACTCAATGGAATCCATATGAGAAGTGAAGGAATCCACCGACTCCTAAGATACTACATCCTAAAATACCATTAGGATAATTTCCTTATATTGATTGAGATATATACCCCATAAAGGTAACTATAGATAAAACATTAATGTTGTGGTAATTTGCATCAATTTATTTGATCCTAATCGAGTTGGACATCTCAGATCGACCTTTATTGATTGATTAATATACTATTATTATATATTATTAGATAAATGAGGTATGATAACATCAACCAAATCACCATACATAATGGGTTTTTTCCCTATAGAAATTTAATATTGATTTTCACATGTTATACTATTTTGAATTTGAACTAAGTAATATTCTCTTATGTTGAGATGGTTTTACTTTTTTTAGTGGTGAGGGGGTAGTGAATTCATCCACACCTGTTTCATACTCAATAGAATCGTGTTTCCCAACATCAATTGGGTTAACATTGAAGAAATATACTAATTTGTTACCACCAATAGGAAACACATATTTATATTGTAATAGGGATATCATTAATTTGGGTGTGATCCCATAGGATGAATGATATTGGAGATGACCATGAGGAAAAAATGATAAAAAATTCCCCCACCCATGTGGGTTATGTTTTCCATTGTAATTTTATAGTCACAAATTCCACTTAGGATAGATTCTGATGCTTTTAGATATTAGAGCATTGTAACCATCCCTAGTATATTATCTAGATATTCTATTGGGCCTCAAGGGTGTTTAAACTAGTAGGGGTATAAATATACTCTTGAGTGTCAGTGGTTGGATATCCCTAGTGGGATCAACTTTTAGATGCTTGAGTATAGACAATAGTGAAAAACACCCTATATATCTTCTTGAGTACTCAAGGTCACATGTTAATAAAAATGACTATAGTGAACATGATACTCATAATGAGGTTCTAAGGTGATTTCTACTTTATGGTGGATATATTTATCCAAATCAATATGATAAGAGAAGAATGTGTTCTCATGATCTATTGAAAGTATACAAAAAGGTTGGATGTGAAATTATGGACCAATGGTTTTGCCATAGAATATTTTTAGTTGGAAAACCTGTGGGGCATTATTCCCTATAGATTACCATGAGTGTCATATAATGTCAGGATAGATCCATTTAGATGGTATTCCTGAAATAAGGTGTGAACTATCATGAACTCATTTTACAAGGGTAGGAGACAATGTATGTTAGGGTATGGGGAACATATATTCCTAGAAATTGAGTCCTATGTATGACATAACAATTGTTTTCATGCCTCACCATTGTGTTCCTTATGGATACTATCAGCTTGTTTTTGGTCTTGAACATAATTGGTGCATTTGGTGATTCAATTTTAATTGAAGGATGTGATGAAGGTATTGAAAAGGAAAAACAATGAAGAAACCCATCAATACATCATCAAATGTAAGAGTTCATAGTTTATCAATCCAATTCCATGTTAATGGATTCACATTAGGTTATCTATTTTTTGATGAGAACCTCTAATGGGCTTCCATGTATATGAATATTTGGTATGGATGTCCTTTTAGAACTAAATCACAATGAAAGGTGTTCACTAGTGATTCATACTATAGATCCTTCAAAATATGTATTGGTAAAAGGTGTGAGATTTTGGGATCATCAAATATTCTTTTGGTGGAATCATTTGAATTATTGTATTCCCTTATAGATTTATGATTTTTTAATGAATAATATCAAAATACTAGTGTTTAACGAGTTACCCCTATTCCTATGATCTCTCTAAATCTGTGTAGATATGAAAATATATGATTTTTAGGTTAATCATACATATAATACATGTTTATGATTCATTTGTTTAAGGCCGCATAGTTAGGAAATTATTCATTTTTCGCCATACAAAGAGGTCGTAGGTGTTTACATTGTTGGGATCAGGCCCATGCGATGAGCATCATATGAATCTCTATAAATAGAATCATAACGCACATAGTTTATTAATGATTAGTGGGATACATCATACCATTTATGATCAATTTAAATAGAAATATTTTTTTGTGAAGGGTAACACTTTGTGAAAGGTACCTAGAAATAGATAGTGTTTGAATTTATCATGAGTTTCCATTTCAGTTTCATCTTGGTCTTCAATGACTAATTTGGAGAAGGTATAGTTGTGGATTACACCTATTAGAGGGCCCATATATTATTTTCAATATCATATATGTTGGTATGATGATAATGGATGAATGCTTAAGAGGATGGGGCATACAACTTGAAGGTGGATATGATATTGTGATACTAGGAGGGGTATCTAAAACTAAGGACTATATAAAGAATCTAATACTAGAGTCTTTAACTATGGTATTTTGTAAAAGTGATTCATATTATTCTTATCGCATAAGAATAATATCATGTTTCTTGATGTTGGGATTGAACCTCAGAGGGGAATATATTGTATCCTAGTTAAAAGGAATAAAATAAAATATAATTGAAGGAATGCATTTTAAGGTAATGTGACATGATTCATCATAGATTAAAATTGTGTTGAAATGACATGTGTAATGAATTTTAGAATCGTCCTACCAGGTTTAGAAGGTTATTACTATATAGTATCTCAATAATTATTTTAAATTATGATCAAATAGAACATAATTTTTTTGTGTATCATGATTTTTTTAAGAAATAAGCTAATAGAAGATTAGTTGTGTTACATAAAAGTGCACAATAAGGTATTGAGTGAGGCTAACACACGAGATTCTCTAAGACACCTGGTATAGTAGATGTGTGTGGTGATGGTATATTTGGGGTATTAAACCAAGTAGGAGGCCCACACATGGTAAATCTAACTGTGTTTTATGATCACTCCCTATATGGGAACACCGACACACATGTAGATCTAATGTTTCATTTTCATGTGATATATATTATGGGGGATCAAGAAGGATTGGCTAGATGTATGTTTGGAGCGTAGTCAAATAATAGACCTATGTTTTATATTTTATTCTATCGTATATTATTTTTCAATTTATTCTATACGGATTTCCTAGGTTGATGTTTCTTGTTGTATGTTGGTATGTACAATATGGTTCATTCTTATATAGCATGTCAATGTTTACTTATTTTTTTCAATTTATTCTATACCAATTTCCTAGGTTGATGTTTCTTGTTTTCTATTGGTATGTACAATATGGTATTTCTGGTTTGATTTGTCTTTCAGGGTAGTAGTGCAGCGGAATAAAAAAAAATTCTGGTCAGCTTTTAGCGGCGGTTTAAACTGCTGCTAAATGGTGAAAACCGCTGCAAAATGTAAAAAAAAATTACGTTTCACAGAGGTTTTAACCACCGCTACACAGTCGCATCGTAGGTGCTCATTCCGCAGTGGTTCTTGTGGCTTCAGTGGTGGTTTTACGGCCACTGGATTTGAGTTTACACACGGCGGTTATAATCGCCGCGAATAAACTGATGTCAAGGGCTCGTAAAAACCACCGCTAAACTCAGTAAAACTAGCGTGAAATGAGGCAGCTACGACACTTTCCTTAAACCAACGCGAAATGGAAATAACTACCGCTAATAGATTGGAGGTGTCGTATTAGGTGGTGGTTTACAGAAACTGATGCCAAACCATGTAGCGGCGGTTTAAACCGCCGCTAAACGCAAAAATAACCGCCGCTAAACGGCGTTTCTCTTGTAGTGAGTGTGCCACATGGATCATATAACATGGATTCATTAAAAATCATAATTTATTCCACTATAAAGGAATGTGGAATTCATATATGGAACTCCAAAATCAATAAGAAAATTTTCATAAAGGATAATACCCTTGATAGAGAAATGAGCATGGTATTCACTATATAATGACTTTAGCTTAGACAATCGCAGTGCAATTTCTGCGGCATAACAGTGTGACATAAGAATTCATAAAAAACAGTTGATGAGAGAGAAAGGGGTATATCATCATATGTACATTAAATGGAAAGTTAGGTTGGGGGGTCATATAGATACAAGTCCCAAAAAAATTAATGGAATTTAGATTTATAATACAAAAGAATTTCTTGAATGTAAATGAGAAGAGAGAAATTCCTTACGGAATTTTGGCATGGTAACAGGTGTAAATGGGAAGCATTAATGAGAGATAAAGGAGTATCTAATCATTTAAAAATAAGGAGGGAAGTATGGAGGAGGTGAAAAATCATACCCCAATACTATTAATTGAAAATAAAAGGGCATAACAATATTAAGAAACTTGGATAAAATGAGAAAGAAAGAAATCCCTTATTTGGATGTGTGATCCCAAAGGATTGGGAGAGGCTTGCAAGAGGCTTCTTAATATCTTGGGGTGCCTTGTAAGGATTCTATAGAGAAGAGGGTATAGGTTGTACAAACACCAAAGGCTTTGAGTAAAGAGGAAGTCAGAGCTTGTGTGGGTTTATATAAAAAAGGAGAGGGAATTCTTTATTATTTAGGTTTGGGACACCACACATTCAACTAATCAAAAATAAAAACAATCCCATGGTTTTTCCCATGATTATTTCCAAAGGGGATTGGAAAAAAATATTTTATAATTAAAATGGACAAAATTATTAAAATAATAGGGTTTCTTATGTGGAGGTGGGTCACACTCTCAATGAAATCTATTTAAAAATCTAAAATGATTTATAAGTCTTGGAGGGTCCACTAAGGCTTTGTAAAATAAATAAAACAAACCTAAAATCGCATTATTTTAATGTTAAAAAACATATTGGCCAAAAATCATGTTTATAGTATTTTATTACATCACTATTGGGTCAATATGATATCATAAAACACATTATATATTTAAATGATATTTAATTCTTACCCAAAAATTTGACTGTCTTAGAAAATTATGAAACATCTACAATTGGATAATTTTCATATCCTAATTCCAAAAAAAATATTCATTTTATCTAAATAATTTTCTAAATATGTGAATTTTTACTTTTAAAATAAAAAATGACATTTATAAAAAAATCATGGGTTTTGACAACAATAGCTTTCAAACCTTAATAAAAATTACAATTGTATTCATAAAAATTATATGATCATTTATATATAATAAAAAGTAATTTAATAATAATAATATTTTATTAAAATATTATTTAATTAAAAAATCCATTAATTTATCAAAATAGATTTTTTAGTTGATTATTAATGAAAAATACTATTTGTCCTTTAAAAACTATTTACAAATTAACAATAATAAAATGAATGTATATTCTCTATAAAAAAATAACGTACATAATCATAGTACTAGGGTCTTGTTACATAACCCCTTATAACACCCGCATAAGACCAAAGGGTAAGGTGTGCGATGATGATAGACTCTTGGGGTGGCTCAGATAACTTTGCTCGGGTGGTAATCTCTATCAACTTCCACTTCTCTCGTAGGCGGTTCTGCTCTAGCTTAACGTGTTGAACCTCTGCTTGGGTTTGGTCAAGTGCAAAGCCCAATGATTCCACCTCCTTTTTGAGCTCAAAAAAATGGCTTTGTATAGAGAAAGTCTACTAGAGGAGGCCATCACTTCTTTTTTCTGAGTAAATTGATTTTGTTAAAGCCCTATATTTATATTAATCATGTGATCTCTATTCAACGACTATATTAGCAACATTCACAATTCTTAATGGTATTTTAAAAATCGAAAATCATATAACCAAATAATTGAATATGTTATATAACCATTTCACATAATAATAAATTTAATTAGATCAAGATGAATTTCCATTATTAAATGTTTGGATCATTACACTTTTTTTAAACTTTAATACATGAAAGATAATGTAACATTGTATAAAATTTTATTATTAAAGATTTCATGTATAGAAAACATATAATAACCTTATAGAAAAATATTGGGTCAACGTATTTTTTTATGTCATACATAGATAGTTTGATTCCCACTAAAATAGGTTTAAAAATTTGTTTTGAATCCTTCATGCCAAACCTCTTTTGATGTTTATGAGCATACTTCTCTTTAGAAATAAATATGTGATCTTTATCTTAAGAAATTTTATAACCTAGAAAATATCCTATTTCTACAAGAATGTAATTTTCAACTAAATTCATCATTTCTAAATAAAACTCTTCATAGTATTTTCTTCATTAAAAAATGATATCATATATAAATATAATAGTAATGAGGGATATATATTTTCATTTTACTGTAGAATATTTTGTCCAAACTTCATTTCATGAACGTTAAATTCTTTAAGAACATATCTAACATAGAATACCATGATCTTGAGGATTTTTCTAACCCATATAGATCCTTCTTTAATCTAAAAACATAACTATCATATTCACTAAAAAAACCAATAGGTTTCTCAATGTTTACCCCATCTCTTGATTCTCTATTGAGGAAGGAAAAACTGACACACATTTTGAAAATCTTGTATTCCCTTTATGCTGTAATAAAATGAAATTTAATTATGGTATATAGTTTATAAAATAGTTCATAGGTATTAAAAAATTCAATTTCTTAAACATGTGAGTACCCATTTCACAAAAGCCTTTACCTATTTCTTATAACTTATATTTTATCATTTAGGTTTGTTTGAAACCCCAACTTTGTTATGATAACATTCTTCTTTTCAGGCTTGGATACCAACTCACATGTTTTATTATTTTATATTTTATTTAATAATCCATTCATAGAATCAAACCACTATTTATTCTATATTGAATCATTAATATCCCTTGGTTTAACTTCTGAAAATAGAAAGGTATGTGTTTCTATCCTCAAAGTTATTCTAGGAAGAAACTATAATCCCCATTATCTAATGATATTTTAAACCTCTACATAATTCCCCATCCGTGGATAAGATAAGGAAGGTTTCTCACTATCCTTATAGATTCTTGAATTAGTATCTTCATCTTGAACTTTGATTAAACTCAAATTATTTCTAGAAACTTATTACCTCTTCTCAAAAAAGTGTGCCATGATCATTACTTCTAGAACATTTTTATTGTTGTGAAAAATATTTATTCAAGTGTTATAGTTAATTAACATAAATATTATCCAAAATATTCCTGATATACATATTATAACAATGTTATCGTATTCCATTTTGATAATAACTAAGGAAGATCCATCAGATCCTCTCTGTTGAAACATCTTACGATTTTCAACTTTCATTTTTAATAGAAAAGGTCTTAAAAACATCCATAAATTTTACCTATTCACCAATTTATTATCTCTATAAATAATGATAATTTCTATGCTCAATCAACATTGTACAATTCATCTCTACCAAACCCATATTTTTTACTCAAAAAAAAACATTTTTTTCATGTGTATAGTGCAATGATTTCATGATGAATACACTGATTCTTAAGAAAAGTATAAAATCTTGCACTATTATATTTTTCTCTACTCTCTATCAGAATCTTCTCTAATGAGAAATTATAACACCATAAAATTTTATGAAATATTTCTATTTATATAAATTTTAAGTATTCAATAGATTTATTTACATGAAAGATTTTGATTATGTGAATAATGTTTATGAATTATAAAAATTATCAAGTTATATGATATTTAAATGAAATATAATTATAAAAAATAATTTCTAATTCACTTTGTAAATCTATTGATCCTAAAGAACTATTTTTAAATATTTTTTATGAGAAATGTTTTATCATGTATGTTTTATTTAAAGGAAATTATATTTTTTTATAAAAACTAATTCAAAATAATAAAACAAAAAAATTATATAATTTATATATTTCTTAAATTAATTCATTGGATACTAATTTTTTAGAAATGAAAAAAAAATTCAAATGTAAACAAATATTTTTTTCATAAAAACAAGTTTTATGAATGCAGTGTGCTTTTTTATTAATAAAGTAAAATAATCACTATGGATGAATTATTTAAATGAAATTTATAAATTATTTTAAAAAAAATATTCAATATTTCATCTAATGGTTTTTACTAGACCAGGAATGGTTATAAATAAAGTTTAATTCGTAAAAATGATTTTAAAAAAAGAAAAATGATTTTCATTTCATTTTGTTTGAGAATTTTAAAATTAATTTATGAACATATAAATATTAATTGTCATAAAATGGTTTAATTATTTTAAATAAAAATGTACTAATTTTTTAAATAGTTCAATTTTAATTTTGGTCACAATGAATAGTAAAAACAATTAAAAATATGTTACCACAGTTAGTGTTAAAATGGATTTACCAGGGGGTTACACTAGAAGATAAGGGTAAAAATTATACATAAACATGTTTATGTATTATTGGTTGATGATAATTCAAAATTTTATTATATTTAATTCCATTAATTTTTATATTTTTTCTAATTTCACAGAAAATTGACTTTATATTATTTAAATCTTTTTAGGAATTCCATGAGTGTCACTCCCCTCACTTATAAAAGGGCACCACTTCTCCTCCCTTATTCAGGAAAATTTAGAACTTTATATCATCCAATAACTATAAAAAATCCTTTCACGATTTCATCCCTTAATTATTGACATTTTATTCATAACCTAAGACCATCCTAATAAGGCTTAAGTTGTAAGTAAAATGAGGTCCCTCAAAGAAGAGGAATTCCTCTTACACGACTCTTTCAAAATTTATTTTATCTTATACTTCCTATAAATATATTGTATTCATATTGAAATAATTAAACCAGTATAATAAATATAAATATATTTTATTATTATTATTATTATTATTATTATTATTATTATTTCACTACCATTTTTAATTTTCTTTCTCTTCCAATAGGAAATAAAAGCATCACTTGTGCATATATATGGAATATCGTCTCCATGAAGTGATGTGTTTCATTTTATATAACCACCTTTAATGGTTGATTATTATAATGAATTTAATGTTTTTATATGATATTTATGAAATAATTATGGATATTGAATTATAATATCTTATCTAATTTCTTTCCTTTTCATCTGTTGGAAAATGATAACGTCTCTCGTGCGTGCGTGTGGACTACCACCCCTTGAAGTTATACAATTCATTTTTCATTTATTCTTTACATGAATTATAATAAGGTTATATTTAATTAATATATATGATATTTATTATATAATAATTATTCTATAATGGTGAATTAGTATTTATCAACATTTCATTCTATCTATCAAAAAGTGGAAACATCACTTGTGTGTACGTACAAACAACCGTCTCCACGAAGTGATGTAATTCATTTTTCAAAACCATTTTTTATGAATGGTAATAAAAGTTTATAAAATGAATAAATATTATTTTTATTAAATTTTTTAAATTTTATATATTTTTAAATCATGACTATGGTACATGGACTAGAACCGTCAAACTAAAACACGCATGGAAAATCAAACAATTTTTACTTGAATAATGATTTAGATGAAGAATTAATTATAAAAAGGGTAACAAGAAATTATAATAGAATGATATATAATAATATTTTTTATTTCAACATGGTTTTGATATATAATTATAATAAATCTATATTTACTATATAGGATTTTTGAATGAATATGAAGCAGTACGAGACTTGAGGTTAGAGATTTATGTTACACACTCATTTCTTTTTAGCATTTTAAAGACCAAAGATTATGATAAATAAATATTAAATATTAATACATTAATATTAATTACCTACTATAATGATCCAAACTATAACCATTTATGTATAGTGACTTTGGAAACATGGAAACGTAAAAAACTAATTTGTAGTTGAAATACATCCTCTCCCACAAAGTTCATCATATCTAGAACCTTCTTAGAATGATCATACAAAAATCTTGGTTCATAAAAAAGGGAAGAAAACATAATAAAGAGTTATATCATATTCTCATTAAGGGTAGAAAAGTTATATATCAATGATCACATAAGAATAAAATGAGCCTAAGGGTGTGAGAATATGAGCTTAACATTTGAAAACCATACCTAAAATATCACGGAACATAAACTTGAGTCATGGAATAAATATTGATATTACATAATACATGAATCATAAAGGAATAAAAAAATCCATGAGATCATATAAATAATCATAATACATTGGATTTTTTCATAAACATAATCATAAAAAATCATTTCCTTGGTGGTTAAGGCTCATTGTCAATTCAATCATAGTGGAATGAGTCCACTCCCCAAACCATTATAGTAGTTGAGGTTGACTACCAAGAATATCATAGTGGAAAAATTACCTTAATAACCTGGTTTCAGTCCCCATTATAATCCTATTTATCTCATGAGATATAAATCATTACCCAATTCGTTGGAGGGAGATATAGGTCCCACCCATATTTGGTTATAATGTCACCACTGTCTTTGGTTTTAAAATAACCACTATACTTGGTTATAATGTAACCACATCCATAGTTATAATATAAACACCATAACATAATTAAAACCACACATAATTGTTTCATAATTTTATAAAACATTCATCATAACAGAACCCATGAAAAGAAACAGGTTTAATAAAAATTTATCAATTCATCATGAAATAACCTGTGGAAAAAGAATAAGTTTTACGAACATCTCTTCATAATAATCATAAATTATCTAGAAAAATAATAAGTATTGTATTATTAAATAATATCCCTATAAAATATTAAGTAACATCTAGTATTTCATCTTTGATGGAAAATGATTTTGGAAGGTCACCAGGAACATTTCTTAAGGAAAATAACCTTATTTTGAAAAAAAAAATTTAAAACTAGAAATTAAAAAAATATTGTAAAAATAATTTTCATTGAAAATAACCTCTTAACACTATAAATTATACATTAAATGATATATTACTATGATGGTGTGAAATTATGTTCATGTCTAACACATTAAAACAACATTTCCTTTCACATTTTCAGTCAAATCTAAATAGGTGTTGTTTGGGAAATGTTATGAAGATTCCTTTTTTTAATCTCATAAAGGGTAAAAATTGCATTAAAATTTATTTTATATTAGTAAATATTTCCTTTAAAACATTTTTATAATAATTTGATATGGAATAAAAAAAAATTTTGACCAAAGAGAGAAATAATTTCAATTTTCATTAAAAAATAATTTTAGAATCATGAGTACATAAGGAGAGTAAAATGAAGGAAAAATGTATTCTAAATAAATAATTTTAGGAGAATAAAACTCATTATTTTCTTAAGAAATAAATCATAATATTTCATCATCAAGAGTATAATAATAAACAATCCTAATAAATAATGAGATTTTAACATCATACCCTTACAACTTTGGTAAATTTTGAATAGTATGAATGATTAAATAATAACATCAAATGAAACATTAAATATCATTAATATAAGGATATTCATTATATAAAATTTAATAGGGATAGTATATTCACTTTATACAATAATATAGGTGCATAACATAACATATGTCTTAAATAATGAAAATCAAAACAAGAATCCCTTAAGTTAAGTATTAACTTCTTTCATACACATTATAACCTCCTGTATAATAATTATAATTTTTTATAAATATATTAATGAACTATAATAATATTTATCATATGATATATGATTTAATTATGACTTTTATTACCCATTTATTAACAATTCATTGTTAAAATCGCGTTTTCAGTAATAACTATTTCATTTTTCATGCACGTTCTAGTTTGGTATCTTATGTCCTTCTATTTTTACAATGGTTTCATTATTTAATTAATTATAATTATTATTTAAATATTATATAAATTCATTATAAAATTATTTATATTAATCCATTAAAGTAAGAGATATAAAATGAATTACATCATTCATGGAGATGGTAGGTCGTACGTACACATGAATGTTATTTCCATTTTCTACAAAGATGAATCAAAAGAAAGGTAAATAATATATTAACATTAAAGAATATTTTTTATTTAATATATATCAAATATATTTATTAAATACCCTTATCATGTTTAATTAAATGTGTTAGTTAAAAATGAATCATGTTGTTTCATGAGGCTGTAGCCCGTTGTACGCATGAACGACATTATCATATCCCCCAAAAAATGGAAAGTAAGAAGGTATATTTTATATTATAATTTAAAAACTATAAATATGTTAAAAATATCATATATATTTATTTAATATATCCTTATTACCATCATGTTAAAATATAAATGCAAAACAAGTCACATCGGTTCACAAGAAAGTAGTCTACCACACACACTAGTGATGTTATTATTTTCCAAAGGGTTGAGAGGTAAGGAGGTATATGCAATGTTATAACTAAAGAGGTATAATAATATAATAAATATCATATATAAAAATTAATTCCATCATTATATTCATATTTGAGAAGTGGTGATGGAAAACTAATAACATCAGCTCGTGTGGTGGTAGTTCACCGTACACACGATCAACAATTTTGTTTCCCATTTGTTGGAAGAGAAGATGGATAATGGTAAATCCATTAAAATAATAACATATAAATATATGATAGATATAATTTTTTATATCATTTCAATTTAATAAAATTTTATGTTTATTGAGGAACAAATAAAACAAAATGCAATGTTAATAATTTTACATATTCTTAGAGAACCTATTCAGGTTTATACTAAATTCCTTATCACAATGGTTTCCCAATAAAAAAATATACTCTTGAAGGTGTATATGGAATTTGCGAATATTTTTGGGAAGATTTTTTCTATACCAAATGGTTTTTAATGTGTGAATATGAGAGGATAGTGAGTGATAATTTATAAGTGGGGGAGAGGACCCACATTAAAGTTTTGAAAGGAATAAAATATAACCTTGTTTTTGACATTTAAAAAGGCTCCAAATTAGGTCATTATCAAAAATTATAGGAGATAATGTCCAAATATTTCTATAAATGTGTTTTTTACAAGTTTATAAGTCATTTAACCACTTATATTTTAAGATTAATCCTTTATAAACTCGTTTTAACCTTAACTATGATAATTATTTTTTATTGTTTTCACTATTAATTATGACCAAAAAGAAGTTTTAAATTATTATATTATATAAATTATTATGATTTCATATATGTAATAAAATTTTAAAATTTAAAATAACATAATTAGAAAATTTTTATTTCAAATTAAACACACATATGTGACGAAAAAACTGGTTTTTCAAAGAGAAAATTTTCAAAAGTGGAAATAGTTTTTATATAAAAATTTATCATTTACTAATTCCAATGGCCTATATTGTATTAATTATAATATATATGAGATAATTTTAAATTTTAAACCAATTTTAAAAAATGGAAACTTACAAAATCTTTAAACTAAAAGTTAATTTTCAATAAAAACCAGCATTGCTTAGTATTCATCAAAAAAATCATATATTCAGAAAAATAAAAAAAATCACCCAATAATAATTTTTACATGTTGATTACAAATATGAATTTTATTTTTTCAAATAAATTTTATAAAACCGTAAAAACTTAATTTTATTATTTTTTTCACAAAAATCATTACAAAACTTTTTTTTGAGAAAATGTTTTTTTGAACCATATATAGACTTTACTAAACATTAAATACCTTTTACCAATATATTTATTTATATAATAATATTATAATTAATATTTAAAATTTGGTTATTCCTATTCATACTACCATATTTAATTACTAGGTTATAAATTTCATGCTTAAATAATTGTATTAATAAGATATCGTGGTTCATTAAAAACTCATTGTTTTATGTAAAAAAGATATCAAAGAAATTAAATTTATTCTAAAAAATATTTTATAAAATATTGGGGTGTTACATTAGACCCCCTTTAAATGAATTTTGCCTCAGAATTTTAGCACTTTGGAAAAAACAACTGAGGATACTTCTACCACATTACATCCTCAGGTTCTCACATAGCTTCTTTAAGAAAGCATCTTTACCACAAAACCTTGTCTAGGTTAGTGATATTATTTCATAGTACTTTATCAGTATGATACTGAATCTCCACTATTTTTCACTATAATAAATATCATGCTCCATTAGTATGACCAATATGTTCAGTAAATGTGAATAATAAGACATGTACTTCTTTAGGAGAGATACATGGAACACATCATAGACTTGATAGAGGTTTAGTAGAAGAAGCAATTGATAAGATACTATCCTAATATTATATGACATTTAAAATGGAACCAAATATCTATGGATCAAATTTCTTTATATCATAATAATTGTTTCAACCTTTGGTTTTTCTTTGAACAATTTTTACTTTATCCATGAAATTAATATTCATGATTATATTTTTTCATGCATAAATAACAAAAATCATCATAATATCCTTAAGTTATTCCTTCAGCAATTAAATATTTACAAAAACCAAAATGTTTAGAAAAAGTTATCCAATAACATCCAAAGTTAAATTTAATCCATTCTATTAATTATTAACCTTAAATCCTCTCTATGTATGACCAAAATTAAAATCCAAAATTTTATAATGAAGCTCACTAAATTTCCAAAACAGAATATCATTATCCCAAAAAAACATGATTTATCTCTTAATTTCACATACCAAATATGTGAATAAATTGATAATATATTCTCAAAAAACATTTTAATATCCTTAATTACCATAAAACCTTAATTAAAGCATGAATGATATAAAAAATTAACTCCTTACTCATTCCATATATAAAATCTCATATTACTGAATATATTACATAAATCCAAAAATACGGTAAACTCTATCATAATCTACCTTTTCATAAAACCATTAACCAGTCCTAAGGTCATCAATACTATCCAATTTTATTTGTCCATATCAATCCTCTATTTATCACAACATCATTACCTCAACATCAGTAACAATTTATGGGTTACATTTCACTTAATCATGTGATTTACATGAAATATTACCTTTTTATTAAATCACTCTTCTAGGTCATTAGCACCATTCAACATATTTTTGGAAAACCTTAATGAAACAATTCTATAGAAATATCATTATATATTTAATAATTATTGAATTCCAAAACATAAAATCTTCAACAATTTCACTTCATTATTAAACCATTAAATAGGCTTTATAATATTATTCTTTAATACTTCATTCCTTTCATATTTCATTTTCCATATATTCATCATCAATTGAAAAAAAATTACTAGTACATGATTATTGATATTAATCTCTATATTTACCCCTAGGTCATTGATTTTCATAATTCCTAAACTTTACTCATTTTAAACATTCATACTTTGACCATTCCATGGGGAAAACATTCTTTTCATCCATTTCATTAGCTAAACTTATCATTTTCCTTAGCAATTACATACTATATTACCTTCTTTTTTACAAATAAAACATATTGAGATTCCATTGAGGAATTCCCTTGAGTGCTTCTCCCAAAATTATTGACATATAGGAAACTAAATCTTTTTTCCTCAATATTTTCCACCACTAGATACCTCAATGAACTCTATCCTTCATTTCTTTGGTGAGTCCAACAATTGGTTTTGGTGAAATTCTTTAATCATATATCAGGATAAATAATTAGGTATAATCATAATATCCTTTATTATAGTCATCACCCAATTTGGTTTCTCAAAAACACATTGTCTATCACATTAAATATTAACACGATTATTTATGGTTCCCACTATAGACTAAAAAAACGAATAGATTGAGAAACAATGATCATATGGGAGACCTTATAATAATGAAGAATAATTAATAGGTTCCTTAAATAAAGATACATTATTTTTAATCTATTAATCCTTAAGTTAACTTAGATCATTCATGATCCTCATCAATTCAAATTATCCTAAATGGTTTCTAAAGAAAATGTTAATTAACTAAATCATACCCCCAGGAGTATCAAACCAAGTGTGTTGTAAGGCCCATAGTCTTTTACTAGGTAAAACTCAAGTCAAACATGATTTGAATTTTTCAGAGTTATTACACATAAGTACATCTATTCTAGAACTAATTCATATTATAGTATCTATAAAGGGATGTATTTTTATGAAAACCACACAATATATTCCTTATTAAAACATTAGGATATCATCCAATACTTAGGCTTGTCCTAAGGGTTCTCACTAATTTTTTCCCATCCTTTTTTCCAAAGGTTATCTAAACCTTTATCAGATACTAACTATAAAGACACAAACTTAACATAAATAAATATTACATATTAATAAATTAATATTCATTATATAACATAATGGTCCATGCCAGAATATTTTAGGTCTAGCACATTTAGTTACCAAGAAACATAAAAAACTAGCTCATTAGTGAAGTACATATTCTTCTACTAAGATATTCATATCTAGCACCATTATTAGAATTATATTACATAAAACCTTTTTTCATAAAAATGAGATTAAAACATAATAAAGTATGATATTACATGCTCAGTAAAGGTATAAAGAGAGATATTAATGATCACATAAGAATTACCTAAGTATAAGGGTAAGACAACAAGAGTTTAAAAATTTTAAAACCATACCACACATGTCATATACCATAAACGTGAGTCATGGACTAAATATAATCACTTTATAAGAAATGAATCATATAATAATCAAATAAAATAAGAATTGAGATCATATAATTGGAATAATATATTGTCTTGTGTCATACATTAGCATAAAATATCATTTTATTAGTAGTTAAGGATATCATAGTGGAATGTTATCACTCCACAAACCATCACAGTAGTCAAGGATCGATCCCAAGACAATTATAGTATAGGAAATCCCTTACTAAACTGGGTTTACTCCCTATTCCATTCCTTTTTATCTCATGATATATCAATATTTACGCAATGCAGTGGAGAGAGATATAGGTCTCACCCATCTTTGGTTATCACATAATCACTATCCTTGGTTATAACGTACCACAATAATTGGTTATAATGTAACCACCATGCTTTCTTAGAATGTAACCAAAATTACATAATTTAATCCTTACATAGGAATTCCATATGATCATATAAAATTAATCATAATAGAACCCATGAAAAGAAACAGGTTTCATAAAACATTCATCAATTCATCATGGATTAACCTTTGAAATAATAAAAGGTTTCATAAACATCTATTCATCATAATCTTAAAAAATATATATAAATAATAAGGATATTATCATTTCATCATATTCATATTAAAGTTTAATTATCATCAAAGGATGTTATCATAGATGGAAAATAATTTGAAAAGGTTACTTGGGGAATTTCTTGAGGAAAACAACCTTTCCTTTTAAATAACTTATTTAAAACTAGAAATTCAAAAAATATTGGGAAAATAATTTATTTTTAAAATAAAATTTGAAAAATATAAATTAATATTTAAAACATATATTTTTTCTGATGTCATGAAATTTATTTCATGTTGTATACATTAAAACAATAATCCCTTTCACATTTTCGGGAAATTACAAACATGCATTGTTTTGAAAATGATAAAAGATTCCTTTTAATTTTTTTTAAAAATTAATAAATGGGTAATAATATATTTAATAACTAATTATATAAAAGTAAAAATATTATTTAAAACATTTTTATGAAACTTTGATATGGAAGAACAATGTTTTTCAATTGAAGAGATAAATAAAGCCAATTTTCTTTAAAAAAAATTCATCTAGTTTCTTGAGTACATAAAGGGTGTAAATTAAGGGAAATAATGTATTAATAATAATTAAATACAAGAGGATAATATTGATTATTTTATTGATAAAATGATCATAATATTTCATCATAAAAAGTATAATCATAACCAATCCTGATAAACACTTAGATTATAGCATAAAACACTTACAAATTTGGTAACTTTTGAATCTTAAGCCCAATTAAAGAATAGAATCAAATAAAGAAATACATATAATAAATATAAGTATATTAATGATATAAAATTTTATTGTGTAATTTTATACACCCGATATAAGAAGGTAGGTTCATAACATAACATATGTATCAAAGAAGGCAAATTGAGAGGGAAATCCCTTAACTTAAGGATAAACTTCTGTTGTACACATTTGAACCTACTATATAATAAATAAAAGTTTATCATGCATAAATTATAGAACCCTAATCATATTTATAATACCGTATATTATTTACTTATGACCTTTTATTACCGAAATATTAAAAATTCCTTGTCAAAATCAAGATTTATGTAATAACTGTTTCATTTTACATGTATGTTTTGTTTGGTATCTTCAATACATCTATTTTGATCATGGTTAAATCATATAAATAATTTTATTAATGATTTAAATATCATATATATTCATTATATAATTATTTAATGTAATCCATTAATTTTACAGATATAAGATGAATTACACTATTCAGGGAGAAGGTAGGTCGTACGTATGCATAAACATTGTTTCCATTTTCTCGATGGATAAAACCAAAGAATAGTAAATAATTAGTAAAATTTATAGAATAATTTTTATTTCATATATATGAAATATATTTATTGAATTTACCCTTATTAACTTCCATGAAAAGTGTTAGTGAAAAAAAAATCACATCACTTTGTGAGGTGGTAGTCCTCTGTAAACACGAATGAAATTATCATATCCCCCAAGAAATAGAAATTAAGAAGTTATATGTGATATAATAACTTATAAAGTGTATTTATATTTTAAATATCATATAAATTAATTTAAACTACCCTTATTACCATCCAATTAAAAAATAAATGAAAAACACATCACATCACTTCACGAGGCAGTAGTCCTCCATACACATGAGTGTCGTTATTATTTTCCAATCTATTGGGAGGTAATAATTTAGGTGTGGTATTATAATTATATAGATATAATAATATCATAAATATAATATGTAAATATTTAATCCCTTTTTATATCCATCTGTGCGATGTTGTGATGGAAAATGTATAACATCAGTTCACAAGGCAGTGGTCTGTTGTACCAATGATGAATAGTTTCATTTCTCATTTGATAGAAGATGAGAAGAATATAAGATATTAAATTAACATAATAAAATTTATTTATATGGGAGATAATAGTGTTATTATATCAGAATAATTTAATAATATTTTAAGGATTTGGATGAATAAATAAAACAAATTTCAAGGTTATGAATATTACCTATTCTATAGAGAACCTCTTTTGGTTTATACCCAATGCCTTCATTTAGGGGTTGCATAATAAAATACAATACTCTAGGAGGTATATAAGTAATTAAATAATATATTTGTGACGTTATTTTTTGATAAAAAAGACTTGGGAAGTGTGAAGAGGATAAGATAGTGGGTGTCCTTTTATATGTGTGGGAGAGTAAAAACCTAGAATATTTAAAAAAATAAAGTATACTCATGATTTTTATAAGAAAGAAGGATCTAGAATGCATAATTATAGAAAATTATTGGTTCTAAGGTACAAATATATCCATAAAATGGGTTTTGGATGAGTTTCTAGTTCATTTTACCCCTTATCTTTATAGTTTTTCCAATGGTAAACTCATTAACCTTAAGTGTGATATTTACTTTTTAATGTTTTTACCATAAATTTTGACCAAAATTTCTGTTTAAATTATTATGAAATTAAAATAATGAATTTAAAAATTTTAATTCATTTTTCCAAATTAAATTAATTTAATTGGAAAAACAATATTTAAAATTGAACCTCCAAACTTGACAAAAAGTGATTTTTTCGTAGAGAAAAGTTTCAAATTTTAAAAAGTTTTTATATCATAATATAGTATGAAATTTATTAAAATAAACCATATTTGATTAATTATAATATAATTGAGATAATTTTAAATTTTAATCCATTTTAAAATAAAATTTAAATATATAAATTCATTTAATGAGAAGGAAATTTTCAATAAAAAGAAACATTTTTCCATATTCACCAAAAAAATAATATTTTCAAAATAATCAAAAAACTTTATCCTAAGATAATTTTAGAATTTTAATTCTAAAAATGAATATAATTCTTTAAATTTATTTTCAAAAAGTTTAAAAAATTAATTTTATTATTTTTTTGACAAAAATAAATACAATTCAGTTTTTTTGAGAAAACAAAACTATTTCTAAAATCTTAAAAAAATATAAAAATTATATAATTTTTTATAAATATGGTTTCTTTGAATAAAACCATTATACTTAATATTTATTTTTTTATTTGTATTCATACCTCAAAGTTTAACGACTAGGTTATAATGATCATTTTTAAATAACAATATTAATATTATATCATGGTTCATTAAAAACTCGGTGTTGTGTGTGACGCAAGTTCTCGAAGAAGTTAAATTTATTTGAAAAAATATATTTCATAAAACATCAGTGTATTATAATAATTTTCTATCTTTAATTTAGATTATCATAAATTATATGATAATTATCCATTAATCCCCATCTTTTTTCTTCTTCTTTGGTTATTTATATATTTTTCATGTTTAACTTTCATATTCCTCTCTTTGGTATATAAAATGATTGAGAAAATGGTTTTTCAGAAAAGTTGAAGTTATTTCCTATTTGGTCAATTTTTTTCCTTCCATGTGCATGTTCATTAATTTTTTTTCAATAATGTTATTCTCTATGATAAAATTATTATTTAATGTAATTTTCAATCATATTTTACTTTTTATTAAAAGTTTTAAAAGGAATCTTCTTCTCATTTTCAAAATGAGGAACTTTTGGACTTTTTTTACCAAAAGTGTGAAAGAAATATTTATTTTAACATTTACCAAATGAATATATTTTCCTGACATCATGAACATTATTTTAATTTTAGATTACATTAGATCATTCCATGGTTATTTTCAATGTAATTATTTTTCCCAATATTGTTTAAATTTTTAATTTTAAGGATACTGAAAGAAAATGATATTTCCCATGTTTTAGAAGAAACATTCAAAAATACATTTAATGTATTTTTTTATATATGTCAATAAATTTTTTATGTTTCTTATAATTCATTAAGTATGAGATCTAATGAAACTATCCATGTTCTTTGTCTAGATGACTTATTATTTTGTCATGATGACATTTTTTAAAACCTTATTCTTTTTATGGGGTAATACTATGATAAAATGATGAATATTTTATGATATTATGGTATACATATATATGGATTTCATTAAGTTAACGGTAGGTCCATTAAATCTTTTCAATGAATTTGGTAATATGTTGTTGATATCTCATGAGATGATGAAGATAATCATGGACATGATTGAAAATATCTATGTTCACATTTATATGCATTAGTGTGTTTTCTTCTAGTTATCCTCACAAGATTGTGTCTGGATATTATTGTGAATAGATATGTTCACAAGATTATTATTTTCATTTTATTATGATGTTAAATGCCTATTCTTTAACTCTTGAATGATGTTTTTTACTTTGACACCCTTAGTAATCATACTTCAAGATTGAACAATATTTCAGAGATTATTATTTAAGATTTTTATGGTATTATTATTTTATATTGAGAACATGTAATTTATTATGTTATCATACCCTTGAGATCATATTATACTAACTTTTGATAAATATCTATCATGTTTACCTTTATTGAGTAATTAATCTCATCCTTTCTTATGTTTTCATTTTCACCTGGTTATAAAGAAAGGTTTTATGTAAGAAATGTCTAAGAATGGTGATATTGGAGAATAAATTTTTAGGATATGTTGAACATATTTTATGAAACAAGTTTATTAAGTATCTATACTCTTTAGAAAATAAACATTTACTTTTATTTGGGAATGTACTATTATAAATTGTATTTAACATTTATCTAAAATAATTCAATATTTATATATGTCATGTTTGGGTCACCTCAGTTGTTATCGGAGTGGGTTTTAGTTATTTTTGGATATTTTTATTTGAAAACATTGGTGAAATATATGGGTATAATTATATGTATAAAATAAAATCCTAAAATTTTGTTAAGGAAGATATTATGTGGTTTCATAAAAATTACATCCCTTAGCAGATACATGAAATTATATGAAATTTTTACACCAATGAAACTAGGGGTAAATACTTAGAAAAAGGCTTGTTGAGTATCAACTCAATATTCACTTGATATATGATGAGTGATCCTAATACTGCACACTTGAATGGAAACTCCCCAAAAAATGCATTAGTTAATTAACATTATCTTTATGAACCATTATGAAGAATTTATAGATAGAATCTATGATAACTTATAATAATCCATAGTGATACGAAATGATCTTAATGTGTGATGGATTAAAATAACGTGTCATAATTCATGGAATCATTAGAATTATTATCATAATCATATAATTTCTTACTCTAATTATTGATAATTCATACTCATACTATGTCATTTTGGTTTGACTCAATGGTTATAACCAAGATAAATCATGTGAATAATGAATGTGATGAAATTTTCAGTAACATCACTACCAATAATCTTAATTAAATGGTATCTAAAGGATAAACCTTATGATTATTCCAAATCCACTATATTTATTTTTTATTAAAAAACTGAACATATGTAATTTGCTTGACATAGATAATATAACAAAAATAGAATTTATTATAATTTTAGTTAATTAATACCACAAAGGAAAAAAGATTCGACCTCATATATGTTAAGAATATTGGAAGAAGAACACAATTAAATGTCTCAAAGGAACCTGAAGATGTTTTATTTGTGAAAAAAATGGTATAAACAAATAATTTATGATGAAAATTTAATAGTTTAATGGAGGTAAATGAAGTTTATCTTGATGTAACACAAATAGTACTCTGTATTATGTATGGAGAACATGTGAATTATCCATTTCAATACTATAATATAAGGGATATATCATATAATAAGGAATATTCAATTCTATATGAATCATTTTAATGGATTATTATGGTTAAGGAACACTTATCCTCTAGTCCATAAATGGGGATTTCATGTCAATTTTTGTAAGAATATGCACTATGAAAATCTTTTTATTCATCTTTTAGTGGAATTTGATGTGATTTTTAGAAATAATAATATCAATCTATAGAGACCTCATTTAAATTACTATAATAATAAAATCACATTTTATATTTTTAATCAATATATGATAATGTTTCTGTGTGAGGATGACTATGAAATTCCAATGGAAATTACTTTCAATGTTAGGGTATTACTATATATTCATGAATGATATTTATCTGAAATGGTTTGGGGGAAATTTATCATTGAATATATTCTTATGATTCAGAAATGTGATGATATTTTTTCATAAATAATTTTCATGTCTTCAACAGAATCATAAAGTTTAGTTTTTAATAGAACTCACACATAGTGTTACAACTATTCCAAAGAGTCCATATAGAATGGAATCGATTGAGTTAAATGAGTTAAAGAAGAAACTCCTAGAGAATCTTGATAAGGGATTCAGATTCCTAAGTACATTACCTTAAGATGCACCAAATATTTTTGTTAAGAATAAATTCGGGTCAATGGGTCTTTTTATTGAGGATCTTGAACTTAAAAAGACCACTATTAAGAGTAAGTATCCTTTAACCTATATTGATTATTTTTTTGATCAACTCTATGGATCTTAGTCATTTTAAAAAAATTGATCTTAATTATGGATATCACCAATTGAGGGTCAAGGATGAGGATATATCTAAGACAACCTTCCACATGAGTTATATTCAATATGATTTTATATTAATTCCATTTGGAATTACCAATACTCCCGCTATCTTCATGGGTATAATGAATAATGTCTTTTGAGATTACCCTGATTAGTTTAGGGTAGTCATTATGGGTGGTATTTTTATATATTAAAAGATAAAGTATGGGCATGAATATCATTTTAAGATTAGGTTGAAGACCCTAAGTAAGTATAAGTTGTATGCTAAATCTATGAATTGTGAATTTGGCTACATAAATCTTCATTCATGGGTCCTATAATCTGAAGTAAGGGTATATCAATATGCCCTTTAAATATGGAATTTATTGAGTAATGATACAAACCAAACATGATAATTGAGATCCATAGTTTTGGGTTTTGGTTAGATATTATAAATTCTTTTTGATGGATTATTCATGGTTATATAATCCACAAACCAAGTTGACATGGAAGGGAGGAAAGTTCTTATGGATAGATGATTGTGTGAAAATTTTCAAGTTGATAAAAAGATGGTTGGTTCGTGCATATATGCTCACACTACTAGATAGTGGAGAACGATTTATGATCTATAGTGATTTATCAAAGAAAGGACTAGGATTTTTTTATAGAAAATTATATGGTGGTTGATTATTCCTCATTAAAATTAGAAATTCCAGAGAAAAGGTACTAGACCCATCAATTTGAACTGAAAGTGGTAATTTTTAAATGAAAATATAGAGGTATTATATTTATGGTGAAAGGTGTGACATATATATATATATATCATAAATTATTTAATTATATATTTAAATAAAAATAATTGAATATGATCCAATGGTGATTGTTGGATTTGATTATAGATTAATATTTCTAAATACACTACCACCATTGGAAGGTGAAAATTGTGGATTATGGTATAAGTTATAAATACCATTATAGTATGTCTATGATGAGGATTGAAAGAGATATAACACTTATTGATTTATCTAATATAGACCTTGGCCCACTAGTAGGTCGAGATTCCATCATGAACAAACAGGAGGAGGAAATAACTGGCAGCCCTGGAATATATTCCCAACATATATCCCTACTACTCCAAAGAATCCACCATAGCCATCCTCATAAGGTATAATCCCCAATCATACTCCCCTGGACTATTAGTGGGACAAGATTCCATTATGACCTAACATGAGGAGGTAACACCTAGGAAACCAAGTTTAGTAAGACCTATTAATACCATCACTTCCCCATAACTGCACAAGGGTATCCCCATTCTGTAATCCCAATTAATATAATCACTTGTCAAAAGAAAAATATGTGTAAACCAGTATCATAAAACCCATTTATACTATCAAATATTCTATAAGCACCTAGGAATCCTCTAATTAAATCCCCATACCATGTACGAGCTATATGAATTTAAATTATAATGATAATGTCCTAGTCGTATGATGTTAAACTTCACAAAAAAATATTCTACATATGACGCTAAACCATATCCCTCTCCTATGAAATGGACACATGATTCCCCATGTATGACTTGAATTGGATGACAAAACTCCTACACTGGAAATCCCACATGAGTAATCCTCACACCATTATGGTACGATCCTCCTAAATTGGGAAACCCGCATGCATAATCCCCACACTATCATGGGATGATCCTCTATCACCTGGTATCCCACATGCATAATCCCTACACCATCATGGGAGGATTCTCCTACACTGGGAATCCCATATGCACATTCTTCACACCATCATGGGATGACCCTACTATATTGGTTATCCTATTTGTGTAATCCCCATACCATCCCTTGTTATCTCTCCTTTCATGATGCAAGTTTCCTTACTACACAATGTTAAACTACATTGACTAGTCCTTTCATATGACCATTAAATATGTGCTTGAACTACCTGGGTTTTGATCCCAATATCCTAACAAGGTATGTAGGATGCCTCACTAAGGCTCAATCTAGAAACACTAGAGATACCTTTCTGAGGTTCAATATAGATAAGCTCAAACCACCATTAAATATTCAATTATTTCTCCTAGAGAAGAAAATGTGACTTTTAATCATCTACCCATGGGACACACTTATCCTCACCACTATCCCATTCCCCACAAGACATTAAACATGTTAGGAACCCAATTCTAACATTTCATAAAACCTGTGACCAAGTAATCCCCTCAAGAAATTAAACCTATGACCAACCCATCCCCAGAAGACATCAACATTTTGAACATCCATTCCCAAAAATAAATTAAAATTGTGACCAACTTATCCCCACAAGACATTAAACCTATGACCAACCATAAACATATTGGACATTAAATCTATTAGTAACCCATCCACACAGTATGTTAAACTCGTGACAACCCTATCCCTATAAGACATTAAAGATGTAACCAACCAATCCACAGAAGATGTTAAACCTTTGACCACCATGTCCCCACATGATCTTAAACCTATGAACCCACTATATGAATTGAAATCTCTATCTCATGTTATGAGCATTAGATTTATAAGGAAAAAAACCATAGAATCCGTACACCCATAGTATAGATTACCCTTTGATTGAAATGGGATACCTTGGTTTCCACCCTAAGAGGCCTCATATATTAGATACCATTGAATCTAAAAGAGTAATACTTTATAGGTCACCAATATATCCAAAATACACATATTTACATATGTGTCAAATTTTACCATCAGCTATGACCATAGGAAATAGCTCTATCATCACAGAAGTAGTGTAATTAACCCGCTCCCACCTTGAGAAATAACTGAGAACTGGATTTATGAGCTTAACAAAAATTTATGAGGGAGACCCAGACAAGGTAACAATATACAAGGAGTAATTAATGGATGTTGTAACCAACATCCCATCATCTTATTTCGATCAATGATATGGTATCACCAACCATGGTCGTAGAGGTTACCTGCCTTTGAAAAGAGGGAATACAGAGGAAAAATAGCCACCATGGAGAAGGTGGGACCAATCCATAGAACCAATACACTTTAAGAGAAGCAAGTAAGACAAATTGTTCCACCACCTTAGTGATCATCCCCAGAAGAGAGTATCATAAAATAGAGAATTATTGTTATAAGGATTACCTTGAGTTACTATAATTGTTTTTTGTGACTTTCTTCATGTTTCACCTAATTATGTTTTCCCTATGTTCCTAAAGTATTTTATAGAAGTTTTTGTGTGTTTATTTTTATAAAAAGTGAAAGTTTTTTTTTAAAATTCAATGCTTTATAGAATATTTCATTTGAAATATATTTTAAACCATGTGAGGGTTTCTTTTCATATGTGGTGTTTAAATGAATAGAGATGGTTCATATTTTTTTTAAATGAATGATTTTTTAAAAGGTATCAGATAGTATTTTTAATAGAATTACCTTAGTAAGGCCTATTTTATGAATTTTTTATACTGGTCTATTTTATTAAATAATAAAACTTATTTTTTTATTTCATTTTAATTTGGGTAGAGAAATGGAAATTTTTATTTTTCTAATAATTTAGAATTTGTAGAGTTTGTTTCCTTATAAAAGGAATGTAATGATCTGATGGTGGTATCATATTGGAATTTTCTTTATAATATACATACTTAAATTGGTGGGTATTTATGTATCATTTTTTCTAAAGGTTTCATAGTTATGTAATAGAGGTTGGTTTTCTATTGCTCCCTTTTGGGAAGTGGGTGATATTGCTAATGGTGGTGACTTGAGAGTCACATGGTGATGTTGAGTTTTGTATTGAGAGTCCTTTGGATCGGTTGGGTCGTGTAATATTTCTTCCTCTCTAGCCACATAATTTATATTTATATTTATTTCTTGTTGTGGATTATAAAATTATTCTACAAAAATGGTTTCCTATATATTGGGAAAACTTTATAAAAATCTTTTGATATTGTTTATTTTTGTTATTCCATGTCTATATGTCAGTATTTTAGAACTTCATATTTGTTGTGTCTTCGATTTCAAATGTACGGGGGCCTAATATAAAGTTACTAGTTAGAAGAAATTTTGATCCAGGTTTTAATAAGGTTGAAATCATTCCAACACATTCACTTGTGATATATTAGTGCATGTCACCATCCATAGAAGACCAAGAACACACCTCATTACTTCTGGCAGAATGAATCAGGTGATGGGTTAGGTCGACCATGGTTGGTTAATTATAAAATTATATCAGATTCAATATGTTATTTGGGGGTTGATGTTTTATAGGAGTTAGGTCAATCCGAGCACGAGTGGTTGGTGTGGAGGAGTGATTAGATAACTCTTCCTCATGCTAGGCCTTGATTTTTCTGTGGTGGTCATGAGTTTCTTTTGAATTTAAAATTTATTTTCTTTATATTTAGGAGGTATTTTAATGTATTTTTCTAATACTAGGAGAATTATAAAGGCACTGTGATAAATCATGTGAAATTACTAGTTTTAGAGTGAAAATGGAGGCAATCAAGGTACACACATGTTGGGAAGACGGTCTATCAGACCATGTGCATGTTGTGCAAAGAATTCTAGACAAATCCTAATGGAAATCACATTATTGGTGTAAAAACTAAAAAATTGTGCATCCAAACCACATGAAGCATAAAGTTTTATAAAATTTTATTATTTTAAATCCTTTAATGCTTTAAACACCTATTTGTATTGATGATTATTTTTGTGATTGATCATGTTAATCATTTTGGGTTTAAAATCTAGTTTGATAAAAAATTTAAGTAATATTATATGATTTTATACATAAATTTTTTAAACCATGTTTTGGGTGCTGGATTTTATTTTTTGAAAGTATTTTGAACAATAGTACTAATTATTTTGGGTTTTTATGGGTTTAAATAAAATAATTTCTTGCGTTATAAGTATTATAGAACTATTGAAATGATTTTGGTTTGTTTGGAGGAAAGGAGATAATTTTTTTCAAGAACTAGTTTCTTTTTATTGTTGGGTTTTGAATTATTTTATGATTTTTCAAATAGAATCATGAAGGGAGTTTTTATGAAAATGTTTTGTGTTTTTAAATGAAAATAAGTCCATGTTAGGAACATTTAAAATGGGATTATAAAGGGAGATTGTGATGTGTTTTTTTTTGACATGTGATTTTGTATCACTTGATTTGGACTTGGGATGATATGATTAAATATTTTCTTCTTAGTGGTGTTTTAGAATGTGGTTCTCAGAAAATAATTGAAAATTTGAGAAATTAATCTCTCAAGTAGTTATTCTAGTGATCTTGATGTTGTCCTCCTAGTATCTAACTCTGTCTAGGATCTCAATAGAGTGGAAGGTTCATTTTTTTCATGGCTCATTAATCATGTGTGAGAGATTTTGAATCAGAATCTGCCAGTGTATAGTGGTGATCAATGATAAGTTGTAATAGTGGGTGATCTAGACCCAACTACATAGTTATTTTGATTACCATTTCACATGTATAGTTAGATATTCTTGATATATAATTTTCATTATAGTGAATATATTTCTATGTCCAATATTTAATTGTAATGTTCATATATTATTTATCATATAAAAATTTAATAGTAGATCCCAATAAATAATGAGAACCTTGAGATACTCTGGAATTAATGATAAACATATTTCTTATGGCCTAGATACATCGTACTGAATGGAGATAGTATATGTTTGACTATCATGTGTTGGGGGCTTATAAACATTAAGACTAGTTCTCATGAAGTTCTCACTTGTTGATATCTAGTAGTGAGATCATGAGGATAAACACACCAATAGAAACACTACATGTTTCAGGTGTTATTCGATGTTCCTATCTAAAAAACAGGTGTATTGGTCTCTAGACATGAGATCATTACCAATGTGTTCCATTTTATTGAATACATTAATGCAAGACAAAAAACATGATAATGAAATCATGGAGAGGTACCTTGTGTTGGGTGCATCATTGGTGGTATGGAAATGGTTGAATGGTCAAGAAATGATTTTTAACTTTCCGGTTAAGGAAGTAATATATCTATAGCCTAGTTGATCAGGATGGTAGTACCTTGATAGATCCATGGCCATGGTAGTCTAAGGTAAATACATCCAGTTAGATCAAAAAATAATAAAGAAATAAAAGGATGATGACATGGGTGTGCATCATGCTTTACAAGATATTTAAAGACAAAGAGATTATATTACACAGTGTGTATTCATAGGTTGGTTGTCATTTCTATGACTAAATTTATCTCTTTAGGGGAATTTATGGGTTTCTAGACTCTGGTCTTAGTTTGAATATTATTTACTGTTGTTGAGATAAGGGCCTAGAGGGTCACAGAGAATAGTGTATTCAAAATATTTCCCAATTCCAGTGAATAAGAGTTTTGGACATGGTGGGCCCCACCATTGGGGTATAGGTTTTGTCCAAGGATGTTTCATCCCCAAAGTAATAAATAAATTAAACTTATTCAAGTTAATAATAAATTTTATTGAATAAATTTATTATAAAATATATCATTAGAATGAATATTAGTTTAAAATATTTAAGGTACATTTAATATTTTCGGGAAAGATGAGTTGAGTTAATGATTCGAGTTTTATCATGTAATATATTTATTATATTACTATAACATGATAAAAATATAAGTGGAATTTATTATTTAGTATTTTAGTCATAAAATGTGTTTATTATTTAGTACAATAGTCATAAAATATCATTTATTTAGTGAGAAATAAATATTTAGGTATTGGGAGTTTATTTTGGATATTTATTGATTCATTATAATTAGATGAAAAAGAGTTATCACCACAAACTATTCACTAAAAAATGATGAGATCTACTCTATATTCTCTGTCCCAATTCCTAGAGAGAGTTTATCTGGGTCTAGGCACATGATCACAGTTCTTCTTCATAGATCGGTGGAATAAAGTAGTGGTTATTTAAGGGACATCGAAGGAGTTGTTGAAACCCTGAACTAGCACCCATATTTGGATGATCGATGTTCCCGCATTCTTTCAAAGTTTGTGTGGATGATCTAGAGAGATTCAACTTTGAATACTTTGAACAGAAATAACCGATGATGATTAGAAGTCAAGTGAAACTTCATATTTAACTAGGTATTTATGGGTTATTATTTTGTTCTCAAAATTACTCATGTGTGATCCTTAGGCTTATACCGGGCATCATTTTTCACGATGACAAAGTCACATTGATATCTCATGGAAAATATTTTAAAATCACATTTTTGGGGCTTCCACTTTGCGCTCTATATCTTCAATTGGTTTCAAAGTGATGAATATAGATTTTTAGTGAATAAAGAATTAAATTTTCATTAAATTTAAAATTTGACTTTATTCCTATCCCAATGTAGCAAACCATGAGTAAATCCGACATCCGATGGCTAAGTTAAAATCATATGAAGTATTAAATATAGATCAAAAACTCACTTTATGGTTTAATTATAAAGAACATATATATTTATATTTATGTTGAAATACACAAATCTAGCTGGTTATAAAAATTTTGTGGTGAACCTTGATACCAGCTATGGTTCCAATAGCCAAAATAGTTTTTTCAACCACCACATTTTTATTATAATAAAAATTATTATTAAAAAATTATTATTATTTTTATATAGTATATAACATAGCCAATTGGAAAATTAAAAAAGAAGAGTTTGGTTAGGTCATCAATAAAATAAATTATTTTTTTTACTTTGTCAATTGGTTGTGCCGACACACATAAAAAAAAGACAAAAAAATTAAAATGAAGGGGAACCACTGGTTTCCTTCTCATCACAATGCAACACCCCGACCACTGGAGGTTTTCCTCCCCATTATCCTATTATCATCACCAGATCATCTGCCTAAGGATAGCCGAGCCTCCCCTTAGCTGATCTTTGCCTCACTACCCCGATTACAAACCCTGAAAAGCAGCTCCTCCCTGGTAGCGCGTGGCTCACCACCTCATAGACTCCTCCATCACCCCGCCCTGGTTGAATGGTACATAGAACCTCCCAACACACTACCCGACCACCTCATCTAAGCCACCAACGAGTGTAGCCCCACTGCCTTGCTACCATTCCATTTGTCGGCTAGATTCAACGCGACTGGGCCTCCCTCAAGCATTGCTCTATGGGCCCCCAACTCGCTATCCTTGGATCTTGATGGAACCACCAAACCACATACATCTCTAGTACCTCCCTCTTTGCACGACTTCTATATCATCACAAACAACCACCTGACCGAACCTCTCAAGGTTGCGACTCCGCTAACCGGTGTTTTACCCACTGTGGACTTGTCCTATGACAATCACTCTATTAAGATATGACTACAACATCCTGAGCATCCTCAGAATCCACCGCTAGCCTCCACTATTGTGTCCAGGATGATCCACAACCACCCTGAGAACCAGCTGGCGCTACCTCATAGTCATTGACCCCAGTTCTTTATTCTCAATTATATTTCGTACTTTAAATTTCCCCTTCCCTATGAGAATTGGATTTTAATCTGGATGACTAGTTATGACACACATCATTCTGAGTTATGGAGAAATACTAGACAAAAGCTTGACACATTGGATGGGAAACTCTACAACTCAAGTTGCAAGTGATGTGGCTCAAATGATTACCCCTAGGGTCTAGGTTGATCCATTAATCACTCAAATGATTAACCATTAGTATATGATCATGATAACGTTGCCATTTTATTATTTCATTCTTTACTATTTTGTGTATGTGTAGTTTACATGTGAACACATAGAATAATAAACAGGCATGCATAGATAAAATGAACATGTGACTCTATGTATATTATCTATTTATTGCATGGTCAACTATGAGTGTGATCACATAGTATGTTCTTATGAAATATAAAATTATTTCTTTATTTAGATAAAAATAATAAAACCCTTAAAGAAATATTAATTCATAACCACCTTCCATCATTTGAATTTGGACAAAACCATGTGTTCGGGGTGCTCAATCTGCAACAACTCAGGGTGCCTCTTACTACCATGGAGTTATCATGAGTGTAGTGGGTAGACCTAACTAAATTGGTAGTAATTATTATCCATAGATAAGTTTATATCATTTTAGTGGCAATAATTGAGTAAATAAATTAATTATTTTAGATTTTGGGACATCACTCAACAGATCAAGGAATCACAAGTTAATGTGATTGGCTAGTCAAATTCCTACCTTGAACCCTCCATGTAGTGTCATGGGAATAGCTTGTATACTATTAGGGGAGGTTTGAGGATAATTTCCAATAGAATACTTAACAAAAAGAGTTCTGATTATAGTATAGTGGGTTCCTAAAATTCGATAAATTAATGGGAGACATTTAATGATTTTGTTAATTAATCAAAATTTCAAAATCATTAATCAATATAAAAAGTGTTGATCTACTATAATTTTATTTTTATATAAAATAGAATTTAATACCACATGAAATATTTTGGAAAATAATGGAAAACATAAATGTACAAACTAGCACAAATTTTCAAGAATAGTACATTCACTTGTGAAGAATACTATAATACATGAAATTCAAGGTGTTAGTATTTCTATACCTATTAAGCCACCTCAAGAAGTAAGGGTGAGAAAAATTATCACATGAGAGTCATGTGTTATGTATATGATGGTTATTTCATACTGATATCATCAACAAATGATGTTAGTTATGGTCACAACATCAGGACAAGAGTGATATAACATTTATTCTTATCTCTGAGAATTTTTCAAGGAGGAAGTGAAGAAATATATGAATAAGGTGAAGATTATAGTGGACATGTATAAATTAAAAGATGGACCATGACCTCTAAATAGATCCATTTATCATATCATTCTCACCAATTTACTCAAGTATTATTTTAGGTTACAAAATGAATAGTATTGAGTAAATGCTTCCTTACATTTTTAGTTAAGGTCTTCTAAGTAAATAAGAACATAAAATAAAGTTTAATCTTTCCATTTATGGTGAAAAAATTGAATGGAAATGGGAAAAGGACACTGTAAAGGGTAATTATAAATAAACATTCACAATGTCCTTCAGTATAATGAGGTTTGATATAAATAGGAGGTTATTTTCATTTCATATCATGAAATATATCTATAGAAGTTTAATTCTAATAAACTGAATTAAATATTGAAGTTACAACTTCTTATTCAAGTGTATTCATTAATATAAAAGGTAATTTTTCTTGGGTATTAAATACAATATGCCTATCACGTATGTGAATTTAAATATAGTAACCAAGTGTAGAAAAATTTCTTAAAGTAAGGTTTATTCTCCACACGACTGAGAAAGGGTGATTCCTAAGTTAGCGGTGAGAAGTACATGACTTCTATATCACCAAGTTAATTATTTATGGAAAACTATTATTGAGTATAACCAAAACATTTTTCTCATGTGTCCTTTGGAATAACGGATACATTATTCAAAATTTAGGAAATAATGTTGTTTGTGGTGTTTCCTACTAAATCAATAATTCTATAATGCATGAATCTAAGGAAATACCCAATGAATATAAATGTAAGAATTATTTACCCTATTATGGAAAGATAAATCGTTGTAAATAATAAATAAAAGTATATATCTAGGGTATAACTAGTGTGGTATTTAGACTCAGATGGGCTGAACACCTTTTGTATTACCAACATATATACTTAGTTTTGGACAAAGGAACCTTTATAAATATAGGTAATCCACAGGGCATTTGAAATTAGTTCAACATGTGAGAATTAACTATACCATGGGAAATATAGTGGTAAACATACTTCATTGGATTCCTTTAAGTATTTAAGGAATGATAAAGTGATGTATGATATATTCATGGTTATAATATATGAGTTACTTTAGGCTAGTAAATAGATGAATATCTTGACAAAGCATTCATCGATCAATATAATATTGCATAGATAAATTCCTAATTCACATTACCTTATCTACATCACATATTTTTTGTTAATGAGGAGGATCGATGATGAAACCTTACCTATTAACACTGATTAACAAAATTTAGCATTGAGAAATTCCAAAACGAACATTCAATACAACAGTGGTATCATGTAAGGAGTATCAATGCAGTAACATGTAGAAACTTCCATTATATTTCATGTCATTATTTTCAAATAAAGAAGATATACCATTACCACATAGAAATGATAATAAAAATGGATATCATATGATTCATAGTATGATGGAAATATATTATTTCATAAGACATGTGTTTGGAAGAAAATAATTTTTCAGGATATAAAAAAACTTGCATAAAGTAAAACACAAATTCCACCTGAAGTAATTATCCAAATGGTTTTATAGGATATTACATAAATCCCTGTGATATAAAAGTTTTATTCAAGTGATATAAAACATTTCTATAAAGTTGTGCACATATATTTTGAGATAGAGGGACCCAAAATGACTTGGGTCTAGTAATTCTTAAGATTCACATGGAGTTTTAATATGAACTAGTTCCACAAGTGCACGTGGAACATGTATTTCCCATATAAAGATACTATGTGGGAAGGATAAAACCATGGTAAAGGTTTTTTATTCACCATGTTCGGTGATAAATTTTTCATTGTGAATAATATTTCATACAAGTAAGCTGTTTTTGGAAATCATCTAAGATTGAAAAGACCAATTAAAATTTAGTATGGAATTATATGTATCAAAGTGAAAAGGGGATGATTATTTTTAATACCATGGTGAGTATTAAAATTAGATTACACGTGGATGGTACAGGAGTAGTACCAATAAGGATCTATTAGTGAAACCAAGTCTCTATGCATAAATCCATTTAGAATTTTACTTGTCACAAAAACTTTCTATGATCATTTTATTGAGAATTGAATGTTATGAACACTAACCATAGAAGGTGTCTATATGATACTACCAGAAAGGGATGGTCACAACCCAGAATGCCAATAATGGTTTTAGGTTACTGAAATGTTGTTTAGGATTGAAGTAATATACAAGATCATAGAATATTCATTTGGAATGAAATTTTTACATGTGTCTACTAGAGTTTAGTGGTTGAACTATTTTTTCAAATTAAAATATTTTGGGAAACATATGGAAAAAAATATTAGTCTTACTAGTTAGTTAAAACCATGATGAAATTATTTTCTCTAGAGATTGACTTATAATAGAAAAATAAATTATAGGTAAGAGTATCTATTGAGGTGGATATAATAGTTTCTTTGACCTATTTAATCATACATATAGTGACATGGTATTGAAAAGAATGGCTGGAACAATTCTTGTTAGAATTGTTTCCAATATCACATGGAATTAATCCCTTCAAGTAGACATGTTCAGGAAATATGAGGATATTAACATGATGAGTTTATTTCCATATGATAAGATATGGATCTATAACGTAATTAATGATATGCACAAGAATTTATATTTCCATGTTATACTATATAGTAGGACAATATCAGTAATATCTTGGATAACTTCAAGGGAAGCATTCATAACTATCCATTTGTAAGAGAAAAAGTATACATGATATGTATCGGTAATGTGAGTAGAAATGATACTCATTTTTAGAGGATTTAAACTAATATTAATTAGATCCATGTGATCAAATACCATAGTTATTTCAATTTGTTTATCGATACAAGATCATATAAGCTAGTGGTAGCCATACCTACAAATATTGAGTAATTTGAAGCTTCTGAAAAGCTTTTAAGTAGTTAAATGAAATGATTTATTCCAATTATTAGAATAAAACATAGTAAATAAAGTATTATAACAATATAAATTATGATATTCTTACTAGAAAAGATTTCATGTTAAGACAGTGGACAAAATAAGTATACTTGTGGATACGATCTCTTGAGATGTTTTCCTAAAGAAGATGAGGTCACATATAGAAGAATTGCTATGCAGTGAAATGTGTTTGTCCCAAAAACTAAAATCAAGACTCAAAAGAAACATGATATGAATCATGTGAGAGATAACATGATTTGTTAGTAAGTTGGATCTAGTTTATGTGGGAGTTTTTAAATTTTGGGTTACCTAGATCCAACTATACAATTATTTTGATTACCATATCATGTGTACAATTAGATATACATGTTGTATACATACCATTATAGTGTAGATATTTCTTCATCCAATATTTAATGGAAATATCCATAGATTAATTATCATATAAATATATTATAGAAGACCCCATGCTATAATGAGAATCTTGAGATACTCTAAAATTAATATTATATATATTTCCATGGTCTAGATACATTTCACTGACTGGACATAGTAGATGTTGGACTATCAGGTTCTAGGAGATCATATTCATTAAGACTTCTTCTCTTAAAGTTTTAACTTGGTGATCTCTAGTAGTGAGATCATGAGGAAAGACTCACCAATAGGAACAACACATGTTTCAGGTGTCATTGGATATTCCTATCTACATACATGTGTATTGGTCTCCAGACGCGAGATCATTACCAATGTGTTCCATTTGATCACATACTTTAATGCAATACAAAAAACATGATAAAAAAATTGTGGAGAGGTATCTTGTGTTGGGTGTTTCATTGGTGGTATGGAATTTATTAAATGGTTAAGAAAGTATTTATTGCTACCAGGTTAAATAAGTAGTATATCATAGGCTTGGTTGATCAGGATGGTAATACCTTGATAAATCCATGGACATGGTAGTCCAGGGTTAATCTATCTAGTTAAATAAAAAAATAATAAATCAATAAAAGGATAATGACATGGGTGTGCATCCTTCTTTATGAGATATTTAATGATAAAGAGTTTACATAATGTGTATTCGTTGGTTGGTTTTCATTGTTATGACAATATTTATCTCTTTAGGGGCCTTTATGTGTTTCTAGACTCTTCTCTTAGTATGTGAATATTATTCATTGATTCCAAGATAAGGGCCTAGAGGGTAACATAAAATAGAATATTTGAATGTTTGCACTATTCTGGTGAATAATAGTTTTGGATATGTTTTCCCCACCACTGGGGTCCCATTTTGGTCCAAGGAAGTACGATCATTAATTGAAAAAATAAATTCTTATTATTTAAGTTAATAACAATTGGTATTGAATTTATTTATTATGCAATAAATTATTTGAATGAATATTAGTTTAAAACATTCATGGTTCATTTAATATTTGTGGGAATGATGAGTTGAGTTAATGACTTGAATTATATCACATAATTTATTTTATTATATTTCAATAAAGTGATAAAAATATGAATGATATTTATGATTCAGTACGGTAGTAATAAATTATCAATTATTTAGTGAGAAATAAATTTTCAAGTATTGAGTGTTTATTCCATATATTTGTTGATTCACTATAAATAGATGAAATAGAGCTCTCACAAAAAACTATTCACTGCAAAATGTTTAGAGCTTATCTATATTATCTCTATTGATTCTTAGAGAGAGAATCTATTGTTCCAGACACTAAATCATAGGTTTTCTTCACAGATGGATAGAACAGAACAACAATGATCATCATGACATTGAAGGATTTGTTGGAACTCTACGCTAGCTCCAAAATTCAGATGATTGGTGTTACCTCAAACTTCCTAAGCACATGTGGATGATCTAGAGGGATTCAAATTCATATTCATTGAAAATATATCACTGATGATGACCATACATCTAGTGTAGCTTTGAATCTAACTAGGTATTTATGGTTTATTATTTTGTGCTTAAAATTGTTCACACATGATCCTCAAGATTATACCGGACAGTGTTTCACTACCGATGATGAAGTCATGTCAATATTTGGTGGGAAAAATTTTAAATACAATTTTTGGGGCATTCTCTATTTTCTCAATACCTTCAGGATATCCATAGGTGACAAATTTTCTATCTATGGATGAAGATATCTTTGACTCACTGAGAACTCTAGAATCCTTGAGGGTTAGGTGAACCAATTATTTTTTAAAATGATTGGTATTTGTAGAGACCCAAACTTGACGTACATAGACATTAAATTACTTTTATGGAATACTTAATACATAAAAAAAATAGACATCCAAGGACCGTAATAGTTTAGTGTCTTTGGAAACTTGGAACATGGTCTTCTAATCATGGTGAAAGATCTTCAAAATCTACCTTAAAGATCTTTCCCTTTTGTTTTCTTACCTAAAACATTTATTTATATCTCGGGGAAAAGAAAACATAGAAAAGGTGAGCTCAAATTCTCAATAAGGGTAATAATGGAGAAAATAAAACAAACCATATATGTTTGAACTTAAAAACATGAACATAATGTTTAAACATTAAAATCTTGAGTTGTGAAATAAATCTTGGAAGTACGTAAGGCATAGATCATAAAGGAACATTAATCATGATAAAATAGTATGGGAATAAAACATGTAATTGAGGAAAACCATTAAGCACATTTTATGATTTCCATAGTAGCCAAGGCATTGTTTCCAAGACCATCATAGTGGACAAAGTCCATTACTGAATTGGGTTTACTTGTCGTTTCAGCCCTGTATTACTGAACTGGATTCACTTGTTGTTCCAGCCATGTCTATCTCATGAGATATAAATATTTACCCAATGCATTGGAGGCATATATAGGTCCCACCCATCTCATAATGAAATCATTCTAACTTGTGCCACAAAATAAACATAAATCATTCATTATAACCCAAATAATACAATGGGTTTCATAAACATCATCACATCATAACATAATACATATAAAACAAATGGATATCATTTAATCTTAAGAAGAATCAAAACATGTAAATAATAGAGACATTATACTTGAAACATAAACATGCTAAATAATTTAAACTTATATGGAAAATAGTTTTGATAAAACACTTGAAATGAATTCTTGAGGAAAATATCCTTTCTTCTTCAAAATCATTTTCTTTTCACAAAATGCCACAAAATTTAAAAATAAAATGATTTTTTTGAAAATAATCATGAAATATTGTAGAGGAAGCTTCATGAAAATTAGGAATTATGAAACCGTAAAAAAATCCGTTCATGCCATATAAGTTAAAAAACATTATCCTCGTACTTTTTCCAGAAAAGTCAAAAAGTTCATCATATAGTAAACAAAAGAAAGATTCCTTCCATAACACAATGTAAAAGTCAAAGAGGGGTAAAAATGACTTTAAACATACATTTAAGAATATTAAACACTTTATTAAAAGAATTTTTATGGACATGGATGAAAAATATAACCCCAGTAAATACTTACGTATAAGCAATCTCGGATAAAAATGAGATTTGCAAAATTATCCCTTACCTTTTGTCCAATTTCTTCCGTATGTGTCCGAGACTCCTGTATAGTTGGTTAAAACATATTATTAACTTGTAAAAGAACCATAATAATATTTATGATATCATATATGATTCACTTAAGACTTTATATTACCCGTTCATTTGTCAATTCCATGTTAAAGCAGCGTTTTGGGTAAAATCGTTTCATTTATCGTCTGTGTTTTGACTTGTAATTATTCATATGATTACTTAGATCATGATTAATTACTTATATAATGTAAAAAATGATTTATATATAATATATATTCAGAATATACATATATATAATAGATCGATAAATGGAAAGAAATACACCGTTCAAGGAGACGGTAAGCCGTATGTACGCATGAACGTTGTTTTCGTTTCCTTATTAAATTGAATAGAAGTAAGTAAATAACATATAAATAAATACAGTATCATTAATATGTCATATATTTAATTATTATTTAATATATATATTTTATAATCATTCTTGAATGGTTAACTTGGAGAATTAATCTCATCTCGTCGTGGAGACGGTAATCCGTACGTACGCATGAGTAATGATATCATTCCCATAATTATTAAATGGAATTAGAGTGGATGATATAATACATCAGAATTAGTATCATGTTATAATAACCATATATAGTAATTATTTACACCATTATACCCATCCAAGTAATGTGGTGGTGGAAAAACAGATTACACCACGGCGTGGAGATGGTATTCCGTACGTTCGCATGCGCGGTGATTTTATTTTCTGTAGGATGGATAGAAGGTGAAATAGGGTTTGTTAATATTTATAATAACATATAATTATATGAGTGATACTGATGTTATTAATTTATTATGAAACAAAAAAAAATAAGAGGAATTGGAAGAAGAAATGAACTTGAAAGAATCGGTAAAGGATATTACCTATTCCTCGACGCGCCTCTTCTAAACCTCCTCTTAGGGCACTAAATTTGGTATTTGAAGAAGACCAGGAGCTCAAGTATGTTTCTAGGAAAGTGTAGAAGAGAAATGGGCAGGTTTTGGACAAGTTTTAAGGCTCAAAGTGGTGTGAGGAGGAGAGGGAGGACGTTCCCTTTTATAAGAGGGGAGAGGGGCACCTTTGGAAACCTCTAAAATATTAATTTATAATAAACTCAAACCCCACTTAAAAACCTCCAAAAATGACTCCAATTAGAATATTAGATGATATAGGGTTGTAATCTCATCAACCAATAATATTTAGACATGTTTGTAATTTATTTTAAACCTTATCAACTTGATTTATCCTTATTTAATCTATTTAATTTTATTTGTGGTAATTATATTCTAAATTTTAAATTGTAATAAATAATAAATTATGTGTTGTGAATTGTACATAATTAAATAATTTATGACATTTTAGACCATATAAATTTCAATTTATAATTTTTAAATACTTTTGTGATTTTTAAACAATTTTATAATATCTTATTTTTATAAAATAACAATAGTGTCAATTTTGAAACTATTCATTTATTTGAATTTAAAAAAATATACACAGAGGATATATTTGAACCATAATATTAAATAAACTCCTAACATGTCATATTAATCTATTAAATTTGTGTATAACATTAATTAGTTCATATAATATTTATTTTAATATTTTTAAAACCATTTATTTGATATTTCAATCAATAAAATAATTTCTACATCACTATTGTGTCATCATTAATGATAATTATTTAATCCCTAAAAATTCTAAATAAATTTTAATAATGTATATAATTTTATTATCTTTATTTAGACTATTTATATTTTATGTGTTATGAGGTTTATCACTAAATTAAAATTATTACACTTATAAGATATAAGAGAGTGACATGTTGTCACTTTCTTTGGTTTTAATAATAATCATGTCATTTTCATGGTAAAAAGTCCATAAAATGAATATATTCCAACCATTAAATAATATGGGTCTACTTTTATTCATACAATGGAATTTTGGAAGGTCTTAGGGTAATTTTATAATCTTATTTTTACCCTTAATTACCCGATTTACCTTTAACTATAGTAAATAAAAATTACCGTAGTTACTATTCATATCATCAAAAAAATAAAAGTAACATATTAACATAATTTGGACCCAATTAATCCAAATATGGAATCAATTTTTCAAAATTCACAACACAGAAGTTGCAGTAATTAATTTAAAATTAATCTCGTTGTTAAGAAAACGAGTTTTAAAAGTTAAAACATTGTCAAAGATTGAAATGTTTTTACCCATGAATTCAATGTAAAATTAATGCTGATGACATACATTATATTAAATGGTAAAAATATATTCTATTTATACTTTAAAACAATTTAATATTATAATTTAACCATATAAATTATCTCGATGAAAAAAGTTGTTTTTAAGTAAAATTTAGCGTGTTTTTACTATTAATCAAAATAAGAACGTTGTCAGAAAAATATCAAAACTTTATCCAATGTAAATTTTTATATCTTGATTCAAAAGAAGAAGTTTATTTTGTAAAATTGAACTTATAAACTTGTAAAAAATTATATTTAAAATGGGTGCGTCATAAAAAGGCAACAAAACTGCATTTTTTGAAAAATACTTCTTTTATTCGAAAAATTGATTTTGTTCTCATACCTCATTCCAGAAAATGTTTAAGATGAATTATAATGTTATAAAATTAAAAATTTGGTTAATAATATTCATAAAGTATAGTTCATAATAATATTATAACAATATATCGTTGTTTAGTGAAACTCAGTATTGCGTACGACACACGCTATTGAGGAAGGTCGTTCTTGCATGTAATGTAAGACAAGTCAGGGTTGCATGTAGGGAAATCTTCCTTTGATGTTGCCTATAGCATACTCAAAATATAGTTCAATTATACATTGATCAAAATATATACTTGGTGTTGTGTAAAATGAATTTTATTCGAAAGAACTTGAAATTGTGTGCATCACAAGCCAAGAATAGTGTTGCGTATACTACAATCTAATACGGTGTTGTGTATAGCACAAGATAATATTGATGAAGCATAAAACAAAAGATATCAAAGAAATTAAAAAGAATAATTCTCATAAAATCTCAGGGTGTTACAGTCTTGGATTGGCATAAGTGCACTATCCCTTCTCAATTTTATGATTCATTGTTTTGTGGATATTTCAAGTTCACCTTTATCAAGTGGTTTTATCCCTAGTAAATGAGAATTTGGAAGACCATTGATTTATTGTGAATTTAATAGGTTTATTAGTTGGTGAAGGACTATGTTGAAATTTTCATAGGACTTTCCCCTTTCTCTCCTCAATTGGTTGAAAATGATTTGAAGAATCTAGGGTTCTTCAAAAGAGGCCTTCATCTAGATCTAATTCCATTGGTTTTTTATAATAGATTTACCAAATTTAGGGATGTGATGTATATGGTCATCATCCATGAAGCATTTTATGTAGGAAAACCTACGAAAAGAAGTTCTTTGACCCTGTCTTGTATTAATAATGGTGATCCTTGTAATGGAAAGAAAAAATTGGTGGTGTGCTTCTAGTGTGGGAAGTCCAGTCATGTTTGAAACACTTATATGATAATGATGTGGCCTTATTTTTACTCAGTTTGCCACATCTTTTTATTACATTTTATACAATTTATTTAATTATTTTAACACTTTTTTAATAAATAAATGCACTTTTGTATTTTTATAAATAAATTTGTCAATTATTCACTTTTTATAACATTTTATGTAATTTTGGACCTTAAAATAATTGATTTATTCTTTATGTGTTTTTAATAAAACTAATTTTCAATTTGTTTAGTTAAATCCTTATTTGTTTATTTTATTTAACTTATCATTATTATTAATCATTGAGTTTTCTAATTAATTTACTTTTAATTTTTAAAGTTATCTACAACTTATCTCGGCTTTCCAGACTACCGGTAGCTTAGCTACCGATAGCAGGTTACCGGTACACTCTATCGGTGACTCTGCCTCTATTGGTGACTCTGCCTCTATCGGTGACCCTTGTCACCGATACTCATTTCTATCAGTAAGCGCTTTAATTTTATAAGCAACGGTGAGTTTTTAGTTAGGTTAATTTAATTCTGATTAACTTTATAATAGTCAATATCTATTAAAACAATAATTTAATCAACATAATCCTATTATTTTAATTTAGACTTTGTTTTTATTAATTAATCTTTCAATTAAGTTACATTAAAATTGGTTAATTCTATTATTTTATGTGTTTAATCACCTGCTAGTCATTTAAGTAAATAATATGTGTTTTTAATTTAATTAAGGGGTTTGCTTTTAATTTATTAGTTCAATTAGTTAATTAATTAATTAATTAAGAGATTTTAAACATTAACTTTATTATTTTATGTATGCAGATTGATTTTTATTTCATTTTATAATTGTTTTAGTCTGCAGGTGAGGTAACTAAGAACTCGCAGTGATTTATTTGGGTCACCGATGTCTTTATTTTTATTTTCCGCAATTTTTTAATTAACTTGTTTAGTTTTCTTTTAAATTTAAGTCACTTATTAATTTAGTTCAACAGTTTTCAAGTTTATTAATTCAATTGTTATCAAATAGTGCTTTTTAAATAATAATTTTAATGATTTAAAGGTTAATAAATATCTTGTTTTAATTAATGTTATTTAGCATTATTTTAATTAATTATTTTAAGTCTTTCTATTTAATTTATTTAAGTTTTAATTCTATGTTTAATTTGTGTGTTTATTTTTGAAAGATCACTGTTTCGTAACGGTGAGATTCCCCTTTGCTCCCTACCGGTAGCAATCCTTACCGGTAACCCTTGCAATTTCTCACGTCTAACAGTGATCTCGCCTTTTACCTTTTCATTTTAGCGTACCGGTGACCCTTTTGGTACCGGTAGATTCTTTTTTTTTTATGTAACGGTGACCTCGCGCCCACTTTCATTCTATTGGTAGTTGAGCTACCAATACTTCAACCTCACCGTTAATACTTTTTTTCCTATCGGTAGCTGTAGCTACTGATACCCCTCCTCATCGATACTTTTTTCCTTTTTATCGGTAGCTGCACCTCACTGATACCCTCTCTTATCTCCCCTGTTTATGAACGATGCAAAGTCTGTGCCGCACCATTTTGGTCTGCCGCTGGTAGGACGAGGGGAGGTCACCGCCGGTCTCCTGGATGGAAGCCGCATACTGTTGTCCGCTGTTTTGATGGATCGAGGGCCATGTCTGCTGCACGTGCGCCACTGCCCTTTTCTAAGGAGAAGGATGCCTCCGAGGAGGTGTCGACGCGCTGGAGGATCACCTACTGTCTGTCGTTGGGAAGAGTAGACGAGGCACTGGAAGAAGAACCGCGCTGCTGGATCCCTTCTCGCTGCTGCTTGTGAGTTGCATAGTGCTGATTCTAGAGGCTGGTCGTTGTCTGCCGCTGAAGAGGAGCCCAAGTCGTGCTGCCGAGGGTGAGCCGTTGTCACCGTGCTACTGCTCAGAGGAAGCTTGTTTGAGCCGTAGAGAAACCAAGTCGAGCCATTGTTGGGGGTCCGCTGCTAATGGAAGGCCACTGCTACTGGTTGTTGTCCGCCGCAGAGTAGGAGGAGGAGCATGTCGTGGTTGTGTGTTGCTGCGAGCTGAGAGATGTCGTCGGGCCTGCCTCACGAAACCACCGAGAACCGCACCCCTTCTGTGCCATATTTGAACAGGAGCCGAAATGCTACTAAGTCGCTGCCGGTTCTCCAGGAAGAAAGCCCTCCCCCTTCTCCTGTGCACCGAAATTGGGGGGAGGAGGGAAGAAGACAACAAAAAAAAATTAAATAATTAAAAAAATATAATAAATAAAGAATAAAAAAAGTAAAGTAGAAAAAAAACAAAAGAAAAACAAAAGTTAAAGTTAAAGTAAAGTTAACTTTACATTAAAGTTTACTTCACAAAGTCAAATAAATATAAATAATTTATAAATATAATAAAATTAAACAATTATAATATTAATAACTAAATAAATTATAAATTAAATTACAAGCCTAAACTAATAATAAGTTTTAATAATTAATTAATTTACTATTAATAGTATAAATGTATAATTATTAATAATTATAAATAAACTATAAAATATACTTATTAATTTTAAAATATCTAAAACTAAAAAAATATTATTTCTAAATTATTAAATTAAAACAAACTAATTAATAAATTTATTTTTCCATAAATTAATCTAACAATTTAATTCCTTAAATAGTAATTACAGTAATAATATTAAAATTATTAGATAAGAATAATTTATACAATCTAAATTACTAAATTTTTATTTATTTACTTATGTTGTAAAATTTTAATGATTTAGTTAAATCTGATTAACTAAAAAATAATTATTTAATATTGATATTTATTAATCTAATTAAATCAATGGAATTTAATAAAAATGCTATATATAAATAATAAATATCAATTAAGATATTTAATGATTAACTTTAGTTAATTATTAATGAGTAATATAACTTTAAATTTAAAAATAATAATAATAATAACTTTTTTTTTCGTTATTTGTGTTCTCGTTTATTTAGGTTTCTTTTCTAACTTGCAAGTTCATTCAATTTCTCAAACCCTGTCCAGGTTCAAGCAACCAACTCAGCGAGAGTTAGTTAGGAGGGCAAAGATAACGCGACGTGCCGATCGTGAAAAAACGCACATTTTGCAGTGCCTGGGAAAAGAACTTTTGAAGTCGGTGGAAGATGTGGCGGTGACATGCAATGGATGACAGAGAGTACTTAAGCAGAACAAGCAGCGTTTTTTAGAGAGCGAGAGATTGATTGACGGAGGCATTCATACACTTACACAGGGAGAGACGATGTTGAGCAGTACAGTCCAGGAACTCAGGAGCAAAGCATTTTTAGGGAGTTCCTTCTCCCTCGCGATTTAAACTTTTGTACTCTGTTTCTGTAATGTTTCCTATTACTAATGTGATAATGAATAGTATAGTTAGCTAAGTCTTTTAGTTTGGGGAGAGTTCTAGCTCTACTGGTTTCTTTTTCATCCTTTTCACTTATCATTTTAATGTGATTAGAATTGATCAGCGAGATCAGTTCTAATTATATATTCAAGTTGCGGACCACGAACACTGCAATTTCAAAACTCTATAATCATTCGGCGAGTTTGGTTATGGAGTTATATTTTTAGTAAACAAATCACAATGAAAACTTCAGTACTTACAGCGAGTTTGTACTTTTGTTCATCTTAAGACATCTTTCTGGAATTGTACTGCTCGGAGTGGCGAACTCTAGTTGTACAATATCCACGACTTAACTCCTGGCGAGGGAAGTAAGTCATCTCTTTAATCCAGTGGCATGAAGCAGTAATTTACATGAAAAGGAAAATCAATTCAAACCAGTAGACTAGAATGAACCCCGGGCATTCTTTACTGTTGTCTTTTATCATTATTTTATCTCCGTTGTTGCACCTTGTTCCCAGCTGTACTCTGTTTTAGTAGTGATCAAAAAAATTTACTATAGAAGTGTAGTTTCACAGTACATAAAATCATAAGAAAATTAAAAAGATATAAAAATTTAAAAATTTAAAATTTGAAAAGAAAAAAAAACACTCTGCTGCTGACAATAGTGGATTTTTTCAAGTTTTTAGTTTAGTAGTGACCAAATTTTACCTTCCCTGTGGGTTCGACCCTGCTTGCCACATATACAGTAGTCAGTAGGAATATAAATTTTAAACTTTGACCGACTTCAACAACGGTTTAGGTCAGATAACATTAAGGAATTATCATCAGTGTGTCCATATCTATCCCATCCAGAGGTTTCATAAAATTAATGGAAGTTAGAATAAGTCTTAGACCCAGATTTAATCCGATTAGTTATTTATACTGACGCTTCCACTAGAGAGTCGAAAGATGTTTTGGGGATTTGGGAGATTCATCTTCCTTGATCTATATGTTTTTTGTACTTTTCTATATATCATGTGTACACCCCATATCATTTATTTTTTAAAATTAAATATATTTTGGCTAATTTTATTTTCTTTTGAGATGGTCATTCCTCATTGATTTTTATTTCTTTTTATCACTTTTCCATGGTGTGGAGCATCATTTGAGTTTTTTATTGATGTATGACGTCAATATGGCTTGGGTATGGACTAGGGGACAAGGATAATCTGTTGGTTTCTAGGTAGGTTATGAGATCCATATAGTTTTTATTTTCTTTTTGATCACTAGTAGTGGGTGTTATAAGTGTCTGGATTTGATTTACCCATTTCATATTTTCATGACCTGAATTTAGAGCCATGTAATTTCATATTAAGTTTGCTTATGTATGGGGTGTTTCTCTAGGTTTTTGAAGTGTTTTATCTTGATGAAATGGTCTAGAGACCTTTTTAGTGTTTCTTGAGGTTTTTATCTCTTATGGTTTTTTGATCAATTTTTCCATGGTTTACATAATCTTTTTGATTCCCATAGAGAGTAGTTGAAGAATGATATAATTGGTGATAATTATTCTTTTAAGCATGTGTATATGTAGTTTCACAAATTTAGATAAATTAAAAATGTTGGGGATATTTATAGTCGATATCCATGTGTTCCTATAATTTATGGGAGTTTTCTTCCACATTATTTTTGGTTAGTATGTTCCATTCCTTATAACTCTTTTCACCTCAAATATTCTATAAGTTTCAGATTGGGTTTTTCTAATTTTCTAGTTCGATAATCAGAAAGAACTCATGGGTGTTTATATGTGTGTTTTTAGAGTTCCTGAATTAAAATTTCACCAAAGGATTAAAAATAAAGACATTTAATTTTATGTGGAATCTATTTTTAGGATTTATAATTATTTTATGGCTAGTAAATCTTTAATATTTTTAAGCAGTTTTCCCCAGGGGTGGGTTAATCGGGTCCCATATTTTTGGCTTCAACTCTGGGATGTTATCCCATTGTTCAGTTCTTTCCATTTGATGAGTTGATTTTGAAAATCCCCTTGACTCCTTTCATTGATGATTTTTTGAGGGACAAAATTGGGATGGTGGGGATAATTGTGACACCCTAAAAATCAATTTTATTATTTAAATTTATACAATTGATTCCTTCCATGAGTTCAAGGTGTGCCCAAGTCACATGCTGGTGTTTTTGGAAAAAATTTAGGGTTCATGGCTTATGAGAATAGTTTAGGAAACCATATTGTGGATACAAATATACCTAGGTTTTTTGTATAGGGGTGACCATACAATCATTGAATCTTATGGTAAATCATTCAAGAAAAATATTTGGCTAACCCATGTTTGGAAATTTTATATATTTAGTTATTTATTTTTGGTATTACTCCTTCGTATTTGGACACCTATAGTAGAGTAAACTCCCAAGGGACTATATAATCCTTACAAGCCCCTACATGTTGTATTATTGGTTATTTATTATGGGTTTGTTCTTTGGATCTAAAGGAAAGAACTTATACTCCCTTTTTTATTATTTTTCTCTAATTTATTCTCTTTTATCTAACCCTGGTGTCCATTGATAGATGTTTTTTCTAGGGTTATTCAATATATAAGGTATTTATTCTAATATTTTGGAGACATATTGTGATAACTAATATGGTGGGTTATATTAATTTCTACATGGTTTCATCTCTTGAGGTGGTTGTTTCCATTCCATTTCATTTTATAAAGGAGTTTCATGAATGGTTGATGATTTAAAAGTGTTTTTGAAATTAAATAAATATATATATAGAGAGAGAGAGAGAGGATATAAAGTTTGTCTTTGTCAAATATTTCCATGTTTGTGTAGGTTTTTCCTTTGGAAAACCGGTTGATCTTCATAGTCAAATGGCCCTATAGATTAAAATTGTATTTTATGAATTCTAAGAGATTGATAAAATACTATTGGTTATTTTTATCAAGGAAAATGATTATGACAGGTTTTATTGTTATAATTTGAGTTTATAAATTATATAGTAACTTTTTAAAATGGATTTACATATTTTAAAAATGTGTTCAGGTGTTTTGAAAATGTTTCTCACAATGTTATTAAAATTGGGGTGTGTGTTCCTTTAGTTTTATTGTTCTCAATGATGCCTTTGGTTAATTGGGTATATTGATGTTTTTCTGATTGTTATGTTTTTTTAAAAGTTTCTATGTTTTCAAAGGTGGTTTTGAAAAGGAATTTTAAATTATGTGATTATAAATATTAATTAAATGGTGGGTTTGGAATCTTTTCTGAAAGATTAATTTTACCAATCTGTATTTATATCCTAGTTAAGCCACTATATTATCCTTTATTTTATTTTATTTTCATGTTCTAATGATTGGATTAATTATTATTCATGCTATAATATTTGGGTTTTAGGATCTTATTTGAAGGGGGTGTGTTTTAGGTTGGATGTATATGATTTTGATTTTATATATCCATTGGGATTTGTATTTTTCATGTGATTGTAATTGGATTAAAAGAGGCTCACCTCTACTATCTTTGAAATAAGGAACCCTAGTCTACTATGTTTGGAGTAAAGAGATGTTAGCTATTCTAGTTTACATTCACACTTTGGATAATTTCCCCTATTTAAATGTTATGACCTGGATAAGGTGTGTAACCAATGTCATGAGTGATAGTGATTCAAGTGATAAGTTGTGCAAGTATTAACCTAACAAAAATTTATTTCACTATTGTACATCTAGTAATTTTCCAAATAATTCCAATTGTGTTACCTTATAATATTATTATTACATTATTACTCTTTATTTTTTGTTGGAATGTGAGTTTCTTATATCTTATTTTAATTATACATTGATTTATTGGTTATTTATGACTTACCATTATTTTTTAAGAATTTACGCATGTTATTATTGTCATTTATTTATGGATCTCTTTTTATTGTCCCTAATTATGTTTTCCAATGTTTACTTCACTCTTATTTTATGAGTGTGTGTGTGGGTGTGTGTTGATTTATTTAAAAAGAGAAATAGGTGGCAATTTTTAATGAAATCTGTTGTAAAATGTTACTTTTGAAATAAATTATAAACCAAGGGTGGGTTTATTTTTAAAAGTGATGTTTAACTAGAAAAATAAGGTTCAGCTAGATTATTTTTGAAGTAAAATTTGTTTGGAAAGGTTGTGATGTGTTTTTGAAATGTAATTAACTTTGTAATTACTTTTTCAAGCATGTTTTATAAATGATGTATTTTACTAAATCATATAAGTTATTATTTGTTGTTTACCACTTCGTGTAAAGGAGTTGAAAAAATATTTTTCTATTTCTTTAAAACTATTAGACTTGGTTTCTTTATAAAAGGAATTTAACAGACTTATGGTTGTATCAAACTAGACTTTGGTGTAATGTATAAAGATTTTATAAATGTTATTGCATTTTTGAATGAATAAAAGAATTATTAAGTAATGTAGCTATAGAAAACACATGCACTACATTGGCTATTTTGTGCCATTATAAGTTATATCCTATGATATTTAAAAGGCCATTACACATATTTACTATTGATAATATAGCTATTGTACAATGATAATTATGATTAGTATATATTAAGGTTTATGATAAATCAAATTGGTACAAACAAAAGAAGTTATATCCATGACCAGTAGGATCATACACTATGAAGCCTATTTATCAGATCTTCCAAAGGTGATAACATCACAGGGATTTTCCCCTGAACAAGCCCAATCCATGTTTCAACAAATAATGCATTAGTGAAGCCATTTATGGGAGAAGTTCAAGCTCATCAAGATAACAACCAAAATCGTGTTCATAGAATCACGGCAAGAAAATATCACCATCGTAAAACTCACCCTTAAGTATTTGTTGGTGTAATAAAGGGATATGTATATAAACCATAACAATATGAATTTTTATATTTCTATTTTATTTCATTATAATGATTAGAAAATAATTTTTATAAAAATTATATTTAAATACGATAAAACTAAAATTATATTTTTGGGAAATATACAATTTCAATCAAAAAAATCCTTAGGTTTAATTCATAATTTTTTTATATAAATTATATTTTAATAAAATATTATTAAAAAATATATATTAGATATAATTAATAATATAATTTTACACATTCAAATGTAATTTTTTTATCAGTTAGAAAATAGTTGTTGTAAAAAACATAGTAATTTAAAATAAATAGAAGTTTTTGATTTATAAGTATAAATTCTCATATTTAGCGGATTATCCTGATAAAATAAACATTTATTTTTAAATCATTACATCAAAATTTTACAATTGTGATTTTTTCATAATTTTCTCTGATAGTCAAATTTTTGGGTAAACATTTAATACATATAATTATATGGTTTGTATTATGACATAATAAAAGAGAAAAATCGATCAATAGATACTATAAAGAGTACCCACAACCAAAATTATGTTTTCCCTTTAAAATATTGTTTTTTTAATTTATTTAATTAAATTTATAAACCCTTATTAAATCCTACAAAACCTATATTATATTTTATGGTTTTAAAATCAATACTTTATAATCATGACTCACTTCCAAATCACCAAGGGTATTATTTTTAATTAGTTCAGTTATTATCCTTATAATATACTGAAAAAAATACTCTTTGATAGAAAACTTGGGTGAAAACCATGTTTATGTTTTTGGTTTGGATTAATTTACGATATAGAATCCAAAACTATTTTTAGAAATTAATAAAGAACCCCTCTATTTTTCTATATAAACCTATCCAAACTTCAATTCCTCTTCACTAAAAAACCTTTGATCTAGATGTTACTCTTCCCTTACATCTCTAGATACCTCCCAAGGTTCCCATAATCTCTTAAATATATCCTATCGAGTATTTAGAAGTGTCCCCCTTAGGTAAGGGATCCTATCCTTATCCTATTTTTTCAGGAACCTTCTTTTTAATATGATTTTTGATTTCCAATTGTTTGTTTTGATATATGTTTTTTTTAAAATTAATCATTATCTTTATTATTTTCTAGTGTATATATATCCATTTCAATATCATTTAAACCTTGTGTCGATCTTTATATACCCCCATTATGCTACTGAAATTATCTTTCAATTTTATAGGCAAAAAAATTGTGTAGTGAATACCCATCCCCATTTCCACTAATATTTATTCAACTTGATGTACCTATATATTATTCATTATGTAATTACATTTATGTAACCCAAACTCCTTAATTTTGTGATTAAATGTGATGAATGACATCCTTATGCTAAATTCTCTATGTGGTGAACATATGCATATACATGTTATGAATTTGACAAGGGGGAATTATATAGCCTTATAATGTATTTGGTAATGGGTCTATCTCATGAGAAGTTATTTATTAGATTATAAAGTGAACAAAATCAATTATGTACTATTTCAACCATGTTTTTTTTTCTTAGAATTTACCCTTGATTTATACTTATGTCATGTTTTATGTTGTTGTTGCCACATTCCTATGTTGCCTTAATGTTATAATCATATATCATGCTTCAATGTTCATGTTTATGATCATCACCCCTCTTATGTTACCTTGTTTTTTATATTGAATAACATGTATGGATTTATCTTATGATATTCTTTTATTTTTCCCTTAACGAGCTTTATAGATCACCCCTTTCTGATGTATGTCCACAGGTTAACCCTCATGTTTTTAGAAGATACATGGAATATAAGAGAATGTTATGGAGTTATTAAATAATATCATTGTGTCATTGTGTCATTGTTCATGTTATTATGTTGTGTACCTAGTTTACCAAAGACACTAGGCTTCACAATCTTATGTAATAGTTTTATGTGTAGAATTATATAATAAATCATGAATTAATGTGTAATATATATATATATGTTTTGTAATAGTTGGTATCAGAGGAAAGTATGGTTATTTTTGGGTATTAGGATTAGAAAAACCAAGTGAAACCCTTAGGCATAAGAGTAATAACTTTGGAAATTCATATATATAATTTAGGGTAAATATATTTTATTGCACAAAATATATTTTACTTTCACAAAATCATCAGTATAGAATTCAAATGCTCTTTATGTTCCTCCTCAGAAATGCACATATAGAATTTAGGGTGAATATATTTTGGAAATTCACATAGAGCATTTAGGGTAATAACCTGGTGTATGATAACAGGACTAGCTGCACACTTATTTTGAAACTCATAAGGGATATGCTTTTGTAAATTCACATGACCTTTACGAACCATTATGAAGGGCATAAAATCCCATAAGATTTTTTTAGGAAATAAAAAATAGATTACATAGATAACATAGATTAAAACCTAAAAATTCACAGGTTAAGGAATATATGTCAATTAGAAGTTACCAATTCAATATTTTTAGCTTCCCATGTATGTGTTTAATAGTTTGAAATTTTTTATCCCTATGTCTATTTTGGATAAAATAAATGATTAGAATCAGAATCAATTAATGAAAGGAAATTTTATCATCCATTCATGAAATTAATATGTCATATGCATCAATGATTACTTGAATTCATTCATATCACACATGTTTAGTAGAATAATTAAACAAACCACCTCAAAAGATGAAAGTCGTGTTATCAGTGAAGATAGAGAATTTTTCAATTGTAGCATCCCAATCATATAACTCATCCCTGGTCCAAATTTTTGGGAATAATTTTACAAAAATACTAATGATACTTTAATTTGAATAATTCAATGTAATTCTTGGAATGAATTTTCCTTCCTTATATAAATCCAACAAAAATTGTTGAGAGAAAGAAATCACCATATGTTTCAAAAAATTACCTCTAATTATATATAAGTTCATGTAGGGGGGATGAATATCCTTTGGTGTCATAATATCAAGAGTGGATATTATTTCCCTATAAGAAATAAAATCTTTCTCAAATGATTGAGACTAATGAAAAAATCATCATTGAAGACATTCCTATTATGAAAGAATACGATGAGGTGTTTCCCAAAGAATTGACCAATCTACCTTCTAGCCAAGAACTTGAGTTCTCAATAAATCTTATACCCATAGATTCTATAATATCCAAGAACCCATATTTAATGTATACTTTTAACATGGATACTTAATAAGGAAAATTTAGTATAATTTGGATAAAGTGTTTATACAATATAGTTGTTCACTGTGAGGTTCACTGTCCCTCTTCACCAATAAAAAGTATGGGTAAATTATCCTCTAAATTGATTATTATTTTCTAAAAAATCATGATATAGAATAAGTATCCTCTAATATGGATTTATGACTAGTAAAATAAACTATGTGGAGCCCAATACATTCCATGGTGGATCTTTGGTCAGAATGCGACAATGTAAAGGTGAGGACAGATGATATCCCCAAGACCACTTTTCATACAAGGTATGTTAACTATGATTTCATAGTGATTACATTTGGACACACAAATGTTGTAGAAGTACTCATGGACTTTGTGTATAGTGTATTTAGGGATTACCTAAATAATTTTTTGGGAGTATTTATAGATGATATTCTTATCTACTCCAAAAGCAAGGAGAAACATGAGGAACATTTGAATTATATGCTAATGATTTTGTGAAAGTAAAATATATTTGGGAAGTAAAGTAATTGATAGTTCTATATAGAGAAATTAAATATATTGGGTAATTTTATCACCAACTAGGAGATATATGTGGTTACCAAAAAAATAGAGGCAATCAAATGATAGCTAGAAGAATATTTGTGATATAAATCCATAGTTTCCTTGGATTATCTTGGCACTATTATCATTTTTTGAGAAATTCAAAATGGTTTTCAAGCCCAATTAACAAGATTAATCGTAATGGATTCAAGTTTTTATGGAATGATGAATGCATGAAGAGATATAAAGAGTTGAAGAAGAGTATAATCACTACACCTATACTGACATTACTCACCAGTGATTAAGTATTTGTGATATATAGTGATGCATCCAAAAAGGGATTGGGTTGTGTTGTCATTAAAGATGAAAAAGTGATATTATATAAATTCCATAGATTAAATATATATGAGAAGAACTAAAAAACACATGATCTATAATTTTATATAGTGATATTCATGTTGAAGATTCAGTTACATTATCTATATAGGGAAAAGTGTGACATATATATGGATTATGAAGACCTCAATTATATATTCACAAAAAAGGATGTCAATATGCACTAATATAGGTGGTTATATATGATCAAGGAATATTTTCTTTCAATCCATTACCATACTGGGAAATAAAACATAGTGGTAGATGGAATTATAATTAAGGATCTTAAAACCCTATACATGAGGAGGACTGTAAATGATATAATCTTCTTAGACATGAAATGGATTAACATTGGAATAATAAAAGGATTATCATACTCCCTTTCCCAAATAACTTCTCAACCATATATTCTTTAGAAGAACATGGAGGCCCAAAAAAACAGTGAGTTTCTATAGAACAATTTAATGAATATTCAAGAGTTAAACCTCGCTAAAAATAGATTTATAATGCTTAGAATCTATATATGTGTCCAATCAAAAATAGTATTGAAGATGTAACTTCTTGATGATACACATATCTCATCCTTCTCTATTAATCCAAGAAGAACTATAATTTTTAGATGTTTGAAGAAAATATTATGGTGGGATAACATGATGAGGGAGATTAAAAAGTTTGTATCTCGATGGATGTTATGACAACCAGTAAAGGTAGAATGACAGAAGTATAAGGGTATGGTGAGATAATTTCCCATAATAGTATAAAAATGGGAAAACATAACCATGGATTTCATCATAGAACTACCCATGAAACTTAAAGGCCATAATTCACTATAGGTGGTAGTCGATCTCTTTACACAGTCAGCACAATTGATTTCCATCAAGGTGTATTTCTCTCTCAATCAACTCACTAAGAAATATATAAGGGAAGTAGTAATAATACATGGAGTTTCACTCTCTATTGTATCTGAGGTTTACCTTGATGTTCTAGAGAATAATTTATCATGTTTTGGATACAAAACTAAGCTTTAACACAACATATTACCATCATAAATATGGTCTATATGAATAAACAGTTCAAACACTAGAGGATATGCTGAGATCATGTTCAATATATTTCATATGATGTTGGAATCATAACCTTCCCTGAGTAGAGTTCTCATATAACAACTTTTTTATTTATTTAATTCAAATGAAACATTATGAGGCTCTTTATGGGATGTGGCTTGTAAATTTAAAATTACTGGATAATGTTAGAGAGTGGAAGCTAATGTGAAATGATCTTATCCAAGTGATAATAGAGAAGGTTTAAACCATTTAGGGTCAAGTGAATTCCACACAAAGCTTATAGAAAATATTTGTAGAAAATAATCAATGATACCTAGAGTTTGAGGTTAGATAGAAAGTTTACCTTTGTAAATTTAACTAGAATAAAGTCACTATGTTTAATAAGAAGGGAAATATTAGTCCTAGATACATTGAACCCTTTAAAATCCTTGATATCATCAGAGTAGAAACCTATGGACTAGAACTCCCACCAATCCTATCTCAAGTACTTGATGTGTTCTATGTATCCCTCATGATGAAGTACATAAAAACCCCATAAATATTATGAATCCATAGGTGGTACCATTTTCTAATGATCTTTCATATGAGAAGAAACCAGAGAAGATGTTATATTGTAGAGAAAAGGTTCTATGAAGAAAGACTACTCACCTATTCAAAGTGTTATAGTGGAACCAAAAGTTTAAGGAAGTGACAAGAGAACTAGAAGAGGTGATGAAATAGAAGTACCCTAATCCCAATTATTATTTGAAATGGAAATTTTAAGGGTAAAATTTTTGAAGGGTGTAAGACTGTAATGAACCAAACTTTTATAATTGAAATAACCTTTTTGAATTAATAAATGCATTATTATGTAATGTAAATATGGAAAACCCATGCACTATGTTTTTTATTGTGGATCATTATAATTTATATCCTTCTAAATTTAATATAACACTACACATTATAACCATTGATTATATTTCTATTTTATAGTGTTCATTATTATTTGTATATATTAAGGGTTATAATGAATCAAATTGGCACAAATAAAAGAAGTGATGAACTTGAATAGCAGGATCATACCCTATGAAGACCATTTATATGGGATTTTAAGGGAGATAACACCACTGAGATACTCTATTGACTAATTCCAATCCAATATTAAGAAAATAAAGCATGATGAAAAGTATTTATGGGAGAAGTGAAATATTATTGAGATCGTATACTAAACTGTGTTCCCCAAACCACCCTATGAAAATCTCATCATCATAAACCATACCCATGGGGAATTTTATATTGTAATAAAGGTCTATGTATCTATACCCAAACATTATGAATTTTTATATTTTTATTTTATTACTTTATAATGACTAAAGAATAAGTCTGATAAAAATTATATTTTAATATATCAAAACTTGAATTGTATTTTTGGGAAATATATAGTTTAAACAATGACACACCTTTTGATGAATTCACGATTTTTTTCTGAAATAAATTATATTTTAAGGAAAATATCACTATAAAATAATATTTATTAAATTTTATTTATAATATAATTTTACAAGCTCAAATGTGATTATTATAAGTTTCAGAAAACAATTATTATAATAAACTAGTATTTGTCAATAAATGAGGATTTTTTATTTAAGTAATTAAATTATAAAATTTAAATAATTATTGTTATAAAATAAATATTATATTTTAAATCATAACATAAAAATTGTCTAATGGTTTTTTTTCATTATTTTATAATACAATCAATTTTTTGGGTAAAAATTAAATATAATATAATTATATAGTATGTCTTTTGACATTATAAAAGATAAAAAGTGTTTTAATAAGTACTATAAAGATTTATCATGACCAAAATTATGTTTCCACTTTATAATAATTTGTTTTTAATGTATTTAAAAGATTATATAAACCCATAATGAATCTTCCAAAACCAATATTATATTTTAATGTTTTAGAATCAATTATTTATAAGAATGACTCACTTCCACATCCAAGAGGCTATTATTTTAATGAGTTAGATTATATAATTATAAAATAATTAATACCACTCATATTTGGAAGAAACAATGGGAAAAACCCTGCAAAGATTTTTGATTTGGATTGATTTATGATATAGAGTCCAAAACCGATGTTCTGAAATTAATAATGAATCCCCCTCTCTTTTGCTAAACAAACCCACATGAAATACCATTCCACCTCACTAAATACCCTTTTATAATTAATTCACATAGAAATTACCTCTATATATTCCTCTCATGTAATCTCTCGTCTCTTAAGAGGATCCTTATAAGATTTTTGAAGTGTCATCTCAAGGTAAGGGATCCTCTCCTCCTCTTTATTCAAGCACCTTCTTTATATTATTTATTTTTATTTCAAATTATTAATGTTGGGATAAGTTTGGAAAAATAATAAAATCTTTTATTATGATTTTAAAGTTATGAGAGACCCCTTTAACTATCATATTACCATTCCATGAATTATTATGTACCCTTGTTATTCCATGAAAATTATCTTTTCATTTTCCCTGAAAAAACATTATGTAGTGATTAACCATCCCCATCTTCACTCAAAGGTATTCATGTAGATATAACTATAATTAATTGATTTTATAATTTCATGTATGTAACCTACACTCCTTGATTTTGTGATTAAAGGTGACTAAATACATCCTTACGTTGAAGGATTTATAGGGAACACTTATACATGTACATGTTAGGAATATGACTGGCGTGACTGAAATTATATAGACCTTCAATGAATTAAGTAATTTTCTTGTATCATGTGAAATTATGAATGGAATTATGGATTTTACATAGTCTATTATAGTAATATATCAACAATGTGATTTTTTCTTAATAGTTAGTCTTGATTTATGCTTATATAGTGTTTTATATTATTTTCAGATTCCTACATAACCTTCATGTTATCATTTTATATAATTTTTAAATTTTTCTTTTTATTATTATCAGCCCTATAATGTTATAATTTTATTTCGATTAACTCACATGTAATTCATTACCTTCTGCTAAGATTTTATTTTTACCTTATTTAGATTTTTATATCTCTCCTTTCATTTGTATGTCCATAAGTTATACTATATAGTTTTAGAAGATCCATGAAATTTAAGTGCATGTTATTGAGTTCTTATATGATATCATTGTTTTCTTGTTCATTTTATACTTTTATGTACATAATTTCCAATATAAACTAGACCTCATGTTCTTCTAGGATTTTATTATGTGTACCTTTATAAAAAATAATAAATTAAGGTATATTAAAGATATGGGTTTCCATATTTGTATCACACTATAAATAATCATATTATTTTATATATAGACTTCATGTTTTCTACATGTTCCTAAGTCATGTATTCTAGGATGGTTTATTAACTATATACATTGGGAATCTGGTGATGTTTGTTGTGGTTATGATTTGATAGTCAGGTCATGATATTGGAGTTAGTCTCCTATGTACTTTGGACTGGTTGGGTCATGATGTGTTTTTTCCTCCACCACCTCCTACTTTTCGTTTATCTTTGTTTCCTTATTTTGGATTATAAAATATTTGTATAAAAATGGTTTCCTTTATGTGGAAAAAGTTTAGAAAAAGATATTGATACAATTTATTATTATCCTTCCATGTTTTTATGTTTTAAATTTATAATTTTTTATATATTGTGACATGGTTTTCCAATGAATAGAGTCCACATGTCGTGTTCTTGGTTGGAACATATTTTTATCTTGGTTTTTGTTGAGGGTAAATTCATTACCACACATTCACCTGTGATACCATGACACTTGTCACCTACCCAGGGTGATTGGGAATATGCCTCTAGCATTGTGGAGGAAAATCTCATGTGATGGGTCAGGTCGACCATGTAACACCCCCAAGATTATAAATATATAAACTTTGAAATAAAAATTAGGTATTTGATAGTTTTCATAAAACACAACCCAAAATCTAAATAAATCACGATACAAAAATCTATTAAAACTAAGACGTTAAATCAGAGGTTAAGATTAGTAACAAAAAATTTATGGAAAATATGTATATGGGTTTTAAAAAATGATAATTTATTGATCAATTAATAACACATAAATACTCAATTTTCATTAAAGTGTTTTTATTCTTCAATAATATGTTTTCCACAATAATGTGTTTTATAACATTTTTTAAATGTGATCATTATAATTAATTTGTAAAAATTATTGAAATTTTATTTTTGGAAATTAATATAATTTTTTTAATCATAATACCTATATTATTTTAGTGTAAATTTTTAGGATTATTCTAAAATGATTCATTTTTAGGGAATAATAAAAAATACCATTTTTTGCAATTTTTTTCATTTATTTTCATGTAAAGGTCCAATTTATTTTGAATTTTAAATGAAAATGACATAATTATCCATTAAATAGAAATAATATAATTAATTACATAAGAATCATCGTTACACTTTATTTTGATATATGTTCATTTTTGTGCTTAAATACGCATTTTCCAAAAAAAATTGTATGTGCGTAATATATTTTTATATGAATAAATTTAATTAAAATCTATTTATAAATAGATTTAATTAAATTTATATATTATATATTATGTAATATATCTTAACATTAATTTTATGGTTTTTTATATAAACTAATTCATGTTAAATATGTTTTAATCTTAAAGATGCATTCTTCTAAAATGGTTTTTTGTTGCGGGTTACAAGTTTATTTAAAGATGAATTCTACCACATATAAGAAATGAATCTTGTAAAATGGATTCCATATTTTTAATTTTAATAATTAATATAATAATATAATATTAAATTAATTTTTATTCATAGTGATTATAAAAAATATTAAAGTATTATTACCACAGTTAAAGTTAAAACATGTTTACCAGGGGGTGTTAAACTAAGAGATAAGGGTATGATTTCTACAAAAACCTATAAAGATATTTTTTTGAAGTTATTTAAAACACATATTATCATAAATTATAATACCTGTCTATTTTTACCCAATATACCATGAAATTGACCTTATATAATTGAAATATTTTAAGAAATTCCATGTGTGTCTCTCCCCTCACTTATAAAAGAGAACCTATTCTCATCCATTATTACCACCATTTGAGCTTTAGAGATATGAAATATCATAGAAGAAAAAATTCGTTTAATATTTACCTTAATCCTATAGCTTTTGGAATTCCCCTAATACCAATACTTCAATGCTTATGGTGTATGCCAATGGAGGTCTCTCAAATAAAAGGTATAGATCTTAACATAGATCTTCCATATTTAGTTATTCGTTTACTTCCTCTAAAAATTTTGTATCAATAAAATAATGATGAAAATTGTATCACTAATATAATGAGATTTTATTAACATAATTTCAAAAACTTTTACCACCTATTCTTCATAAAATGAGAGATGAAAGTATCACTCGTTTGTATGTGTGGAATACCGCATCCCTGTAGTGATATTAGTCATTTTTCATTTCCATCATTCATGGTCAAATTTTATGAAATATTTAATGTGAATGTGTATATATATATATATATATTATTTATGTTATAATAATTATTTTTAAGGGTGAAATAATAGTTAAAATTCCTTTGTTTCAGCCATTGAAAAATAGAAACCTCACTCGTGCATATGTACGAAATACCGTATCCACTTAATGATGTAATTCATTTTTCATTAAAAATTTATATGAAGAGTTATAATTATTTATATAATTCATATATATGATATTTATATCATGATTAATATTTTTTTATTATGTTACGATGATCTATGTGTATTGACCACAGCTGCCGGACCAAAACATACATAAAAATGAAGTAGTTAACACCCGAAATGATGATGATAATGAAATTTTTTAACAAATGGATGGAAATTTGTTATAAATAAAACATGTATAGTATTATAGGAATGATTATTATTGTATAAAATTATAATAAAATTTAAACTTATTATACAGGTAGTTAGTCACTTATGATTGAAGACAGACTTAAGGTAATTGTTTTATGTTACAATCTCAATTTACCAGGACTCTTTATATTTAAATTTAAAATGAGGAAATTATATGATCAATCTATCAAAAATATTTTTTATTATATTATCCAATGGTTATTTATTTTGATTTCTTATTTTCCTTTTATTTTCCTGCCTTTATGTACTCATGATACTGAATGAATGTTTTTAAGGAAAACAAACATTGTTTATCTGTTTGGTTTGTAATATTTTAATACACATATTTATTTTAATTAAAATGTTTTCATGAATGTTTTTAAAATTATTAGATGATTTATTATATTAATTTTAGACTTTATTTTACTTTCCTTACTATTTCTTAAAAGTATACTTCTTATATTTTTCTGAAAAAGGTACTTTTTAATTTTTATTAAAAATGTGGAAGGAATTTTTATTTTAACATGCACCACATAAATGTCTTTCCCCTCCATATTAAAAATAGTTTAAATTAAATATTCATGTATACATTTAATTTTTTATTTTCAATGAAATTTTTTATTTAATATTTTATATATTTTTAGATTCTAAATAAGTGATTTTAAATAAAAATGTTAATTTTCTCAAGAAACGTTTTTGTGATATTATGAAGGTATTTTTATCTATAACAACATCCTTTGTTGTTTTTATGATTTATTGGGGAAAATATCCAATGTTACCATCTTTATTATTTCTATCGATGGTTTTTTAATGATTATGAAATGTTAATGAAACCCAAATCTATTCCACAAGTTATGAATAAATGATATAATTAACTTTTTATGATATTATGGCACACATATGTATAGATTTAATTATGTGATAGGTGGAACCAAAATTATATTTCCCCCCAATTTATTGGGTAAATAAAGATATATCTTGAAATAATAAGGGATTAAATGAGAAGTGAACCCAGTTCAGTAAAGTACTTTTTCCAATATGATAGTTTTGGGAGTGATACTTGAATAAGGATATGATGAAATGGGGGGTGAACTCAATCCACTATGATAGTCATGGAATCAAGATTTGACTAATGTAATGATTTTATATTCTCATGTGTATTCCAAAATCCCATTTTTTATGCTAATGATTTGTTCTCATGGATCATGATTGATTATTATTGATTCTTTAATCTTATGTATTATTTATTTTTATTGAAAAAATGTTATTCCATGTTTTATTATTACAATCTATGAATTTATGGATATTATTTTATAATTTTAATCTCATATTATAATACTCTTTTAGTTAACTTATTCTTAATTATTATAATTTATTGATATCTCTTATGTTTACACTTATTGATCATTTGAGATCAATGATTTTTATGTTTCCATTATCTAGGTTATAGGGAATGGTATCAATTAAGTTATGTCTAATAAGGGCACTAGTTATGAAGTGATTAATGGGAAATGATATAGATCAGTTTTGTACATATGTTTTATCTATCCATGTTTCTAGATACAAAAAACCTTTACGGTTCTAGCATAGATTTTATTTATATTTATTTGATACTTCCACTAATAATATTTAGAATTTTTGTATGAAAATAATTGGTCGTTATAGTTGGTATTATAGAATGGTTTAGTAATTTTTGGAATCTTTGATGAGAAAACATTAGTGAGATCCCCTAGGATAAGCCTAATTATAAGAGAAAAACCTATGTTGTGGTGAAAACAAAGAGTGTGGTTTCCCTAATAAAATGCATCCCTTCCTGGATAATATAAGAATAAATGATGCTATAATAGATGTATCTTATAGTCTTAAATAAAAAAATCGTATTTTGATAATATATTGACCATAATTCTAGTGAATAGTGAGTATTCCCTTTCTATGCACGTTGTTTTACTCTCTAATGGGATGTTATTATGTAAATTCACATTTTCCTTAATATCTATTTTAAAGGATTTGAATAGATAGTGTCCATGCATTACTTAGTTTAATATTATGTTTTCATGGATTGAAAATAAGGTTTCATGATTTAAATATCCAATAAATGATTTTCATAATTATATTATTTCCCACTATGACTATTGATGCTTGTACTATAATTTTTTGTTTTAGTTAATGGATGGAACCAATAATAACCATGTTAACTATGTATGTTGAGTAATATATATGTACCAATTAATGCATATTTTTGGTTCTCTAGTGATTCGAACATCAAAATATTATCTTAACTATTTATTATTTGGAAGTTGAAGCAGAAAAATGATGGACACTTATCATTAATATGAATAAATGGGAAGAAATTGGATCTATGGAGTGGGATCCATTTAGGATATATGTTCATTCCTAGTATTCTTAATATAAATATGGATATGTAATTCCATGGGGGTATGTAGAAGGATGACTCACCTATCGGTACCTATAAGTTAATTTTTATACGAATTATGAGGTATTTTCTGAGTATTTTTATTGAACCACAAATTAAGATTGATTGATTATTTAGTGTAATAAAACCAATTCTCCAAGGGGTATGATCCATAAGATACATAAGTACATATGATGAAATCATTATATGTGTTATCCGGGAGGAAATTTAGATTGGAGTCACCCATCAATCTCATAGTTTTGAAAAAAAAGATGGAATTCAGATAAAACAATGATATCAAAAACCAAAGAGGGAAGAAGGAATTTTATCCTTTATGCCCAAAATGTAGAAATAAGTATGAATGGAATTGTCTAAATAGGAGTAGTAAATGTTTTCTGTATGAAAAAATGACATTTGGAAATTGAATTCCAAATTAATAGAAATAGGTTAGCTAATGATGTGAATAGAGATTCAAATATATAGAATGCACCAACTACACTCCAATGCTACAATTGTATTGAGTATGGAAATTATGTTTACCAGCCCTCTAAACTGAGGGTTAATGATGATGATCAATGTCCAAAAACTCTTAGGTATATAGAAAAAATGGAATCTCGTGTGATCATTATTGCCAATATGGGGTGTCATAATGAAGTAGTGAAATTTAAACTTTCCATTTACTCAAGAATTATTATTATATTCTTTGATTATGGACCTACCCATTCTTTTATATCTGAATAATTTATGTTGGGTATCACATTATAACCTCAATGATTAGATGTTTAAATAGAAGTAAAAAAATTTATAATAGAATTATGATCGCATCTCAAGCCTATAAATCATCTATAATTGATGTTTGAGGCAATTTTATCCCTTTAACTCATTTTATTCTTCCTCTAGTTGAATTTGATATGATTTTGGGAATGTAATGGATTTATTTATATAAATCCCATATAAAATATATAATAAGGTAATTTAGGTTTGATATTTTGAAATAATATATGATTTTATATCAGTGTGAAGATAAATATAAACATTCAATGGAAATAACATCTATTTCATGGGTCTTTATTCCCATTAAATAGGGATTTTTTATGTCAGATAGTTGGGGAGAAACTCATCATTGAACATATTCCTACTATAAAAGAATTTATTAATGTGTTTTTATAATAGGTTCTTTACATTCCCTTGAATTGTGATGTAATTTTTTTAAAAGAACTCATATCATCTGCTGCACCTATTTCAGAGATGCCACACAGAATGGCTCCAATTGAGTTGTAGAAATTCAAGATGTAGCTAAATGAGAATATTTATAAGGTAAATATCCATCCAAGTATATCACACTTTTTTCACCTATACCTTTTGTTAATAAGAAATATGGATCAATGGGAGAATGAATTTATTTTTATGATCTTGATAAGATCATGATAATGAATAATTATCCTTTACCTTGTATTGATGACTTTTTTGATCAAATAAGATGAGCTTAATACTAATTCAACATTGATATTCAGTCTAGAAACTATAAATCAAGGGTCAAAAGTGAATACATAACTAATACATCATTCAATTCAAGGTATGAGTATTATGAAATTATTTTTATTCCATTTTTTCATACTAAATCCCCCACCAGAATCATGGATTTAATGATTAGAGTCTTTAGATATTACCCTGATCAATTATTGGTTGTCTTTATAGATGAAATTATTATATTTTAAAAAATAAAGTAAGAGGATAAGTATAGCTTGATGATTTTATTAAAGACCCTAAGGAAGGATAATTTATATACAAAATTTAAAAATTGTGAATTTTGGATATAAAAAGTTTCATTTTTGGGTTATATAATCTTAAGAGAGGGTATATCGGTAGATCCATCAAAGATAGAAGTTACTGTTATTTGTTCATACCAACCACAATGACTAAGATCCTCATTTTTCTTGGATTCGTTAGATATTATCGATTGTTGAGGAATAATTTATAAAGGATATCTAATCAACTCACAAAGTTAACTCAGAAGGAAGGTATGTTTCGTTAGAATGATGAATGTGAAGAAAATTTCAAGGAGTTGAAGAGACGGTTTGTCATTGAACATATTCTTACACTACCCTATAGTAGAGATGTATTTTTTATTTATATTTAAGCATCAAAAAAGGGGATGGGGTTTTCATTTATACAAAAACATATGACGATAGATTATGGTTCATAACAATTAATGTTTCATGAGAAAAACTACCTGAATCATTATTTGGAGTTAGTAGTGGTAATATTTACATTAATGATATGGATGAATTATATTTACAGAGAATATTGTGATATATATACTAACCATAAAAAATAGATTAATAATTAACCTAGATAGAGTTTAATATAAACCAAATAAGATCATTATAGTTGAACAAATATTATGACTGCTAACACGTTACCACCTTGGGAAAGTCAACAAGGTGGCTAATTCTTTAAGTCAAAAGGATAATACTAGATTATCTATGATAAGAATCACACAATATCCAACATTTAAATATTTTAAAAGGATATAAACCAAAATATTAAAGTAAGGGGACAAATATTATCATCATAAAGTTAGTGTTCAACCATCTATCTATGTGATTGTTAAAGAGGTGACTATGGAGGATGTGGTGCAAAAGAAGGTGAGAAATTCCCTTGAGTTTAACCATGATTATGATGGAATGATAAGGTTTTGAACTCAACATGTGTTTAATAAATATTATACCTGATAAAGAAACTATTATAATAATCTAATAGCTCATCATTATTTATTCATCCTAGAAGTATGAAGACATATAGAGATATTAAAGAAACTTTTTAATGGGATAAAAATGAAGCGATACATTGTAGAGTATATATCTCATTTCATGGTATTTCAAAAAAATTAGGCTGATATAAAAAATTATAAAGGGATGTTACATCCATTACCAATACAAGAATGGAAATGGGAAATCATCACCAAGGATTTCAACACCAAACTCCTCAAAACTTTTAAAGGCCACAATATAAGTTAGTTTATAGTCAATATCCTTATGATTTCATCAAGATTCATTAATATTTCATAATATTTTGCTCTTTATCATCTTAAAAATACATAAATTAAAGAATAAGTAAGGCTACATGGAGTACCACATTTAATTGAATTTGATCGATATTTGAGGCTTACATAAAAATTCTAGAAAAGTCTTTAGTATATTATAAAAAAGTATAGAAAACTGATATACTGGGATGAAGTTGGAGAATGAAAGATATCGGGACCTTAGATATATGAGGAAATGGATGAGTATGTTTGATCAGTATAATTGTACATAAAGGTAGCTCAAACTAAATACAAGAGTTATTCCAACAATCATTAGAGATTTATATAATTCAATTTAACTAAGAAGGTTTTCCATTGAATTTTTCCATGGAAAAATGTTATAAGATTTTTAAATAAGGAAAATTATATCCCTTGGTATATTGGTCCTTTTGATATTCTTGATCGATGTGGATGATTTATTATCTATTGAAAATCCCAACAAACCTATTTGAAGTTCACAAATTTTTTCTTGTATATCTCCCAAGGATGTAAACATATGATACTTTAAATGTACTAACATAGAGGTTATAAAATTGAGAATGATATTTCCAATGAAGAATAAATTTCAAAAATCTTGGATCACAGAGATAAAGTTTAAAAAAAACAAGACTACTCAGACAGTTATTGTTCTTTGGAGGAATCATAAATTTGAGGAAGATGCATGTAACACCCTAATATTTTATGAGAAATATATTTTTTTTATGTATTATGTCATAAGAAAAGGAATCTTTCACTGCACACAACACTAGCTTGGCTTGCATTACACGCAATCGCAACCTTCCTCGATAGCGTATGTAGTACGCAATACCGAGTTTCACTAAACAACGATATATTATTATAATATTATAAACTAGCCGTTATGAATAGTATTAAATAAATTTTAAATTTTATAACATTATAAATCATCTTACACATTTTCTAGAATGGGGTATGAAAACAAAATCAGTTTTTCGGATAAAAGAAGTATTTTTCAAAAAATGCAATTTTACCACCTTTTGATGGCGCACACATTTTAAATCTAGTTTTTGACATGTTTATAAGTTCAATTTGATAAAATAAAATTCTTCTTTGGAATCAGGATATAAAAATTTACTTTGGATAAATTTTTCATATTATTCTGGTAACTTTCATATTTTGATGAATAGTAAAAACACGCTATATTTTAATTAAAAACAACTTTTTTCATCGCAATAATTTATATGGATAGATTATATTTTTAATTGGTTTTAAAGTGTAATTAGAATATATTTTTACTATTTAATCCAATTTTGGTCATTGGAATTAATTTCACTTTGAAATTGGACATAAACAAGTGATGATCTTTTGATAGTTATTGTTTCTTAAAAACACGCTATTTGTTTTGATAACGGGAATTACTTTTAAAATTAATTAATTCCACTTCTATGTTTTGAATTTGGAAAAATAGACATCATTTTTGAATTCGGAATATCAAATATAGCTTAGGCTGAATTTTTGGTATTTTTCTAAAAAACTTCAATTTTTGATGAATAGTGAAAACACTGAGTTTTTAGTTAAAATAGACTTTTTATTTAAATAATCATTTATTTGATTTAAATTTATTTTAGGTCAAAATGGGTACATAATACTTATATAAGTTCAATGAAATTCATTGGAGTCATTTTATAATAATTTTAAATTTATAAAAATTATATTGAACTTTTCACTGTCTTTTACCCACCTCCTAGGAGCTTTTGCAATTGTTCATAAAACTTAATTTTACCGCTTCTGTGATTTGAATTTAGAAAATCAGAGAAACACGGTTAATATAAAGGAGTAAAATGTGGTTCAATTAGATAAAAATAATTTTTGGTGAATAGTAACTTTTTACTTTTATTTACCACAGTTAAAAGTAAATAGGGTAATTTAAGGTTAAAAGAAAATTATAATAATTCAAAATTACCTTAACACTTGTCCAAAACTTATTGGATGAGTAATGGCCAACCATGGGCATCCTTGGGTCGATTTTGGGACCCCATGGATCCACTTATGAAAGACAATGACACATTAGATTAATTAATTTAATGTAAAGACAAAATTGGCATTAACAAAAATCATTTAGTAATTAATTTTTATAAGGGGTTATATAAATTATCTTTTCGACTATAAATATTCATTGGAAAGATAAAAATATTTCCTACATGTTGGTATTTTTTTTATAATTTTTAGATATCAAATAAATTAAATTATTTATGACACAATAATGATGCAGTATTTATCTCATTAATAAATGATTTAAATAAATAAGATTATAATGATTAAAATAATTTCCAAAACATGTCCAATTCTGATTGGATGATTTTATTTCTACCATGAGTCATCTTATATTCATCTTTAATGATTTTTGGACCTTTTGAAACTGAAGATAAGTTTATAATAAAATAATATTTTCACACTTTCCAAAGGTGACCCTCTCCTCCCTTATAAAAGGGAACCTCCTCCCTCTCCTCTTCACACCACTTTGAGCCTTCAAGATCGTCCAACCCCTACCCATTTCACTTCCCCACTTCCTTAGAAACCTACTAGAGGTACTGGTCTTCTCAAAATACCAACTCTAGGGCCTTAAGAGAAAGTTTAAAGGAGGCACTTCGAAGAAGAGGTAATACCTTCTACTGTTTTCTTCAAGTTTCATTCTTCTTCTACTCCCTCTTCTTTAGTTGTTTCATTATGAGGTAATAAAATCAGTATCCCTCATATACTGATATGTTATTATAAATTTGAAAAATCCCTATTTCACCTCCTATCCATCCTACGGTAAACAAAATCACCGCGCGTGCGTACGTACGAATACCGTCTCCACGCCGTGGTGTAATATGTTTTCCACCACCACCTTACTTGGATGGGTATAATGGTGTAAATAAATAACTATATATGATTATTGTAAAGTTTTATTGATTTTTAAATATTATACATACACTTCAATACAATTCCACTATCATGGGAATGATATCATCGCTCGTGCGTACGTACGGCCTACCGTCTCCACGATGTGTTGTGACTCGTTCTATATGATCTTCATTGAATAATGATTTTATAAATGAAATGAATAAATTAATATGATATATATTACACTAATACCATTCTGTAAATGATGTATCTATATCCTATAAAGAGTAATAAGAATTTATTCAACAAAACAAGCATAAGAACATAAAGCAATAAACACCCGAATAACAAGTAGCAATGAAATATTACTACTAAGAAGATACAAATATGACCATATATGATATCATAACAATGAATATGATTCTTTAATAAGTCAATTAAAATTATTTAAACCATATTAAAGGAGGTTTGGATTCATACTAAGCATATTTAACCTAAGGTAAGGGAAAATCTCACAATCTCATTTTTATCCGAGATTGTTTATACTTTGGTATTTACTAGGGTGTATTTATCATCCACATCCATGTTTCCTCAATATGTAATACTATTTCCATCCTCCTACAATTTCTTAAATCCAATTTTACCCTTCGATGAGTTTTTAGTAAAATATATTAAAGTAATCTTTTGTCGTTTTTCGTACGAGGTACTTTTTTACTTTTCCAGCCAAAGTACGAGAAGAATGTTTTTTTAACTTACAGCATGAATGGATTTTTAGAACATTATTTACAAGAAGCTTCCTTTAAAAATTTTCAATTTTATTTTTAATCAACTTCTTTTAGTTTAAAATTGTATGACATGTTAAGAAAGGAAAAAAATGTTTTTGAAGTAGAAAGGATATTTTCCTCAAGAATGGAGTTCAAGTGTTTTATCAAAATTATTTTCCATATAAGATAAAATAAGGTTCTGTTTATATCCCTATTTTTACATTGATGTGATTGTTTTATGATGGAATTAATTTTATGATGTCCTTTTATCTTATATGGGTTATGTTATGATGGCATGATGTTTAAGAATCCCATTTTTATTACATGGGTTATGCTATGATGTGTGATTTATGATTTTGTGGCACACATAAGAATGGTTTCATTATGAGATGGGTGGGACCTATATCTCCCTCCAATGAATTTGGTAAAGATTTATATCTCATGAGATAGACATGGCTGGAATGGCAAGTTAAACCGGTTTAGTGATACAGGACTGGAACGAGGAGTGAACTCAATTCAGTAATGGAATTTGTCCTCTATGATGGTCTTAGAAATAAGCCTTGACTAATATGAAATGATTTTCTATGATTATGTGTGTATGCTACAAAGTTTCATGTTTTAAGTTATGATTATTTGGTATTACTTTTCATTACTATGATTTATCCCATGACATGATATTATGACCTCTTTTGAAGGTTAAGATTTTCAAAATGTTATGTTCTTATGAATATGATATGACTGATATTTCTTTTGTTTACCCTTACTGAGCATTTGAGCTCACCCTTTTGTATGTTTTCTTTTCCTCAGGTCATGAAGAAGGATATTAAGTAGAATATGCTAAAAAGGGACTCTAGATATGATGAAATATATGAGAGACAGCGTAGATGATTTATGAACCAGTTGTTTATGTTTCCCAGTTTCTAAAGACACTATACCTATACGGTCCTTTCATGGTTTTGTTATATGTTGTAATAAGTATGCTTCAATTTTTGAAGTAATAACCATGTATGTAAAGTATGGGTCGTTATAATACATGGGAACCCAAGGATTTTATGAACCAGAGATAACCTCATTTGTTTGTATCATAGTTATGGAATATCAAGGGATAAATTAATTTTAATAAGAGTGTAATTTTAAATGAAAATATTTTACATATTTTTTCTTATAAATAAAATTTAAGTATTTGATAGCATAATTTATATACCACACCTAGTCTAAATAAACTGTTATATAGTAAACCATTATAACCATACTGTTAAATTGGAATGTATAAATAGTAATATAAACCTTTTGAAAAATATTTATAAAGTATTCAAGGATGTCAAATGAATTTATTAATTCATAATAAAGTCATACACAATTTTTAGTGAATTCATTTTATGCTTTAAAAAATGTTTTCTTCAAAAATGTTTTTAACATATTTTTATCACATGAACATTTTGATTAATTTAGATTTTTTTCATAATTTAATTTCTTAAAATTATTTAATTTTTTAGAATTATTATTTTTATATTATTATAGGGTGAAAATTTTGGATTTTTCTAAAAAATTTGTTTTTTAGTGAATAGTGAAAATATTGATTTTTTTTGAAAAATATTTCATTTATTTTCAATTAAAATTCAAATTATATCTTTATTTTGAATGTAAAATAATACAAATAATATTTTTCTATAAATAATATAAATAATTAAAAGATAATAATCACTATGATTTATTTTTAAATAAGTTCATTTATAGGCTTAAAAACACATTTTTTGAAAAAAGGTTTTTTGGTGAGTAATGTATTTTTATCTTAATAAATTAAATTATTCTATATAAATTAATGGTTTTGTTGAAACTAATATAATATATTTTCAATAATATATTTTAACATTCATTTTAGGGTTTTTACAAGAAAAGTAATATATATAAATTATGTTTTATGCTTAAAGAAGCATTCTTGTAAAATAAGTTTTCATTGTGAGTTAGGAGATTATTTTAAATTAAATTCTACCAATTAAAGAATTTTAATATATTAAAATTAATTAAATTTTATAAATAATCATAATAAATATAATCTAATAGGTTTAACTTGATTATTTTTCATATTGAATAGTAAAAATAGTTGAATTTTGGTACGATGGTTAAGATTAAAAAGAGTTTAGTGGGGGTTAAACCAAGATATAGGGGGTGGATTTCCCCCATAACCTATCATGTTATTATTTTTTGAATATATTTTAACCTTATATTATCATACCTTATAATCCATGGCCATTTTGAGCAACATTTCCATGAAAGTGACATTATATAATTGAATTTTGTTATGAAATTCATTATGTGTCCCGCCCCCAAATTATAAGAGGACACAATTCTCCTATCTTAACACCATTTGAGCCTATATGATAAAAAATAACTACAAAAAAGCTTCTTATAATACTTCCCTTCATTCTAGATCTTCTGGTACTCTTCTAATACTAGTCCTTAAATGCTGAAAGTGTAATTGAAAGGAGGTCTCTCGAAAAATAGGTGTAGATCTTAACCAAGATGATTTAATTTCATTTCAACTTCAAATTCAAATAATTTTTTTTATCCATCAGAAAAAAGATCAATAACTTATATTAAATATACTACAATGTTATTATGGTGATGGAACAACCTTTTACCACCTTTTCCCATCAAATGGGAAATGAATGTATCACTTGTGCATATGTGTGGACTACCACCTCTATATAAGGTTATTATTTATTTTGAATCCTCGTCATTATTGGTTGTTTGTTGTGATATATTTAGTGTATTTATATAAAATATTTATGTAATATTATTGATTATTTATTGTTTAATTAATATTTACCTTTCCTTTGTTCCACCCTTTGAAAAATAGAAACATCACTCATGTGTATGTATGGATAACCATCTCCACGTAGTGATGTAATTCATTTTTATTATATCTTTATATGATTATTTATATATATGTATATAATGAATATATATTTTATCTATATTATCATTGAAATTATTTTTTTGAATGAACCATGATTGATGTGCATGTTCCATAACCTCAAAACCAAAAAATACATGAAAAATAAAGCAGTTAATAACTAAAATGATGACTATAATGAAATATTGTTAAATAAATGGTGATAATATTTTATAAATAAACCATCTTTGATGAAATAGATATTATTATATTTATATTATAGAATTATAATAAAATTTTAATTTATTATACAGTAGGATATAACTCTTATGAAGCTAGATAGACTTGTGGTAAGGGTTTTGTGTTACAATCTCATTTTTATATGGGTTAGTTATGATTTAATTTCCAATGAATATATTATAAAATATTTATCTACAAAATATTATTTATTTTATGATACTTTTTTTATTTATGTGTATTTAATGTTTTACATTCATTTTCTTCTCTTAATTTACTCATACGACCATATAAAATTTTAACGAAAAATAGACCTTATTTTTCCTCTAGTCGGGAATCATTTATTCCATGTTCATACTTTCTTTAAGATATATCGAAGAATGTTTTTACTATTCTAAAAAAAGTAATTAATTTTTTTACCATATTTAAATTTCTATATCTAGTATTAAATGGAACCTTCTTATCTTTTTCTAAATTCAAAGCTTTTAAATTTCAACATAATATATGAAATAAATTCTTATTTTAAAATACATCACATGAATTGATTCTAATTCCATAATGAATATAGTTTTAATTAAATATTTAATTATTTGTTTCCATTTCTATTTTTAAATAAATTTTTTTCCTAAATATTTTCTAAATTTTTAGACTCTAAATATGGGATTTCAACTAAAAGGCTATTTTCCTCATGAAATGTTCTAGAGAAATTTTAAGTTATTTCTATTTATAAGAAAATATATTGATATATTTATGATTTATAAGTGATATAATCCATCATAAATATATTTATTTTTTCCCTTGGTGGTTGATGATTATGATGATAAAATCTTTATGAAACCTATATCCTTTACATGGGATATGATTTGATGATATGATGAATGTTTTATGATATTAGGGAACACATATATGTGATTTTAATTTTGTGATGGGTGGGCCCATAATTATATATCTATATAATAAAATGGATAAAAAAGTCATATATCATGATATAATAAGGATTAAAATGGGGAGTGAACCAATTTTAGAAAGGTGTTTTTTCTAATAAGTCATTGATGGGGTAAACATTGTCTAATTAAATTATGTAATGGAGAGTAAACCCAATCCACTATGATAGTTTCAATAGTGATCCTTGAATAAAAAATGATTTCCTATGATTATGTGTTTCCAAAAATTTATGTATTATTCTTATGATATGATCTCATGGCTCGTGATTGATTATTGGCGATTCAACACTATGATGTCTTATTTCTTTTAATTGATAAGACTTTATGTCATGTTTCATGAATATAATCTATGAATTCATGGGTATGATTTTCTAATGTTAATATCATGTTATCACAACCTTATGATTATCTTATTATAATTTATGATCATTAATTGATATCTATTTTTTTACCCTTACTAAGTATCTAATTTCACACTTTCTTATGTTTCCCTTCCTCAAATTATGGTGACCAGTGTTAAGTGTATTATGTATAATAAGGATTCTAGTTATTAAGTACTTAATGGGAAATGATATATATTATTTATGCACCAGTTAATTACGTTCCCATTTTTTTAAAGAAGCTAAACCATTATAGTTATATCGTGTATTTTAGTGATATTTAATGTATATTTATGCTAATAATATAGAGTATTTATGTACGAAAAGTATGGGCTGCTATATACCCAGGTTAGTTTATTACAAAACAATATCTGTACCCTATTGTTATATGGGGGATGATTTTATACATGATTTAGGACTATCATAGCTTAAGTGATAGCTGTAGAGGTGTGATTGTCCAACTCTTCCTCATACTAGACCTTGATTAACAATGGTTGGTCTGGAGTTTATTTTGAGATTGGAATTCATGGTTGTCTATTTATGAGAAATTTTGATGTGGTTTCCTACTACATTGAGTTATTAGAAAACCTCAAATATGTCTTGTGAAATACTATTCTTTAGAGTGAAACTGGAATTAATCTAGGGTCACACATGCATAGTTCATGATCTCTCAAACCATGCATATGTAGTGAAAACTATTTTGGAAAGCCTCTAACAACACTTGAAAGGTTAGTACATTGTTTGAAAAAACAATGTGACAAAACCATGCACAATTGAGATAATTTTTAATTTTTTTATTCATTACTTTAATGCTTTTATCCCCTATTATGATATATGATTCTACTTTTTATTTATGAATAAAATATTTTTTAGTTTTAAATAATGTGTTATAAAATTTTAAATCAATTTTGTATGCATTGGTATTTATGATTTTTTTTAAATCCATGTTTTGGGTGCTTGAGTTTATTTTTTGGAAATATATTAAACTCTATCACTAATTATTTTTGGGTTATAATGTTCTTTAAGGAAATAATTTCATGGTTTTAATGATTATGGATCTATTAAAATGTTTTTTTTCATGTGTTTTTAAAATTGGAAAATGGTTTTCAATAAGTGGGTTCTTTTTATTATTATGTTTGAAATATTTTATGGCTTTGAAAAGGAACCTTGAAAAGGATTATTATTAACCCATATGGTGTTTTGAAATGTAAATGGGGATATGTTAGAGATTTTCATATGGTATTATAAAGCATGTTTGTGATGTTATTTTTTATTGTTCTTTTGTATACATTATTTTAGGCTTGATATGACTTGATTAAATGTTGCGTTTTAGGTGATGTTATATAATGTGACCCAAAATAAATAATATATAAGTTTTAATGTTAATATATTGTGTATTAATTCTAGATATACAATTTTTCTTTTCCGCGTTTTTATTTATTCCCCAAATCTCAATGGAATAATAAGGCCATGTTCTTCTCAGCTCATGGATCATTCATGAGAGTTCTTGAATAAAAATATGCTAGTGTTCAGTGTTGATCAAGGATATCAAGGGTTGACTAATATTAAAGGTATGTATGGAGAGATCTTTTAGTTTCTAGGAACTTTATAATCCTTTAGGTTTAGGTCCACTAATCTTTTTTTGAAGGATTGGGATTGGATTAGTTAAAGAAAACTATCCATGAACAACAGTTTATGGTGTTGTCTTGGGGGTATTTCATGGAACTAATAATTTAGTGATTTTACCTTCAGTGGGGTTATAAATTAATAGGTTGTGGAATTCTTGATCATTTATTAGGGTGATTATTCAGTTAAAGATTATTTTTAAAATTTCCTTGGACTTTCCCCTTTCTCTTCTGTGTTGTCTGATGATGATTTGAAGAAGGCATGGTTCTTTACTATAAAATTTTTTAAGCTAGGAGTTTTGTGGTGTTTCATTATGGGCTAACTATATTTATTGAAGTGATGTATAATTTTATTATCATTAAGGCTTTTTCAATATTTAATCATGTGACAAGTTATTCTTTGACCCTTTCTAATATCAACAAAGCTTTTTTGACTAGTCGAAAGTGAAAACTAGTGGTTTACTTCTGGTAAGGGAATTTTGGGAATGTTAGACCTTATTGTATGACATCAGTGAGGAATTTTGATCAATGTTTCTATATCAGTCCCAATAATAGGTTTTTAAAGATAAACAAATGTTTAAGGAAGTATCAGAACCTTCTATAATTCAATCAGTGATCTATGGTTCTTCTTACACTAGAATATTGGATGTTATTTTATGGATTTGGGATTGTCTTATTATATAATATCTAATTTTTACAATGTTATGTATCTTTTTTACACCTTGTATATTTATTTTTAATGAATGAAATTGATTTTTTTTCTTTTCTTATTGTCTATTGATATGTTCATGCCTTGTTGATTTTGTTGTATTGTTATTACTTGTTCATAGTGTGGAGAATGGTTTTAGGTTTGTTTGATGAATGAAATGAGTATGTATTCAATGCGGAATGGGGATTATAGGGAAAATATTTTGGCATCTAGGTAGACTATGAGATCTACTAAGTAGATATTTTCTTCAAGATCATTATGGGTGGGTGTTATAAAAGTTTTTCCCTACGGTACCCATTGTGTAGTTTTAAGAACTGGTTACGTATAGTGGTTGTTCATGTTTATGGTGTTTCTATGGTTTTGTGTATTTTCCTATATTTATGATCTGATCTATAAACCTTTTTTTTATTTCTTGAGGTTTTTATATCGTTTGGTTTTTTGAGATGGTTGTTTTTGGTTGATGGAATATTGTTTCTTCCTCTAGAGAGTAGTGGAACTGTGTTTTCTTTGGGGATAATCATTCATTTAGGTGTTTTTATCTATGGTTTCACCTCATTATATAAATTTTAAATAGCGATGAGAACATTATTTCATCTCTGTATAATATCCTCATTTATGGGAGTTTTCTTTAAGGATTTTTTATTTGGGACATATATTTACTTATAGCTCTTTTGACCTTAGATATTTTAGAGGTGACAACATTATTTTATCATTTATTCTAGTTTAAGACTCAAATATCAATGATTTACTTTGATATGTGCATTTATCAGAGTTAACAGGTTTAAAGTAGATCATAGGAGTTGTTATCTAAATATTTTATTTTTTGAGGAATCTGCCTTTAGGATTCATAGTGCTTCGATGGATAGAATGTTTTGAATCCTTTTCTATTAATTTCCCTAAGAGTGGGATACTAGAATATAATGTTCTCAGTTTCATGTGTAAAAATTTATTATCACATCTATGTCCTTTTGTTTAGTGAGTTGGTATGGATCATCCTACTGAAACTTAGTTTAGACGCCTTTATGAGGTTATAAAGTTCCAAGGCGGGGAGAATTGTGACACCCTGAAATTACGTTGTTCTTTTCTATATTTATGAGGTTATTTTATTACAATATTTTAGCAGTGAATCAGGCTGAAATTTATGAGTTATTGATACTTTTATTGGATATAATGACTTAAGTTTACAATTTAGTAAATCATGATGTGAATATCATGCAATTTGGGATGTTTTGGATAGTGGCAACCACACAGTGACTACATGGTTTGGTAAACCATGTGACTAAACTATATAATCTTCCTAGGTTTGGGAAATTTTATCATTTTTTGTTATTTTTATTTATAGACTCTCCCAAATTATCCCCATTCTAACACATCTAACCAAGGTGCCTCCCAAGGGATGCTTCTCCTCCCATGACCCTTTAAGGTAGAATATTAGTGATATCTTTTTGGTTTCTTCCTCAAATCAATATGTTAGTGACCCTACTCCCTTACATTATTGTTTTTTTATTTATCCATTTTTATCTAACCCCAGTGCCCATGTTTGACCAATATTTTTTATATTGGGATTCTCTTTTTTGGGGTTTTGGTTTCTAGAGGCCATGAGACATCTTAGGATACAAAATCTATTTGTATCCATTAAAGGCACATTTCTTAATTTCTTAAGGTATGTTTTCTCATTTCATTTCCTTTTATTAAATAGTTACTTTAATTATTGATCCTTTAAAAATGTTTTTATACTTAATTAATGGCGTATGAAAAATATTTTTTTATTATCTCAATGTTTTTCCAGTCATTGGTGGGTTTTTACCTTGTAAAAATGGGTGAACTTCATAGTTAAAGAAATTTTTGTTTATAATTTTATTTTATGAACTCTAAGTGTTTGATAAAATTCTATTAGGGGATTCAATCAAGAAAAACTATTCATTCGTGAAGATTTGGTAAATTTTAATTTATAAAAATAATTATTACTTTTTAATGGGATTTTTTATATTTTAAATAGTGTTTTGATGGTTTGAAAAGGGGTTTTATATTCAAATTAGAATCAGTGAGTGAGTTACATTGGTTTAATTATTTTGAGGGAATCATTTGGTTAATTGGGAACATTGATTTTTGATGATTGTTATCTATTTTATATAAATCAACTTGTTTTAAATGGTGTTTTTGAAATGTGATTTCAAAATATGTGATTCTTGATTTTCCTGCAAAGTCATGTTTCATATATTGTATAAAATATGGATATTATCGATTTGTGTTTACACCCTAGTTGATCCTATATGTTATCAGTTATTTATGCTTGTGTTCATGTGTTAATGATTGAATGAATTATGATTCATTATATATAGTTTAGTTAAGGGGATCTTATTTTAATTAGTGTATTAGAGGTGGGACATATGTGATTGTGGTGTTATATTTCCTTTGGGATTTGTGCTTGTCATGTGATTGGAATTATCTTGATAGTGGTCCACCTATGGTAGCTATGACATGATGAACCATAAGATTGTTACTGAGGATTAAATGAATTTAAGCTACGTTTTTTTGATGTTTTTATACTAGATGATGTCCCTTAGTTAAATATTATGAGTTGGATAGGGCTTCCATCGATGTGACTAGTAGGAGTGAATAAAGAGATGGGTTGTGTAATTAATAACATATTGGTAGTTGGTTCTACTTTTTCACATATATTACTTTTTTATTTAGTGCTTATGGTGTTTCATCATGATATGTATCTTATAATATGCCTCTTTATTGTTTTTTGAAATATGGGTTTCTTATCTCCTATTTTGAGCCTTATTTTTATTGTTTATTTATGATAAGACTTATTATTGTAAGGTTTACATTGTATTATTATGTAATTTGTTTATGACTCTCTATATTTTGTTCCTTATTATGTTTTCCCTTTATTCATTACTCATATTTTAGTTGTGTGTGTGTGTGTTGATTTTTTTTTAAAGTGAAGGAGGTGGTATTTTTAAATTCATGTTGTTATAAAAAATTTCTTTTTAAATTTCTTCAAAACCATGTGAGGGTTTATTTTCATAATGGGATGCTTAAATTAAAAGTGAATGTTCCCTTAGTATATTTTTGAAATGAACAATTTTTTTTAAATGTAATGGTTGGTTTTTTTAAATGGAGTTGCCTTAGTAAGGCCTATTTTAGGCCTGTTTTATCAATAATGTGATTTAGTAAATAATATATGTTATCATTTTTTTATTTTTGCTTTGTGAAAAGGAAACGAAAACCTATTTTTATATTAAATTCAATTTTTTTTGTCTTGGTTTCTTAATAAAATAATTTAATGTACACATGGTAGTAACCTAATATCCTTTATCTCACACCCTATATACTCACATTTGTGGTTATATAGTCATCATGATTTCTACACATTCTTAGGTAATGGATTTTTGGTTTGTTTTCTATAACTCTCTATTGGGAAACAAGTAATGTTGTTTATGGAAGTAACTCAAGATTAACATGGTGATATTAGGGTTTTCCTCACAAGTTATTAGGATTGGTTGGGTCAGATGGTGTTTTGGACTCTATAGCCTCCAAATTTTCATTTATCTTTATTTAGTTGTGGATTATAAAATATTTGTATAAAAATGAGTTACTTTATACAAAATATTTTTTTCAAAATAGTTATGGATATCCTTTATTTCTATTATTCCATGTTTGGATGTACTTTTTTTAGAATATTTCTTGTTTTATGGAATAGTAGTCCAATTAACAGAGAGCTAATCTCCAGATCCCAATTGGAAACCATTTTGATCCCGGGTTTCATAAGGGTGCAATCATTCAAATGCATTTACTTGGGATACACATGAAATTTTAACCCACCCAGAGTGATCAAGAACATTCCATAGAATTTGTGGAAGAACGAATCATGTGAGGGTGGTCTGACATAGGTTGGTTCATAATATTTTATGATTTTTAAATTCCACTCAAGCATTCCATTTTTTGGTAGTTATAAACATATAATAAACTAAAAAATCATAGTTAATAAATTCAATATAAATAGAAAAATTGGTGAACTAGATATAAGTACCGTATAAATATAACAGTATATTAAAAGCTCAAAATAAAATAAAAACAAAACACAATGTAAAGAATAATAATTTTTACACTCCTCCAAAGTATATTATTAAGAAAAAAACCCTTTTATTATGAAATAATTTTCTTTTATCCAAAGATGAAACAAATATTTTAACCTAAATCTAGGTATCCACCTCGGAGTCCAAACATTGTAAAAAACTATCATAAACACTAATATTCAACCACTAAAATATTCTTTAACACCACAGTCAACAGTAGATTCCTAGACCCAAAATCTCATCATCTACTTGATAAAAATACCCTATTTCTGGGCCTAAAATCACCTCAATAAACATGGTCATAAAAACCCTCTTCCACACATAGGATGATACTTGAAATAATATATGAAAACATAATGAATATAGGATAAAGATAATTGATTTACAAAAACATTTTCATAGTATAACTCTTAGAAAAAATGTATAAAGAAAATAGAATCAAAATCCCTCAAAACAAGTTATTGTAGAATTATATCACAGGATTTAAAAATCATTAAGAATTGTTATTACATTCCTTAAAGGACAAAATCTGTTTATAGAAACACCTGTAATGGTCATATTTGGTAAACCTTGGGTTTAGTTTTAATTACATTAAAAATGGAAACGTCCGACTTCTTAGGAATTCAAAATCACATTGTATCTTTTGGGGAAAAAAATATGTGCCTCTAAACTACTCAAGTAATTTCTATTAAAAAATAATACATACAAATTCTAGATGAACTAATGTTACATGAAATTAAAATTGCAACATGTATATTAAAAAACAATTAGTTAAATAAAATTAAAACATGAGTGTATTATGATTTTCAAAAACAAAATTCAAATTGAGTATTTGAATGAACATCTATTTGATCCTCTAGTTGAACAACATCAATAATAGGATTATTATGAAGGTTTCAATCCAAAACATAGTTTTTTATTTAATTCTTAATAAAAAATATTATGTTTTTTACCACAATAATAAAATTTTTTCATTAATCATATCCTTTTAGTAGGGTGGGTCTTAAAGTGATGTTTGAGGATGATGTTGTTATTATATCTATAACAAGATATTTTATCATATGAGTATCATGTTTTATAGAATTTAAATAAAGAAAATTATCAAATGTACTCCAAAACAATGATGACCCTATATAAATTTCATCATATCCATTAGTGCTCTAAGATTTGTATTTCACTATGAAGTGAGTCCGCTATAGAGTTCATATGAAAAATTATTTGTTTGGGAAGGATATTATTCCAATTATATCATATACGACTCTTGTATAGTTTAGAAAATAACTTTGATCCAAATCCATCATATTGATAAACTCAATATTATCCCAATGATAACCATTCTCATAGATATTCTGAACTAAGTTAACCAAAATCAGATGAAAACAATGAATAACCTAACTCTTATGGTCACCTAATTACTTTATTTACCTATACTAGATAATCTAGGGTCACCCAAATTTAACATAAAACTAAGCAGTTAGATGATTGAGGTTTTGAAAAGTGTATAAATTAGAGGGAATCTAACACTTTTTATTTTAAAGGGGTTTTAATCTCACTATATTATTTCAGATATTTCATTTACATGCATGCATGATTATAGTGACTTTTTTTAATTTTATTCCTTCTAATAAATTAATATGTTCAAACCGTATTGATGTTTACCTCTTTACACAATTAATATCTTTTGTTACTAACACAAATTCAAAGAAAACTATATTTTTACATATCTAAATGTGTCCCATACATAAGTTACATGGAACATTTTACATATAATGTCTTATAATGAAATTAAATCAAGAATTAAAATTTGATTAAACTTGGATAATCATAGAGCCAACCCCACTATTTTACAGAAGGCATAATCCTCTAGAATAGTGATCAGTCTAACCCAATGTACCTCCACCCAAGGATACTTTACTAAAGACAGATCTAACTTTAACCATAATTTTAACACCTAATATGTCTAAACTATAATAAAATTTTTAATTCATGTTCATAACTAATTATAATAAAATGTCAAAGTAAAAGAAAACTATATCTATTATCAAACGCAACAAGTAACTCCTTACATGTATGTATGACAATTTATATAATAAATTTAAACACATTAAGACACACAAAAAAATATATCGATAGTATTAAAAAAATTACTATGAATAATAGACACATAAATAATTAAAATAAAAAACAATTCATTTATTTAAACATGCAATAAAAAATTTGTAAAAAATTCATAAATAAATCTCATTATAAATATTTTATAATTTATCTATAAATTAGGGATACTCCATAATTTAACTTAATATAAACACATTATATATATTCATAATATGAACAACATAATATTAATAAATTATATTTCATTTACATTAAATATATGATATTATATAAAATATAAATATTTCATATTTTCTTTATTATGTAAACAGTTTACATTGTCTAAATTTCACATATATAATATTATTTAAAACTTGATAATATCAATTATATAGGTCCCTAACCCTAGTAGCCCAGAGCTGGTGTCTAATATATTACATTTTCATAAAAAAATATTGAATCACATCCAGAAGGACTGAATATTTTAACAGCCTTGGTAAACTAGATGTATACTTGAAATTCACATAAAATTTTAAGAAATAAAATACCAAAAGTGTTTTCTTTGAGAAATTATTTATTCCCATTAGTGTATCATTTCATATCTATAAAAAATCACTTTCTTTTATCCTGGGGAAAATAAAACATAAGAAATCGAGGAGTTTAGATGCTCAATAATGGTAAGAATACAAGAAAAACTACAAGTAAATAATTCATAATGAACATGTTAAGGTAAATAACTGAAACACCTGAAATTTAATCAATACCTTGAGTATAATATGATAGGAACAAATGATGATCAAATAATTCCATATATATAATCACATGATCTTGACAACATAAACAAGAATATTATATGTAATTGAATAATCACATAGAATATCAATAATCGAATTCTTATTGATAGAATGCATAATGGTGGGCATCTAAAACATACCATTGTGGTATTATTCCAAGAAATATTATATCATTGAGGCCTTGTGAGTATAAATCTATATAAATAGGTAAGGCCTTTACCAAAACCCAATATAGTTTCTCTCATGAGACCAACTAATTTATTAAGGGGATATAGTAGGCTCTTCCTATCAATTACAAAGTCAAATTCATTCATTATATAAAAGGGGTGAAACAAAATCAACATAAAAATTTGTATTAAAAAACTATCATACTAAATATTATTAGTTTCCCTAATCAATAAACATAATAAAAAATCATCTAGAGTAATATGGTGAATGTTAATAAAATTGTACATACTAAATCAAAATGACCACAAATCATACAAAGAAAAAATAAGGATGGTATTAATAAAAAATCTCCCCCATTGGATCATAATTTCGATAAAGGGTTAACAACATTGATGATTATAAATGTGATAAAAAATTCGTTAAATAGTTTTGTGAGGAAAATAACCTTTTCACTTTTAAAATATATTTTTTAAAATTAAAATTTTATAAAATATATTGAAAATACTTTTACATTAAAAAAAAATTTGAAAAAATTTAAAATAATATTTAAAATATTAATTGTCAATGGTGGATGAAAGTTACATTCATGTCTTACACATTAAAACAAATATTTCTTTAACATTTTCAGTAAAATATTAAGTGGGATTTTTGGAAAATGAAATGATGATTCCTTTGAAAATAGTTTGTAAAAATGGAAAATTGTTAAAAAATTTATTTAATAAATAATTTATAAATTGTGAAAAAAAAATGAAATAATTTTTAGAAAACTTGGATTTTCTGAAAAATTATTTTCAAACAAAGAGAGAAATAAAGTGGATTTTTCTTAAAAAAATTTCCTAATCATTTTAAGTAACAAAGAGTGGAAAATTGGTAAAATTACTTGAAAAAGTTCATGAATGACTAGGGGTGAATAAAATATATTGATTTTAATATATATATATATATATATTAATTAATTTTTTCATGGGAGTTCTAAACAAATACAATCCTAAATAATGATGAAATTTTGAAATAAAACCTTACCACTTTAGTAACTTTTGAGTCATAATCCCCATGAAAGAAATAAATTTAAATAAAAATTTAAATAACATAGAGATAAATTAAATCATGATATAAAAAATGGGAATTTTATACACCACAAATAAAAATAAGTGGTGAATATGGCATATGTCCTATAGAAGTAAAAGTGAGACAAGAAACCCTTAACATGAGTCCAATTGTTCATGTACGTTCTTTATCTTCTTGAATAATATTATTATATTAATTATTAAATTTCATAATAATATTTTTTTAAACTATATTATTTATTTTATTTCACTTATTACCTTTTTATATATGATTACTTAATCAATAATGTTTATGTCTGATGTTTTGATGATATTTGTCTTATGTGTCAAGAATGAATTTTGTAAGTTTACTATGGTCAAAGAGGTTATTATATAAATATCTCCAGAATTATAGTCATGAAAAAATAATCATATTTATACATAATTTATAATTATAAAACCAATCATGAATTATGGTTTTGAAAAATGAAGCATGTTATGATGATGGAGATTGTTGGCCATACTTACGCATAGGTGACATTTTAATTTTTCAACAATCATTATGGAAAGAGGTAAGTAATATTTTACTTTTTATAATTATCATAATGTAATAAATACATTATTATTTATTTTAATACACTTATATATATCATCAATATGGCATGGATCAAATATAGATACATGTCAAGATGATCATGCACCAACCTTATGACCACCACTATTGTATAAATCAAAAATATTTTCACACTTTACAAATCTTTTTGAAGTGTATAGATTTTTCTTAACATGTGGATGTTTCTTCTTCATTTATGTCTTGCTCACCCTTGACATAGGCTTTCTTTGTGCTTTTTCATTTTGATTAGTGTACTAAAAATCCAATGCACAATGCCCAGATTTGTTGCAACACCAACATTGACCCAGAAAACTTTGTCTTTTTATATCAATTGTATGATATTTTTTGGTCTTCTTTATAACTTTTTAGGCACTTCATGGGGAACCAGATTCCATACTATTTTTCCTATCCACCCCAGTCATGGTGGTAGGTTTCTTATCACCTTTATTCATCCATACTTATAAAAATTTTGTTTTCCAGCCTGTACTATTCATGAAAATAGATTTAGAAACATTATTAAAAGATGGTATGGATGGTACCTCTTTCTTCATAGATACTTGAGATAGATCATTGAACGAATTCATGACCTTCTCATCACATTTTGGAAGTCTTTAAATATTAACATCCTTTATTGAGCATTGTGTAATAATAATAAATTTCTCATTCTCTTGTAAAGACTCAATATGTGTCTTCTCAAGATTAAAAAACTTTACTTCCAATTCTAGGAATTTCATATTGATGGTATTTTATGATCTTCAATCATAATCACCTTATCTTCACAAACCTTCTTCATTATTTCAACTTTCTCTTCATAAAAATTATCTTTGTTTTGTAACAAAGAATCAAGTTCCTTAATCTTATTTTATTTTACTTCCAATTTAAAATCTCTAACATCAATGTTATTTTTTAACTTTTCTTCTAGTGCATGAATCTTTCCTTCCATAGTCTTATTGACTCCATCTTTCTGTTAAAATTATTTGATCCAATTGTTTTAAAACTTTTAGGAACTTATTTCAATCTCTACCCTTTTTGTTTCAAAGTATCCAACCTTCTTGGATAGATTTATAAATTCTAGAACCTTTTATTTTAAAGCCTTATATATATTATTTACTTCTTCTTCCAATTAGGTGATCTCTTCTTGCATACTTTGAAAGACTCTACAAACATGAGATGATCTTTATTTGGGAATGCAATGCAGAATACATTACAATCTATGAACTAATATATATGAATAAGTTTTCAATAGATCATCATCACTAATTATTCTAGGATCTTCTTCTTGAGTATAGTTTGTATAAAAATTTTCATATACTACATGATCACTTAACATTGTTGATTTTCTTGAGGTAGGAATGTTGTTCTTATCCTTAGTGGTAAGTTAAACCACCTATTACTTACCTTAAAAGATGGATATATTTCTTTGTTACCAAGTCATAGAGATACCAATACTTATTATTCTTTATGAAAGAGGGATATCTTCTTCAGTGTTATTTTTTATTTATTTCTCTTGTTCATCATGGTCTTGGTAGAAATAAAATTCTACTTAGAGATAATTAAATCTTCACCAAAATTTCACTTCATTATTAATGCAGGAAATAAAATAAAATATTTAAAATAGAATAACTTCAATATATAGAATCCAATAGAGGTGAAACATTCCTATAATGATAATTGAGAGGACCACTTCAGGATATACTCAACACTGAAAGGGGGGGTGAATAAGTGTTGGAAGCTTTTTATCCAATTACAAATTTTTATCCCTTTAACTCTTAGGCCTACTAAGATATTGATTCTTATATTCTATTTTTCTTATCGTATGCAAGTATATGAAAGAAAGTAAAATATGGCACATGATATTTTTACAAGGTTCACTACTCAATAAGAATAGAAATTCCTTATCATATTAGGTGATCACCAGTACATGGATTCTCCATTATAATGAGATTAATATTACTATGGTTTAGCTAGTAAATAATCCTTATCCAAAGTGTGGTTCCATATAATTTAGGAGGGGTGGAAATAATCTTGAATCCATGGACTGGTGATGAACTCATCCAACTTATAGATCCTCACTGATTCTTTATATTGCTTGTGTAGGTAATATCCAAATTTTTTAGTTACTTTGTAATGCCAAGAAAGCATTCCACATTTTGATAATTTTGTTGGATGACACAATTTTTTTTCCTTCTATTAATTTATTAAGTTTACTTACATAATAGTGAGAAAACAACTCTCCTTCTTCACAGTAGAAAACTGAAAGCTACTCTTTCTTCTCTTTCTCCTTCATTTGAAACTTGTCTATTTGATCCTTCCATCTGATGTTTTCCATACAATATAAGTTCATATGGTTATAGTTAATTTGATCCCTTACTTTACACCCTATTAATTTAATACCAAATGATAGGGTATATTTTTCTAGTAACACTTCATTCATTCAGTATATTTTTGCTTCGTCTAGTGGCCTCTTCACACCGTTTGGCCAATCCCTTCATCTTCTTCTTGATCATCTGGTACCTGTTCACCCAGTGATTTTTCTCTATATGATACCTTCTAATAGGATTGGTAATTATACATATTATCACTTATTTCCTTCTTTATATAGTGCTTAATTTCTCTATTCGGTGCTTTTTCTTTGTCTGGTACCCTCTACTATGTCTTGTTCCTATTCTTTTAATGCTTCAACCAAAATGAGAATTACTCTCAAGCTTCTTGGCTAGCACATTATCATGACACTCTAATTATTCATTAATAAGAACAAACACAACATCACTCTCATAACCAATAGTATGAACAATAACTACCGTTCATTACACCAACTCTCCTTTATATAGACATAGTTTCTCTACAATCTTAGGGAAAGGCACACACTCAAATTTGAAATTCTGGCTTCCAAATTTAAATCTCTCACTCATCTATTTCTTCATTTGACCACCTTTAAACATTTCAAAAGATATGATTCGACCAATATTTAATGGAAACTTCCTTATATTTTAGCATAAATGTTCTTAAAGTTTCCTAAAATCTCAGGTAGAATCACAAACTTCCTTCATTATTATCGAAACATTAAATATCCAACTTAGCATATCCATAATTAATGAATTAATAAAAGCATTTTAAAGGCTTTAAAACCTTTCATCTGGTATAAATTCTTAGAACTTCTTTCATTTGGTGAAAATTAATTTGGTTTTCCTTCACAACTTTATAGGAACATCAAAGAATTGTTTTGAAAGACGCTTACTCTAACCAATGATATTATTCCAAAAACATTCGTCTGATAACTTCTTTTTCTGAAAACTCTGTTTGATCTTTCCTTTGACAGTACTTACAACATAATTTCACATGGATATTACTCTATCTAATGGGTTCTCATATTTTTGTTAGTTTTCCTCTATCTAATGAACCCTTATAGATCTATTCTTCTTCTTCTATCTGATGACTTCATAAAACTTCATCAAATGACTTTGTAATACTTAATCTTATGTCTTTGTAACACTTTTTATGATAACATCACTCAGACACTTATATTATATGAAACTATTTAGATATCTCAACAACCTATATCTAATGATCTTTCATGGAAAATTTAGTTCGATGAATGTCACTTAGAAACCTTTGTTTGATGACTTCATATGGAGACTTATTTATTTGATGATCTTCACACATTTCCATTGATTTTTCACTTCATTAGGAAACTAGTGCTTGATCATTTGAGAACTTATATCTAATAGAGTTTTTATGATGAATCACTATGTTCCTATAATAGAATTCATACTTAATTTCATCAGTTATAGCCTCATCAACACTTTCTTCATTAATTTGTTGTAACTTCTTCACTACACATCTCGATCTTTGAACAAGTTTCTTCGATGGAATTTATAAAATTCTTCATAAATTGTGGCTTCAAAAATACTTAAATTCATCCAAGAATCATAAAGTTACTCTAACTACTTTATTCATCCAACTTTAGTTAGAATTATTAAACACATCATGATGTTTGATACATTTAAGGATCAATAATACATCACTGGATTTAGTACTCTTTAATTGAGGATTTTCTCTTCTTCAAAACTTTATCTTTGAATCACATACATAAGACATTATGATGTTTAAACAATGAATATGGAATCACTTATAAACATATAATATAGTTTTTATGATCATTATCTATCCAAAGTAATTATGAATTCAATCGGAAAAAAAAATATTTTGACCAGACGTATGATCGACTTAGTCAATTCACATCAATTTGTTGTCATTATTATTGTTCTTTTGATGGTCTCTCAAAATTTCCTATAACCATTGGACTTTGAAATTAATACTTTATAAAATTTCATTCATTAGATACTCCTTATGAAGGTGTAATTCAGAAACCTCTATTTGATGGAACTACTCAGAAACCCTCATCTGATCACCTTGGTCTGATCGATGGATAGACACTTAATCTGATAACACTACTTGAAAACCTTCATCAAATTACCTTGGTTTGATCAACTCCATCAGATCACCTAGGTAATCTAACCTCTACCTTTAGTGCCTCTGGTCTCAATTTTCTTCTTTCATTCATCACATGCTTCTCCATACGTTCAACTCTACCTTCATTATCCGGTAACAATCTGTTTGAAAACTTCTTAAAGAAACTTCATAAACTTTATAATTTTGATAACAAACATGCTTATCCAATAATTAAGAACATGTTTGTGAAATTAGGATAATATAAAAAATCATCGTAAGTAAACTCAAATTCCTAAAAAAAACTTCCACCTTTCAAGTAATGAATAATATCCACCTTTGTTAAAGGTAAGAACACCATTTATATGTATCTTAAAATAATAACACTTGTGCACTTATTTTCTTATTCATCCATTCATCCAAGATACATCAATTTTATCACCAAGATTAGATACTTCAATTAAACTTTATAATAGCTTCTTCATTATAAATTTTTCAACATATGGAAAATAATGAAATCTTTCTATTTCATTGACCACTATTAACAACCATTGACAACAAATACAACTCACACACAAAGTGGGGTCTTCATAAACCTTAAGAAAAGGATCTTAAAATAAAAATATTATTCTATTACCTTAATTTATATTAAATTTATGGTCTTATTTATACTATAATGATTTGTGGTTTTGTGGTCCTTAAATTTCTCATGATCATATTCTCTATCACTCTATTATTCCTTGGACGTTATTTTTCTCCTCTATGTCCATATTTTCACCTCCTTCTAATTTTATCCTTATCTGGGTACCCGGTTATGTTTTATTCTAGGTGACCTTCATATTTTCATTTTCCACTTCTCAAAAGGATGTTTTATTATCCCTTTTTATGATGTGGGTTTTCAAAAAATGTATTTTAAAATATTATAAAGGTTTTTCCTTTCATGATCATATTTTTTATCTTCCACTCCCTGGAATTGATTTTAAAAAATGTTTTAAACATTTTTTATCAAGAAAAAAATAAAATTGTGAGGATGTAATTTCTTTAAGGGGTAAAATATAACACTCTAAAAATTTATTTTAAAATAATACTATGCTCGATGGCTTGTTTAATATGAAACATCGAGCTTTAAGAAAACTATGATATATTATAAAAATATTAATATTTAAACATGATCTTTATAACCTAGCTGTTAAATTTGAATAATGAATAGTAATAAAAATATTATGAAAAATATTTATAATGGTCTTATATAATTAAAAATTTATTGATTAATTTGTAATAAAAAAGTACTCAATTTTTAGTAAAGTCGGTTTATGGTTCAAAAATATGTTTTCTTTAGAAATATTTTTTACTGCATTTTTTGTGCATGCATTATAATTAATTTATAACTTTTTTAGGAATTTTATTTTATAAAATTAATATAATATTTTAAATTATCATGTCAAAATTATATTAGGGAAAATATTTTGGATTTTATGGAAAAGATTGTTTTTTAGTGAATAGTGAAAAATACCAATTTGTGTAAAATTGTCATTTCTTATCATTAAATCAAGTAATTGAAAAGCCCAATTATGTATTTAATTTTTAATTAAAGTATAATAAGTCTTTTAAAATTATATATAATCTAATTAATTACATATAAATCAAAATTATACTTTATTTTGGTCTAAGTTCATTTTTAGGCTTAAAAATGTGTTTTTCTAAAAACTGTTTTTCATTTCATTTTATGCATTTATATTAAAAATGAATTTTTACACTTAGAGAAATTGAATATTGAAAATTTTATTCTATATTTTTAATAATTATTTTAAAATTTGGTAAATATTTCCCTTTATTTTTTGTCATTATTAATAGTAATCATAGTGGATATTTGTCACCTCAGTAAGGGTAAAATGGGTAAAACAAGATTAAAACCGTGAGATAAGACATTTAAAGTATCTATAGAACTTATATTTATTTTATTGGATTGGTTTTTTCAACTATAAACATCAAATATTCCAAAAAATTTCTATTTATTTTCACTTTACTTTGATTATAACATTTATATTATTTTAAGTAAAGGATAAATTCAAAATGTCACTCTCTTGCATTACTATAATATTTTATGATAGGGATAAAAACTAGTTATGTTTGGTTATAAATGATTATTTAAAATTTTAATTATTTTTTTATCATGATAATTTATTTTTAATTTTTAGTTATGGAATAATTACCTTGAATACTTACGCAATGTCGACACAGTGTTTGTTCAAGTAATTGAAAAATAAAGTAAATGATTTTAAAAACATTAAAAGTAATATAATTTGGATGAATTATTTTTTCTTGTGAATTTTTAGATAAATATAACATATTTTTTTTTAAAAAAAGTTTATATTCTAATTAAATTATTTTCTTTGTGTTTTTAAAAATCAAATAATGTGAACAGTCCTGAAAACGACTCTAATGGTATCTTATGTTAAATAATATTTTATTAAATGATATAAAATTCATAAAAATATTATATTTATAAAATTTAATTGGATATTATTTATCATATCAACCATATTACATTTATTTGTCACTTTTATATTTATAGTAACTTTCTTGACCCCTAATGAGTAAAGAAATTTATTATCATAGTAATCATCAAAAGGGATAACGAAGGGTTAAAACTAAGATATAAGAGTCAAAACATAACCTAAACTTGCCAAATTTTATTATATGGTAGTATTTAAACTTATACTAACCATATATTCTAAATATATCAAAAAATTCACTTTAACATGAAAATAAATTTATATTAATTTAATACTTTAAGTAATTTCAAGGATGCCCCTACCCTTCACTTATAAAAGGGAACCTCCCCCCCCCCCCTCTCTTCATCATGCCATTTAATCACTCTAGTTTAGTTAATTACTGCCCAAATATCTCCCTAAAATCACTACCCACATCTTAGATTTAATTAACTCACCATAAAACTAAATGTAGAAGGATTAAGGTGTAATCTAAAAAGGTTATCAGAGGAGAAGGTATAAGTCTTAACTAGCCTATTTCAAGTTTATTTCTTATTATACCTTCTTCAGATTTTATTTAAGCTTGAGAAAATAATAAAAATATTATATTTAGTATAATAAAATGTTATTATTATTATTTTACAACCCTTTTTTATCTACTTTTCCATCCTATGGGAAATGAAAACATTGTGCGTGCATACGTGTGGATTACCACCTCCACAAAGCAATGTGTTTTGTTCTTTATCACCATCTCACAAGGATAGTTATTATGATGGATTTAATTAATAAATTTGATATTAATGACATAATTATAATTATAAAAATATAATATATCATATATTTTATTATATTTCCTTCCATTGAAAAATAATATAGTTGTTTATGCATACGTGTGGGCCACCACCTCCACGAAGCGATGTGATTTATTTTATATGTATTCCTTTAATGGATGGTTATAAAATTATATTTAATGTATAAAAATAATAATAATGTCATGATTAATATTTTTTATATTATTTGACAATAAACCCTTTTACCATGGTCATCCTACCAAAGTTGTTTTGTGATTATTAACAAAACGTCCTCAAAACATCCAATATAAACTTGACTAACTAAGTAACTAAAAAAAATAATCATAGATGACATAAAAGGGATAATTATAATGAAAATAACATGAAAAATATTATTAATTAATTAATTAATTAATATAATTTTATTATTCATGAGTTAAATAACGTACGATGTTAGACAATATTTAAGCTAAGATATTTTTTTAAAAAACTTATTTTAAAAGTTTTAAAGTTTTTATTCTATTTTTCCTCCATATCTATGTTCAATTAAATATTTCTATAATTTTCTTATTTACACTTCAAATAATATAAAAGTTCATTTTCAATTACTTTTGAATTTTTTTTATTGGGTTTAAAAAGAAATCTTTTTCTCATTTTTCAAATGAGGTAATTTTATCAAAGGTATAAAAGGAATCGTTCTTTTAACTTTTATGGCATGAATGAAATTTACAGCCATCATGAATTTTTATTTATTTGAATATTAAATTAAAAGTTTCCATTGTTATTTTAAAATTAAATAATTTCCATAATGTTTTTGTGATTTTTCATTTAAAAGAGTTTTCAAAAAGAAAGGGATATTTCTCTTTATTTTTATGTGAAAATGGAAAGTGCTTTACTTATGGGTTCAAAAGAGTTTTTTCAGGTATTTATAATGAAAATGGAAGAGATTAAAAAAAATTGTTCTTAATATGGTACATGAACATTATATATTATGATGAATGATCCTGATACAACTTATATGATGAGTGAGCTCGATACAGCTTATACGATGGGTGAACCCGATATAGCTCTTCAATGCATTGGGTAATGTTCCTTATCTTCAGAGGAAAAAGGAGGGAGTAAACTTGGGAGGTTTCACCTATGGATTTAACTAGGATCTAGTTATTTTATACATGAGAGAACATGAGTTATGATTATAATGCTCTAAAATTCCTACAAGATTTTCTATTTGATTGTTATGGGTTTTAAAGGTTTCCTTTAAGCAAGAAGTGTGTTTTCCATGTGGATATGATTTATTTTATGTGATCAAATAATAATGTGAAAAAGATAAAAATTTTATGGGTTTTCATTTTTTCCATTGAACTAATAGATTTTTTGCTTTTATATATCTTACTGAGCTTTTATGCTCATCCCATGTTTTCAAATGTTTTTCACAGGGTTTAAGGATGAGTAGAAACAAAGAAGGATCCAATTTGAAAGTCATGAATATTTTTCTTGAAAAGAAAACATGTTTTATATTAAATTTTTTATATTGTGGTAAAAATGGACGCTGAGTGGAAGTTTACACTTTGTAATATATAGGTTTTTTATGTAATATTTATTAACTAATTATAAAAAACTATAAACTGTAATGATCCTCAAAATATAATAAAGTGATTTATTGTCTAAAAACTAAAGATTATGTAATTATTAAAGGTTTTTTTCTTATAATAAAGGTCAATTGGGGTGATATATAAGGGTAAGGGTCCATATGTAAGGGTTCTGGAGTGTTTCAAAAATTCAAAATGATGATTTTTTCTAGATTTTTGAAAATGATAATTAATTAATTTATTATGTATAAGAGGGGAAATAAAGAAATTTCGGCCAGAATACCACAATTTCACCTTATTTGTCACCTTTTATTGATTCCTTTTATCATTATTATTAGTTATTCATTTATTTTTACCAAATATCTAAATTTTATGAAGTAGGGAGTAGTCACAGGTAAGACTGACTACCCTAGAGTGTTTACTCTTGGTTTTTATCATCATTTATCTATTTTTAATCAATTTTTCCCTAAATCAATGATTTTATTAGATTATCATATTTCTACTAATTAGAGTAGGATAAGACATAGTTTTTATATGAGTGGATTCCTGCTAACTTTAGGTGGGTAGTGCCTAGATATTTTTTATATTATACATGTTTATATTCATTTTGTAATAAATTAGCATGGGTAATATCATGTGAGTGACCAGGAATGAAACCATGTGTAGTTTTCATTGTTCACAAGTGATACTTGGGGGTAGTCTCATGTGGTAAATGAAGGGTTTGGACTAGTATGACTTGGTTGGTATTATGGTGTGATTTGAGGGTGTGATGGGCATGATGTTTCTTGTTATAAATATGTGATTTATAAGATGTGATGGTTGATGTGGTTTCATGGAAAGCATGATAGGTATTTCCATGTAACTACGAGTGATATTGATTTTCGAGAATGGTGGTGATGGAGGTTCACTAAAGGTGTGGTTGAAGGATGAAGTGAATTACACTCACTATGGGGGTCTAAGGATGATGGGGTTTCATACACATAGGACATGGACCATGAGGTGGTTTAGTTCATTCAATATGGGTGTTAACCTTCATAGTTTGAGGGACATTGGGGTGATGGTGTGGACCATTAGTATGGAGGAGGGTTACACTGTAGGATTCCACTATTGGTGGTGAGAGAGATTACTAGATGGGGGCATGATTCTCACCATGTTGGGACCAACTTATAGAATGATCTACAGACGTGTAAACAGGGCACCATGGTGGACCTATGGTGATAAAATTGGTTATAGATGGTGTATAACTTGAGTGGTATGGAATGGTTTAGAAGTCCAAGGAAATTTCAAGTATGATAGATTTTGGAAGCATCATTCTACTTTGGTACTAAATGAAGTATGTGAAGTCTCACTTAGGCTGGTTGAGAATGAGTGTATCTATTTGTGTGGGGTATTTGGTTATCATTTATAGTGATTTATATATACTAGTATACATATGGATATTAGGTAGGGATATCTTTGGTGGTGGTATGCTGAGTTCATACTCACATCATGCACGTTCCCTCTAGGACACATGCTAAATTTATAGTTATTGGTTTAGGTATAGGTATAGGTAAAGGATCGACTTTAGGAGCCTGGTGGAGATGGTGGTGTGGGTGGAAAATAGACTGAATGTTATAGTTTTGTAGATGGATCAGGTGATTCCTCAGTGTCGTTCTGGTGGTTTATTTTGATTTGTTTTCTATATGTACATATGTGATCATCCTGAGGGAAATCCTATTTATTTTTGTTAAAGTAATATGATCCTATAAATTTTTTGCATCATGTAGTATGTTATGATATCTAATTACACTATGTTTATGTTAGTATTTATAGTAGATATATTTTTATTTTCATTTATCTTCAGATCATATAGTATCTCCATTAAAAACTCATAGACCATCGTTTTTAGTCGATAGTCTTTGGCATTCTGGGAGGTGTGACCAAGGTCAAGTGAAACTCTGATATGATTAGTGTATAGTGATCTATTTAGTATGTTACATCTTTCTCAATGTCTCTCTTTAATCTATTCTCGTACTACATAAGATTTCTAATAAGATCATTCAAACTAAGCTTTGTAAGATGTTTCATGTTGTCGATAGTTGTTCGTTTAGATTCTCATTATTTAAAAAATGTAAATGAACTTATCAAATACTTGATTATCCAAAATTTCATGTTCACCAAGATATTTTATCCCATTAAATATTATCATGAGGCATTGATGAATCTGTGTGACTGATTATCTCAAAATAAAATAAAATTCTTGATAATCACCTCTCAATATAGCTATTTTAGTCTCTGGGACTTTAGATTTTTTGAAATGTGTAATTTATAACTTCCTATAAATTTAATTATCAATTTCATAAGATGATATATTTCTATGTATAATTTCATTTCATATAACATAATAAAGTTTTCTAGACTTTTTAATTAGATTTATATTCCAAATTCTCTTCATGGGTAAAAGTATAAATTTCTTTCTCTGAAATTTTGTAATTTTTTTTCATCGTTTGAAAATGATCAACTCTATTATTAATAAAAAAAATATTCATCTAATCTCTTTAATATTAATAGTCAAATATATTGAAAATAGGAAGACAACTTAGTTTCAATTTTTTTAGTCTTCTAATCAATATTCATTTCATAGAAAAAGAAATAGATCTTTCCTCTTTCTACATGTTAGTGTAAGGAACCTCAATATCAAATCCATAACAAATGAAAATTAAAGATACAATATTTTATACAAAGTGTATCAGAAAAAAGATATAGATCCAGTATTTAGTACCAAGTGTTGTTGTAGCATCTCAACCCAGAAGCCACTAAATTGGTTCACTGAGTTGGTTCTCCACATGACCTAAACATGCCTCCTCATATGTTAGAAGTTTATGACTATAAATGGGGGAATAAGGTGGTAATATGAGGAGAGTATACCACCATATTATAATAAAAAATAATAATATAAATAACCAAGCATCAAACACATTAGAGTATGCAGAAATAATGAATCAATATATCATATTTTATATATAAAATGAAATGAAATAAAGTCTCAGACAATCATATAATCTATAAAACTAACCAACCACTGGGATGGTTAACAAACATACAGAATAAAATAAAAAAATATGAAAAAGGGATTGATCTCTGAGTTGAAACACATCCAGTCTCATGATACCATCTGAGCTATCTTACCCAATCATGTAAAACTCAACACTGGCCTTAGCCTAAACCTGTGCCTGTAATAAACATGTGAGAGATTCTCTGGTACCCATGTGTAGTAGTGACCTGAGTAGGGTATGAGTAAAACTCAGTTGGACACCAATAATGATGTATAAATAAAATACCTATCCAATCTAAAATGTATGTAGGTAAACCGTGGGGTAACTAAGTATCACAAAAAGGAAGACATGTATCAAAATGAACAACTCCTTATCTAGTGACCCATTGGCCCTCAGGTTCAAGGTGACACCTGATCTAACCAGTAATGTATCAAACCAAGCTGCTCGTTTGATTCATAAAACACAGGGTGAAATATAATTTAAATAAAGGAAGAGGACTTTCATCCATCATTTAACTCATGAAAACATAAAGAACCAATCCATCTCTCTAGACCTTGAATGTGGAACACTATGTCAAGCATCTGGAACTATACTTGTGGACTGTCAAGTAAAACTCTCTAAACCTCAAATTTGGGGCATCATCTTAGACATTAATAACTATACCTATGAAGTGTTAGGTCTGACTCTATAATCCTCGGATGTAGAGCACTATGTCAGACATCCAGAACCATACTTGTGGTGTGTCATGTAAAACTCTCTAAACCTCGGATTTGGAGCACCCTATCAGACATTTGGAACCATACCTATGGAGCATCATGTATAACTCTATAATCCTATAATGTGGAGAACCATTTCATACATATGAAACCATACTTCATAATAGTAGATTCCATAGCATCAGTTCAACACCTAAACCATCCCATTAATCCTCAAATACTAAGGTTAAACATCTTGACCTTTCAAAACACCTAAAGGGGACTCAAACAATCCTCTTTAAAACCTTAATCATATACCAAGGTCCCAACAAGACTTTAACACTACACAAGGCTTAGACATCTGATCCCTTTTTACATATCAAAACATCATTCAAATATTCTTTATAAAGTGATGGAATCTCACCCATCTATTTAAACATTTTGAAGACACCCTTAAAACATGGGTCTCCCTCTTTAATATCCAAAACAAGGCCAAAACCTTCAATTCCATAAAAACCTTTAAAAATATCCATCATTACTTTTTCACCAAAGGGGAAACCACTCACTCATTTCAAAAAAAAATTGGAAACCACCCCAAAAAACCCTTTTAAAAACACTTGGAGGCAAACACCTCACTTTAAAACAAAATTCACTTTAAAACATATATTTCACCCATTTAAATCCCAAGCCAGGTCAAAACCCAAAGAACATGATTAAAACCATCTCAAGAGCCTCATAGGCCTTTCATAAAAACTTATCACTTGAAAACATTTCAATTCATCCTTTTAACATATCATGAAATATTCATTTTCAATCCCTACCAAGTGACCCTTAACCCTTCAATCAAACCAAACAATGTGATTAATCGAGTTAAGATCATATCCCATATAATTTACCCCTTTAAAACCCCACTTTCCATTTTCAATGAATGTCACGCTCCAAGGGAGGCCATGAGTTTGGTCTTATAACATCAATGGGTCTAATGGGATCTGTGGAGAGTCTAAGATATAAATTTAAATACCAAGACCATTTACTTTAACCAAGTAAGAAACCACACCATACATGGTATTTAAGGAACATACTAAATACACATGTAAATAAATTAAAAGGACTACAGGAAAGGCTCTTAGACCACCAACCTCATTAAAAAATCTTTCTATAATGTTTCAAATGCCTAATGGCCTTGTCAAGGCTTGTTTATGCCTCATCCAAACTCCTCAGTGTCTAAATAAGATCATATTAACCATCCAAGCTCTAACCTCACACCAAGAAATAACAATTAATTAATTATAACTAATATAGTTAATTAATTAATTAATTAATCAAAACCCATCTTGGCATAATTCCATAAAACCCATCGGGCATTCACCTATCATCAAAATTCCACACAACCACCATAGTAGGTCTACAACAGAATCCTGAAACCATTATTGATCAAATCCCCAAGAGGTGATACCATTACAATAATTAATTAAAATTTATCCATTAAGGGAAACCTAATAAAATTCAACATGAAATTATACCTTAATGAAATGCCACACAATGACGTGTGGAAGTCATCTCAGGACCTCCTCTACAAAGCTGATAAAAAACCCCCTGAGAAATAGATGATTCCACCATGCTCTGGTGGAATAATCAACAAAACTTAATTTAGAGAACTCCAAAATCAGAGAGGAGGAATAAAGAGAGGGAATGAGGTCACTGTAGGAGAACTCGCCTAAAAATGCTAAAGAATTTTCATGAACATACCTCAAATAAACGGGTTGGAGAAATAGGAAGTGTTTTGGAGAACCCCTAGTGCGCACCTAATGGAGGAGGAAGAGAGGTGAGTGGATAAAAAACCTAAGGGTAATTTTGGTCATTTTCCCATTTTTAAATAGGTTGTGGGCAACCACAAGGTTTGGCCACATGGTTAGCTAAACTATGCACCAATCATTCACCCCCCCCCCCCGATATCCAACACCACACCCCTCACACGGTTATCCAAACTGTTTGCCTCACATTTTCCAACACCACACCTCCTGTACAGTTTTCCCACATAGTTTTATAATCATGTGCCAACCATGAAACACCACACTAGACCCCTTTACAGCAAGGCACATGGTTTACCTGAAACTGTGTGCATACCATGCATCATGCCTCAGGCTCCCCACCACCTTGGACGATTTCTCCATCATATCACATGGTTTACTCAAAATGGTGCTCTAAATATAAAATTTCACCATGCTCGGTTCAAAATGAATTGAAAATACCCTGAGCATCAAGGTGTCACATGGTTTATTCTAACCGTGCACACCAAATTGTGCACCCTAGCTAGAAAACTCCAAAACTCCCGAAACTTGACCCAAAGTTCCCAAAGCTCACCCAAACACCTGAACTACCTTTTAAGACTCATTACTTTACTAAAAACATCACTTTGAGTCATTATAATTCTCAAAATACCATTTAAATTCTTGATTCAAAATGTGACATGTCCAGTAAATACGATTCAAATTCTTTCTAGAATTTTCAACTCATATGGACACAATATCTTATAACCTACCCACCATAATAATTCTTATACTTGAGAAGCATTAATGGTCATCCATCCACACCATATATCCTACTTCAGTTTCCAAATATATCCAATGACTTCACTCCATTTTTGAATGCCTAAAACGCAACCAATGTACAACCTTAAACTCAAGGCACTCAACCAACCAAAACCCAAGTCAGTTCCCATTATCAAAATAGAAACATAAATATGGAACTTACCCAATTACATCCTATCGAAACACTGAATTTTTCATTGCCCAATCACTCATATAATTTGTTTTTATCCTTACCATAAGCTTCATCTTACAACCACAAACTTCTAATGTTTAGAACATCTGCCATTGAAAAAACCCAATAGAACCTTGAACTCACACTCCCACAATGTGCCCAATGCTATTTCCCCAACTTACTACCCAAAAAACCATGAGAACATCAATCAACATAGACACTCATCTTGTTCATTGAAACCCAACTATAGTGGGTGCATACCTACCATCTGTGCATGAACTAAGAGTAGTCCAACTTTTTCCTGAAAGTTGGGTTTACTTTTTGAAATGTAACTATCACTTTCGAAGTGACATTCCAGACGTGGTTTGAAACTCACCACATCAATTCTAGGTACTAACCCAAGTCGGACTATCCTCAGTCGGCTCATCCCAAAAACACCTAGCTCCAACTGTCAGTACATCGCCACATCACCTGATCTCAATGCTTCATGCCCAAAGGCATTCCATGACCACCCAAACACACCTGTTGGATTTCATACCTGAATCATAATGAGATTCCATAATCAGATCCTCCACTGACCAATAAATTTTGGTGTTCCCTGCCACACCATCGACGCACATTTAACACAAGCACCTTAGATTACTTTTCAGAACCACCTCAAGACTAAATCCAATTCGCAGATCAATCATCCACCATAACTAATTTATTGATAGTATTATCTATGGAATTTACACATGCACCTCATTGGTTCCACACTGGAATCATAGTGCCACCATGATCGGCCCACGATCATCTCCACACACCTACAAAACTTCAAGCATAAGGGCTATACCCTTATAATCGATACATCACTCCCCACTATAGGAGTGTCATTATCACTGCCTCACTCAAGAAAATCCAACTGCCATGAACCACACTCCAACCAATGTTAACCTAAGAATTGTACATGTCCATCTTGAACTCACCAGAGCTACAAAAAAGATTCAATTATCTCCCATTCCCAACTTCCAAGAATGGTACCCATGACATTTTCCAATATCTAGTTTATCATGAGGATCATACTCATAGATGATCAATGATGAAATTCCCACCATAAAGCTTCACTTAAACCACTCCTTAAGTACAATCTCTGAGGATTACCTTTATTAAACCAAAAAATAAATTTAGATAACTAGTCGTATAGCTGATTCTCTCCCAGTGTACTCAAGATGATGTCAAGATATTAGGCACGATCGTCTCTAGAATAAGAGTATGCAAGTATTTCAATGATGAATTCCACTATAAATCTGTTCATTTCTGATGTCACCTCTAACTGTAGGGACATTTCAAACTCATTTAAAGACCCTAGGACTCCCTTCCCACAAGTATCCCATCATACACACATTGGTTCTCATCATACTCACAAGTGATTGCTTAAATCAAGCACCTCGGGCTTATGCTCCCATAACGTTCGATCCACAAGCCAAATGGCACAGCATGTCACTAGTGCTCATGTCTCCAAGATCCCATTAACACTTAACCATCACACACTCTTTTATAACCCAACCACATAACCCATTTATGAATCTAGAGAGTCACATATCATGAAAGATAAACTCACAAGCCCTATCCACTGGCCACACTTACTATGAATTCTCATCTCACCCAATGAAGATAACCCCTGTGCTTTCTAAAACCAAAGGAAACTCACCCATCCAAAAATAACTTTCATGACCAATTAAGTATCAAGTTTCATTCAAAAGTTCCACTAAGTTCATTTACACTTTCAATGCATTCTTGAAGATGCATCCAGATCTAACCATACTAGAATCATAATTATCCCTTCCCTTAGAAACCACATGTTTCACCAAATCATCAACACTCCATGTGATTTTCTGCTCAAGGAAACCAAACATCTTCCTATGAATCAAACTATAAATATATTAGGTCTACCTAACTTGTAAAGTCTCATCCCAAAGAAAACCTACACACCCAGAGCCACATACCCTCAAGCACCACAAGTGCTCCCAATCCAACTCATAACTATCAAGTATATCCTGTTTGCACAATTATTACTCAGGCTAGGCACCTGAGTGAGTCTTCCCCTCTAGAAACCAACCACAAGGTTGAAGCACTGGAACACAAGTGTTATCTCTTAAAACAAAAGGTATCCAATATGCCTAAATCCATACTAGGTTACACCCTTTGTGCAACATTGTAAAAAGTCCCAAAACATCCACATGTGCCTCACACACCCAAAGGCACACACAACTCGGTTGACCCCTCTCATGAGTCACCCACATAAGTCACACAACACTAACTCCATAAACTAGAGTCACATCAAGAAGGTCATTAGGATCTCTTATATAGAACTATCAGTAAGGTCTCACGACAAGTCACTAGGTCCAACCACCTAGTTCTATGCCAACTCAATGCAGGTTGTAACTAAAGGGGTGTAAAATACACTCTCATCCTAACATTACACAATATCAACGTGTCAAAACACCTATATATTAGGTATCATATATAAAAGACATCATAATCCAAATAAACTGCCCACAATTAGGGAACCCATCCTCTTCAAGCATTTGCACATTAGACCGCTCCTTGGAGGACCAGTCCACACAAAGAACCTCAAACAAAAATCGTCCACAAGGGTCCTACAATCATATAACTATACCATGCTAACCCACCAAGGTCACTAAACCTATTGTGCATGAGGATCGAATCAGTATCCTCACCATTGAGTGTCTCACCATAGATCCATATAAACTTCCATCAGAAAGAGATCCATATACAATTCAGCCTAGCTGAGTAGAATGCCACCAAGATCTTATATAAGAAAATATCATATGAGTAGTTGTTTATAATTTAAACAAATGAGCCTTTGTCTTCATAAAAATGACACACTAGAAGACCTATAACATGTGGATAATATGTGCCTACCATGATGCATGAGACACTTTTTACCTCTACAATCTAAGATTAAAAATTGAATCACAAGCCTCTTACCTATTGGCCAAGAGCCAGAAATCCATCATAAGTCATCAAATTCAAACCACATGTGAATCACTCAAAGTGAAAATCAAATACAATTGTAACATCACAAATTAAAATAGTGCTCTTGACCCTAGTAACCTAGAATTCCTACTAAAACAAGTGTTTGTGATGCACCATTCCGATATCCATCACAGGCTCTAAAACATTCTTATATATCTAGTCTACCAAATCCCAAATAGAAAAATAATAGGAAAGTAACCCCTATGATACCAATTTGTATTTTTATGACTTGGAATCCTCTAAAACGATGCCCCAAGATGGTTCATCACAGGTCCTCAAGTGTGCCTCCTCATACACTAGAGGTTGTCGACAAACAGTGGGGGTCTAAGGTGGTACTGTGGGAAGACTATAACCCTATATTAGAGTGAAAAATAAAAATAAAAATAACCAAGAATCAAACACATTATATTAAGTAGAAATAATGAATAAACATATCATATTATAATATAAAATGAAATGTAGTAAAGTCCCAAAAATCCATATAATCCATACAACCAACTGCCCACTGGGCCGGTTATACAAAAATACAGAATAAAATAAAAAGCATGAAAAAGGGCTCTACTAAATCTCTGAGTCAAACCTCATCCAGTCTCCTGATACCATCCGATATATCCTCCATGATCATGAAAAACTCAACACAAGCCTCAGCTCAAACCTATGGCTATAATAAACATGTGAGAGTTTCTTAGGTACCCATGTGTAGTGGCAACTCGAGAAGGATGTGAGTAAAAATCAGTAGGCTACCACCAATAGTGTCTAAAGAAAATAACTATCTAATAAATAATGTATGAAGATAAATAGTGGTGTAAATAAGCAGGATGAAAAAGGAAGATATATCTCAAAAAGAACAAATACTTATCTAGTGGCCCATTGGCCATTGGGTTCCAAGGTGACACTCGAATTAACCAATCATACATCAACCCAAGTCGGTCATATAAGTCACAAAAAATAGGGTGAAACAAACTTCAAATGAAAGAAGAGGTCTTTTCATCCATCATCTAACTCATAAAAACATAAAGAACTGATCAATATCTCTAGACCTCAGATGTATAACACCATGTCGAACATCCAGAACCATAACTATGGAGCATCAAGTCCAACTCTCTAAACCTCATATGTGGAGAACCACATCAGACATTTGGAACCATGCCTATGGAGCATCATGTCCAACTCTCTAATCCCTAGATGTAGAGTGTCATGTCAGACATTTGGAACCATACTTATGGAGTGTCATGTCCAACTCTCTAAATCTCAAATGTGGAGTGCCCTATCAAGAATATAGAACTATGTATGTGGAGAGTCATATCCAACACTTTAATCCTTGGATGTGGAGTGGTATGTCAGACATCCAAAACCATAATTCATACCAGTAAGGATTAGAGCATCATTCTGAAACCTAAACCATCCTATTAATCCTAAAATACCAAGGTCCAACATCTTGACCTTTCAAAACACCCAAACAGGACTAAAACAACCCTCTTTAAAACCTTAATCATTTACCAAGGTCCCAATGGGACTTTAACACCACACATGGCTAAAAATTCTATTTGGTTTAAACATATCAAAACATTATTCAACTATTATTTAGAAAGTGATGGAATCTCACCCATCCATTTAAACATTTCAAAGCAACCTTTAAAACATTTTTCTCCCTCTTAAACATCCAAAACTAGAAAAAAACATTCATTTTCATCAAAACCTTTAAAAAGATACATCGTGACTTTTTAACCAAAGGGGAAACCACCCACTCATTTCAAAACAACATTTAAAAACCACTCTGAAACCCCTTTTAAAAACACTTATAGGTCAACACCTCGCTTTAAAATAAAATCCAGTTTAAAAACATAGATTTTAACAATTTAAATACCAAGTTGATTAAAAACCCAACGCACGTGGTTAAAACCATATTAATAGACTCATGATATTTTCATAAAAACTTAGCACTTGAACACATTACAATTCATCATTTCAACATATCCTAAAACATTCATTCCCAAGCCCTACCAAGTAACCCTTAACTATTAAATCAATCCAACCAATGATCTTAATCTAGTTAATCTCATACCCACTAGTATAAAATTATTTTTAACGTCATTTTTTTTGTATTTTAACATTGGTTTTTAACTAAAATTACTGAAATTAACATTGAAAATACACTTTTGAAACTGGTTATATAAAAACAACATGGAAAGTTATAATTTTTTAAAAAAAACATTTTCAACGTGGAAAACCACTTTTAACATTGGTTATATGTGTAACTAATGTGAAAGCCCACCTTTAATATCAGTTATAAGAAAAATGAACATTAAAAATATATGAAAAATATATTTAACACCGTTTTTTCTTATAATTGATGTTAAAACATAAAAATATTACAAAATCATTTCATTTTTTGTAGGCTTTGATTTGAGAAGCTATGGAGCCAAAACTGACTTACAGATCAAAAGTTATAGCTATTAGAAGTAGGAATTCTCTAAAGGAGAAATTTTGGAACAAATCCCATAATATATCTTTGATTGAATAATAATATAACAAATAAAACATTGAAAAATCCAAATTTAAAAATGTGAGTTTGTGTTTTTCCTTATTCTACATACTTTTGCTTGTTTCCCCCAACATTAGAGATCATTTTTTGACATTTTTTACTTTATGATGAAAAACTCATGAGGGTTTTTTAAGATTACCTCATATATCTCATATGAAAACTTCATCGTCAATGAAAGCATTATATTCATCAAAAAAATTAAAATTATCACTAAAATGTATATAATGGAAATAAATTGACAATATAACTATAATATAGATAGATTAACACTTCTAAGAGATCAAATGGTGAAATAGGAGTTGATCACAAATTAAAAGGCAAAAGTAATAAAAAATCAATTAAAATGAATGCATATATATATTTATATGAAAAAAGAAAAAATTTACAATCATTATTTGTATCCCTAATAAGGAAGAAAAAATACCCAAGAAAGCGATGTGAAAAATTGAAAATTAGTAACATGCTCATTTTAAAAAAAATCAACTCCAAATTTTAACATCAATTTTCAAAAAACTGATGTTAAAGTACTACTTTTAATGTTGGTTTTTTTAAATCTATGTTAAAAGTAAATGTTTAACATAAATTTAAAAAAACTAATGTTAAAAGTATTGTTTTAACTTTTTTATTTTAAAGCCCGATCTTAAAGGTATCTTTTAGCATCGGTTTTTAAAAAAATGACATTAAAAGTAATTTTAACATCTATTTTTTTAAAGAACCAACATTAAAAGAATTTATGGAGGAATAATTTGTTTCTTAGGATTTGATTTGACCAGACGCAGAGGCAAATTATACTAACAAATCAAAATTTATGACCACCATAAGTTTGAAGTGCTTCTCTGGAGAATGAAAACTTCATATGGACATAAATTTTAATTTTTAATTTAGTTTTGAATCCATGACCAGTAAAATAGAATCCTGAGAAACAAATTATTCTTTTTAAAATTCTTTTAACAATGGTTTTTTAAAAAAATTGATGTTAGAATCGATTTTAACGTCGGTTTTTTGAAAACTGATTTTAAAATTCATGGCTGGATTTTTTTAAAATAAGCACATTATTGATAATTTTCAACATTATTTTCTTAGTAATTTCATATTATAGTATATTTTTACCATTTTTTATTTTTAAAACTGACATTAAAAGTATTTTATATAATATTTTTAATACTGGTTTTCTAAATAATGGTAATTGAAAATATTTTGAATGTTTTTTACATCATTTTGTTAGAAACTAACATTAAAACATTCAAAATATAAGCATAAAATTATATTTTAACATTATTTTTTTAAAAACTAGTGTTAAAAGAGCTTTTAATGTTATTTTTTAAAAACTGAAGTTAAAATACCAATGCGAAAAACTAATTTTCTACTAGTGACCCCACCTATTTTACCCCATTAGAACCCTGCTTTACCATTTTCAAGGAATTGAACACCCTAAGGGAGGTCATAAGTTTGGTCTTATAACATAAATGGATCCAATTAGATCTGTGGAGGGTCTATGTTATAAATTTAAATCCCAAAACTACTTAATTTAACCGAGGAAGAAACCACACCACACATGGGCTTTAAGGAACATATTATATACACATGTTAATAAACTAACAAGACTATGGGTAAATCTCTTAGACCACCTAACTCATTAATGAATCTTTATATAATGTTTCTAAAGCCCGATGACCTTGTTAAGGCCCATCCATGCCTTATCCAAACTCATCAACATCCAAAAGATCCCATATCAGCTATCCAAGCTCTAAACTCATGTCAAGAAACAAAAAATAATTAATTATAACTAATATAATTAATTAATCAATCAAAACCCAACTTTTCATAATGTCAGAAAACTCATTGGGCATTCACCTCTCATTGAAACTCTATGAAACTGCCACAGGATGTCCACAACGGTCTCCTAATACCATTTTGAGGCAAATCCCTAAGAGGTGATACCATTAAAATAAATAATTAAAATTGATCCATTAAGGTAAACCTAATAAAATTAACCATGAATGCATACTTTAATGAAACACCATGAAATGATGTGTGAAAGTCATCTTAGGATCTCCTCCGCACAAGCCGACCAAAAACCCCATGAGAAGCGGATGATTCCACCATGCTTCGGTGGAATATTAAAAAAATCTAAACTGGAGAACTCCAAAATTAGAGGGGAGGAATAAAGAAAGGTAAAGAGGTCACTAAAGGAGAATAACTCACTTTAAAATGCCAAATAATCACTATGAGCACATCCCAAATTGAGGGGTTGGAGAAGGAAGAAGGGGATGGGAGCACCCTTGGTTCACACGCACTTAATGGGGGAGGAAGAGGGGTCAATGGATAAAAACCCATGGGGTTATTTTGGTAATTTACCCCTTTTAAAAAGGTTTTAGGTATCCGCATAGTTTTTCCACATGGTTATCCAAACTATGCACCAACCGTACACCCCTCACTATCCAACATCACACACCTCACATGTTTTGGTTGTTTAGTAAGCCAAACTATACACCAACCCTCCCGCTGTCCAACACCACACCCTCGCATGGTTTAGAATCATAGTTTCTAATTGTGTGTCAATCATGAAACACCAAAATAGGACTCACTGCGACAAGGCATGTGATTTTTCTAAAACCATGCACAGACCATGCGCCATGCCTCAGGTTTCCCACCCCTTTCATGGTTTCTCCTTCGGCTCACACAGTTTACTCCAAAATATTCTCCAATCATGAAACTTAACCACGATCAGTTCAAAATGAACTGAAAAACACTGAACATCAAGGTTTCGCATAGTTTCTTCTAAACTATCAAAACTTTATCCAATGTAAATTTTTATATCTTGATTCAAAAGAAGAAGTTTGTTTTGTAAAATTGAACTTATAAACTTGTAAAAAATTATATTTAAAATGGGTGCGTCATAAAAAGGCAACAAAACTGCATTTTTTGAAAAATACTTCTTTTATTCGAAAAATTGATTTTGTTCTCATACCTCATTCCAGAAAATGTTTAAGATGAATTATAATGTTATAAAATTAAAAATTTGGTTAATAATATTCATAAAGTATAGTTCATAATAATATTATAACAATATATCGTTGTTTAGTGAAACTCAGTATTGCGTACGACACACGCTATTGAGGAAGGTCGTTCTTGCATGTAATGTAAGACAAGTCAGGGTTGCATGTAGGGAAATCTTCCTTTGATGTTGCCTATAGCATACTCAAAATATAGTTCAATTATACATTGATCAAAATATATACTTGGTGTTGTGTAAAATGAATTTTATTCGAAAGAACTTGAAATTGTGTGCATCACAAGCCAAGAATAGTGTTGCGTATACTACAATCTAATACGGTGTTGTGTATAGCACAAGATAATATTGATGAAGCATAAAACAAAAGATATCAAAGAAATTAAAAAGAATAATTCTCATAAAATCTCAGGGTGTTACAGTCTTGGATTGGCATAAGTGCACTATCCCTTCTCAATTTTATGATTCATTGTTTTGTGGATATTTCAAGTTCACCTTTATCAAGTGGTTTTATCCCTAGTAAATGAGAATTTGGAAGACCATTGATTTATTGTGAATTTAATAGGTTTATTAGTTGGTGAAGGACTATGTTGAAATTTTCATAGGACTTTCCCCTTTCTCTCCTCAATTGGTTGAAAATGATTTGAAGAATCTAGGGTTCTTCAAAAGAGGCCTTCATCTAGATCTAATTCCATTGGTTTTTTATAATAGATTTACCAAATTTAGGGATGTGATGTATATGGTCATCATCCATGAAGCATTTTATGTAGGAAAACCTACGAAAAGAAGTTCTTTGACCCTGTCTTGTATTAATAATGGTGATCCTTGTAATGGAAAGAAAAAATTGGTGGTGTGCTTCTAGTGTGGGAAGTCCAGTCATGTTTGAAACACTTATATGATAATGATGTGGCCTTATTTTTACTCAGTTTTCCACATCTTTTTATTACATTTTATACAATTTATTTAATTATTTTAACACTTTTTTAATAAATAAATGCACTTTTGTATTTTTATAAATAAATTTGTCAATTATTCACTTTTTATAACATTTTATGTAATTTTGGACCTTAAAATAATTGATTTATTCTTTATGTGTTTTTAATAAAACTAATTTTCAATTTGTTTAGTTAAATCCTTATTTGTTTATTTTATTTAACTTATCATTATTATTAATCATTGAGTTTTCTAATTAATTTACTTTTAATTTTTAAAGTTATCTACAACTTATCTCGGCTTTCCAGACTACCGGTAGCTTAGCTACCGATAGCAGGTTACCGGTACACTCTATCGGTGACTCTGCCTCTATTGGTGACTCTGCCTCTATCGGTGACCCTTGTCACCGATACTCATTTCTATCAGTAAGCGCTTTAATTTTATAAGCAACGGTGAGTTTTTAGTTAGGTTAATTTAATTCTGATTAACTTTATAATAGTCAATATCTATTAAAACAATAATTTAATCAACATAATCCTATTATTTTAATTTAGACTTTGTTTTTATTAATTAATCTTTCAATTAAGTTACATTAAAATTGGTTAATTCTATTATTTTATGTGTTTAATCACCTGCTAGTCATTTAAGTAAATAATATGTGTTTTTAATTTAATTAAGGGGTTTGCTTTTAATTTATTAGTTCAATTAGTTAATTAATTAATTAATTAAGAGATTTTAAACATTAACTTTATTATTTTATGTATGCAGATTGATTTTTATTTCATTTTATAATTGTTTTAGTCTGCAGGTGAGGTAACTAAGAACTCGCAGTGATTTATTTGGGTCACCGATGTCTTTATTTTTATTTTCCGCAATTTTTTAATTAACTTGTTTAGTTTTCTTTTAAATTTAAGTCACTTATTAATTTAGTTCAACAGTTTTCAAGTTTATTAATTCAATTGTTATCAAATAGTGCTTTTTAAATAATAATTTTAATGATTTAAAGGTTAATAAATATCTTGTTTTAATTAATGTTATTTAGCATTATTTTAATTAATTATTTTAAGTCTTTCTATTTAATTTATTTAAGTTTTAATTCTATGTTTAATTTGTGTGTTTATTTTTGAAAGATCACTGTTTCGTAACGGTGAGATTCCCCTTTGCTCCCTACCGGTAGCAATCCTTACCGGTAACCCTTGCAATTTCTCACGTCTAACAGTGATCTCGCCTTTTACCTTTTCATTTTAGCGTACCGGTGACCCTTTTGGTACCGGTAGATTCTTTTTTTTTTATGTAACGGTGACCTCGCGCCCACTTTCATTCTATTGGTAGTTGAGCTACCAATACTTCAACCTCACCGTTAATACTTTTTTTCCTATCGGTAGCTGTAGCTACTGATACCCCTCCTCATCGATACTTTTTTCCTTTTTATCGGTAGCTGCACCTCACTGATACCCTCTCTTATCTCCCCTGTTTATGAACGATGCAAAGTCTGTGCCGCACCATTTTGGTCTGCCGCTGGTAGGACGAGGGGAGGTCACCGCCGGTCTCCTGGATGGAAGCCGCATACTGTTGTCCGCTGTTTTGATGGATCGAGGGCCATGTCTGCTGCACGTGCGCCACTGCCCTTTTCTAAGGAGAAGGATGCCTCCGAGGAGGTGTCGACGCGCTGGAGGATCACCTACTGTCTGTCGTTGGGAAGAGTAGACGAGGCACTGGAAGAAGAACCGCGCTGCTGGATCCCTTCTCGCTGCTGCTTGTGAGTTGCATAGTGCTGATTCTAGAGGCTGGTCGTTGTCTGCCGCTGAAGAGGAGCCCAAGTCGTGCTGCCGAGGGTGAGCCGTTGTCACCGTGCTACTGCTCAGAGGAAGCTTGTTTGAGCCGTAGAGAAACCAAGTCGAGCCATTGTTGGGGGTCCGCTGCTAATGGAAGGCCACTGCTACTGGTTGTTGTCCGCCGCAGAGTAGGAGGAGGAGCATGTCGTGGTTGTGTGTTGCTGCGAGCTGAGAGATGTCGTCGGGCCTGCCTCACGAAACCACCGAGAACCGCACCCCTTCTGTGCCATATTTGAACAGGAGCCGAAATGCTACTAAGTCACTGCCGGTTCTCCAGGAAGAAAGCCCTCCCCCTTCTCCTGTGCACCGAAATTGGGGGGAGGAGGGAAGAAGACAACAAAAAAAAATTAAATAATTAAAAAAATATAATAAATAAAGAATAAAAAAAGTAAAGTAGAAAAAAAACAAAAGAAAAACAAAAGTTAAAGTTAAAGTAAAGTTAACTTTACATTAAAGTTTACTTCACAAAGTCAAATAAATATAAATAATTTATAAATATAATAAAATTAAACAATTATAATATTAATAACTAAATAAATTATAAATTAAATTACAAGCCTAAACTAATAATAAGTTTTAATAATTAATTAATTTACTATTAATAGTATAAATGTATAATTATTAATAATTATAAATAAACTATAAAATATACTTATTAATTTTAAAATATCTAAAACTAAAAAAATATTATTTCTAAATTATTAAATTAAAACAAACTAATTAATAAATTTATTTTTCCATAAATTAATCTAACAATTTAATTCCTTAAATAGTAATTACAGTAATAATATTAAAATTATTAGATAAGAATAATTTATACAATCTAAATTACTAAATTTTTATTTATTTACTTATGTTGTAAAATTTTAATGATTTAGTTAAATCTGATTAACTAAAAAATAATTATTTAATATTGATATTTATTAATCTAATTAAATCAATGGAATTTAATAAAAATGCTATATATAAATAATAAATATCAATTAAGATATTTAATGATTAACTTTAGTTAATTATTAATGAGTAATATAACTTTAAATTTAAAAATAATAATAATAATAACTTTTTTTTTCGTTATTTGTGTTCTCGTTTATTTAGGTTTCTTTTCTAACTTGCAAGTTCATTCAATTTCTCAAACCCTGTCCAGGTTCAAGCAACCAACTCAGCGAGAGTTAGTTAGGAGGGCAAAGATAACGCGACGTGCCGATCGTGAAAAAACGCACATTTTGCAGTGCCTGGGAAAAGAACTTTTGAAGTCGGTGGAAGATGTGGCGGTGACATGCAATGGATGACAGAGAGTACTTAAGCAGAACAAGCAGCGTTTTTTAGAGAGCGAGAGATTGATTGACGGAGGCATTCATACACTTACACAGGGAGAGACGATGTTGAGCAGTACAGTCCAGGAACTCAGGAGCAAAGCATTTTTAGGGAGTTCCTTCTCCCTCGCGATTTAAACTTTTGTACTCTGTTTCTGTAATGTTTCCTATTACTAATGTGATAATGAATAGTATAGTTAGCTAAGTCTTTTAGTTTGGAGAGAGTTCTAGCTCTACTGGTTTCTTTTTCATCCTTTTCACTTATCATTTTAATGTGATTAGAATTGATCAGCGAGATCAGTTCTAATTATATATTCAAGTTGCGGACCACGAACACTGCAATTTCAAAACTCTATAATCATTCGGCGAGTTTGGTTATGGAGTTATATTTTTAGTAAACAAATCACAATGAAAACTTCAGTACTTACAGCGAGTTTGTACTTTTGTTCATCTTAAGACATCTTTCTGGAATTGTACTGCTCGGAGTGGCGAACTCTAGTTGTACAATATCCACGACTTAACTCCTGGCGAGGGAAGTAAGTCATCTCTTTAATCCAGTGGCATGAAGCAGTAATTTACATGAAAAGGAAAATCAATTCAAACCAGTAGACTAGAATGAACCCCGGGCATTCTTTACTGTTGTCTTTTATCATTATTTTATCTCCGTTGTTGCACCTTGTTCCCAGCTGTACTCTGTTTTAGTAGTGATCAAAAAAATTTACTATAGAAGTGTAGTTTCACAGTACATAAAATCATAAGAAAATTAAAAAGATATAAAAATTTAAAAATTTAAAATTTGAAAAGAAAAAAAAACACTCTGCTGCTGACAATAGTGGATTTTTTCAAGTTTTTAGTTTAGTAGTGACCAAATTTTACCTTCCCTGTGGGTTCGACCCTGCTTGCCACATATACAGTAGTCAGTAGGAATATAAATTTTAAACTTTGACCGACTTCAACAACGGTTTAGGTCAGATAACATTAAGGAATTATCATCAGTGTGTCCATATCTATCCCATCCAGAGGTTTCATAAAATTAATGGAAGTTAGAATAAGTCTTAGACCCAGATTTAATCCGATTAGTTATTTATACTGACGCTTCCACTAGAGAGTCGAAAGATGTTTTGGGGATTTGGGAGATTCATCTTCCTTGATCTATATGTTTTTTGTACTTTTCTATATATCATGTGTACACCCCATATCATTTATTTTTTAAAATTAAATATATTTTGGCTAATTTTATTTTCTTTTGAGATGGTCATTCCTCATTGATTTTTATTTCTTTTTATCACTTTTCCATGGTGTGGAGCATCATTTGAGTTTTTTATTGATGTATGACGTCAATATGGCTTGGGTATGGACTAGGGGACAAGGATAATCTGTTGGTTTCTAGGTAGGTTATGAGATCCATATAGTTTTTATTTTCTTTTTGATCACTAGTAGTGGGTGTTATAAGTGTCTGGATTTGATTTACCCATTTCATATTTTCATGACCTGAATTTAGAGCCATGTAATTTCATATTAAGTTTGCTTATGTATGGGGTGTTTCTCTAGGTTTTTGAAGTGTTTTATCTTGATGAAATGGTCTAGAGACCTTTTTAGTGTTTCTTGAGGTTTTTATCTCTTATGGTTTTTTGATCAATTTTTCCATGGTTTACATAATCTTTTTGATTCCCATAGAGAGTAGTTGAAGAATGATATAATTGGTGATAATTATTCTTTTAAGCATGTGTATATGTAGTTTCACAAATTTAGATAAATTAAAAATGTTGGGGATATTTATAGTCGATATCCATGTGTTCCTATAATTTATGGGAGTTTTCTTCCACATTATTTTTGGTTAGTATGTTCCATTCCTTATAACTCTTTTCACCTCAAATATTCTATAAGTTTCAGATTGGGTTTTTCTAATTTTCTAGTTCGATAATCAGAAAGAACTCATGGGTGTTTATATGTGTGTTTTTAGAGTTCCTGAATTAAAATTTCACCAAAGGATTAAAAATAAAGACATTTAATTTTATGTGGAATCTATTTTTAGGATTTATAATTATTTTATGGCTAGTAAATCTTTAATATTTTTAAGCAGTTTTCCCCAGGGGTGGGTTAATCGGGTCCCATATTTTTGGCTTCAACTCTGGGATGTTATCCCATTGTTCAGTTCTTTCCATTTGATGAGTTGATTTTGAAAATCCCCTTGACTCCTTTCATTGATGATTTTTTGAGGGACAAAATTGGGATGGTGGGGATAATTGTGACACCCTAAAAATCAATTTTATTATTTAAATTTATACAATTGATTCCTTCCATGAGTTCAAGGTGTGCCCAAGTCACATGCTGGTGTTTTTGGAAAAAATTTAGGGTTCATGGCTTATGAGAATAGTTTAGGAAACCATATTGTGGATACAAATATACCTAGGTTTTTTGTATAGGGGTGACCATACAATCATTGAATCTTATGGTAAATCATTCAAGAAAAATATTTGGCTAACCCATGTTTGGAAATTTTATATATTTAGTTATTTATTTTTGGTATTACTCCTTCGTATTTGGACACCTATAGTAGAGTAAACTCCCAAGGGACTATATAATCCTTACAAGCCCCTACATGTTGTATTATTGGTTATTTATTATGGGTTTGTTCTTTGGATCTAAAGGAAAGAACTTATACTCCCTTTTTTATTATTTTTCTCTAATTTATTCTCTTTTATCTAACCCTGGTGTCCATTGATAGATGTTTTTTCTAGGGTTATTCAATATATAAGGTATTTATTCTAATATTTTGGAGACATATTGTGATAACTAATATGGTGGGTTATATTAATTTCTACATGGTTTCATCTCTTGAGGTGGTTGTTTCCATTCCATTTCATTTTATAAAGGAGTTTCATGAATGGTTGATGATTTAAAAGTGTTTTTGAAATTAAATAAATATATATATAGAGAGAGAGAGAGAGGATATAAAGTTTGTCTTTGTCAAATATTTCCATGTTTGTGTAGGTTTTTCCTTTGGAAAACCGGTTGATCTTCATAGTCAAATGGCCCTATAGATTAAAATTGTATTTTATGAATTCTAAGAGATTGATAAAATACTATTGGTTATTTTTATCAAGGAAAATGATTATGACAGGTTTTATTGTTATAATTTGAGTTTATAAATTATATAGTAACTTTTTAAAATGGATTTACATATTTTAAAAATGTGTTCAGGTGTTTTGAAAATGTTTCTCACAATGTTATTAAAATTGGGGTGTGTGTTCCTTTAGTTTTATTGTTCTCAATGATGCCTTTGGTTAATTGGGTATATTGATGTTTTTCTGATTGTTATGTTTTTTTAAAAGTTTCTATGTTTTCAAAGGTGGTTTTGAAAAGGAATTTTAAATTATGTGATTATAAATATTAATTAAATGGTGGGTTTGGAATCTTTTCTGAAAGATTAATTTTACCAATCTGTATTTATATCCTAGTTAAGCCACTATATTATCCTTTATTTTATTTTATTTTCATGTTCTAATGATTGGATTAATTATTATTCATGCTATAATATTTGGGTTTTAGGATCTTATTTGAAGGGGGTGTGTTTTAGGTTGGATGTATATGATTTTGATTTTATATATCCATTGGGATTTGTATTTTTCATGTGATTGTAATTGGATTAAAAGAGGCTCACCTCTACTATCTTTGAAATAAGGAACCCTAGTCTACTATGTTTGGAGTAAAGAGATGTTAGCTATTCTAGTTTACATTCACACTTTGGATAATTTCCCCTATTTAAATGTTATGACCTGGATAAGGTGTGTAACCAATGTCATGAGTGATAGTGATTCAAGTGATAAGTTGTGCAAGTATTAACCTAACAAAAATTTATTTCACTATTGTACATCTAGTAATTTTCCAAATAATTCCAATTGTGTTACCTTATAATATTATTATTACATTATTACTCTTTATTTTTTGTTGGAATGTGAGTTTCTTATATCTTATTTTAATTATACATTGATTTATTGGTTATTTATGACTTACCATTATTTTTTAAGAATTTACGCATGTTATTATTGTCATTTATTTATGGATCTCTTTTTATTGTCCCTAATTATGTTTTCCAATGTTTACTTCACTCTTATTTTATGAGTGTGTGTGTGGGTGTGTGTTGATTTATTTAAAAAGAGAAATAGGTGGCAATTTTTAATGAAATCTGTTGTAAAATGTTACTTTTGAAATAAATTATAAACCAAGGGTGGGTTTATTTTTAAAAGTGATGTTTAACTAGAAAAATAAGGTTCAGCTAGATTATTTTTGAAGTAAAATTTGTTTGGAAAGGTTGTGATGTGTTTTTGAAATGTAATTAACTTTGTAATTACTTTTTCAAGCATGTTTTATAAATGATGTATTTTACTAAATCATATAAGTTATTATTTGTTGTTTACCACTTCGTGTAAAGGAGTTGAAAAAATATTTTTCTATTTCTTTAAAACTATTAGACTTGGTTTCTTTATAAAAGGAATTTAACAGACTTATGGTTGTATCAAACTAGACTTTGGTGTAATGTATAAAGATTTTATAAATGTTATTGCATTTTTGAATGAATAAAAGAATTATTAAGTAATGTAGCTATAGAAAACACATGCACTACATTGGCTATTTTGTGCCATTATAAGTTATATCCTATGATATTTAAAAGGCCATTACACATATTTACTATTGATAATATAGCTATTGTACAATGATAATTATGATTAGTATATATTAAGGTTTATGATAAATCAAATTGGTACAAACAAAAGAAGTTATATCCATGACCAGTAGGATCATACACTATGAAGCCTATTTATCAGATCTTCCAAAGGTGATAACATCACAGGGATTTTCCCCTGAACAAGCCCAATCCATGTTTCAACAAATAATGCATTAGTGAAGCCATTTATGGGAGAAGTTCAAGCTCATCAAGATAACAACCAAAATCGTGTTCATAGAATCACGGCAAGAAAATATCACCATCGTAAAACTCACCCTTAAGTATTTGTTGGTGTAATAAAGGGATATGTATATAAACCATAACAATATGAATTTTTATATTTCTATTTTATTTCATTATAATGATTAGAAAATAATTTTTATAAAAATTATATTTAAATACGATAAAACTAAAATTATATTTTTGGGAAATATACAATTTCAATCAAAAAAATCCTTAGGTTTAATTCATAATTTTTTTATATAAATTATATTTTAATAAAATATTATTAAAAAATATATATTAGATATAATTAATAATATAATTTTACACATTCAAATGTAATTTTTTTATCAGTTAGAAAATAGTTGTTGTAAAAAACATAGTAATTTAAAATAAATAGAAGTTTTTGATTTATAAGTATAAATTCTCATATTTAGCGGATTATCCTGATAAAATAAACATTTATTTTTAAATCATTACATCAAAATTTTACAATTGTGATTTTTTCATAATTTTCTCTGATAGTCAAATTTTTGGGTAAACATTTAATACATATAATTATATGGTTTGTATTATGACATAATAAAAGAGAAAAATCGATCAATAGATACTATAAAGAGTACCCACAACCAAAATTATGTTTTCCCTTTAAAATATTGTTTTTTTAATTTATTTAATTAAATTTATAAACCCTTATTAAATCCTACAAAACCTATATTATATTTTATGGTTTTAAAATCAATACTTTATAATCATGACTCACTTCCAAATCACCAAGGGTATTATTTTTAATTAGTTCAGTTATTATCCTTATAATATACTGAAAAAAATACTCTTTGATAGAAAACTTGGGTGAAAACCATGTTTATGTTTTTGGTTTGGATTAATTTACGATATAGAATCCAAAACTATTTTTAGAAATTAATAAAGAACCCCTCTATTTTTCTATATAAACCTATCCAAACTTCAATTCCTCTTCACTAAAAAACCTTTGATCTAGATGTTACTCTTCCCTTACATCTCTAGATACCTCCCAAGGTTCCCATAATCTCTTAAATATATCCTATCGAGTATTTAGAAGTGTCCCCCTTAGGTAAGGGATCCTATCCTTATCCTATTTTTTCAGGAACCTTCTTTTTAATATGATTTTTGATTTCCAATTGTTTGTTTTGATATATGTTTTTTTTAAAATTAATCATTATCTTTATTATTTTCTAGTGTATATATATCCATTTCAATATCATTTAAACCTTGTGTCGATCTTTATATACCCCCATTATGCTACTGAAATTATCTTTCAATTTTATAGGCAAAAAAATTGTGTAGTGAATACCCATCCCCATTTCCACTAATATTTATTCAACTTGATGTACCTATATATTATTCATTATGTAATTACATTTATGTAACCCAAACTCCTTAATTTTGTGATTAAATGTGATGAATGACATCCTTATGCTAAATTCTCTATGTGGTGAACATATGCATATACATGTTATGAATTTGACAAGGGGGAATTATATAGCCTTATAATGTATTTGGTAATGGGTCTATCTCATGAGAAGTTATTTATTAGATTATAAAGTGAACAAAATCAATTATGTACTATTTCAACCATGTTTTTTTTCTTAGAATTTACCCTTGATTTATACTTATGTCATGTTTTATGTTGTTGTTGCCACATTCCTATGTTGCCTTAATGTTATAATCATATATCATGCTTCAATGTTCATGTTTATGATCATCACCCCTCTTATGTTACCTTGTTTTTTATATTGAATAACATGTATGGATTTATCTTATGATATTCTTTTATTTTTCCCTTAACGAGCTTTATAGATCACCCCTTTCTGATGTATGTCCACAGGTTAACCCTCATGTTTTTAGAAGATACATGGAATATAAGAGAATGTTATGGAGTTATTAAATAATATCATTGTGTCATTGTGTCATTGTTCATGTTATTATGTTGTGTACCTAGTTTACCAAAGACACTAGGCTTCACAATCTTATGTAATAGTTTTATGTGTAGAATTATATAATAAATCATGAATTAATGTGTAATATATATATATATGTTTTGTAATAGTTGGTATCAGAGGAAAGTATGGTTATTTTTGGGTATTAGGATTAGAAAAACCAAGTGAAACCCTTAGGCATAAGAGTAATAACTTTGGAAATTCATATATATAATTTAGGGTAAATATATTTTATTGCACAAAATATATTTTACTTTCACAAAATCATCAGTATAGAATTCAAATGCTCTTTATGTTCCTCCTCAGAAATGCACATATAGAATTTAGGGTGAATATATTTTGGAAATTCACATAGAGCATTTAGGGTAATAACCTGGTGTATGATAACAGGACTAGCTGCACACTTATTTTGAAACTCATAAGGGATATGCTTTTGTAAATTCACATGACCTTTACGAACCATTATGAAGGGCATAAAATCCCATAAGATTTTTTTAGGAAATAAAAAATAGATTACATAGATAACATAGATTAAAACCTAAAAATTCACAGGTTAAGGAATATATGTCAATTAGAAGTTACCAATTCAATATTTTTAGCTTCCCATGTATGTGTTTAATAGTTTGAAATTTTTTATCCCTATGTCTATTTTGGATAAAATAAATGATTAGAATCAGAATCAATTAATGAAAGGAAATTTTATCATCCATTCATGAAATTAATATGTCATATGCATCAATGATTACTTGAATTCATTCATATCACACATGTTTAGTAGAATAATTAAACAAACCACCTCAAAAGATGAAAGTCGTGTTATCAGTGAAGATAGAGAATTTTTCAATTGTAGCATCCCAATCATATAACTCATCCCTGGTCCAAATTTTTGGGAACAATTTTACAAAAATACTAATGATACTTTAATTTGAATAATTCAATGTAATTCTTGGAATGAATTTTCCTTCCTTATATAAATCCAACAAAAATTGTTGAGAGAAAGAAATCACCATATGTTTCAAAAAATTACCTCTAATTATATATAAGTTCATGTAGGGGGGATGAATATCCTTTGGTGTCATAATATCAAGAGTGGATATTATTTCCCTATAAGAAATAAAATCTTTCTCAAATTATTGAGACTAATGAAAAAATCATCATTGAAGACATTCCTATTATGAAAGAATACGATGAGGTGTTTCCCAAAGAATTGACCAATCTACCTTCTAGCCAAGAACTTGAGTTCTCAATAAATCTTATACCCATAGATTCTATAATATCCAAGAACCCATATTTAATGTATACTTTTAACATGGATACTTAATAAGGAAAATTTAGTATAATTTGGATAAAGTGTTTATACAATATAGTTGTTCACTGTGAGGTTCACTGTCCCTCTTCACCAATAAAAAGTATGGGTAAATTATCCTCTAAATTGATTATTATTTTCTAAAAAATCATGATATAGAATAAGTATCCTCTAATATGGATTTATGACTAGTAAAATAAACTATGTGGAGCCCAATACATTCCATGGTGGATCTTTGGTCAGAATGCGACAATGTAAAGGTGAGGACAGATGATATCCCCAAGACCACTTTTCATACAAGGTATGTTAACTATGATTTCATAGTGATTACATTTGGACACACAAATGTTGTAGAAGTACTCATGGACTTTGTGTATAGTGTATTTAGGGATTACCTAAATAATTTTTTGGGAGTATTTATAGATGATATTCTTATCTACTCCAAAAGCAAGGAGAAACATGAGGAACATTTGAATTATATGCTAATGATTTTGTGAAAGTAAAATATATTTGGGAAGTAAAGTAATTGATAGTTCTATATAGAGAAATTAAATATATTGGGTAATTTTATCACCAACTAGGAGATATATGTGGTTACCAAAAAAATAGAGGCAATCAAATGATAGCTAGAAGAATATTTGTGATATAAATCCATAGTTTCCTTGGATTATCTTGGCACTATTATCATTTTTTGAGAAATTCAAAATGGTTTTCAAGCCCAATTAACAAGATTAATCGTAATGGATTCAAGTTTTTATGGAATGATGAATGCATGAAGAGATATAAAGAGTTGAAGAAGAGTATAATCACTACACCTATACTGACATTACTCACCAGTGATTAAGTATTTGTGATATATAGTGATGCATCCAAAAAGGGATTGGGTTGTGTTGTCATTAAAGATGAAAAAGTGATATTATATAAATTCCATAGATTAAATATATATGAGAAGAACTAAAAAACACATGATCTATAATTTTATATAGTGATATTCATGTTGAAGATTCAGTTACATTATCTATATAGGGAAAAGTGTGACATATATATGGATTATGAAGACCTCAATTATATATTCACAAAAAAGGATGTCAATATGCACTAATATAGGTGGTTATATATGATCAAGGAATATTTTCTTTCAATCCATTACCATACTGGGAAATAAAACATAGTGGTAGATGGAATTATAATTAAGGATCTTAAAACCCTATACATGAGGAGGACTGTAAATGATATAATCTTCTTAGACATGAAATGGATTAACATTGGAATAATAAAAGGATTATCATACTCCCTTTCCCAAATAACTTCTCAACCATATATTCTTTAGAAGAACATGGAGGCCCAAAAAAACAGTGAGTTTCTATAGAACAATTTAATGAATATTCAAGAGTTAAACCTCGCTAAAAATAGATTTATAATGCTTAGAATCTATATATGTGTCCAATCAAAAATAGTATTGAAGATGTAACTTCTTGATGATACACATATCTCATCCTTCTCTATTAATCCAAGAAGAACTATAATTTTTAGATGTTTGAAGAAAATATTATGGTGGGATAACATGATGAGGGAGATTAAAAAGTTTGTATCTCGATGGATGTTATGACAACCAGTAAAGGTAGAATGACAGAAGTATAAGGGTATGGTGAGATAATTTCCCATAATAGTATAAAAATGGGAAAACATAACCATGGATTTCATCATAGAACTACCCATGAAACTTAAAGGCCATAATTCACTATAGGTGGTAGTCGATCTCTTTACACAGTCAGCACAATTGATTTCCATCAAGGTGTATTTCTCTCTCAATCAACTCACTAAGAAATATATAAGGGAAGTAGTAATAATACATGGAGTTTCACTCTCTATTGTATCTGAGGTTTACCTTGATGTTCTAGAGAATAATTTATCATGTTTTGGATACAAAACTAAGCTTTAACACAACATATTACCATCATAAATATGGTCTATATGAATAAACAGTTCAAACACTAGAGGATATGCTGAGATCATGTTCAATATATTTCATATGATGTTGGAATCATAACCTTCCCTGAGTAGAGTTCTCATATAACAACTTTTTTATTTATTTAATTCAAATGAAACATTATGAGGCTCTTTATGGGATGTGGCTTGTAAATTTAAAATTACTGGATAATGTTAGAGAGTGGAAGCTAATGTGAAATGATCTTATCCAAGTGATAATAGAGAAGGTTTAAACCATTTAGGGTCAAGTGAATTCCACACAAAGCTTATAGAAAATATTTGTAGAAAATAATCAATGATACCTAGAGTTTGAGGTTAGATAGAAAGTTTACCTTTGTAAATTTAACTAGAATAAAGTCACTATGTTTAATAAGAAGGGAAATATTAGTCCTAGATACATTGAACCCTTTAAAATCCTTGATATCATCAGAGTAGAAACCTATGGACTAGAACTCCCACCAATCCTATCTCAAGTACTTGATGTGTTCTATGTATCCCTCATGATGAAGTACATAAAAACCCCATAAATATTATGAATCCATAGGTGGTACCATTTTCTAATGATCTTTCATATGAGAAGAAACCAGAGAAGATGTTATATTGTAGAGAAAAGGTTCTATGAAGAAAGACTACTCACCTATTCAAAGTGTTATAGTGGAACCAAAAGTTTAAGGAAGTGACAAGAGAACTAGAAGAGGTGATGAAATAGAAGTACCCTAATCCCAATTATTATTTGAAATGGAAATTTTAAGGGTAAAATTTTTGAAGGGTGTAAGACTGTAATGAACCAAACTTTTATAATTGAAATAACCTTTTTGAATTAATAAATGCATTATTATGTAATGTAAATATGGAAAACCCATGCACTATGTTTTTTATTGTGGATCATTATAATTTATATCCTTCTAAATTTAATATAACACTACACATTATAACCATTGATTATATTTCTATTTTATAGTGTTCATTATTATTTGTATATATTAAGGGTTATAATGAATCAAATTGGCACAAATAAAAGAAGTGATGAACTTGAATAGCAGGATCATACCCTATGAAGACCATTTATATGGGATTTTAAGGGAGATAACACCACTGAGATACTCTATTGACTAATTCCAATCCAATATTAAGAAAATAAAGCATGATGAAAAGTATTTATGGGAGAAGTGAAATATTATTGAGATCGTATACTAAACTGTGTTCCCCAAACCACCCTATGAAAATCTCATCATCATAAACCATACCCATGGGGAATTTTATATTGTAATAAAGGTCTATGTATCTATACCCAAACATTATGAATTTTTATATTTTTATTTTATTACTTTATAATGACTAAAGAATAAGTCTGATAAAAATTATATTTTAATATATCAAAACTTGAATTGTATTTTTGGGAAATATATAGTTTAAACAATGACACACCTTTTGATGAATTCACGATTTTTTTCTGAAATAAATTATATTTTAAGGAAAATATCACTATAAAATAATATTTATTAAATTTTATTTATAATATAATTTTACAAGCTCAAATGTGATTATTATAAGTTTCAGAAAACAATTATTATAATAAACTAGTATTTGTCAATAAATGAGGATTTTTTATTTAAGTAATTAAATTATAAAATTTAAATAATTATTGTTATAAAATAAATATTATATTTTAAATCATAACATAAAAATTGTCTAATGGTTTTTTTTCATTATTTTATAATACAATCAATTTTTTGGGTAAAAATTAAATATAATATAATTATATAGTATGTCTTTTGACATTATAAAAGATAAAAAGTGTTTTAATAAGTACTATAAAGATTTATCATGACCAAAATTATGTTTCCACTTTATAATAATTTGTTTTTAATGTATTTAAAAGATTATATAAACCCATAATGAATCTTCCAAAACCAATATTATATTTTAATGTTTTAGAATCAATTATTTATAAGAATGACTCACTTCCACATCCAAGAGGCTATTATTTTAATGAGTTAGATTATATAATTATAAAATAATTAATACCACTCATATTTGGAAGAAACAATGGGAAAAACCCTGCAAAGATTTTTGATTTGGATTGATTTATGATATAGAGTCCAAAACCGATGTTCTGAAATTAATAATGAATCCCCCTCTCTTTTGCTAAACAAACCCACATGAAATACCATTCCACCTCACTAAATACCCTTTTATAATTAATTCACATAGAAATTACCTCTATATATTCCTCTCATGTAATCTCTCGTCTCTTAAGAGGATCCTTATAAGATTTTTGAAGTGTCATCTCAAGGTAAGGGATCCTCTCCTCCTCTTTATTCAAGCACCTTCTTTATATTATTTATTTTTATTTCAAATTATTAATGTTGGGATAAGTTTGGAAAAATAATAAAATCTTTTATTATGATTTTAAAGTTATGAGAGACCCCTTTAACTATCATATTACCATTCCATGAATTATTATGTACCCTTGTTATTCCATGAAAATTATCTTTTCATTTTCCCTGAAAAAACATTATGTAGTGATTAACCATCCCCATCTTCACTCAAAGGTATTCATGTAGATATAACTATAATTAATTGATTTTATAATTTCATGTATGTAACCTACACTCCTTGATTTTGTGATTAAAGGTGACTAAATACATCCTTACGTTGAAGGATTTATAGGGAACACTTATACATGTACATGTTAGGAATATGACTGGCGTGACTGAAATTATATAGACCTTCAATGAATTAAGTAATTTTCTTGTATCATGTGAAATTATGAATGGAATTATGGATTTTACATAGTCTATTATAGTAATATATCAACAATGTGATTTTTTCTTAATAGTTAGTCTTGATTTATGCTTATATAGTGTTTTATATTATTTTCAGATTCCTACATAACCTTCATGTTATCATTTTATATAATTTTTAAATTTTTCTTTTTATTATTATCAGCCCTATAATGTTATAATTTTATTTCGATTAACTCACATGTAATTCATTACCTTCTGCTAAGATTTTATTTTTACCTTATTTAGATTTTTATATCTCTCCTTTCATTTGTATGTCCATAAGTTATACTATATAGTTTTAGAAGATCCATGAAATTTAAGTGCATGTTATTGAGTTCTTATATGATATCATTGTTTTCTTGTTCATTTTATACTTTTATGTACATAATTTCCAATATAAACTAGACCTCATGTTCTTCTAGGATTTTATTATGTGTACCTTTATAAAAAATAATAAATTAAGGTATATTAAAGATATGGGTTTCCATATTTGTATCACACTATAAATAATCATATTATTTTATATATAGACTTCATGTTTTCTACATGTTCCTAAGTCATGTATTCTAGGATGGTTTATTAACTATATACATTGGGAATCTGGTGATGTTTGTTGTGGTTATGATTTGATAGTCAGGTCATGATATTGGAGTTAGTCTCCTATGTACTTTGGACTGGTTGGGTCATGATGTGTTTTTTCCTCCACCACCTCCTACTTTTCGTTTATCTTTGTTTCCTTATTTTGGATTATAAAATATTTGTATAAAAATGGTTTCCTTTATGTGGAAAAAGTTTAGAAAAAGATATTGATACAATTTATTATTATCCTTCCATGTTTTTATGTTTTAAATTTATAATTTTTTATATATTGTGACATGGTTTTCCAATGAATAGAGTCCACATGTCGTGTTCTTGGTTGGAACATATTTTTATCTTGGTTTTTGTTGAGGGTAAATTCATTACCACACATTCACCTGTGATACCATGACACTTGTCACCTACCCAGGGTGATTGGGAATATGCCTCTAGCATTGTGGAGGAAAATCTCATGTGATGGGTCAGGTCGACCATGTAACACCCCCAAGATTATAAATATATAAACTTTGAAATAAAAATTAGGTATTTGATAGTTTTCATAAAACACAACCCAAAATCTAAATAAATCACGATACAAAAATCTATTAAAACTAAGACGTTAAATCAGAGGTTAATATTAGTAACAAAAAATTTATGGAAAATATGTATATGGGTTTTAAAAAATGATAATTTATTGATCAATTAATAACACATAAATACTCAATTTTCATTAAAGTGTTTTTATTCTTCAATAATATGTTTTCCACAATAATGTGTTTTATAACATTTTTTAAATGTGATCATTATAATTAATTTGTAAAAATTATTGAAATTTTATTTTTGGAAATTAATATAATTTTTTTAATCATAATACCTATATTATTTTAGTGTAAATTTTTAGGATTATTCTAAAATGATTCATTTTTAGGGAATAATAAAAAATACCATTTTTTGCAATTTTTTTCATTTATTTTCATGTAAAGGTCCAATTTATTTTGAATTTTAAATGAAAATGACATAATTATCCATTAAATAGAAATAATATAATTAATTACATAAGAATCATCGTTACACTTTATTTTGATATATGTTCATTTTTGTGCTTAAATACGCATTTTCCAAAAAAAATTGTATGTGCGTAATATATTTTTATATGAATAAATTTAATTAAAATCTATTTATAAATAGATTTAATTAAATTTATATATTATATATTATGTAATATATCTTAACATTAATTTTATGGTTTTTTATATAAACTAATTCATGTTAAATATGTTTTAATCTTAAAGATGCATTCTTCTAAAATGGTTTTTTGTTGCGGGTTACAAGTTTATTTAAAGATGAATTCTACCACATATAAGAAATGAATCTTGTAAAATGGATTCCATATTTTTAATTTTAATAATTAATATAATAATATAATATTAAATTAATTTTTATTCATAGTGATTATAAAAAATATTAAAGTATTATTACCACAGTTAAAGTTAAAACATGTTTACCAGGGGGTGTTAAACTAAGAGATAAGGGTATGATTTCTACAAAAACCTATAAAGATATTTTTTTGAAGTTATTTAAAACACATATTATCATAAATTATAATACCTGTCTATTTTTACCCAATATACCATGAAATTGACCTTATATAATTGAAATATTTTAAGAAATTCCATGTGTGTCTCTCCCCTCACTTATAAAAGAGAACCTATTCTCATCCATTATTACCACCATTTGAGCTTTAGAGATATGAAATATCATAGAAGAAAAAATTCGTTTAATATTTACCTTAATCCTATAGCTTTTGGAATTCCCCTAATACCAATACTTCAATGCTTATGGTGTATGCCAATGGAGGTCTCTCAAATAAAAGGTATAGATCTTAACATAGATCTTCCATATTTAGTTATTCGTTTACTTCCTCTAAAAATTTTGTATCAATAAAATAATGATGAAAATTGTATCATTAATATAATGAGATTTTATTAATATAATTTCAAAAACTTTTACCACCTATTCTTCATAAAATGAGAGATGAAAGTATCACTCGTTTGTATGTGTGGAATACCGCATCCCTGTAGTGATATTAGTCATTTTTCATTTCCATCATTCATGGTCAAATTTTATGAAATATTTAATGTGAATGTGTATATATATATATATATATTATTTATGTTATAATAATTATTTTTAAGGGTGAAATAATAGTTAAAATTCCTTTGTTTCAGCCATTGAAAAATAGAAACCTCACTCGTGCATATGTACGAAATACCGTATCCACTTAATGATGTAATTCATTTTTCATTAAAAATTTATATGAAGAGTTATAATTATTTATATAATTCATATATATGATATTTATATCATGATTAATATTTTTTTATTATGTTACGATGATCTATGTGTATTGACCACAGCTGCCGGACCAAAACATACATAAAAATGAAGTAGTTAACACCCGAAATGATGATGATAATGAAATTTTTTAACAAATGGATGGAAATTTGTTATAAATAAAACATGTATAGTATTATAGGAATGATTATTATTGTATAAAATTATAATAAAATTTAAACTTATTATACAGGTAGTTAGTCACTTATGATTGAAGACAGACTTAAGGTAATTGTTTTATGTTACAATCTCAATTTACCAGGACTCTTTATATTTAAATTTAAAATGAGGAAATTATATGATCAATCTATCAAAAATATTTTTTATTATATTATCCAATGGTTATTTATTTTGATTTCTTATTTTCCTTTTATTTTCCTGCCTTTATGTACTCATGATACTGAATGAATGTTTTTAAGGAAAACAAACATTGTTTATCTGTTTGGTTTGTAATATTTTAATACACATATTTATTTTAATTAAAATGTTTTCATGAATGTTTTTAAAATTATTCGATGATTTATTATATTAATTTTAGACTTTATTTTACTTTCCTTACTATTTCTTAAAAGTATACTTCTTATATTTTTCTGAAAAAGGTACTTTTTAATTTTTATTAAAAATGTGGAAGGAATTTTTATTTTAACATGCACCACATAAATGTCTTTCCCCTCCATATTAAAAATAGTTTAAATTAAATATTCATGTATACATTTAATTTTTTATTTTCAATGAAATTTTTTATTTAATATTTTATATATTTTTAGATTCTAAATAAGTGATTTTAAATAAAAATGTTAATTTTCTCAAGAAACGTTTTTGTGATATTATGAAGGTATTTTTATCTATAACAACATCCTTTGTTGTTTTTATGATTTATTGGGGAAAATATCCAATGTTACCATCTTTATTATTTCTATCGATGGTTTTTTAATGATTATGAAATGTTAATGAAACCCAAATCTATTCCACAAGTTATGAATAAATGATATAATTAACTTTTTATGATATTATGGCACACATATGTATAGATTTAATTATGTGATAGGTGGAACCAAAATTATATTTCCCCCCAATTTATTGGGTAAATAAAGATATATCTTGAAATAATAAGGGATTAAATGAGAAGTGAACCCAGTTCAGTAAAGTACTTTTTCCAATATGATAGTTTTGGGAGTGATACTTGAATAAGGATATGATGAAATGGGGGGTGAACTCAATCCACTATGATAGTCATGGAATCAAGATTTGACTAATGTAATGATTTTATATTCTCATGTGTATTCCAAAATCCCATTTTTTATGCTAATGATTTGTTCTCATGGATCATGATTGATTATTATTGATTCTTTAATCTTATGTATTATTTATTTTTATTGAAAAAATGTTATTCCATGTTTTATTATTACAATCTATGAATTTATGGATATTATTTTATAATTTTAATCTCATATTATAATACTCTTTTAGTTAACTTATTCTTAATTATTATAATTTATTGATATCTCTTATGTTTACACTTATTGATCATTTGAGATCAATGATTTTTATGTTTCCATTATCTAGGTTATAGGGAATGGTATCAATTAAGTTATGTCTAATAAGGGCACTAGTTATGAAGTGATTAATGGGAAATGATATAGATCAGTTTTGTACATATGTTTTATCTATCCATGTTTCTAGATACAAAAAACCTTTACGGTTCTAGCATAGATTTTATTTATATTTATTTGATACTTCCACTAATAATATTTAGAATTTTTGTATGAAAATAATTGGTCGTTATAGTTGGTATTATAGAATGGTTTAGTAATTTTTGGAATCTTTGATGAGAAAACATTAGTGAGATCCCCTAGGATAAGCCTAATTATAAGAGAAAAACCTATGTTGTGGTGAAAACAAAGAGTGTGGTTTCCCTAATAAAATGCATCCCTTCCTGGATAATATAAGAATAAATGATGCTATAATAGATGTATCTTATAGTCTTAAATAAAAAAATCGTATTTTGATAATATATTGACCATAATTCTAGTGAATAGTGAGTATTCCCTTTCTATGCACGTTGTTTTACTCTCTAATGGGATGTTATTATGTAAATTCACATTTTCCTTAATATCTATTTTGAAGGATTTGAATAGATAGTGTCCATGCATTACTTAGTTTAATATTATGTTTTCATGGATTGAAAATAAGGTTTCATGATTTAAATATCCAATAAATGATTTTCATAATTATATTATTTCCCACTATGACTATTGATGCTTGTACTATAATTTTTTGTTTTAGTTAATGGATGGAACCAATAATAACCATGTTAACTATGTATGTTGAGTAATATATATGTACCAATTAATGCATATTTTTGGTTCTCTAGTGATTCGAACATCAAAATATTATCTTAACTATTTATTATTTGGAAGTTGAAGCAGAAAAATGATGGACACTTATCATTAATATGAATAAATGGGAAGAAATTGGATCTATGGAGTGGGATCCATTTAGGATATATGTTCATTCCTAGTATTCTTAATATAAATATGGATATGTAATTCCATGGGGGTATGTAGAAGGATGACTCACCTATCGGTACCTATAAGTTAATTTTTATACGAATTATGAGGTATTTTCTGAGTATTTTTATTGAACCACAAATTAAGATTGATTGATTATTTAGTGTAATAAAACCAATTCTCCAAGGGGTATGATCCATAAGATACATAAGTACATATGATGAAATCATTATATGTGTTATCCGGGAGGAAATTTAGATTGGAGTCACCCATCAATCTCATAGTTTTGAAAAAAAAGATGGAATTCAGATAAAACAATGATATCAAAAACCAAAGAGGGAAGAAGGAATTTTATCCTTTATGCCCAAAATGTAGAAATAAGTATGAATGGAATTGTCTAAATAGGAGTAGTAAATGTTTTCTGTATGAAAAAATGACATTTGGAAATTGAATTCCAAATTAATAGAAATAGGTTAGCTAATGATGTGAATAGAGATTCAAATATATAGAATGCACCAACTACACTCCAATGCTACAATTGTATTGAGTATGGAAATTATGTTTACCAGCCCTCTAAACTGAGGGTTAATGATGATGATCAATGTCCAAAAACTCTTAGGTATATAGAAAAAATGGAATCTCGTGTGATCATTATTGCCAATATGGGGTGTCATAATGAAGTAGTGAAATTTAAACTTTCCATTTACTCAAGAATTATTATTATATTCTTTGATTATGGACCTACCCATTCTTTTATATCTGAATAATTTATGTTGGGTATCACATTATAACCTCAATGATTAGATGTTTAAATAGAAGTAAAAAAATTTATAATAGAATTATGATCGCATCTCAAGCCTATAAATCATCTATAATTGATGTTTGAGGCAATTTTATCCCTTTAACTCATTTTATTCTTCCTCTAGTTGAATTTGATATGATTTTGGGAATGTAATGGATTTATTTATATAAATCCCATATAAAATATATAATAAGGTAATTTAGGTTTGATATTTTGAAATAATATATGATTTTATATCAGTGTGAAGATAAATATAAACATTCAATGGAAATAACATCTATTTCATGGGTCTTTATTCCCATTAAATAGGGATTTTTTATGTCAGATAGTTGGGGAGAAACTCATCATTGAACATATTCCTACTATAAAAGAATTTATTAATGTGTTTTTATAATAGGTTCTTTACATTCCCTTGAATTGTGATGTAATTTTTTTAAAAGAACTCATATCATCTGCTGCACCTATTTCAGAGATGCCACACAGAATGGCTCCAATTGAGTTGTAGAAATTCAAGATGTAGCTAAATGAGAATATTTATAAGGTAAATATCCATCCAAGTATATCACACTTTTTTCACCTATACCTTTTGTTAATAAGAAATATGGATCAATGGGAGAATGAATTTATTTTTATGATCTTGATAAGATCATGATAATGAATAATTATCCTTTACCTTGTATTGATGACTTTTTTGATCAAATAAGATGAGCTTAATACTAATTCAACATTGATATTCAGTCTAGAAACTATAAATCAAGGGTCAAAAGTGAATACATAACTAATACATCATTCAATTCAAGGTATGAGTATTATGAAATTATTTTTATTCCATTTTTTCATACTAAATCCCCCACCAGAATCATGGATTTAATGATTAGAGTCTTTAGATATTACCCTGATCAATTATTGGTTGTCTTTATAGATGAAATTATAATATTTTAAAAAATAAAGTAAGAGGATAAGTATAGCTTGATGATTTTATTAAAGACCCTAAGGAAGGATAATTTATATACAAAATTTAAAAATTGTGAATTTTGGATATAAAAAGTTTCATTTTTGGGTTATATAATCTTAAGAGAGGGTATATCGGTAGATCCATCAAAGATAGAAGTTACTGTTATTTGTTCATACCAACCACAATGACTAAGATCCTCATTTTTCTTGGATTCGTTAGATATTATCGATTGTTGAGGAATAATTTATAAAGGATATCTAATCAACTCACAAAGTTAACTCAGAAGGAAGGTATGTTTCGTTAGAATGATGAATGTGAAGAAAATTTCAAGGAGTTGAAGAGACGGTTTGTCATTGAACATATTCTTACACTACCCTATAGTAGAGATGTATTTTTTATTTATATTTAAGCATCAAAAAAGGGGATGGGGTTTTCATTTATACAAAAACATATGACGATAGATTATGGTTCATAACAATTAATGTTTCATGAGAAAAACTACCTGAATCATTATTTGGAGTTAGTAGTGGTAATATTTACATTAATGATATGGATGAATTATATTTACAGAGAATATTGTGATATATATACTAACCATAAAAAATATATTAACAATTAACCTAGATAGAGTTTAATATAAACCAAATAAGATCATTATAGTTGAACAAATATTATGACTGCTAACACGTTACCACCTTGGGAAAGTCAACAAGGTGGCTAATTCTTTAAGTCAAAAGGATAATACTAGATTATCTATGATAAGAATCACACAATATCCAACATTTAAATATTTTAAAAGGATATAAACCAAAATATTAAAGTAAGGGGACAAATATTATCATCATAAAGTTAGTGTTCAACCATCTATCTATGTGATTGTTAAAGAGGTGACTATGGAGGATGTGGTGCAAAAGAAGGTGAGAAATTCCCTTGAGTTTAACCATGATTATGATGGAATGATAAGGTTTTGAACTCAACATGTGTTTAATAAATATTATACCTGATAAAGAAACTATTATAATAATCTAATAGCTCATCATTATTTATTCATCCTAGAAGTATGAAGACATATAGAGATATTAAAGAAACTTTTTAATGGGATAAAAATGAAGCGATGCATTGTAGAGTATATATCTCATTTCATGGTATTTCAAAAAAATTAGGCTGATATAAAAAATTATAAAGGGATGTTACATCCATTACCAATACAAGAATGGAAATGGGAAATCATCACCAAGGATTTCAACACCAAACTCCTCAAAACTTTTAAAGGCCACAATATAAGTTAGTTTATAGTCAATATCCTTATGATTTCATCAAGATTCATTAATATTTCATAATATTTTGCTCTTTATCATCTTAAAAATACATAAATTAAAGAATAAGTAAGGCTACATGGAGTACCACATTTAATTGAATTTGATCGATATTTGAGGCTTACATAAAAATTCTAGAAAAGTCTTTAGTATATTATAAAAAAGTATAGAAAACTGATATACTGGGATGAAGTTGGAGAATGAAAGATATCGGGACCTTAGATATATGAGGAAATGGATGAGAATGTTTGATCAGTATAATTGTACATAAAGGTAGCTCAAACTAAATACAAGAGTTATTCCAACAATCATTAGAGATTTATATAATTCAATTTAACTAAGAAGGTTTTCCATTGAATTTTTCCATGGAAAAATGTTATAAGATTTTTAAATAAGGAAAATTATATCCCTTGGTATATTGGTCCTTTTGATATTCTTGATCGATGTGGATGATTTATTATCTATTGAAAATCCCAACAAACCTATTTGAAGTTCACAAATTTTTTCTTGTATATCTCCCAAGGATGTAAACATATGATACTTTAAATGTACTAACATAGAGGTTATAAAATTGAGAATGATATTTCCAATGAAGAATAAATTTCAAAAATCTTGGATCACAGAGATAAAGTTTAAAAAAAACAAGACTACTCAGACAGTTATTGTTCTTTGGAGGAATCATAAATTTGAGGAAGATGCATGTAACACCCTAATATTTTATGAGAAATATATTTTTTTTATGTATTATGTCATAAGAAAAGGAATCTTTCACTGCACACAACACTAGCTTGGCTTGCATTACACGCAATCGCAACCTTCCTCGATAGCGTATGTAGTACGCAATACCGAGTTTCACTAAACAACGATATATTATTATAATATTATAAACTAGCCGTTATGAATAGTATTAAATAAATTTTAAATTTTATAACATTATAAATCATCTTACACATTTTCTAGAATGGGGTATGAAAACAAAATCAGTTTTTCGGATAAAAGAAGTATTTTTCAAAAAATGCAGTTTTACCACCTTTTGATGGCGCACACATTTTAAATCTAGTTTTTGACATGTTTATAAGTTCAATTTGATAAAATAAAATTCTTCTTTGGAATCAGGATATAAAAATTTACTTTGGATAAATTTTTCATATTATTCTGGTAACTTTCATATTTTGATGAATAGTAAAAACACGCTATATTTTAATTAAAAACAACTTTTTTCATCGCAATAATTTATATGGATAGATTATATTTTTAATTGGTTTTAAAGTGTAATTAGAATATATTTTTACTATTTAATCCAATTTTGGTCATTGGAATTAATTTCACTTTGAAATTGGACATAAACAAGTGATGATCTTTTGATAGTTATTGTTTCTTAAAAACACGCTATTTGTTTTGATAACGGGAATTACTTTTAAAATTAATTAATTCCACTTCTATGTTTTGAATTTGGAAAAATAGACATCATTTTTGAATTTGGAATATCAAATATAGCTTAGGCTGAATTTTTGGTATTTTTCTAAAAAACTTCAATTTTTGATGAATAGTGAAAACACTGAGTTTTTAGTTAAAATAGACTTTTTATTTAAATAATCATTTATTTGATTTAAATTTATTTTAGGTCAAAATGGGTACATAATACTTATATAAGTTCAATGAAATTCATTGGAGTCATTTTATAATAATTTTAAATTTATAAAAATTATATTGAACTTTTCACTGTCTTTTACCCACCTCCTAGGAGCTTTTGCAATTGTTCATAAAACTTAATTTTACCGCTTCTGTGATTTGAATTTAGAAAATCAGAGAAACACGGTTAATATAAAGGAGTAAAATGTGGTTCAATTAGATAAAAATAATTTTTGGTGAATAGTAACTTTTTACTTTTATTTACCACAGTTAAAAGTAAATAGGGTAATTTAAGGTTAAAAGAAAATTATAATAATTCAAAATTACCTTAACACTTGTCCAAAACTTATTGGATGAGTAATGTCCAACCATGGGCATCCTTGGGTCGATTTTGGGACCCCATGGATCCACTTATGAAAGACAATGACACATTAGATTAATTAATTTAATGTAAAGACAAAATTGGCATTAACAAAAATCATTTAGTAATTAATTTTTATAAGGGGTTATATAAATTATCTTTTCGACTATAAATATTCATTGGAAAGATAAAAATATTTCCTACATGTTGGTATTTTTTTTATAATTTTTAGATATCAAATAAATTAAATTATTTATGACACAATAATGATGCAGTATTTATCTCATTAATAAATGATTTAAATAAATAAGATTATAATGATTAAAATAATTTCCAAAACATGTCCAATTCTGATTGGATGATTTTATTTCTACCATGAGTCATCTTATATTCATCTTTAATGATTTTTGGACCTTTTGAAACTGAAGATAAGTTTATAATAAAATAATATTTTCACACTTTCCAAAGGTGACCCTCTCCTCCCTTATAAAAGGGAACCTCCTCCCTCTCCTCTTCACACCACTTTGAGCCTTCAAGATCGTCCAACCCCTACCCATTTCACTTCCCCACTTCCTTAGAAACCTACTAGAGGTACTGGTCTTCTCAAAAGACCAACTCTAGGGCCTTAAGAGAAAGTTTAAAGGAGGCACTTCGAAGAAGAGGTAATACCTTCTACTGTTTTCTTCAAGTTTCATTCTTCTTCTACTCCCTCTTCTTTAGTTGTTTCATTATGAGGTAATAAAATCAGTATCCCTCATATACTGATATGTTATTATAAATTTGAAAAATCCCTATTTCACCTCCTATCCATCCTACGGTAAACAAAATCACCGCGCGTGCGTACGTACGAATACCGTCTCCACGCCGTGGTGTAATATGTTTTCCACCACCACCTTACTTGGATGGGTATAATGGTGTAAATAAATAACTATATATGATTATTGTAAAGTTTTATTGATTTTTAAATATTATACATACACTTCAATACAATTCCACTATCATGGGAATGATATCATCGCTCGTGCGTACGTACGGCCTACCGTCTCCACGATGTGTTGTGACTCGTTCTATATGATCTTCATTGAATAATGATTTTATAAATGAAATGAATAAATTAATATGATATATATTACACTAATACCATTCTGTAAATGATGTATCTATATCCTATAAAGAGTAATAAGAATTTATTCAACAAAACAAGCATAAGAACATAAAGCAATAAACACCCGAATAACAAGTAGCAATGAAATATTACTACTAAGAAGATACAAATATGACCATATATGATATCATAACAATGAATATGACTCTTTAATAAGTCAATTAAAATTATTTAAACCATATTAAAGGAGGTTTGGATTCATACTAAGCATATTTAACCTAAGGTAAGGGAAAATCTCACAATCTCATTTTTATCCGAGATTGTTTATACTTTGGTATTTACTAGGGTGTATTTATCATCCACATCCATGTTTCCTCAATATGTAATACTATTTCCATCCTCCTACAATTTCTTAAATCCAATTTTACCCTTCGATGAGTTTTTAGTAAAATATATTAAAGTAATCTTTTGTCGTTTTTCGTACGAGGTACTTTTTTACTTTTCCAGCCAAAGTACGAGAAGAATGTTTTTTTAACTTACAGCATGAATGGATTTTTAGAACATTATTTACAAGAAGCTTCCTTTAAAAATTTTCAATTTTATTTTTAATCAACTCCTTTTAGTTTAAAATTGTATGACATGTTAAGAAAGGAAAAAAATGTTTTTGAAGTAGAAAGGATATTTTCCTCAAGAATGGAGTTCAAGTGTTTTATCAAAATTATTTTCCATATAAGATAAAATAAGGTTCTGTTTATATCCCTATTTTTACATTGATGTGATTGTTTTATGATGGAATTAATTTTATGATGTCCTTTTATCTTATATGGGTTATGTTATGATGGCATGATGTTTAAGAATCCCATTTTTATTACATGGGTTATGCTATGATGTGTGATTTATGATTTTGTGGCACACATAAGAATGGTTTCATTATGAGATGGGTGGGACCTATATCTCCCTCCAATGAATTTGGTAAAGATTTATATCTCATGAGATAGACATGGCTGGAATGGCAAGTTAAACCGGTTTAGTGATACAGGACTGGAACGAGGAGTGAACTCAATTCAGTAATGGAATTTGTCCTCTATGATGGTCTTAGAAATAAGCCTTGACTAATATGAAATGATTTTCTATGATTATGTGTGTATGCTACAAAGTTTCATGTTTTAAGTTATGATTATTTGGTATTACTTTTCATTACTATGATTTATCCCATGACATGATATTATGACCTCTTTTGAAGGTTAAGATTTTCAAAATGTTATGTTCTTATGAATATGATATGACTGATATTTCTTTTGTTTACCCTTACTGAGCATTTGAGCTCACCCTTTTGTATGTTTTCTTTTCCTCAGGTCATGAAGAAGGATATTAAGTAGAATATGCTAAAAAGGGACTCTAGATATGATGAAATATATGAGAGACAGCGTAGATGATTTATGAACCAGTTGTTTATGTTTCCCAGTTTCTAAAGACACTATACCTATACGGTCCTTTCATGGTTTTGTTATATGTTGTAATAAGTATGCTTCAATTTTTGAAGTAATAACCATGTATGTAAAGTATGGGTCGTTATAATACATGGGAACCCAAGGATTTTATGAACCAGAGATAACCTCATTTGTTTGTATCATAGTTATGGAATATCAAGGGATAAATTAATTTTAATAAGAGTGTAATTTTAAATGAAAATATTTTACATATTTTTTCTTATAAATAAAATTTAATTATTTGATAGCATAATTTATATACCACACCTAGTCTAAATAAACTGTTATATAGTAAACCATTATAACCATACTGTTAAATTGGAATGTATAAATAGTAATATAAACCTTTTGAAAAATATTTATAAAGTATTCAAGGATGTCAAATGAATTTATTAATTCATAATAAAGTCATACACAATTTTTAGTGAATTCATTTTATGCTTTAAAAAATGTTTTCTTCAAAAATGTTTTTAACATATTTTTATCACATGAACATTTTGATTAATTTAGATTTTTTTCATAATTTAATTTCTTAAAATTATTTAATTTTTTAGAATTATTATTTTTATATTATTATAGGGTGAAAATTTTGGATTTTTCTAAAAAATTTGTTTTTTAGTGAATAGTGAAAATATTGATTTTTTTTGAAAAATATTTCATTTATTTTCAATTAAAATTCAAATTATATCTTTATTTTGAATGTAAAATAATACAAATAATATTTTTCTATAAATAATATAAATAATTAAAAGATAATAATCACTATGATTTATTTTTAAATAAGTTCATTTATAGGCTTAAAAACACATTTTTTGAAAAAAGGTTTTTTGGTGAGTAATGTATTTTTATCTTAATAAATTAAATTATTCTATATAAATTAATGGTTTTGTTGAAACTAATATAATATATTTTCAATAATATATTTTAACATTAATTTTAGGGTTTTTACAAGAAAAGTAATATATATAAATTATGTTTTATGCTTAAAGAAGCATTCTTGTAAAATAAGTTTTCATTGTGAGTTAGGAGATTATTTTAAATTAAATTCTACCAATTAAAGAATTTTAATATATTAAAATTAATTAAATTTTATAAATAATCATAATAAATATAATCTAATAGGTTTAACTTGATTATTTTTCATATTGAATAGTAAAAATAGTTGAATTTTGGTACGATGGTTAAGATTAAAAAGAGTTTAGTGGGGGTTAAACCAAGATATAGGGGGTGGATTTCCCCCATAACCTATCATGTTATTATTTTTTGAATATATTTTAACCTTATATTATCATACCTTATAATCCATGGCCATTTTGAGCAACATTTCCATGAAAGTGACATTATATAATTGAATTTTGTTATGAAATTCATTATGTGTCCCGCCCCCAAATTATAAGAGGACACAATTCTCCTATCTTAACACCATTTGAGCCTATATGATAAAAAATAACTACAAAAAAGCTTCTTATAATACTTCCCTTCATTCTAGATCTTCTGGTACTCTTCTAATACTAGTCCTTAAATGCTGAAAGTGTAATTGAAAGGAGGTCTCTCGAAAAATAGGTGTAGATCTTAACCAAGATGATTTAATTTCATTTCAACTTCAAATTCAAATAATTTTTTTTATCCATCAGAAAAAAGATCAATAACTTATATTAAATATACTACAATGTTATTATGGTGATGGAACAACCTTTTACCACCTTTTCCCATCAAATGGGAAATGAATGTATCACTTGTGCATATGTGTGGACTACCACCTCTATATAAGGTTATTATTTATTTTGAATCCTCGTCATTATTGGTTGTTTGTTGTGATATATTTAGTGTATTTATATAAAATATTTATGTAATATTATTGATTATTTATTGTTTAATTAATATTTACCTTTCCTTTGTTCCACCCTTTGAAAAATAGAAACATCACTCATGTGTATGTATGGATAACCATCTCCACGTAGTGATGTAATTCATTTTTATTATATCTTTATATGATTATTTATATATATGTATATAATGAATATATATTTTATCTATATTATCATTGAAATTATTTTTTTGAATGAACCATGATTGATGTGCATGTTCCATAACCTCAAAACCAAAAAATACATGAAAAATAAAGCAGTTAATAACTAAAATGATGACTATAATGAAATATTGTTAAATAAATGGTGATAATATTTTATAAATAAACCATCTTTGATGAAATAGATATTATTATATTTATATTATAGAATTATAATAAAATTTTAATTTATTATACAGTAGGATATAACTCTTATGAAGCTAGATAGACTTGTGGTAAGGGTTTTGTGTTACAATCTCATTTTTATATGGGTTAGTTATGATTTAATTTCCAATGAATATATTATAAAATATTTATCTACAAAATATTATTTATTTTATGATACTTTTTTTATTTATGTGTATTTAATGTTTTACATTCATTTTCTTCTCTTAATTTACTCATACGACCATATAAAATTTTAACGAAAAATAGACCTTATTTTTCCTCTAGTCGGGAATCATTTATTCCATGTTCATACTTTCTTTAAGATATATCGAAGAATGTTTTTACTATTCTAAAAAAAGTAATTAATTTTTTTACCATATTTAAATTTCTATATCTAGTATTAAATGGAACCTTCTTATCTTTTTCTAAATTCAAAGCTTTTAAATTTCAACATAATATATGAAATAAATTCTTATTTTAAAATACATCACATGAATTGATTCTAATTCCATAATGAATATAGTTTTAATTAAATATTTAATTATTTGTTTCCATTTCTATTTTTAAATAAATTTTTTTCCTAAATATTTTCTAAATTTTTAGACTCTAAATATGGGATTTCAACTAAAAGGCTATTTTCCTCATGAAATGTTCTAGAGAAATTTTAAGTTATTTCTATTTATAAGAAAATATATTGATATATTTATGATTTATAAGTGATATAATCCATCATAAATATATTTATTTTTTCCCTTGGTGGTTGATGATTATGATGATAAAATCTTTATGAAACCTATATCCTTTACATGGGATATGATTTGATGATATGATGAATGTTTTATGATATTAGGGAACACATATATGTGATTTTAATTTTGTGATGGGTGGGCCCATAATTATATATCTATATAATAAAATGGATAAAAAAGTCATATATCATGATATAATAAGGATTAAAATGGGGAGTGAACCAATTTTAGAAAGGTGTTTTTTCTAATAAGTCATTGATGGGGTAAACATTGTCTAATTAAATTATGTAATGGAGAGTAAACCCAATCCACTATGATAGTTTCAATAGTGATCCTTGAATAAAAAATGATTTCCTATGATTATGTGTTTCCAAAAATTTATGTATTATTCTTATGATATGATCTCATGGCTCGTGATTGATTATTGACGATTCAACACTATGATGTCTTATTTCTTTTAATTGATAAGACTTTATGTCATGTTTCATGAATATAATCTATGAATTCATGGGTATGATTTTCTAATGTTAATATCATGTTATCACAACCTTATGATTATCTTATTATAATTTATGATCATTAATTGATATCTATTTTTTTACCCTTACTAAGTATCTAATTTCACACTTTCTTATGTTTCCCTTCCTCAAATTATGGTGACCAGTGTTAAGTGTATTATGTATAATAAGGATTCTAGTTATTAAGTACTTAATGGGAAATGATATATATTATTTATGCACCAGTTAATTACGTTCCCATTTTTTTAAAGAAGCTAAACCATTATAGTTATATCGTGTATTTTAGTGATATTTAATGTATATTTATGCTAATAATATAGAGTATTTATGTACGAAAAGTATGGGCTGCTATATACCCAGGTTAGTTTATTACAAAACAATATCTGTACCCTCTTGTTATATGGGGGATGATTTTATACATGATTTAGGACTATCATAGCTTAAGTGATAGCTGTAGAGGTGTGATTGTCCAACTCTTCCTCATACTAGACCTTGATTAACAATGGTTGGTCTGGAGTTTATTTTGAGATTGGAATTCATGGTTGTCTATTTATGAGAAATTTTGATGTGGTTTCCTACTACATTGAGTTATTAGAAAACCTCAAATATGTCTTGTGAAATACTATTCTTTAGAGTGAAACTGGAATTAATCTAGGGTCACACATGCATAGTTCATGATCTCTCAAACCATGCATATGTAGTGAAAACTATTTTGGAAAGCCTCTAACAACACTTGAAAGGTTAGTACATTGTTTGAAAAAACAATGTGACAAAACCATGCACAATTGAGATAATTTTTAATTTTTTTATTCATTACTTTAATGCTTTTATCCCCTATTATGATATATGATTCTACTTTTTATTTATGAATAAAATATTTTTTAGTTTTAAATAATGTGTTATAAAATTTTAAATCAATTTTGTATGCATTGGTATTTATGATTTTTTTTAAATCCATGTTTTGGGTGCTTGAGTTTATTTTTTGGAAATATATTAAACTCTATCACTAATTATTTTTGGGTTATAATGTTCTTTAAGGAAATAATTTCATGGTTTTAATGATTATGGATCTATTAAAATGTTTTTTTTCATGTGTTTTTAAAATTGGAAAATGGTTTTCAATAAGTGGGTTCTTTTTATTATTATGTTTGAAATATTTTATGGCTTTGAAAAGGAACCTTGAAAAGGATTATTATTAACCCATATGGTGTTTTGAAATGTAAATGGGGATATGTTAGAGATTTTCATATGGTATTATAAAGCATGTTTGTGATGTTATTTTTTATTGTTCTTTTGTATACATTATTTTAGGCTTGATATGACTTGATTAAATGTTGCGTTTTAGGTGATGTTATATAATGTGACCCAAAATAAATAATATATAAGTTTTAATGTTAATATATTGTGTATTAATTCTAGATATACAATTTTTCTTTTCCGCGTTTTTATTTATTCCCCAAATCTCAATGGAATAATAAGGCCATGTTCTTCTCAGCTCATGGATCATTCATGAGAGTTCTTGAATAAAAATATGCTAGTGTTCAGTGTTGATCAAGGATATCAAGGGTTGACTAATATTAAAGGTATGTATGGAGAGATCTTTTAGTTTCTAGGAACTTTATAATCCTTTAGGTTTAGGTCCACTAATCTTTTTTTGAAGGATTGGGATTGGATTAGTTAAAGAAAACTATCCATGAACAACAGTTTATGGTGTTGTCTTGGGGGTATTTCATGGAACTAATAATTTAGTGATTTTACCTTCAGTGGGGTTATAAATTAATAGGTTGTGGAATTCTTGATCATTTATTAGGGTGATTATTCAGTTAAAGATTATTTTTAAAATTTCCTTGGACTTTCCCCTTTCTCTTCTGTGTTGTCTGATGATGATTTGAAGAAGGCATGGTTCTTTACTATAAAATTTTTTAAGCTAGGAGTTTTGTGGTGTTTCATTATGGGCTAACTATATTTATTGAAGTGATGTATAATTTTATTATCATTAAGGCTTTTTCAATATTTAATCATGTGACAAGTTATTCTTTGACCCTTTCTAATATCAACAAAGCTTTTTTGACTAGTCGAAAGTGAAAACTAGTGGTTTACTTCTGGTAAGGGAATTTTGGGAATGTTAGACCTTATTGTATGACATCAGTGAGGAATTTTGATCAATGTTTCTATATCAGTCCCAATAATAGGTTTTTAAAGATAAACAAATGTTTAAGGAAGTATCAGAACCTTCTATAATTCAATCAGTGATCTATGGTTCTTCTTACACTAGAATATTGGATGTTATTTTATGGATTTGGGATTGTCTTATTATATAATATCTAATTTTTACAATGTTATGTATCTTTTTTACACCTTGTATATTTATTTTTAATGAATGAAATTGATTTTTTTTCTTTTCTTATTGTCTATTGATATGTTCATGCCTTGTTGATTTTGTTGTATTGTTATTACTTGTTCATAGTGTGGAGAATGGTTTTAGGTTTGTTTGATGAATGAAATGAGTATGTATTCAATGCGGAATGGGGATTATAGGGAAAATATTTTGGCATCTAGGTAGACTATGAGATCTACTAAGTAGATATTTTCTTCAAGATCATTATGGGTGGGTGTTATAAAAGTTTTTCCCTACGGTACCCATTGTGTAGTTTTAAGAACTGGTTACGTATAGTGGTTGTTCATGTTTATGGTGTTTCTATGGTTTTGTGTATTTTCCTATATTTATGATCTGATCTATAAACCTTTTTTTTATTTCTTGAGGTTTTTATATCGTTTGGTTTTTTGAGATGGTTGTTTTTGGTTGATGGAATATTGTTTCTTCCTCTAGAGAGTAGTGGAACTGTGTTTTCTTTGGGGATAATCATTCATTTAGGTGTTTTTATCTATGGTTTCACCTCATTATATAAATTTTAAATAGCAATGAGAACATTATTTCATCTCTGTATAATATCCTCATTTATGGGAGTTTTCTTTAAGGATTTTTTATTTGGGACATATATTTACTTATAGCTCTTTTGACCTTAGATATTTTAGAGGTGACAACATTATTTTATCATTTATTCTAGTTTAAGACTCAAATATCAATGATTTACTTTGATATGTGCATTTATCAGAGTTACCAGGTTTAAAGTAGATCATAGGAGTTGTTATCTAAATATTTTATTTTTTGAGGAATCTGCCTTTAGGATTCATAGTGCTTCGATGGATAGAATGTTTTGAATCCTTTTCTATTAATTTCCCTAAGAGTGGGATACTAGAATATAATGTTCTCAGTTTCATGTGTAAAAATTTATTATCACATCTATGTCCTTTTGTTTAGTGAGTTGGTATGGATCATCCTACTGAAACTTAGTTTAGACGCCTTTATGAGGTTATAAAGTTCCAAGGCGGGGAGAATTGTGACACCCTGAAATTACGTTGTTCTTTTCTATATTTATGAGGTTATTTTATTACAATATTTTAGCAGTGAATCAGGCTGAAATTTATGAGTTATTGATACTTTTATTGGATATAATGACTTAAGTTTACAATTTAGTAAATCATGATGTGAATATCATGCAATTTGGGATGTTTTGGATAGTGGCAACCACACAGTGACTACATGGTTTGGTAAACCATGTGACTAAACTATATAATCTTCCTAGGTTTGGGAAATTTTATCATTTTTTGTTATTTTTATTTATAGACTCTCCCAAATTATCCCCATTCTAACACATCTAACCAAGGTGCCTCCCAAGGGATGCTTCTCCTCCCATGACCCTTTAAGGTAGAATATTAGTGATATCTTTTTGGTTTCTTCCTCAAATCAATATGTTAGTGACCCTACTCCCTTACATTATTGTTTTTTTATTTATCCATTTTTATCTAACCCCAGTGCCCATGTTTGACCAATATTTTTTATATTGGTATTCTCTTTTTTGGGGTTTTGGTTTCTAGAGGCCATGAGACATCTTAGGATACAAAATCTATTTGTATCCATTAAAGGCACATTTCTTAATTTCTTAAGGTATGTTTTCTCATTTCATTTCCTTTTATTAAATAGTTACTTTAATTATTGATCCTTTAAAAATGTTTTTATACTTAATTAATGGCGTATGAAAAATATTTTTTTATTATCTCAATGTTTTTCCAGTCATTGGTGGGTTTTTACCTTGTAAAAATGGGTGAACTTCATAGTTAAAGAAATTTTTGTTTATAATTTTATTTTATGAACTCTAAGTGTTTGATAAAATTCTATTAGGGGATTCAATCAAGAAAAACTATTCATTCGTGAAGATTTGGTAAATTTTAATTTATAAAAATAATTATTACTTTTTAATGGGATTTTTTATATTTTAAATAGTGTTTTGATGGTTTGAAAAGGGGTTTTATATTCAAATTAGAATCAGTGAGTGAGTTACATTGGTTTAATTATTTTGAGGGAATCATTTGGTTAATTGGGAACATTGATTTTTGATGATTGTTATCTATTTTATATAAATCAACTTGTTTTAAATGGTGTTTTTGAAATGTGATTTCAAAATATGTGATTCTTGATTTTCCTGCAAAGTCATGTTTCATATATTGTATAAAATATGGATATTATCGATTTGTGTTTACACCCTAGTTGATCCTATATGTTATCAGTTATTTATGCTTGTGTTCATGTGTTAATGATTGAATGAATTATTATTCATTATATATAGTTTAGTTAAGGGGATCTTATTTTAATTAGTGTATTAGAGGTGGGACATATGTGATTGTGGTGTTATATTTCCTTTGGGATTTGTGCTTGTCATGTGATTGGAATTATCTTGATAGTGGTCCACCTATGGTAGCTATGACATGATGAACCATAAGATTGTTACTGAGGATTAAATGAATTTAAGCTACGTTTTTTTGATGTTTTTATACTAGATGATGTCCCTTAGTTAAATATTATGAGTTGGATAGGGCTTCCATCGATGTGACTAGTAGGAGTGAATAAAGAGATGGGTTGTGTAATTAATAACATATTGGTAGTTGGTTCTACTTTTTCACATATATTACTTTTTTATTTAGTGCTTATGGTGTTTCATCATGATATGTATCTTATAATATGCCTCTTTATTGTTTTTTGAAATATGGGTTTCTTATCTCCTATTTTGAGCCTTCTTTTTATTGTTTATTTATGATAAGACTTATTATTGTAAGGTTTACATTGTATTATTATGTAATTTGTTTATGACTCTCTATATTTTGTTCCTTATTATGTTTTCCCTTTATTCATTACTCATATTTTAGTTGTGTGTGTGTGTGTTGATTTTTTTTTAAAGTGAAGGAGGTGGTATTTTTAAATTCATGTTGTTATAAAAAATTTCTTTTTAAATTTCTTCAAAACCATGTGAGGGTTTATTTTCATAATGGGATGCTTAAATTAAAAGTGAATGTTCCCTTAGTATATTTTTGAAATGAACAATTTTTTTTAAATGTAATGGTTGGTTTTTTTAAATGGAGTTGCCTTAGTAAGGCCTATTTTAGGCCTGTTTTATCAATAATGTGATTTAGTAAATAATATATGTTATCATTTTTTTATTTTTGCTTTGTGAAAAGGAAACGAAAACCTATTTTTATATTAAATTCAATTTTTTTTGTCTTGGTTTCTTAATAAAATAATTTAATGTACACATGGTAGTAACCTAATATCCTTTATCTCACACCCTATATACTCACATTTGTGGTTATATAGTCATCATGATTTCTACACATTCTTAGGTAATGGATTTTTGGTTTGTTTTCTATAACTCTCTATTGGGAAACAAGTAATGTTGTTTATGGAAGTAACTCAAGATTAACATGGTGATATTAGGGTTTTCCTCACAAGTTATTAGGATTGGTTGGGTCAGATGGTGTTTTGGACTCTATAGCCTCCAAATTTTCATTTATCTTTATTTAGTTGTGGATTATAAAATATTTGTATAAAAATGAGTTACTTTATACAAAATATTTTTTTCAAAATAGTTATGGATATCCTTTATTTCTATTATTCCATGTTTGGATGTACTTTTTTTAGAATATTTCTTGTTTTATGGAATAGTAGTCCAATTAACAGAGAGCTAATCTCCAGATCCCAATTGGAAACCATTTTGATCCCGGGTTTCATAAGGGTGCAATCATTCAAATGCATTTACTTGGGATACACATGAAATTTTAACCCACCCAGAGTGATCAAGAACATTCCATAGAATTTGTGGAAGAACGAATCATGTGAGGGTGGTCTGACATAGGTTGGTTCATAATATTTTATGATTTTTAAATTCCACTCAAGCATTCCATTTTTTGGTAGTTATAAACATATAATAAACTAAAAAATCATAGTTAATAAATTCAATATAAATAGAAAAATTGGTGAACTAGATATAAGTACCGTATAAATATAACAGTATATTAAAAGCTCAAAATAAAATAAAAACAAAACACAATGTAAAGAATAATAATTTTTACACTCCTCCAAAGTATATTATTAAGAAAAAAACCCTTTTATTATGAAATAATTTTCTTTTATCCAAAGATGAAACAAATATTTTAACCTAAATCTAGGTATCCACCTCGGAGTCCAAACATTGTAAAAAACTATCATAAACACTAATATTCAACCACTAAAATATTCTTTAACACCACAGTCAACAGTAGATTCCTAGACCCAAAATCTCATCATCTACTTGATAAAAATACCCTATTTCTGGGCCTAAAATCACCTCAATAAACATGGTCATAAAAACCCTCTTCCACACATAGGATGATACTTGAAATAATATATGAAAACATAATGAATATAGGATAAAGATAATTGATTTACAAAAACATTTTCATAGTATAACTCTTAGAAAAAATGTATAAAGAAAATAGAATCAAAATCCCTCAAAACAAGTTATTGTAGAATTATATCACAGGATTTAAAAATCATTAAGAATTGTTATTACATTCCTTAAAGGACAAAATCTGTTTATAGAAACACCTGTAATGGTCATATTTGGTAAACCTTGGGTTTAGTTTTAATTACATTAAAAATGGAAACGTCCGACTTCTTAGGAATTCAAAATCACATTGTATCTTTTGGGGAAAAAAATATGTGCCTCTAAACTACTCAAGTAATTTCTATTAAAAAATAATACATACAAATTCTAGATGAACTAATGTTACATGAAATTAAAATTGCAACATGTATATTAAAAAACAATTAGTTAAATAAAATTAAAACATGAGTGTATTATGATTTTCAAAAACAAAATTCAAATTGAGTATTTGAATGAACATCTATTTGATCCTCTAGTTGAACAACATCAATAATAGGATTATTATGAAGGTTTCAATCCAAAACATAGTTTTTTATTTAATTCTTAATAAAAAATATTATGTTTTTTACCACAATAATAAAATTTTTTCATTAATCATATCCTTTTAGTAGGGTGGGTCTTAAAGTGATGTTTGAGGATGATGTTGTTATTATATCTATAACAAGATATTTTATCATATGAGTATCATGTTTTATAGAATTTAAATAAAGAAAATTATCAAATGTACTCCAAAACAATGATGACCCTATATAAATTTCATCATATCCATTAGTGCTCTAAGATTTGTATTTCACTATGAAGTGAGTCCGCTATAGAGTTCATATGAAAAATTATTTGTTTGGGAAGGATATTATTCCAATTATATCATATACGACTCTTGTATAGTTTAGAAAATAACTTTGATCCAAATCCATCATATTGATAAACTCAATATTATCCCAATGATAACCATTCTCATAGATATTCTGAACTAAGTTAACCAAAATCAGATGAAAACAATGAATAACCTAACTCTTATGGTCACCTAATTACTTTATTTACCTATACTAGATAATCTAGGGTCACCCAAATTTAACATAAAACTAAGCAGTTAGATGATTGAGGTTTTGAAAAGTGTATAAATTAGAGGGAATCTAACACTTTTTATTTTAAAGGGGTTTTAATCTCACTATATTATTTCAGATATTTCATTTACATGCATGCATGATTATAGTGACTTTTTTTAATTTTATTCCTTCTAATAAATTAATATGTTCAAACCGTATTGATGTTTACCTCTTTACACAATTAATATCTTTTGTTACTAACACAAATTCAAAGAAAACTATATTTTTACATATCTAAATGTGTCCCATACATAAGTTACATGGAACATTTTACATATAATGTCTTATAATGAAATTAAATCAAGAATTAAAATTTGATTAAACTTGGATAATCATAGAGCCAACCCCACTATTTTACAGAAGGCATAATCCTCTAGAATAGTGATCAGTCTAACCCAATGTACCTCCACCCAAGGATACTTTACTAAAGACAGATCTAACTTTAACCATAATTTTAACACCTAATATGTCTAAACTATAATAAAATTTTTAATTCATGTTCATAACTAATTATAATAAAATGTCAAAGTAAAAGAAAACTATATCTATTATCAAACGCAACAAGTAACTCCTTACATGTATGTATGACAATTTATATAATAAATTTAAACACATTAAGACACACAAAAAAATATATCGATAGTATTAAAAAAATTACTATGAATAATAGACACATAAATAATTAAAATAAAAAACAATTCATTTATTTAAACATGCAATAAAAAATTTGTAAAAAATTCATAAATAAATCTCATTATAAATATTTTATAATTTATCTATAAATTAGGGATACTCCATAATTTAACTTAATATAAACACATTATATATATTCATAATATGAACAACATAATATTAATAAATTATATTTCATTTACATTAAATATATGATATTATATAAAATATAAATATTTCATATTTTCTTTATTATGTAAACAGTTTACATTGTCTAAATTTCACATATATAATATTATTTAAAACTTGATAATATCAATTATATAGGTCCCTAACCCTAGTAGCCCAGAGCTGGTGTCTAATATATTACATTTTCATAAAAAAATATTGAATCACATCCAGAAGGACTGAATATTTTAACAGCCTTGGTAAACTAGATGTATACTTGAAATTCACATAAAATTTTAAGAAATAAAATACCAAAAGTGTTTTCTTTGAGAAATTATTTATTCCCATTAGTGTATCATTTCATATCTATAAAAAATCACTTTCTTTTATCCTGGGGAAAATAAAACATAAGAAATCGAGGAGTTTAGATGCTCAATAATGGTAAGAATACAAGAAAAACTACAAGTAAATAATTCATAATGAACATGTTAAGGTAAATAACTGAAACACCTGAAATTTAATCAATACCTTGAGTATAATATGATAGGAACAAATGATGATCAAATAATTCCATATATATAATCACATGATCTTGACAACATAAACAAGAATATTATATGTAATTGAATAATCACATAGAATATCAATAATCGAATTCTTATTGATAGAATGCATAATGGTGGGCATCTAAAACATACCATTGTGGTATTATTCCAAGAAATATTATATCATTGAGGCCTTGTGAGTATAAATCTATATAAATAGGTAAGGCCTTTACCAAAACCCAATATAGTTTCTCTTATGAGACCAACTAATTTATTAAGGGGATATAGTAGGCTCTTCCTATCAATTACAAAGTCAAATTCATTCATTATATAAAAGGGGTGAAACAAAATCAACATAAAAATTTGTATTAAAAAACTATCATACTAAATATTATTAGTTTCCCTAATCAATAAACATAATAAAAAATCATCTAGAGTAATATGGTGAATGTTAATAAAATTGTACATACTAAATCAAAATGACCACAAATCATACAAAGAAAAAATAAGGATGGTATTAATAAAAAATCTCCCCCATTGGATCATAATTTCGATAAAGGGTTAACAACATTGATGATTATAAATGTGATAAAAAATTCGTTAAATAGTTTTGTGAGGAAAATAACCTTTTCACTTTTAAAATATATTTTTTAAAATTAAAATTTTATAAAATATATTGAAAATACTTTTACATTAAAAAAAAATTTGAAAAAATTTAAAATAATATTTAAAATATTAATTGTCAATGGTGGATGAAAGTTACATTCATGTCTTACACATTAAAACAAATATTTCTTTAACATTTTCAGTAAAATATTAAGTGGGATTTTTGGAAAATGAAATGATGATTCCTTTGAAAATAGTTTGTAAAAATGGAAAATTGTTAAAAAATTTATTTAATAAATAATTTATAAATTGTGAAAAAAAAATGAAATAATTTTTAGAAAACTTGGATTTTCTGAAAAATTATTTTCAAACAAAGAGAGAAATAAAGTGGATTTTTCTTAAAAAAATTTCCTAATCATTTTAAGTAACAAAGAGTGGAAAATTGGTAAAATTACTTGAAAAAGTTCATGAATGACTAGGGGTGAATAAAATATATTGATTTTAATATATATATATATATATATTAATTAATTTTTTCATGGGAGTTCTAAACAAATACAATCCTAAATAATGATGAAATTTTGAAATAAAACCTTACCACTTTAGTAACTTTTGAGTCATAATCCCCATGAAAGAAATAAATTTAAATAAAAATTTAAATAACATAGAGATAAATTAAATCATGATATAAAAAATGGGAATTTTATACACCACAAATAAAAATAAGTGGTGAATATGGCATATGTCCTATAGAAGTAAAAGTGAGACAAGAAACCCTTAACATGAGTCCAATTGTTCATGTACGTTCTTTATCTTCTTGAATAATATTATTATATTAATTATTAAATTTCATAATAATATTTTTTTAAACTATATTATTTATTTTATTTCACTTATTACCTTTTTATATATGATTACTTAATCAATAATGTTTATGTCTGATGTTTTGATGATATTTGTCTTATGTGTCAAGAATGAATTTTGTAAGTTTACTATGGTCAAAGAGGTTATTATATAAATATCTCCAGAATTATAGTCATGAAAAAATAATCATATTTATACATAATTTATAATTATAAAACCAATCATGAATTATGGTTTTGAAAAATGAAGCATGTTATGATGATGGAGATTGTTGGCCATACTTACGCATAGGTGACATTTTAATTTTTCAACAATCATTATGGAAAGAGGTAAGTAATATTTTACTTTTTATAATTATCATAATGTAATAAATACATTATTATTTATTTTAATACACTTATATATATCATCAATATGGCATGGATCAAATATAGATACATGTCAAGATGATCATGCACCAACCTTATGACCACCACTATTGTATAAATCAAAAATATTTTCACACTTTACAAATCTTTTTGAAGTGTATAGATTTTTCTTAACATGTGGATGTTTCTTCTTCATTTATGTCTTGCTCACCCTTGACATAGGCTTTCTTTGTGCCTTTTCATTTTGATTAGTGTACTAAAAATCCAATGCACAATGCCCAGATTTGTTGCAACACCAACATTGACCCAGAAAACTTTGTCTTTTTATATCAATTGTATGATATTTTTTGGTCTTCTTTATAACTTTTTAGGCACTTCATGGGGAACCAGATTCCATACTATTTTTCCTATCCACCCCAGTCATGGTGGTAGGTTTCTTATCACCTTTATTCATCCATACTTATAAAAATTTTGTTTTCCAGCCTGTACTATTCATGAAAATAGATTTAGAAACATTATTAAAAGATGGTATGGATGGTACCTCTTTCTTCATAGATACTTGAGATAGATCATTGAACGAATTCATGACCTTCTCATCACATTTTGGAAGTCTTTAAATATTAACATCCTTTATTGAGCATTGTGTAATAATAATAAATTTCTCATTCTCTTGTAAAGACTCAATATGTGTCTTCTCAAGATTAAAAAACTTTACTTCCAATTCTAGGAATTTCATATTGATGGTATTTTATGATCTTCAATCATAATCACCTTATCTTCACAAACCTTCTTCATTATTTCAACTTTCTCTTCATAAAAATTATCTTTGTTTTGTAACAAAGAATCAAGTTCCTTAATCTTATTTTATTTTACTTCCAATTTAAAATCTCTAACATCAATGTTATTTTTTAACTTTTCTTCTAGTGCATGAATCTTTCCTTCCATAGTCTTATTGACTCCATCTTTCTGTTAAAATTCTTTGATCCAATTGTTTTAAAACTTTTAGGAACTTATTTCAATCTCTACCCTTTTTGTTTCAAAGTATCCAACCTTCTTGGATAGATTTATAAATTCTAGAACCTTTTATTTTAAAGCCTTATATATATTATTTACTTCTTCTTCCAATTAGGTGATCTCTTCTTGCATACTTTGAAAGACTCTACAAACATGAGATGATCTTTATTTGGGAATGCAATGCAGAATACATTACAATCTATGAACTAATATATATGAATAAGTTTTCAATAGATCATCATCACTAATTATTCTAGGATCTTCTTCTTGAGTATAGTTTGTATAAAAATTTTCATATACTACATGATCACTTAACATTGTTGATTTTCTTGAGGTAGGAATGTTGTTCTTATCCTTAGTGGTAAGTTAAACCACCTATTACTTACCTTAAAAGATGGATATATTTCTTTGTTACCAAGTCATAGAGATACCAATACTTATTATTCTTTATGAAAGAGGGATATCTTCTTCAGTGTTATTTTTTATTTATTTCTCTTGTTCATCATGGTCTTGGTAGAAATAAAATTCTACTTAGAGATAATTAAATCTTCACCAAAATTTCACTTCATTATTAATGCAGGAAATAAAATAAAATATTTAAAATAGAATAACTTCAATATATAGAATCCAATAGAGGTGAAACATTCCTATAATGATAATTGAGAGGACCACTTCAGGATATACTCAACACTGAAAGGGGGGGTGAATAAGTGTTGGAAGCTTTTTATCCAATTACAAATTTTTATCCCTTTAACTCTTAGGCCTACTAAGATATTGATTCTTATATTCTATTTTTCTTATCGTATGCAAGTATATGAAAGAAAGTAAAATATGGCACATGATATTTTTACAAGGTTCACTACTCAATAAGAATAGAAATTCCTTATCATATTAGGTGATCACCAGTACATGGATTCTCCATTATAATGAGATTAATATTACTATGGTTTAGCTAGTAAATAATCCTTATCCAAAGTGTGGTTCCATATAATTTAGGAGGGGTGGAAATAATCTTGAATCCATGGACTGGTGATGAACTCATCCAACTTATAGATCCTCACTGATTCTTTATATTGCTTGTGTAGGTAATATCCAAATTTTTTAGTTACTTTGTAATGCCAAGAAAGCATTCCACATTTTGATAATTTTGTTGGATGACACAATTTTTTTTCCTTCTATTAATTTATTAAGTTTACTTACATAATAGTGAGAAAACAACTCTCCTTCTTCACAGTAGAAAACTGAAAGCTACTCTTTCTTCTCTTTCTCCTTCATTTGAAACTTGTCTATTTGATCCTTCCATCTGATGTTTTCCATACAATATAAGTTCATATGGTTATAGTTAATTTGATCCCTTACTTTACACCCTATTCATTTAATACCAAATGATAGGGTATATTTTTCTAGTAACACTTCATTCATTCAGTATATTTTTGCTTCGTCTAGTGGCCTCTTCACACCGTTTGGCCAATCCCTTCATCTTCTTCTTGATCATCTGGTACCTGTTCACCCAGTGATTTTTCTCTATATGATACCTTCTAATAGGATTGGTAATTATACATCTTATCACTTATTTCCTTCTTTATATAGTGCTTAATTTCTCTATTCGGTGCTTTTTCTTTGTCTGGTACCCTCTACTATGTCTTGTTCCTATTCTTTTAATGCTTCAACCAAAATGAGAATTACTCTCAAGCTTCTTGGCTAGCACATTATCATGACACTCTAATTATTCATTAATAAGAACAAACACAACATCACTCTCATAACCAATAGTATGAACAATAACTACCGTTCATTACACCAACTCTCCTTTATATAGACATAGTTTCTCTACAATCTTAGGGAAAGGCACACACTCAAATTTGAAATTCTGGCTTCCAAATTTAAATCTCTCACTCATCTATTTCTTCATTTGACCACCTTTAAACATTTCAAAAGATATGATTCGACCAATATTTAATGGAAACTTCCTTATATTTTAGCATAAATGTTCTTAAAGTTTCCTAAAATCTCAGGTAGAATCACAAACTTCCTTCATTATTATCGAAACATTAAATATCCAACTTAGCATATCCATAATTAATGAATTAATAAAAGCATTTTAAAGGCTTTAAAACCTTTCATCTGGTATAAATTCTTAGAACTTCTTTCATTTGGTGAAAATTAATTTGGTTTTCCTTCACAACTTTATAGGAACATCAAAGAATTGTTTTGAAAGACGCTTACTCTAACCAATGATATTATTCCAAAAACATTCGTCTGATAACTTCTTTTTCTGAAAACTCTGTTTGATCTTTCCTTTGACAGTACTTACAACATAATTTCACATGGATATTCCTCTATCTAATGGGTTATCATATTTTTGTTAGTTTTCCTCTATCTAATGAACCCTTATAGATCTATTCTTCTTCTTCTATCTGATGACTTCATAAAACTTCATCAAATGACTTTGTAATACTTAATCTTATGTCTTTGTAACACTTTTTATGATAACATCACTCAGACACTTATATTATATGAAACTATTTAGATATCTCAACAACCTATATCTAATGATCTTTCATGGAAAATTTAGTTCGATGAATGTCACTTAGAAACCTTTGTTTGATGACTTCATATGGAGACTTATTTATTTGATGATCTTCACACATTTCCATTGATTTTTCACTTCATTAGGAAACTAGTGCTTGATCATTTGAGAACTTATATCTAATAGAGTTTTTATGATGAATCACTATGTTCCTATAATAGAATTCATACTTAATTTCATCAGTTATAGCCTCATCAACACTTTCTTCATTAATTTGTTGTAACTTCTTCACTACACATCTCGATCTTTGAACAAGTTTCTTCGATGGAATTTATAAAATTCTTCATAAATTGTGGCTTCAAAAATACTTAAATTCATCCAAGAACCATAAAGTTACTCTAACTACTTTATTCATCCAACTTTAGTTAGAATTATTAAACACATCATGATGTTTGATACATTTAAGGATCAATAATACATCACTGGATTTAGTACTCTTTAATTGAGGATTTTCTCTTCTTCAAAACTTTATCTTTGAATCACATACATAAGACATTATGATGTTTAAACAATGAATATGGAATCACTTATAAACATATAATATAGTTTTTATGATCATTATCTATCCAAAGTAATTATGAATTCAATCGGAAAAAAAAATATTTTGACCAGACGTATGATCGACTTAGTCAATTCACATCAATTTGTTGTCATTATTATTGTTCTTTTGATGGTCTCTCAAAATTTCCTATAACCATTGGACTTTGAAATTAATACTTTATAAAATTTCATTCATTAGATACTCCTTATGAAGGTGTAATTCAGAAACCTCTATTTGATGGAACTACTCAGAAACCCTCATCTGATCACCTTGGTCTGATCGATGGATAGACACTTAATCTGATAACACTACTTGAAAACCTTCATCAAATTACCTTGGTTTGATCAACTCCATCAGATCACCTAGGTAATCTAACCTCTACCTTTAGTGCCTCTGGTGTCAATTTTCTTCTTTCATTCATCACATGCTTCTCCATACGTTCAACTCTACCTTCATTATCCGGTAACAATCTGTTTGAAAACTTCTTAAAGAAACTTCATAAACTTTATAATTTTGATAACAAACATGCTTATCCAATAATTAAGAACATGTTTGTGAAATTAGGATAATATAAAAAATCATCGTAAGTAAACTCAAATTCCTAAAAAAAACTTCCACCTTTCAAGTAATGAATAATATCCACCTTTGTTAAAGGTAAGAACACCATTTATATGTATCTTAAAATAATAACACTTGTGCACTTATTTTCTTATTCATCCATTCATCCAAGATACATCAATTTTATCACCAAGATTAGATACTTCAATTAAACTTTATAATAGCTTATTCATTATAAATTTTTCAACATATGGAAAATAATGAAATCTTTCTATTTCATTGACCACTATTAACAACCATTGACAACAAATACAACTCACACACAAAGTGGGGTCTTCATAAACCTTAAGAAAAGGATCTTAAAATAAAAATATTATTCTATTACCTTAATTTATATTAAATTTATGGTCTTATTTATACTATAATGATTTGTGGTTTTGTGGTCCTTAAATTTCTCATGATCATATTCTCTATCACTCTATTATTCCTTGGACGTTATTTTTCTCCTCTATGTCCATATTTTCACCTCCTTCTAATTTTATCCTTATCTGGGTACCCGGTTATGTTTTATTCTAGGTGACCTTCATATTTTCATTTTCCACTTCTCAAAAGGATGTTTTATTATCCCTTTTTATGATGTGGGTTTTCAAAAAATGTATTTTAAAATATTATAAAGGTTTTTCCTTTCATGATCATATTTTTTATCTTCCACTCCCTGGAATTGATTTTAAAAAATGTTTTAAACATTTTTTATCAAGAAAAAAATAAAATTGTGAGGATGTAATTTCTTTAAGGGGTAAAATATAACACTCTAAAAATTTATTTTAAAATAATACTATGCTCGATGGCTTGTTTAATATGAAACATCGAGCTTTAAGAAAACTATGATATATTATAAAAATATTAATATTTAAACATGATCTTTATAACCTAGCTGTTAAATTTGAATAATGAATAGTAATAAAAATATTATGAAAAATATTTATAATGGTCTTATATAATTAAAAATTTATTGATTAATTTGTAATAAAAAAGTACTCAATTTTTAGTAAAGTCGGTTTATGGTTCAAAAATATGTTTTCTTTAGAAATATTTTTTACTGCATTTTTTGTGCATGCATTATAATTAATTTATAACTTTTTTAGGAATTTTATTTTATAAAATTAATATAATATTTTAAATTATCATGTCAAAATTATATTAGGGAAAATATTTTGGATTTTATGGAAAAGATTGTTTTTTAGTGAATAGTGAAAAATACCAATTTGTGTAAAATTGTCATTTCTTATCATTAAATCAAGTAATTGAAAAGCCCAATTATGTATTTAATTTTTAATTAAAGTATAATAAGTCTTTTAAAATTATATATAATCTAATTAATTACATATAAATCAAAATTATACTTTATTTTGGTCTAAGTTCATTTTTAGGCTTAAAAATGTGTTTTTCTAAAAACTGTTTTTCATTTCATTTTATGCATTTATATTAAAAATGAATTTTTACACTTAGAGAAATTGAATATTGAAAATTTTATTCTATATTTTTAATAATTATTTTAAAATTTGGTAAATATTTCCCTTTATTTTTTGTCATTATTAATAGTAATCATAGTGGATATTTGTCACCTCAGTAAGGGTAAAATGGGTAAAACAAGATTAAAACTGTGAGATAAGACATTTAAAGTATCTATAGAACTTATATTTATTTTATTGGATTGGTTTTTTCAACTATAAACATCAAATATTCCAAAAAATTTCTATTTATTTTCACTTTACTTTGATTATAACATTTATATTATTTTAAGTAAAGGATAAATTCAAAATGTCACTCTCTTGCATTACTATAATATTTTATGATAGGGATAAAAACTAGTTATGTTTGGTTATAAATGATTATTTAAAATTTTAATTATTTTTTTATCATGATAATTTATTTTTAATTTTTAGTTATGGAATAATTACCTTGAATACTTACGCAATGTCGACACAGTGTTTGTTCAAGTAATTGAAAAATAAAGTAAATGATTTTAAAAACATTAAAAGTAATATAATTTGGATGAATTATTTTTTCTTGTGAATTTTTAGATAAATATAACATATTTTTTTTTAAAAAAAGTTTATATTCTAATTAAATTATTTTCTTTGTGTTTTTAAAAATCAAATAATGTGAACAGTCCTGAAAACGACTCTAATGGTATCTTATGTTAAATAATATTTTATTAAATGATATAAAATTCATAAAAATATTATATTTATAAAATTTAATTGGATATTATTTATCATATCAACCATATTACATTTATTTGTCACTTTTATATTTATAGTAACTTTCTTGACCCCTAATGAGTAAAGAAATTTATTATCATAGTAATCATCAAAAGGGATAACGAAGGGTTAAAACTAAGATATAAGAGTCAAAACATAACCTAAACTTGCCAAATTTTATTATATGGTAGTATTTAAACTTATACTAACCATATATTCTAAATATATCAAAAAATTCACTTTAACATGAAAATAAATTTATATTAATTTAATACTTTAAGTAATTTCAAGGATGCCCCTACCCTTCACTTATAAAAGGGAACCTCCCCCCCCCCCCTCTCTTCATCATGCCATTTAATCACTCTAGTTTAGTTAATTACTGCCCAAATATCTCCCTAAAATCACTACCCACATCTTAGATTTAATTAACTCACCATAAAACTAAATGTAGAAGGATTAAGGTGTAATCTAAAAAGGTTATCAGAGGAGAAGGTATAAGTCTTAACTAGCCTATTTCAAGTTTATTTCTTATTATACCTTCTTCAGATTTTATTTAAGCTTGAGAAAATAATAAAAATATTATATTTAGTATAATAAAATGTTATTATTATTATTTTACAACCCTTTTTTATCTACTTTTCCATCCTATGGGAAATGAAAACATTGTGCGTGCATACGTGTGGATTACCACCTCCACAAAGCAATGTGTTTTGTTCTTTATCACCATCTCACAAGGATAGTTATTATGATGGATTTAATTAATAAATTTGATATTAATGACATAATTATAATTATAAAAATATAATATATCATATATTTTATTATATTTCCTTCCATTGAAAAATAATATAGTTGTTTATGCATACGTGTGGGCCACCACCTCCACGAAGCGATGTGATTTATTTTATATGTATTCCTTTAATGGATGGTTATAAAATTATATTTAATGTATAAAAATAATAATAATGTCATGATTAATATTTTTTATATTATTTGACAATAAACCCTTTTACCATGGTCATCCTACCAAAGTTGTTTTGTGATTATTAACAAAACGTCCTCAAAACATCCAATATAAACTTGACTAACTAAGTAACTAAAAAAAATAATCATAGATGACATAAAAGGGATAATTATAATGAAAATAACATGAAAAATATTATTAATTAATTAATTAAATAATATAATTTTATTATTCATGAGTTAAATAACGTACGATGTTAGACAATATTTAAGCTAAGATATTTTTTTAAAAAACTTATTTTAAAAGTTTTAAAGTTTTTATTCTATTTTTCCTCCATATCTATGTTCAATTAAATATTTCTATAATTTTCTTATTTACACTTCAAATAATATAAAAGTTCATTTTCAATTACTTTTGAATTTTTTTTATTGGGTTTAAAAAGAAATCTTTTTCTCATTTTTCAAATGAGGTAATTTTATCAAAGGTATAAAAGGAATCGTTCTTTTAACTTTTATGGCATGAATGAAATTTACAGCCATCATGAATTTTTATTTATTTGAATATTAAATTAAAAGTTTCCATTGTTATTTTAAAATTAAATAATTTCCATAATGTTTTTGTGATTTTTCATTTAAAAGAGTTTTCAAAAAGAAAGGGATATTTCTCTTTATTTTTATGTGAAAATGGAAAGTGCTTTACTTATGGGTTCAAAAGAGTTTTTTCAGGTATTTATAATGAAAATGGAAGAGATTAAAAAAAATTGTTCTTAATATGGTACATGAACATTATATATTATGATGAATGATCCTGATACAACTTATATGATGAGTGAGCTCGATACAGCTTATACGATGGGTGAACCCGATATAGCTCTTCAATGCATTGGGTAATGTTCCTTATCTTCAGAGGAAAAAGGAGGGAGTAAACTTGGGAGGTTTCACCTATGGATTTAACTAGGATCTAGTTATTTTATACATGAGAGAACATGAGTTATGATTATAATGCTCTAAAATTCCTACAAGATTTTCTATTTGATTGTTATGGGTTTTAAAGGTTTCCTTTAAGCAAGAAGTGTGTTTTCCATGTGGATATGATTTATTTTATGTGATCAAATAATAATGTGAAAAAGATAAAAATTTTATGGGTTTTCATTTTTTCCATTGAACTAATAGATTTTTTGCTTTTATATATCTTACTGAGCTTTTATGCTCATCCCATGTTTTCAAATGTTTTTCACAGGGTTTAAGGATGAGTAGAAACAAAGAAGGATCCAATTTGAAAGTCATGAATATTTTTCTTGAAAAGAAAACATGTTTTATATTAAATTTTTTATATTGTGGTAAAAATGGACGCTGAGTGGAAGTTTACACTTTGTAATATATAGGTTTTTTATGTAATATTTATTAACTAATTATAAAAAACTATAAACTGTAATGATCCTCAAAATATAATAAAGTGATTTATTGTCTAAAAACTAAAGATTATGTAATTATTAAAGGTTTTTTTCTTATAATAAAGGTCAATTGGGGTGATATATAAGGGTAAGGGTCCATATGTAAGGGTTCTGGAGTGTTTCAAAAATTCAAAATGATGATTTTTTCTAGATTTTTGAAAATGATAATTAATTAATTTATTATGTATAAGAGGGGAAATAAAGAAATTTCGGCCAGAATACCACAATTTCACCTTATTTGTCACCTTTTATTGATTCCTTTTATCATTATTATTAGTTATTCATTTATTTTTACCAAATATCTAAATTTTATGAAGTAGGGAGTAGTCACAGGTAAGACTGACTACCCTAGAGTGTTTACTCTTGGTTTTTATCATCATTTATCTATTTTTAATCAATTTTTCCCTAAATCAATGATTTTATTAGATTATCATATTTCTACTAATTAGAGTAGGATAAGACATAGTTTTTATATGAGTGGATTCCTGCTAACTTTAGGTGGGTAGTGCCTAGATATTTTTTATATTATACATGTTTCTATTCATTTTGTAATAAATTAGCATGGGTAATATCATGTGAGTGACCAGGAATGAAACCATGTGTAGTTTTCATTGTTCACAAGTGATACTTGGGGGTAGTCTCATGTGGTAAATGAAGGGTTTGGACTAGTATGACTTGGTTGGTATTATGGTGTGATTTGAGGGTGTGATGGGCATGATGTTTCTTGTTATAAATATGTGATTTATAAGATGTGATGGTTGATGTGGTTTCATGGAAAGCATGATAGGTATTTCCATGTAACTACGAGTGATATTGATTTTCGAGAATGGTGGTGATGGAGGTTCACTAAAGGTGTGGTTGAAGGATGAAGTGAATTACACTCACTATGGGGGTCTAAGGATGATGGGGTTTCATACACATAGGACATGGACCATGAGGTGGTTTAGTTCATTCAATATGGGTGTTAACCTTCATAGTTTGAGGGACATTGGGGTGATGGTGTGGACCATTAGTATGGAGGAGGGTTACACTGTAGGATTCCACTATTGGTGGTGAGAGAGATTACTAGATGGGGGCATGATTCTCACCATGTTGGGACCAACTTATAGAATGATCTACAGACGTGTAAACAGGGCACCATGGTGGACCTATGGTGATAAAATTGGTTATAGATGGTGTATAACTTGAGTGGTATGGAATGGTTTAGAAGTCCAAGGAAATTTCAAGTATGATAGATTTTGGAAGCATCATTCTACTTTGGTACTAAATGAAGTATGTGAAGTCTCACTTAGGCTGGTTGAGAATGAGTGTATCTATTTGTGTGGGGTATTTGGTTATCATTTATAGTGATTTATATATACTAGTATACATATGGATATTAGGTAGGGATATCTTTGGTGGTGGTATGCTGAGTTCATACTCACATCATGCACGTTCCCTCTAGGACACATGCTAAATTTATAGTTATTGGTTTAGGTATAGGTATAGGTAAAGGATCGACTTTAGGAGCCTGGTGGAGATGGTGGTGTGGGTGGAAAATAGACTGAATGTTATAGTTTTGTAGATGGATCAGGTGATTCCTCAGTGTCGTTCTGGTGGTTTATTTTGATTTGTTTTCTATATGTACATATGTGATCATCCTGAGGGAAATCCTATTTATTTTTGTTAAAGTAATATGATCCTATAAATTTTTTGCATCATGTAGTATGTTATGATATCTAATTACACTATGTTTATGTTAGTATTTATAGTAGATATATTTTTATTTTCATTTATCTTCAGATCATATAGTATCTCCATTAAAAACTCATAGACCATCGTTTTTAGTCGATAGTCTTTGGCATTCTGGGAGGTGTGACCAAGGTCAAGTGAAACTCTGATATGATTAGTGTATAGTGATCTATTTAGTATGTTACATCTTTCTCAATGTCTCTCTTTAATCTATTCTCGTACTACATAAGATTTCTAATAAGATCATTCAAACTAAGCTTTGTAAGATGTTTCATGTTGTCGATAGTTGTTCGTTTAGATTCTCATTATTTAAAAAATGTAAATGAACTTATCAAATACTTGATTATCCAAAATTTCATGTTCACCAAGATATTTTATCCCATTAAATATTATCATGAGGCATTGATGAATCTGTGTGACTGATTATCTCAAAATAAAATAAAATTCTTGATAATCACCTCTCAATATAGCTATTTTAGTCTCTGGGACTTTAGATTTTTTGAAATGTGTAATTTATAACTTCCTATAAATTTAATTATCAATTTCATAAGATGATATATTTCTATGTATAATTTCATTTCATATAACATAATAAAGTTTTCTAGACTTTTTAATTAGATTTATATTCCAAATTCTCTTCATGGGTAAAAGTATAAATTTCTTTCTCTGAAATTTTGTAATTTTTTGTCATCGTTTGAAAATGATCAACTCTATTATTAATAAAAAAAATATTCATCTAATCTCTTTAATATTAATAGTCAAATATATTGAAAATAGGAAGACAACTTAGTTTCAATTTTTTTAGTCTTCTAATCAATATTCATTTCATAGAAAAAGAAATGGATCTTTCCTCTTTCTACATGTTAGTGTAAGGAACCTCAATATCAAATCCATCACAAATGAAAATTAAAGATACAATATTTTATACAAAGTGTATCAGAAAAAAGATATAGATCCAGTATTTAGTACCAAGTGTTGTTGTAGCATCTCAACCCAGAAGCCACTAAATTGGTTCACTGAGTTGGTTCTCCACATGACCTAAACATGCCTCCTCATATGTTAGAAGTTTATGACTATAAATGGGGGAATAAGGTGGTAATATGAGGAGAGTATACCACCATATTATAATAAAAAATAATAATATAAATAACCAAGCATCAAACACATTAGAGTATGCAGAAATAATGAATCAATATATCATATTTTATATATAAAATGAAATGAAATAAAGTCTCAGACAATCATATAATCTATAAAACTAACCAACCACTGGGATGGTTAACAAACATACAGAATAAAATAAAAAAATATGAAAAAGGGATTGATCTCTGAGTTGAAACACATCCAGTCTCATGATACCATCTGAGCTATCTTACCCAATCATGTAAAACTCAACACTGGCCTTAGCCTAAACCTGTGCCTGTAATAAACATGTGAGAGATTCTCTGGTACCCATGTGTAGTAGTGACCTGAGTAGGGTATGAGTAAAACTCAGTTGGACACCAATAATGATGTATAAATAAAATACCTATCCAATCTAAAATGTATGTAGGTAAACCGTGGGGTAACTAAGTATCACAAAAAGGAAGACATGTATCAAAATGAACAACTCCTTATCTAGTGACCCATTGGCCCTCAGGTTCAAGGTGACACCTGATCTAACCAGTAATGTATCAAACCAAGCTGCTCGTTTGATTCATAAAACACAGGGTGAAATATAATTTAAATAAAGGAAGAGGACTTTCATCCATCATTTAACTCATGAAAACATAAAGAACCAATCCATCTCTCTAGACCTTGAATGTGGAACACTATGTCAAGCATCTGGAACTATACTTGTGGACTGTCAAGTAAAACTCTCTAAACCTCAAATTTGGGGCATCATCTTAGACATTAATAACTATACCTATGAAGTGTTAGGTCTGACTCTATAATCCTCGGATGTAGAGCACTATGTCAGACATCCAGAACCATACTTGTGGTGTGTCATGTAAAACTCTCTAAACCTCGGATTTGGAGCACCCTATCAGACATTTGGAACCATACCTATGGAGCATCATGTATAACTCTATAATCCTATAATGTGGAGAACCATTTCATACATATGAAACCATACTTCATAATAGTAGATTCCATAGCATCAGTTCAACACCTAAACCATCCCATTAATCCTCAAATACTAAGGTTAAACATCTTGACCTTTCAAAACACCTAAAGGGGACTCAAACAATCCTCTTTAAAACCTTAATCATATACTAAGGTCCCAACAAGACTTTAACACTACACAAGGCTTAGACATCTGATCCCTTTTTACATATCAAAACATCATTCAAATATTCTTTATAAAGTGATGGAATCTCACCCATCTATTTAAACATTTTGAAGACACCCTTAAAACATGGGTCTCCCTCTTTAATATCCAAAACAAGGCCAAAACCTTCAATTCCATAAAAACCTTTAAAAATATCCATCATTACTTTTTCACCAAAGGGGAAACCACTCACTCATTTCAAAAAAAAATTGGAAACCACCCCAAAAAACCCTTTTAAAAACACTTGGAGGCAAACACCTCACTTTAAAACAAAATTCACTTTAAAACATATATTTCACCCATTTAAATCCCAAGCCAGGTCAAAACCCAAAGAACATGATTAAAACCATCTCAAGAGCCTCATAGGCCTTTCATAAAAACTTATCACTTGAAAACATTTCAATTCATCCTTTTAACATATCATGAAATATTCATTTTCAATCCCTACCAAGTGACCCTTAACCCTTCAATCAAACCAAACAATGTGATTAATCGAGTTAAGATCATATCCCATATAATTTACCCCTTTAAAACCCCACTTTCCATTTTCAATGAATGTCACGCTCCAAGGGAGGCCATGAGTTTGGTCTTATAACATCAATGGGTCTAATGGGATCTGTGGAGAGTCTAAGATATAAATTTAAATACCAAGACCATTTACTTTAACCAAGTAAGAAACCACACCATACATGGTATTTAAGGAACATACTAAATACACATGTAAATAAATTAAAAGGACTACAGGAAAGGCTCTTAGACCACCAACCTCATTAAAAAATCTTTCTATAATGTTTCAAATGCCTAATGGCCTTGTCAAGGCTTGTTTATGCCTCATCCAAACTCCTCAGTGTCTAAATAAGATCATATTAACCATCCAAGCTCTAACCTCACACCAAGAAATAACAATTAATTAATTATAACTAATATAGTTAATTAATTAATTAATTAATCAAAACCCATCTTGGCATAATTCCATAAAACCCATCGGGCATTCACCTATCATCAAAATTCCACACAACCACCATAGTAGGTCTACAACAGAATCCTGAAACCATTATTGATCAAATCCCCAAGAGGTGATACCATTACAATAATTAATTAAAATTTATCCATTAAGGGAAACCTAATAAAATTCAACATGAAATTATACCTTAATGAAATGCCACACAATGACGTGTGGAAGTCATCTCAGGACCTCCTCTACAAAGCTGATAAAAAACCCCCTGAGAAATAGATGATTCCACCATGCTCTGGTGGAATAATCAACAAAACTTAATTTAGAGAACTCCAAAATCAGAGAGGAGGAATAAAGAGAGGGAATGAGGTCACTGTAGGAGAACTCGCCTAAAAATGCTAAAGAATTTTCATGAACATACCTCAAATAAACGGGTTGGAGAAATAGGAAGTGTTTTGGAGAACCCCTAGTGCGCACCTAATGGAGGAGGAAGAGAGGTGAGTGGATAAAAAACCTAAGGGTAATTTTGGTCATTTTCCCATTTTTAAATAGGTTGTGGGCAACCACAAGGTTTGGCCACATGGTTAGCTAAACTATGCACCAATCATTCACCCCCCCCCCCCCCGATATCCAACACCACACCCCTCACACGGTTATCCAAACTGTTTGCCTCACATTTTCCAACACCACACCTCCTGTACAGTTTTCCCACATAGTTTTATAATCATGTGCCAACCATGAAACACCACACTAGACCCCTTTACAGCAAGGCACATGGTTTACCTGAAACTGTGTGCATACCATGCATCATGCCTCAGGCTCCCCACCACCTTGGACGATTTCTCCATCATATCACATGGTTTACTCAAAATGGTGCTCTAAATATAAAATTTCACCATGCTCGGTTCAAAATGAATTGAAAATACCCTGAGCATCAAGGTGTCACATGGTTTATTCTAACCGTGCACACCAAATTGTGCACCCTAGCTAGAAAACTCCAAAACTCCCGAAACTTGACCCAAAGTTCCCAAAGCTCACCCAAACACCTGAACTACCTTTTAAGACTCATTACTTTACTAAAAACATCACTTTGAGTCATTATAATTCTCAAAATACCATTTAAATTCTTGATTCAAAATGTGACATGTCCAGTAAATACGATTCAAATTCTTTCTAGAATTTTCAACTCATATGGACACAATATCTTATAACCTACCCACCATAATAATTCTTATACTTGAGAAGCATTAATGGTCATCCATCCACACCATATATCCTACTTCAGTTTCCAAATATATCCAATGACTTCACTCCATTTTTGAATGCCTAAAACGCAACCAATGTACAACCTTAAACTCAAGGCACTCAACCAACCAAAACCCAAGTCAGTTCCCATTATCAAAATCGAAACATAAATATGGAACTTACCCAATTACATCCTATCGAAACACTGAATTTTTCATTGCCCAATCACTCATATAATTTGTTTTTATCCTTACCATAAGCTTCATCTTACAACCACAAACTTCTAATGTTTAGAACATCTGCCATTGAAAAAACCCAATAGAACCTTGAACTCACACTCCCACAATGTGCCCAATGCTATTTCCCCAACTTACTACCCAAAAAACCATGAGAACATCAATCAACATAGACACTCATCTTGTTCATTGAAACCCAACTATAGTGGGTGCATACCTACCATCTGTGCATGAACTAAGAGTAGTCCAACTTTTTCCTGAAAGTTGGGTTTACTTTTTGAAATGTAACTATCACTTTCGAAGTGACATTCCAGACGTGGTTTGAAACTCACCACATCAATTCTAGGTACTAACCCAAGTCGGACTATCCTCAGTCGGCTCATCCCAAAAACACCTAGCTCCAACTGTCAGTACATCGCCACATCACCTGATCTCAATGCTTCATGCCCAAAGGCATTCCATGACCACCCAAACACACCTGTTGGATTTCATACCTGAATCATAATGAGATTCCATAATCAGATCCTCCACTGACCAATAAATTTTGGTGTTCCCTGCCACACCATCGACGCACCTTTAACACAAGCACCTTAGATTACTTTTCAGAACCACCTCAAGACTAAATCCAATTCGCAGATCAATCATCCACCATAACTAATTTATTGATAGTATTATCTATGGAATTTACACATGCACCTCATTGGTTCCACACTGGAATCATAGTGCCACCATGATCGGCCCACGATCATCTCCACACACCTACAAAACTTCAAGCATAAGGGTTATACCCTTATAATCGATACATCACTCCCCACTATAGGAGTGTCATTATCACTGCCTCACTCAAGAAACTCCAACTGCCATGAACCACACTCCAACCAATGTTAACCTAAGAATTGTACATGTCCATCTTGAACTCACCAGAGCTACAAAAAAGATTCAATTATCTCCCATTCCCAACTTCCAAGAATGGTACCCATGACATTTTTCAATATCTAGTTTATCATGAGGATCGTACTCATAGATGATCAATGATGAAATTCCCACCATAAAGCTTCACTTAAACCACTCCTTAAGTACAATCTCTGAGGATTACCTTTATTAAACCAAAAAATAAATTTAGATAACTAGTCGTATAGCTGATTCTCTCCCAGTGTACTCAAGATGATGTCAAGATATTAGGCACGATCGTCTCTAGAATAAGAGTATGCAAGGATTTCAATGATGAATTCCACTATAAATCTGTTCATTTCTGATGTCACCTCTAACTGTAGGGACATTTCAAACTCATTTAAAGACCCTAGGACTCCCTTCCCACAAGTATCCCATCATACACACATTGGTTCTCATCATACTCACAAGTGATTGCTTAAATCAAGCACCTCGGGCTTATGCTCCCATAACGTTCGATCCACAAGCCAAATGGCACAGCATGTCACTAGTGCTCATGTCTCCAAGATCCCATTAACACTTAACCATCACACACTCTTTTATAACCCAACCACATAACCCATTTATGAATCTAGAGAGTCACATATCATGAAAGATAAACTCACAAGCCCTATCCACTGGCCACACTTACTATGAATTCTCATCTCACCCAATGAAGATAACCCCTGTGCTTTCTAAAACCAAAGGAAACTCACCCATCCAAAAATAACTTTCATGACCAATTAAGTATCAAGTTTCATTCAAAAGTTCCACTAAGTTCATTTACACTTTCAATGCATTCTTGAAGATGCATCCAGATCTAACCATACTAGAATCATAATTATCCCTTCCCTTAGAAACCACATGTTTCACCAAATCATCAACACTCCATGTGATTTTCAGCTCAAGGAAACCAAACATCTTCCTATGAATCAAACTATAAATATATTAGGTCTACCTAACTTGTAAAGTCTCATCCCAAAGAAAACCTACACACCCAGAGCCACATACCCTCAAGCACCACAAGTGCTCCCAATCCAACTCATAACTATCAAGTATATCCTGTTTGCACAATTATTACTCAGGCTAGGCACCTGAGTGAGTCTTCCCCTCTAGAAACCAACCACAAGGTTGAAGCACTGGAACACAAGTGTTATCTCTTAAAACAAAAGGTATCCAATATGCCTAAATCCATACTAGGTTACACCCTTTGTGCAACATTGTAAAAAGTCCCAAAACATCCACATGTGCCTCACACACCCAAAGGCACACACAACTCGGTTGACCCCTCTCATGAGTCACCCACATAAGTCACACAACACTAACTCCATAAACTAGAGTCACATCAAGAAGGTCATTAGGATCTCTTATATAGAACTATCAGTAAGGTCTCACGACAAGTCACTAGGTCCAACCACCTAGTTCTATGCCAACTCAATGCAGGTTGTAACTAAAGGGGTGTAAAATACACTCTCATCCTAACATTACACAATATCAACGTGTCAAAACACCTATATATTAGGTATCATATATAAAAGACATCATAATCCAAATAAACTGCCCACAATTAGGGAACCCATCCTCTTCAAGCATTTGCACATTAGACCGCTCCTTGGAGGACCAGTCCACACAAAGAACCTCAAACAAAAATCGTCCACAAGGGTCCTACAATCATATAACTATACCATGCTAACCCACCAAGGTCACTACACCTATTGTGCATGAGGATCGAATCAGTATCCTCACCATTGAGTGTCTCACCATAGATCCATATAAACTTCCATCAGAAAGAGATCCATATACAATTCAGCCTAGCTGAGTAGAATGCCACCAAGATCTTATATAAGAAAATATCATATGAGTAGTTGTTTATAATTTAAACAAATGAGCCTTTGTCTTCATAAAAATGACACACTAGAAGACCTATAACATGTGGATAATATGTGCCTACCATGATGCATGAGACACTTTTTACCTCTACAATCTAAGATTAAAAATTGAATCACAAGCCTCTTACCTATTGGCCAAGAGCCAGAAATCCATCATAAGTCATCAAATTCAAACCACATGTGAATCACTCAAAGTGAAAATCAAATACAATTGTAACATCACAAATTAAAATAGTGCTCTTGACCCTAGTAACCTAGAATTCCTACTAAAACAAGTGTTTGTGATGCACCATTCCGATATCCATCACAGGCTCTAAAACATTCTTATATATCTAGTCTACCAAATCCCAAATAGAAAAATAATAGGAAAGTAACCCCTATGATACCAATTTGTATTTTTATGACTTGGAATCCTCTAAAACGATGCCCCAAGATGGTTCATCACAGGTCCTCAAGTGTGCCTCCTCATACACTAGAGGTTGTCGACAAACAGTGGGGGTCTAAGGTGGTACTGTGGGAAGACTATAACCCTATATTAGAGTGAAAAATAAAAATAAAAATAACCAAGAATCAAACACATTATATTAAGTAGAAATAATGAATAAACATATCATATTATAATATAAAATGAAATGTAGTAAAGTCCCAAAAATCCATATAATCCATACAACCAACTGCCCACTGGGCCGGTTATACAAAAATACAGAATAAAATAAAAAGCATGAAAAAGGGCTCTACTAAATCTCTGAGTCAAACCTCATCCAGTCTCCTGATACCATCCGATATATCCTCCATGATCATGAAAAACTCAACACAAGCCTCAGCCCAAACCTATGGCTATAATAAACATGTGAGAGTTTCTTAGGTACCCATGTGTAGTGGCAACTCGAGAAGGATGTGAGTAAAAATCAGTAGGCTACCACCAATAGTGTCTAAAGAAAATAACTATCTAATAAATAATGTATGAAGATAAATAGTGGTGTAAATAAGCAGGATGAAAAAGGAAGATATATCTCAAAAAGAACAAATACTTATCTAGTGGCCCATTGGCCATTGGGTTCCAAGGTGACACTCGAATTAACCAATCATACATCAACCCAAGTCGGTCATATAAGTCACAAAAAATAGGGTGAAACAAACTTCAAATGAAAGAAGAGGTCTTTTCATCCATCATCTAACTCATAAAAACATAAAGAACTGATCAATATCTCTAGACCTCAGATGTATAACACCATGTCGAACATCCAGAACCATAACTATGGAGCATCAAGTCCAACTCTCTAAACCTCATATGTGGAGAACCACATCAGACATTTGGAACCATGCCTATGGAGCATCATGTCCAACTCTCTAATCCCTAGATGTAGAGTGTCATGTCAGACATTTGGAACCATACTTATGGAGTGTCATGTCCAACTCTCTAAATCTCAAATGTGGAGTGCCCTATCAAGAATATAGAACTATGTATGTGGAGAGTCATATCCAACACTTTAATCCTTGGATGTGGAGTGGTATGTCAGACATCCAAAACCATAATTCATACCAGTAAGGATTAGAGCATCATTCTGAAACCTAAACCATCCTATTAATCCTAAAATACCAAGGTCCAACATCTTGACCTTTCAAAACACCCAAACAGGACTAAAACAACCCTCTTTAAAACCTTAATCATTTACCAAGGTCCCAATGGGACTTTAACACCACACATGGCTAAAAATTCTATTTGGTTTAAACATATCAAAACATTATTCAACTATTATTTAGAAAGTGATGGAATCTCACCCATCCATTTAAACATTTCAAAGCAACCTTTAAAACATTTTTCTCCCTCTTAAACATCCAAAACTAGAAAAAAACATTCATTTTCATCAAAACCTTTAAAAAGATACATCGTGACTTTTTAACCAAAGGGGAAACCACCCACTCATTTCAAAACAACATTTAAAAACCACTCTGAAACCCCTTTTAAAAACACTTATAGGTCAACACCTCGCTTTAAAATAAAATCCAGTTTAAAAACATAGATTTTAACAATTTAAATACCAAGTTGATTAAAAACCCAACGCACGTGGTTAAAACCATATTAATAGACTCATGATATTTTCATAAAAACTTAGCACTTGAACACATTACAATTCATCATTTCAACATATCCTAAAACATTCATTCCCAAGCCCTACCAAGTAACCCTTAACTATTAAATCAATCCAACCAATGATCTTAATCTAGTTAATCTCATACCCACTAGTATAAAATTATTTTTAACGTCATTTTTTTTGTATTTTAACATTGGTTTTTAACTAAAATTACTGAAATTAACATTGAAAATACACTTTTGAAACTGGTTATATAAAAACAACATGGAAAGTTATAATTTTTTAAAAAAAACATTTTCAACGTGGAAAACCACTTTTAACATTGGTTATATGTGTAACTAATGTGAAATCCCACCTTTAATATCAGTTATAAGAAAAATGAACATTAAAAATATATGAAAAATATATTTAACACCGTTTTTTCTTATAATTGATGTTAAAACATAAAAATATTACAAAATCATTTCATTTTTTGTAGGCTTTGATTTGAGAAGCTATGGAGCCAAAACTGACTTACAGATCAAAAGTTATAGCTATTAGAAGTTGGAATTCTCTAAAGGAGAAATTTTGGAACAAATCCCATAATATATCTTTGATTGAATAATAATATAACAAATAAAACATTGAAAAATCCAAATTTAAAAATGTGAGTTTGTGTTTTTCCTTATTCTACATACTTTTGCTTGTTTCCCCCAATATTAGAGATCATTTTTTGACATTTTTTACTTTATGATGAAAAACTCATGAGGGTTTTTTAAGATTACCTCATATATCTCATATGAAAACTTCATCGTCAATGAAAGCATTATATTCATCAAAAAAATTAAAATTATCACTAAAATGTATATAATGGAAATAAATTGACAATATAACTATAATATAGATAGATTAACACTTCTAAGAGATCAAATGGTGAAATAGGAGTTGATCACAAATTAAAAGGCAAAAGTAATAAAAAATCAATTAAAATGAATGCATATATATATTTATATGAAAAAAGAAAAAATTTACAATCATTATTTGTATCCCTAATAAGGAAGAAAAAATACCCAAGAAAGCGATGTGAAAAATTGAAAATTAGTAACATGCTCATTTTAAAAAAAATCAACTCCAAATTTTAACATCAATTTTCAAAAAACTGATGTTAAAGTACTACTTTTAATGTTGGTTTTTTTAAATCTATGTTAAAAGTAAATGTTTAACATAAATTTAAAAAAACTAATGTTAAAAGTATTGTTTTAACTTTTTTATTTTAAAGCCCGATCTTAAAGGTATCTTTTAGCATCGGTTTTTAAAAAAATGACATTAAAAGTAATTTTAACATCTATTTTTTTAAAGAACCAACATTAAAAGAATTTATGGAGGAATAATTTGTTTCTTAGGATTTGATTTGACCAGACGCAGAGGCAAATTATACTAACAAATCAAAATTTATGACCACCATAAGTTTGAAGTGCTTCTCTGGAGAATGAAAACTTCATATGGACATAAATTTTAATTTTTAATTTAGTTTTGAATCCATGACCAGTAAAATAGAATCCTGAGAAACAAATTATTCTTTTTAAAATTCTTTTAACAATGGTTTTTTAAAAAAATTGATGTTAGAATCGATTTTAACGTCGGTTTTTTGAAAACTGATTTTAAAATTCATGGCTGGATTTTTTTAAAATAAGCACATTATTGATAATTTTCAACATTATTTTCTTAGTAATTTCATATTATAGTATATTTTTACCATTTTTTATTTTTAAAACTGACATTAAAAGTATTTTATATAATATTTTTAATACTGGTTTTCTAAATAATGGTAATTGAAAATATTTTGAATGTTTTTTACATCATTTTGTTAGAAACTAACATTAAAACATTCAAAATATAAGCATAAAATTATATTTTAACATTATTTTTTTAAAAACTAGTGTTAAAAGAGCTTTTAATGTTATTTTTTAAAAACTGAAGTTAAAATACCAATGCGAAAAACTAATTTTCTACTAGTGACCCCACCTATTTTACCCCATTAGAACCCTGCTTTACCATTTTCAAGGAATTGAACACCCTAAGGGAGGTCATAAGTTTGGTCTTATAACATAAATGGATCCAATTAGATCTGTGGAGGGTCTATGTTATAAATTTAAATCCCAAAACTACTTAATTTAACCGAGGAAGAAACCACACCACACATGGGCTTTAAGGAACATATTATATACACATGTTAATAAACTAACAAGACTATGGGTAAATCTCTTAGACCACCTAACTCATTAATGAATCTTTATATAATGTTTCTAAAGCCCGATGACCTTGTTAAGGCCCATCCATGCCTTATCCAAACTCATCAACATCCAAAAGATCCCATATCAGCTATCCAAGCTCTAAACTCATGTCAAGAAACAAAAAATAATTAATTATAACTAATATAATTAATTAATCAATCAAAACCCAACTTTTCATAATGTCAGAAAACTCATTGGGCATTCACCTCTCATTGAAACTCTATGAAACTGCCACAGGATGTCCACAACGGTCTCCTAATACCATTTTGAGGCAAATCCCTAAGAGGTGATACCATTAAAATAAATAATTAAAATTGATCCATTAAGGTAAACCTAATAAAATTAACCATGAATGCATACTTTAATGAAACACCATGAAATGATGTGTGAAAGTCATCTTAGGATCTCCTCCGCACAAGCCGACCAAAAACCCCATGAGAAGCGGATGATTCCACCATGCTTCGGTGGAATATTAAAAAAATCTAAACTGGAGAACTCCAAAATTAGAGGGGAGGAATAAAGAAAGGTAAAGAGGTCACTAAAGGAGAATAACTCACTTTAAAATGCCAAATAATCACCATGAGCACATCCCAAATTGAGGGGTTGGAGAAGGAAGAAGGGGATGGGAGCACCCTTGGTTCACACGCACTTAATGGGGGAGGAAGAGGGGTCAATGGATAAAAACCCATGGGGTTATTTTGGTAATTTACCCCTTTTAAAAAGGTTTTAGGTATCCGCATAGTTTTTCCACATGGTTATCCAAACTATGCACCAACCGTACACCCCTCACTATCCAACATCACACACCTCACATGTTTTGGTTGTTTAGTAAGCCAAACTATACACCAACCCTCCCGCTGTCCAACACCACACCCTCGCATGGTTTAGAATCATAGTTTCTAATTGTGTGTCAATCATGAAACACCAAAATAGGACTCACTGCGACAAGGCATGTGATTTTTCTAAAACCATGCACAGACCATGCGCCATGCCTCAGGTTTCCCACCCCTTTCATGGTTTCTCCTTCGGCTCACACAGTTTACTCCAAAATATTCTCCAATCATGAAACTTAACCACGATCAGTTCAAAATGAACTGAAAAACACTGAACATCAAGGTTTCGCATAGTTTCTTCTAAACTGTTCACACCAAACTATGCTCCCTGACCAGAAAACTCCAAAACTCTCAAAACTTGACCCAAACTTCCCAAAGCTCACTCGAACTATAGAAACCACAACACCAGTAGCCCAGATATGGTGCCTTACATTAAATACATTGGAATATATATAAGACTTGAATCCCCAAAGACTGATCAATTTAGTAGTTTTGGAAACCAAATTACATACATGAACTTTACATTACAAATTGAAAGGAAATACAACATAGTAATTCCATTAGAGACACCCATAAACTCTTAGATTATCCCTGCAAGTCATTCATAATATACATCTTTGCATCCTAGTGTAAAATAAAACATAATAAAGGGGTGATCTCAGATGCTCTATAAGGTTAAGAAATACAGTGGAAGCTATAAACATAAATAATAATTCATGGTGAATAACTAAAAATACATTCCATTAAAACATAATCTTGTGCATAATATGGTAGGAATAAAAGATGAATAAATAATTCCATATAAAATAATCACGTGAGAATGAAACATAATCATGTATTTTCTATTAGTAGAATGATCACATGGGATATCAATTACTAATATCATAATGAGGGAATGAATAATTCCTGACATCATAAACACATCATCAAGGCTTCGACCAAGACACCATACATAATGGGTAAAAACCTGGTCTCGTTTGTCTAATGAGACCTATCGATGCATCGAGGGGATATAGCAGACCCAACCTATAACTTACTAATTTCAATAAATTCCTCATGTGAAAGGGGTGAAACATAATCAACATATATATCCATATTGAATCTAGCATATGAAATGTAAATAACTTTCCCCAAATAATAAACATAATCATAAACCATCCGGAGTAATATGGTGAATGGTATCAAGATAGTACAACCCTAGTAAAAATAATCACAAACCATTCAATAAAATATGGTAGGTGATATAATAAAATATTAATCCCAATTAAGCATAAGATTCAACAAAGGGTGTTAAAATAGATGAAAATACTCTAATAAAATCATTGAGGAATTCATGAGAGAAATACCCTTTTTACTTTGCAAAGAAGAGTTATTTTGGAAAAATATTTGCATAAAATCAAAAATTAACTAAGATAGTTTTTCAATATAAAATTTTTTATTTTTATAAAAATATTGGTGTCTTAAAATAGATTATGGATTGTACATAAAAATGGGTAAGAAATTCGAAAGTTCTCTTTAATCGGGTTTGTTTATCGGGAATAATTGTGAAAGGATCCTTATAAAAAATGTAACTCCCCATAAAATAAAGAAGTATTATTCTAGATAAATATATACATAACATTTACATATAATTTATGAGGATTAAATAATAATAATTAAGAATTATAATGGGGTAAAGATAGAGAAAGTGTAACCCGAATGAAAAATGGAGTTTTGGGAAGAATCCCTTACCTTATGTCTGAAATTGTTCTGACCTTGTACTTAACATCTTGGATAATAAAATTATATTTACTAATAATTTAATTAAGAACCTATTAAAATTTTATTTTATTTTTTATAATTTATTAAGTTAATTTATGGTCTTTTTGATGAGTTATAAGATACAATTTTATCGTTCAGGAGCGTTCATTTCCTTGGTTTTCATGATCGGTTTACTTGTATATGAGTATGTAAGTTCATGTAAAATGGGAATAGATATCCAGAATTGAAGTTATATGTTATAAAGTAACATACAAAATATTAAATTGTTATATAACTCATTTGGTTATTTTGGGTAAGGATTAATCATTAGATAAGACATTGGTGATAATTGTTTAGATTATTTTGGAGGTTTTTCGATCATCACAAACTAGTTTTATTTTATTAATTAACATCATGTATATATGATGGTTAAGAACATTAAATATGTTTTAATACATATATTATAATTTTTTTTAACCATAAAAATGGGTTTATGACCATCCTTGAAGGCGTTAATGGAAATTGAAAACTCTTCATCCTTGAATGCGATAAATCAACACATCACGGATGATGTTTTTTTAGAACAAAATGAGAGGGAAGAGAATTGATGATTTATTATTAATTAAACACAATAACATTACAATATATATAAAATACTAGAGATATCATCTCACTTTTGGATATGGAGGTGAGGGGAAGATAATAAAAGAAAATAACTAGAAATGAAATTAAAAGAAAAATAAAGAGGTTTTTATCTCTTGATTTTATCCTCCTTGAGAACCTCCTTAGGGAAAATGGTTTTATCTTTTGATAAGACCAAGGGATACTAAATGTGGGGGAGGATCTTGGAAATATTATTAGGTAGAAATTTGACATGGTTCAAAGATTGGAAGGTATGAGGATAAGGGGTGGTGAGGGGTGATATTTATAATGGGAGGAGAAGAGTGTTTTTGAATATTTTATTATTTTGTTTATTATTTTGGATCAAGACTATGAATAGTTTGAAAATTATCACTAAATATATTAAAATAATTAAGTATATTTAGTGATTATGGGATTACATCACCTATACATCATCCATGACTCAATAATTCATGTATTTATTAAATACAGTAAATTACCGTATTTCACTATTCACAAAAATTCAAGTATTTTAGAAAAATCCCAAAAATTAAACCTAACCATTTTTTGATGTATAAATTCAAAAATAAACTCCATTTTATGAAAATAATGTTCTAATTATAATAAATTTAAATTTTAAATAAAATCATCATTTACTCGAAAAATACTGATTTTAATATTATAACTATTTTTATGACACTTTCAAAAATTAACTAAGGTCTCATAAAATTATCTTATAATCATAAGATAAAAAATATTAATGTATTAATGTATTTTATGAAAATAAATTTTCTTTTAAGTCGTTATATTAATCACAAAATTGTGAAAAACATTTAAGCTTAATAAAAATACTAACACTTTATTTATCATTTTCAAATCATTTATTTACTTAAAATAGGATATAATTATATAATATTTTCATTTATAGGATGGATAAATTTTATTTTTAATTTCATATGTGAGGTTACTATTCTATTAGATGGTTTAATATTCCTAAGGGTCACATTACTATTCCAAAAATCAAGTTACTATTCCATTGAAATATGTTCCATAACTTCTAGAAATAACTATTATTTCATTAATTATTCATTTATAATGTTTTTATTGTGTTCTATAAGTGATTTTATGTGATTTATACTATATGAAATAAATATAATAATGGAAATTTTATTGATAGAATTCCAGGTTGTTACATATTCTCCTCCTACAAAAATTTCATCCTCAAAATTTCCAGAATGTCACCTCATGAAAATATTTGGATAGTTATTCATCATAATTTCCTCTAGTTCCCACATTGCCTCTTCAATTTTATGATATTTTCAAAGTAACCTTACCATATTATTTGTTTAATTCCTCAAAAACGGCTCTTTAGTGTCCAGAATCTAGATAGGCTCTTCAGAGTAAGATAAATCGGGTTCCAATTATATTCCTTCAGAAGTGATGTCATGTGTTGGGTATAGCATGTAATTATTTAACAAATATATATGAAACACATTTTGTACTTTATAAAGGCTAGGTGGAATCATCAAATTATAATCCACAACTCCAACTCTCTCCAAGATTTCCAAATGTCCAATGTACCTGGGGCTTAGTTTCCATTTCTTTCTAAATCTTATAATACCCTTCCATGGAGATACTTTTAAAAAAACATGATCTCCCACTTGAAATTAAAAATCCTTCCTTTGATTATCGACATAGCTCTTTTTCCTACTATGAGATGATTTGATATGGGTTTGAATAGTATTTACCTTTTTGGTTGTTTCCACCACAAGTTCCGGGCCTACAAGTTTCCTTTCACCAACTTCATCCTAACAAGTTGGTGTATGACATCTCTTTCCATACAATGATTTATATGATTCCATTTGAATGCTAGAATAGAAACTATTAGTATAGGAAAAATCTACCAAAGGTAAATACTAATTTCACATGCCTTGAAAGTCAAGTGATCATGATCTCAACATGTCTTCTAAATTTTGGATCGTCCTTTCTAATTTCCCATTAGTGTGAGGGTGATAAGCAGTACTCAAATAGAGCTCAATATCCAAGGATTTTTTAAGACTTTTCCAGGATTTCAATGTAAATCATGGATCAAAATCAGACACAATTGAAAGATATGCTTCATGAAGTCTTACAACTTCATTAATATAGAGTTGTGCAAGGCACTCCAGTAGAAAATCCTCCCTTATAGTGAGGAAATGTGTAGATTTAGTAAGTCAGTCAACAATTACCCATATTGAATCATTTTTTCTCAAATTTTTTAGTAATATAGTAAAAAAATCCATGGTGATTTCATCCCATTTCAATGTAATAATAGGAAAAGGTTGCATGACTCCTCTAGGATGTTGTCTTTCAGCCTTCACCTATTGGAAGACTAAACATTTTGATACATAATCAGCAATTTCCAACTTTTGTCACGACCCGACCCAATGGGGCTCGAGCTGTGACTCCCCAAGCCTACCTACAATAGGCCAGGGGCTGGAGACTAGCGCCGAGTAGGCTATCACACACATGGGAGGCATTAGCCTAAGTTACCTGTACACACGCACCCACATACACCTCCAAGAAACAGTGCATACATATATATAAAAACTGGAAAGAAATGCATGCATACATCTAACCCACAACCAGAGTACAGCAAAAGTACAAAAGGGAAAAATAGGGCCCACCAAAAGAAAACTAAAAAAGCATCCAAACTGCTCAGAAGGAGGGAAACGCTGCCAAATACACCCACTGGTAAGCTCCTCGGCACAACTCCGGTAAACACCCCGGTCAGTCTCACTCACTAAGCTCTGCCTGCTCCGGGTCCTCCTAGGACTCCGACGAAAGGCTTGTGGTCTGAACAAGACACAAACATGTGTGGTCAAAGCCCAAGATGGGGTGAGTATAAAAATACTCAATAGGTACCCCAAAAACCCCAAAATAAAAGGGAGTAACTGAAAGGCAACAGTCAGCTCATCCCAGCCAGAGGGAACCCAAACAAGAGTGAAACTCCATCTCGAGACCATCCTCGCCTAAACATGTATAGTTAGCTCATCCTAGGTGTATGCCCATACATACACCATGAAAATCCACTCAGGTATATGCCCATACATATAACATAAGCAACTAGATATACCCATTCCATGCACCAAGCCTCACGTGGTTCTTTCCACAGCACCTGCGATAGGTAGATAACTAGGAGAACACACTACATGAGCTTTGTCATCCCAGATGACACTCGTTTGAGAGATACACTCCATCGGGTCTCACACCAACATCCCAGACGCCCATCCGAGAGATCACGCTCATCGGATGTCATCACTGAGAACATCACACTAAAACAACGGAAACACTAAACTTCTTGGATAGGGGATCACTCCTAGGGTCCGCTAGGGGATACAAGAACCCTCTCCGGTAACTCATAGATCTCACAGATAGGGGATCACTCCCAGGAACCGCTAGGGGATACCACAACCCGATATAGTGCTCCATAGATCACATCACTCAGATAGAGGATCATCACCCATGTAAAGGTGGTCACGACGATACCAGAACCCTATCTGGTATAACTCGTGATGTATGGGATCGAACCGATGATGCACCAACCCTACTGAAACCACGCGCTGAGTAGAGGATCGTATAACCAACAATTCTGCAACCCTACCGAAACCACGTGCTAAGAAAGGGATTGTATAACCAATGATTCTGCAACCCTACTGAAACCATGCACTGGGTAGGGGATCGTATACCTGATTATACCACAACCCTACTATAAACCACATGCTGATTAAGAGATCATATACCTGACGATGCCACAATCCTACTATGCATGGCCCACTACGTAGGGGATCATATTCCCAATGATGCCTCAAACCCTATGGGATTAACCTGCTAGATAGGGGATCGTCGCCCATGGATAAGCAGTAACAGTGATACCAAGAACCCAATCCAGGGGAGAGGAGCTAGAGGATCCCACTCCGGACCCACTGGAGGGATGCCACAACTCTATCATGAAAACATTTTATTGAGGGGATCAAAAACCTATACTAAGGTTATAATGCCACACAAATCCTCATAGGAATGAACCAAGGGAGTACACTCAACCACTACTGGTCTAAACATCGCTAACTTAAGCGACCTACAACATCACCACATTGCGCACCTTCTAGGCCTATACCGAGGCCACCACCGCGATCTATGTGGAAAAACACATAGCATAGGCTATTTACTCACCCAAAATAGACAACCGGTGAAAAAGGTATTATTTTTCGTATCTAGCCTAGGTGGCGCCCAAGCCTCGATCCCAAAACTCATCAAGCGGACTGCACCATTGCGATCCCCTTAGAAAAATGCACGAGATCGACTACTCATTCGTCCAAAACAAACACAGACGAAAAAGTTGCATTTCTCCGTAAACGCCCAAAAGCAACCTCATGGGGCCCACACCCTAATATCCATCCCAACACCCAGAAACTATCCTGAAAATTATATCTTACTATCTGGATCACAACTTCACTAATGGTACATCAATTGGACGCTTCGTGTAAAAGTTACAGTGGGTCGAAGTTGAAAATAATAAAATATTATTATTATTTTCAACGTTTCATGGCCCTGGGCCAAAAACCCGACTCATAAAATTCTCAAAGTGAGTTCAAAAGGTCCTTCTTGATGCAAGGAACGTGTTGCTTCAAACAACTCATAAATTGGAGTTACGGTTTGCGAGTTGTGGGGGTTCAAAAAATCCCAGGAAAATCCTGGCCGGACCACTGTCTGCCTCACCGGAAACCACTGCGCCGCCACTGGAAACCGCCACGCCAGAGCCAGAATCCACCACGCCACTGCTGCGCCACCGCTGCGCCGCTACCGCCCTCACTGGAATCCACCATAGCCATTACCGGAAAACTGGGTTTTCCGCCGGAAAACTTTCGGGAGCCACCGGGGACACCCCGGTGCTCCAAATTCAGATCCGAAACATGTTTCAGAAAGCTTAGGACCCAAACTACACAACCCTTATGAAAATTTGAAGAAAAAAAATGCATAAACAGGATACTAGATTTTAAAACTCGAACTTCCTACCTTTTGGTGGATCGCCGATGCTTTGCACGCTCCGCTGCTGCTGCTGCACGATCCGGGAGCGTCCGCCGTCAAGATTTGAGTCTGACGGAACCTTGTTTGCTCAATTCCAGCCATTCGTCATCGAAGGAAGGAGGAGGACGGGAGGAGGAGCTTCTGGAACAACTTCCTTCTGGAATGCGTAGCAAAGGGGAGGGGAGGGGTATTGATTGATTTTACTTAATTAATTAATTAATTAAATTAATTAAATCAACACCCCCGACCAGACCTCCCGGCGCAGAGGAGATTATGTCACCTGTAGGGTAAACGAGAAGTTATGAACTCAAAAGTGCACTCAGAATTTCGATCTGAGACTCTGTTCATGGGTTATTTGAACTGACGCTCATAAATAAACTTTTCTATTTATATACGAAAACACCCAGGGTGACTTTTCCCACAACAGGCCCACGCCCGCAAAGTTTACACCCTACCTAGGGTAAACGGCACGCTCCGGACGCAATCGTGCCCTCAGATTTCTGATTCGAGCTACCGTTTAGGAGAAAACACAACCCCGCCATGTGCATATTATAAAAATACTTAATATTTTTATAAAATTAATTACGGGTACACCGGGTCTCGGAATCACACGCCAACTTCGCGCCTAGCTCTGGAAATATTCGTAGAAATAATCCAAAGTCTGACAGGACCAAAACCCGAGTTGTTACATTCTCCCCACCTTAGAACTTTTCATCCTCGAAAATCCATAAGCACAAGGAAAGCAACTGAACTCTCAACTAGGTCTCCCATGCCAGTGAGTTTGTCAACACACCCCTCGGCCCGAATGCATCGGTTAGAGGGACTCGTCCACCACACCTCGACACTATTTGCTTTGGGTGGCACTGAATCGCCTGCATAGTTTTAATCGTGTCAAAAAAAATCATCTCAGTGGGGAAAAGATCCCTCTTCCTCGTTTATTCGTAGCACATCGAACAACACCCACATAGGGTCTTACCAATGCCCTGAACAAACCTTGAGCAATCAACGGAAAGGAAAGAGTACCGTAAATAGTGTCTATCAAAACTACTACAGAAGTAGAAAGGACACAGATTGTACCTCCATCCACCCACAGAGCCTCTGGGTCAACAACCTCTAAGGCCCACAACTGTCCTCGCCCTCGCCCTCCAGCTCCGTGAGCTCGACATGGACCACCTGGGGGTGGTGGTGGTGGCATTTGATACCGCCTACCACCCCCCGCTACTGCACCAGCCCTGTCACCACGTCTGCTACCCTATGGACCTCCAAAATCAACATGTTGACACTACCAAGGCGGCTTGTCAATCGTCTCCCTCTCAGCAGCACGACGGGTTGGATAATCTCTAGCAAGATGTCCCTGACCGTCGCAAGCGTAACACTGCCTCTCCTGTGGCTGACCAAAACTGGCCTGCGAGCCCTATGATCCCTGAGCCTCAGATATTCCATCCTTGGGTCGCCTCCTAAAACACCAACCACGTCCAGACCCTTGTGTCTGCCACCGGCTACCAGATGTCGAGGTCTCAACTGCCATGTGCCCAACACTGATGGGCTGAATCTGCTTAGTGAGAAAGATCTCCACCACCAAGGATCACTCCAGTACTCCAGCATAGGTGGGTAGGCACAAGGAAACCACACCTACCTGGATGTCCCTACGTAGCCACTACTCGAAGGTCTGGGCCTTAAATAACGGGTCTCGAACCATATCCATAGAGTAGCGCGACAAGTCTGTAAACCTCACTAAGTACTCCAACACAGTCATGCCCCCTATCAAAGCTGAAGAAGCTCCTGAATCCGCAAAGACCTCAGCGTCGCTGGATATAACTCTTCTAGGAAGAGTTGCTCAAACTCTATCAATGTGAGCATTTCCTCATCGTGGGACTGCGTCACCAAACTCCACCATCGTCCGGTCGAACCATGCAGAAGGCTCGTCGCTAGAACCACCATCTGATCTGGAGGTGTCCTCACCAGGTGGAAAACTCAGGTGACTACTTCAAGCCAGTCATCAGCTTCCTGAGGGTCTGGATCACCCCAAAACCTCAAAGGTCGCTTCCTTTGGAACTCGTGAAGAGCACTCAGCCTACGCGCAACCTCGCCCTGCAATACCAACATAATCAGCTGCTCGACAGGTGGTAGCTCAACTGGCAGACCACCTAGAGGTCCATCCTCAAAACCTACACCCTGGTCCACAGCCTCTATATGAGGAGGATCATCAGCAAAATCCCACTATGGAACCCTCGCTGGCTGTCGCAATGGAGGAATCCTGATATGCAATCAAGACGCACTACGGTCAAAGAGTATATCTGGGGAGCTGACTCAAGAAGAACAAGGGAAACCCAAAACCCAGTACTATGTGATGGATGTATCGTTATGTCCCTACGGCTAGTGTCCTAATGTCCCAAGTCGAAAGGCAGGTTATCAGAGTCTTGGTGAATGAATACGTTGGTCTCCGCACTAACACTGGAGACACTGGCCTGAAATTCGGACTCAAAACATCCTAACACTGCCGCGATGCAAACCAAACCAAACTCACAGCTAGAACACCTACACTCAGAGATCCCAAAGGTGGAACCTCCTCTGATACCACTCTATCACGACCCGACCCAACAGGGCTCAAGCCGTGACTCCCCAAGCCCGCCTCCAATAAGCCAGGGGTTGGCGACTAGCGCCGAGTAGGCTATTACACACATGGGAGGAATTAGCCTAAGGTACCTCTACACACACACCCACATACACCTCCAAGCAACAATGCAGAGATATATATAAAAAATGGAAAGAAATTCATGCATACATCTAACCCACAACCAGAGTACAACCAAAGTACAAAAGGGTAAAATAGGGCCCACCAAAAGGAAACTACAAAAGTGTCCAACCTGCTTAGAAGGAGGGAAACACTGCCAAATGCACCTGCTGATAAGCTCCTCGACACAGCTCCGGTAAACACCCCATTCAATCTTGCTCACTAAGCTCTGCCTGCTTCGGGTCCTCCTAGGACTCCATCGAAAGGCCTATAGTCTGCACAAGACACAAACATGTATGGGAAAATCCCGTGTAGGGGTGAGTATAAAAATACTCAGTAGGCACCCCAAAAACCCCAAAATAAAAGGGAGCAACTGAAAGGCAACAATCAGCTCATCCCAGCCAGAGGGAACCCAAACGAGAGTGAAACTCCATCTCGAGACCATCCTCGGCTAAACACGTCTAGTCAGCTCAGCCCAGGTGTATGCCCATACATACGCCATGAACATCTTCTCAGGTATATGCCCATACATATACCCTGAGCAACCAAATATACCCATTCCACGCACCAAGCCTCATGTGGCTCCGTCCACAACACCTGCGATAGGTAGATAACTAGGAGAACACACTCCACGAGCTCTGTCATCCCAGATGACACTCGTCCGAGAGATACACTCCATCGAATCTCACACCAACATCCCATATGCCCATCTGAGAGATCACTCTTTTCGGATATCATCACTGAGAACATCACGCTAAAACAGCAGAAACACTAAACTTATCAGATAGGGGATCACTCCTAGGGTCCGTTAGGGGATACAAGAACCCTCTTTGGTAACTCATAGATCTCACAAATAGGGGATCACTCCCAGGAACCGCCGGGGGATACCACAACCTGATCTAGTGCTCCACAGATCACATCACTCAGATAGAGGATCGTCACCCGTGTAAAGGTGGTCACAACGATACCAGAACCCTATCTGGTATAACTCACGGTGTAGGGGATCGAATCGATGATGCACCAAACCTATCAAAACCACGTGCTGAGTCGGGGATCGTATAACCAATGATTCCACAACCCTACTAAAACCACGTGTTGAGTAGGGGATCATATAACCAACGATTCCGCAACCCTACTGAAACCATGCGCTGAGTAGGGGATCATATACCCGACGATAACACAACCCTACTATAAACCACATACTGAGTAGGGGATCGTATACTCGATGATGCCACAACCCTACTATGCATGGACCACTACATAGGGGATCACATTCCCGATGATGCCTCAAACCCTACGGGATTAACCTGCTATATAGGGGATCGTCGCTCGTGGATAAGTGGTAATAGTGATACTAAGAACCTGATCTAGGGAAGCGAATCTAGAGGATCCCACTCTGGCCCCACTGGAGGGATGCCACAACTCTATCAGGAAAACATCCTATTGAGGGGATCACAAAAGGTTATAATGCCACACGAATCCTCATAGGAACGAACCAAGGGAGTACACTCAACCACTACCGGTCTAAACATTGCTAACCCAAGCGACCCACAACATTGCCACACTGCGCACCTCTTAGGCATATACTGAGGCCGCCACCGCGATCTATACAGAAAAACACACAGGATAGGCTATTTACTCACCCGAAACGGACAACCGGTGAAAAAGGTATTATTCACCATAGCTAGCCTAGGTGGGGCCCATGACTCGGTCTTGAAACCCATAAAGCAGACTACACCACTCTGATCCCCTCAGAAAAATGCACGATATTGACTACTCATTCGTCCAAAACGGACACCTGATGAAAAAGTCGTGTTTCTCCGTAAACGCCCAAAAGCAGCCTCGTGGAGCCCACACCATGATCTCCATCTCAGCACCCAAAAACTATCCTGAAAAGTCCATCTTACTATCTAGATCACAATATCATTGATAGTATGTCAATCGGACGCTCTGTGTAAAAGTTATGGCGGGTCAAAGTTGAAAATAATAAAATATTATTATTATTTTCAACATTTCATGGCCCCGGGCCAAAAACCCGACTCATAAAATTCTAAAAGTGAGTTAAAAAGGTCTGTCTCGACACAAGGAACGTGTCACCGTAAATGGCTCGCAAATTGGAGTTACATTTTGTGAGTTATGGGGGTTTAAAGAACCCCTAGAAAATCCTGGTCGGACCACCGTCTGCCTCGCTGGAAACCACCGCGCAGCCGCTGGAAATCGCCATGCCGTAGCCGGAATCCACTGCGCCACCACCGCCCTCCCTGGAATATGCTATATCCACCACCGAAAAACTTTCAGAAGCATCCCGATGCTCCAAATTCAGATCCGAAACATGTTTCGGAAAGCTCGGGACCTGAACTACACAACTCCTTATGACAATTTGAAGAAAAACAATGCATAAACGGGATTATGTATTTTAAAACTCGAACCGCCTACCTTTTGGCGGATCGTTGATGCTTTGCATGCTCTGATGCTACTGCTGCATGATTCGGGAGCGTCCACCATCAAGATCCGAGTCTGACGGCACCTTGTTTGCTTGATTCCAGCCGTTCATCGTCGACGGAAGGAGGGGGAAGGGAGAAGGAGCTCCTGGCGCGACTTCCTTCTGGCGTGCACAAAAAAGGGGAGGGGAGGGGTATTGATTGATTTTAATTAATTAATTAATTAATTTAATTAATTAAATCAACACCCCCGACCAGACCTCCCAGTGCGGAGGAGATTAAGTCGCTTCTAGGGTAAACGCGATGTTCTGAACTCAACAGTGCACTCAGAATTTCGATCCGAGACTCCGTTCAGGAGTTATTCGAGCTGACACTCATAAATAAACTTTTCCATTTATTTACGAAAATTCCACTGGTGGCTTTTCCCACAGTAGGCCCGCGCCCGCAAATTTTACACCCCTCCTAGGGTAAACGGCACGCTCCGAACGCAATTGTGCCCTCGGATTTCTGATCCGAGATACCATTTAAAATAAAACACAACCCTACCAGGTGCATAGTATAAAAATACTTAATATTTTTATAAAATTAATTCCCAGAACACTGGGTCTTGAAATCGCACGTCGACTTCGCACCTAGCTCTGGAAAGATTCGTAGGAATATTCCAGAGTCTAAAAAGACCAAAACCTAATTCGCTACAACTTTATATTATCCCACCAAAAATGTTCCTTCAAATATCTATACATCTTAGTGCTACCATGGTGTATAGAGAAATTATAGCTATAGGCATCATCCAATAACTCCATTTTTAGAACGGGTATAGAGGGAACACATAGCCTCCTCCCAAATTTCAGAATTCTGTCTTTATACACAAAGTTTTCCAACTTCCCATCATTCACAACTTTAATTTTCTTTTGAAGACTCTCATCGTCATACTGATAACTTTTAATCCTTTCTAATAAAGATGGTTATAAAAGAAATTTAAAAAGTAATGATGTTTCTCCTTCATTGATAATTCTCATATCCATTTTTTCTAGATCCATATACATAGGATCCATATCAATCCTCATTTTGTTCAGAACTCCATGATCCTTCCTACTCAATGCATCTACTACCTTATTCACCTTCCCTAGGTGGTAGTGTATTGAACAATCATAATCCTTGAGTATCTTGAGACATCACCTTTACCTCATGTTGAGTTCTTTCTATGATAAGATATATTTCAAGCTATTGTGATATGTATATATCTCACATCTTTATCCATAAAGATAGTGTCTCCATATTTTCAGAGTAATGATTATGGATGTTAACTCAATATCATGAGTTGGATAGTTCTGTTCATGAATTTTTAACTACCTTGATGCATATAAAATAAATATATCATTCTGTATAAGGACACAACCAAGTCCTTTATTTGATTTGTCACTATAAATCACAAATACATCATTTCTCAATGGTAGATTCAAGATCATATCATTCACTAATATCTTCTTCAATTCTTCAAAACATTCTTCACATTCTTTTATCCATACAAACTTAATCCCTTTACGAGTAATCTTGGTTAACGTGTAAGCTAATTAGGCAAAATTCTAAATGAAATGCTGATAGTAACCTACTAAACCAATGAAAATGCGTACCTTAGTTAAGTTTGTTGGTGTGGGCCATTCCTGAACTACCTTTGTCTTTGTAGGATCAACTGAGATTTTATCCTTAGAGATAATATGTCCATGAAAAGAAAATTTTTGAATCTAAAATTCACACTTGCTAAACTTCCCATATAACTCTTTTCTTCTAAGAGTCTCCAGTACAACCCGCAAGTGGTTCTCATGTTCCTCATAGATTTTGTAATATATCAAGATATCACCAATAAATACCACAAAAAATTGTCAACATATTCCTTAGACACTCTGTTCATTATATCCATAAAAAAACAGAGGGTTCATTAGTCATTCCCAATGGCATTACTGTAAACTCATAATGTCCATACCTGGTTAGAAATATTGTCTTTGGAATATCTTCCTTCCTCATAGGCAACTGATGATATCTAGATCAAAGGACAATATTTGAAAAATATTGAGCTCTATGAAGTTGATCAAATAAATCATCAATGCGGGGTAGGGGATACTTGTTATTTATTATAATAGCATTGATTTCTCTATAGTCAAAGTACAACCTCATGGATCCATCTTTATTATTGATAAAGAGAACAGGGGGTCCCCATGGAGAAACACTAGGTAAAATAAATCCCTTATTAATCAACTCCTCTAGTTATTTCTTCAGCTCCACTAATTCCATGGCAGACATTCTATAAGGAGTCTTTGATATAGGTCTTGCACCAGGAATTAAATCAATAGAGAACTCAACTTCATGATTTGGATGATTTCTAGGTAAATTATTCAGAAATACATCAATATATTCTTTCATAATAGGTACATCTTCAATTTGAATATTTCTTTCATCATCCATAGATGATGTTTTCTCTTCCTCCACAAGAATTTTATCTATAAGAGATATTGTAGGTGGATCTAGATAAGAATCAGATGATGAGGTTTCTTCTCATTGTAATTTCATTCTTCTTTCAATATATTTTCACATCATATTTTGAAAGTTAGTCCATACCAAGGATTATATCAAATTCAATCATAGGTATGATGATAAGGTCAGCAACTAAACCATGTTTATGTGTCATAAAGGGGACTAATCAATACATCATTATTGTGATGAGACTTCCCTTATGATTTTTTACTAAAAAATCCTTTATTAAATCAAAAGGTAAATGTCTATTTATCTTGTAAAACTATGAATATATAAAAGAATGTGATGACCCGGAATCAAATAAAATCATTGGTTAAGTTTGAGTAAACAATTAAAGTACCTGCCACCACATCATAGGAACTTCAACTTTAGCAGTTGTGATTGCATAAGCTTAGCCTTTATCCCTTGGCCTTCATTAGGGAAATTTTCCTTGATGTTTAGTACAATCATTTGTATAATGTTTCATATCTTTACAATTATATAATTGAACATTGGTAGCTTCTTTCATTCCCTTGAAATCATGGGCTTGGTATCCTTTTTCTCCACACTTGTAACAAATACTCATTCCCTTCAGGCAAGTAATAGGGTGTTTCTTCCCACAATTATCATAGAATGGAAATTCAACTCTTCCCTTCTTCCTATTTTCATTATTTCCTTTTCTAGAGTGTTAATCAACCCTATTATTCTCTTGTTTTACTTTAAATTTATAAGACTTAGATAATTTTTTTTGTCTTGATAACACATGATATTATATCTTCATATGATGAGAAATTTTAGGAGACTAGTTCCCTTTGATGGAATGGTTTTAAACCATCAAAGAATCTATCAATATTTCTTCTTATATTATGTATGTAGTCCATGACATGACTTGGTAACCTTGTAAAGTTGGCTTCATACTTCACAACATTTTCATCCTCTTTTTTTTTAGACTCAAGAATTTTCTCTCCATATCTACTCGTTGTTCATGAGGGAAATATTTTTCTAGAAAATTTTCTTAAAATATTTCCATTCCATATTTTCAATTTTTTCCTCCTCCTTTGTGTTTTGAATCAATGACCACCATTTATTAGCATATCCTAAGAGACGATAAACTACCATGATAACCTTCTCCCTTTAATTACTTCCCAAAGTGAGAAATATCTTCTCTAAGGAACTTATCCACTACTCTGCTAAAAATGGGTTTGTATTCACATTGAATTATGGAGGCTATTATTGCATAAAGCGGTCTAACATTTCTCCTCCATGTTGTGGATCAGGATGCTCTATATGGGTAAGTTTATTTTTCATAACCTGAGTTAGTTGTCCTAGTATAGTTATAAGTTGCTCAGCACCAGTCACAACTCTAGTACCAACATCATTATCTTGCATAGGAGGGAAATCCATATATGGGATACATGTGTTAATATGGTTTTCATTCCTTCTACTAGGTTTTATTTTTAAATAATGGTATACATTAAATTAGGTTATTTGTAATTTCAAACTAGAAAAACACTTTACATAAATTGAAAATTTATGCATATCTAATATCATAATCATAAACATGGTATCTTTAGGGACATATTTACTTTTAAATCCTTCGTAATGGTTTGTAAAGAAAATGTGAATTATCCTAAGCCTATCCCCCAGGAGTTTCAAACACTACTGAAAACTTGATCTATCCCAATAGTTCCAAACCGTTGGGATAGCCATTAGAACTGTTGGGATAGGTTATCCCAACGGTTCCAGGAACCATTGGTATGAGAGCTATTGGGATAGCCCTATACCAATTATTTCCAGAGAAAACCATTGGTATAGTGTGGATAAAATTCCATGTTCCCAATGGTTTAAGATGAACCATTGGGATAGGATTTTCCCAATAGTTAAAAACCATTGGAATAGACTTATACCAATGGTTGTAACCAATGGTATAGGGATATCCCAATAGCTTTAAATTTTTTGGAAAGGAATATCCCAATGGTTTTAAAACTGTCGGTAGATATCCCCCCAACTCCACAGCAACCCAACACCTGCAGTACCTCCTTCAATGCAAAACAAAACTACCCAATGCCTGCAATTAACCTCCTAAAATGAAAAATAGGACTACCTACAAAAATAAAACTACCTACAAAACATAATTACACCTGAAAAATAGAACTACATCTATAAAACTGAACTACATAACTACCTGCAATGCAATGCACCTGCAATCAAAACATCAAAACATAATTCACCTACAAATAAAAACAGAAAACCATATAATGAAAACAGAAGAACATCCTCAACAAATAGAACCCTCAATTAATGATAACAGAATAGATCAATTTATGCATTTAACTAATGATAAAAAACATACAAAATATCACACATATATTTAGTCACACCAAATAATCAAACATCAAATGTCATAAATATCAGTAAAAAATGTAACAGATCAATATGTCCCTCATCACCATCATTATCATTACCGTCATTATTAACCTCATTTAAATCCTCATCCTCATCCTTGTACTTTTCCCTATCTACGTCCTCATCCCTGTCCTCATCCCCATCCTCGCCCTCGACCCCATCCTCACCCTCATCCTCTACCTTGGCCTCGACCTCGACCTCTTCCTCGCTATTATCCTCACCATCACCATCACCATGAACAATATCACCTCGATCACCACTAGGAATACCACCCGGTGCACTATATAATTAATTCATTGATGAAATATATGCATCTAATCTGTGGTGGTCTCTGGTAGAAGTTATGTACATAAAACTTTAATCAGTTTCATAAATTCAGCATTTGCCCTTTCAGCCCGTTCTTCCACCTGTGTAACCCTTTTTTGGCCTTTCTTTGCCTTATCCCCATCCTGTGATGCCCATGAATTATCCTTTTCCAACTCATTAGTACTAAAAATGATACCTAAAGTGGTCCAATACCTCATCATAACTATACTCTTCCCATGTGGGCAATATACTCTACCATGATGCTCATCTCCCAAAACTTGATGTAAGTGATCATTTGGCCCAAAGTTGTCAGGTTATTGGGTATCAAGGTCCTCCAAAACAGCCTATTACAAATATAAATAGACTATTAAGTTAAAAAATAGATATTAAAATTTTAAATCAATAAAGTAAAACTTACAATCTGTTGTTGTGTCGGTTCGTTAACCACACTTCCATCTTTTTTCTTTCTACTCGAGCAAAACAATTTTGCTCGAGGCACACATCCTTAAATATTCAATACCTCACTCTATAATGACATTTAATGTAGGAAACCATAATTGAAAATATGTTTATAATAATCAATTTAATAACTAAAATCAAATGGATATTAATTTTCAATGAATTTGAAAAGAAAAACATACGGTAGATGAATTCCTGTTGGTCCAATCCAATTTGGTTTTTTATGATTGGTTTTATTTACTGTTATTTAATTTAGTTTAGTTTAATATTGTTCAATTTAGTTCTATTTATTTTATTTTAGTGTAGTTTTTTTTTATATTCAATCTTCACTACTCTACCAAAACTTTAGAAATTGATTGAAATATGAAGGAAATAATAGAAAGTGCAAGTCCTAAAAAATATAAATGACTATCATACCTACTTCCTCTCATGGTATGACATCATAGTCCACCCCAAAGTATGGAGGTATTTCTTAGCATCAATTTTTTCCTAACAATTCCTAAAAAAATCAATAATACAAAATAAAGTATTAATGCAAAACATGAATATTTTCATTTAAAAACCTCAAATTTGATTAATACCTTGAACATGGTGCTCATCCAATGAGTGATCATTTGTCAATAATGTTTTATCGGACAATCATCTATGACAAGTATGGCCTCTAAATCTGTGACAAATCTATCACACCTACCAATATACAACTCATGCTTATAGGCTCTCTATAGCTCACCTAATTATATTAGTCGTTCTAGCCTCACAACCTCACCATTGGGAAAATTAAAATGAAGTTAGTACCAAATTATTAATTCATATAAATACAATAATAATATAACATTAAATCCAATATATTTTTTTACCCATATTTGTGCCCAAGAATTATCCTTTACTTCGTTTGGAAGGTGTCTCTAGGAGAGTGGACTGATGAGAATGATGTCATAGTATTTGTTAAGTGTTTCCAAAAAACTCCTACATTCTCACCCTATTTTTTTGATCATTTGGTTGTCTTCGTTGTAGTCCACCATCAACTGCGTGTGTCAGTTCCACGCCCCACACTTTCATGTACGCCCACACTACCTATCAGTATATCTAGATGTTATAGAAGAAAAACAAATATTATATCAATACATCTTATAATAAAAATAAAATATGATAAAAAAAAATTATTAGTGTTCTATAAATATACCTATGGCAGTCTGATCAATGGGAGTCACTGGATTCATAGGAACTGAAGGAACATCACCCTGTATAGATGGAGTGGGTCCCAGTGTATGCTCTGCAAGCTCAGAATGTGTCGGAGTAGGATTCAAAGAAGAAGTAATGTAGAAGCTTTGATAGAAGGAAGTAAAAGGAAAAGAAGATGGCATGGATGGTTGGTCAAATGTATGATATGAATGAGGAGTAGGAATCATCATCAGATACAGGAAATATGGGTGATGAGGCTCAGATGTAAATTCTTGTAAAAACATGGGTGGCCTAAATATCTCGTGAGTCCCTAATGAAACTGAGGGATCAGAATGTGTGGTAGATGGTACGTCAGTGGGAGGGACAAGGTCTAATTGGGTATGCCGACTTGAGCGCCTAGCTCTAGTACCCCCCCCCCCCCCCCCGTACCACCGACCTGAGTACTGGGACCATTAGGCTTCTCATTGAATAATTGTTGCCTAAGTGGTGGATCCTATATAAAAGTTTAAAACAAAATTAATCACATGATATTATATTTTATTGATATATATATATATATATATATATTTGAAATAAATATTCACAATAGGCACTAATGGAGGAATGCCCATCTTAGTCATTCAATGATTTTTGTTTTTCATCCTTTTTATTTGCATCTCCTCAATAGGTTTCATTTCCTGTATTTGAAAGAAAATATGGAATTAATTAGAAATTGATAGCTAATGTTTAACCCAAAAAAAATATGAGACATAACTTAATTAAGGAATACCACTTGTCAAACCAAATACAAGATATGTAGTGATATAAAAAAAATAATTTTAAATTTAGTGGAAAGAATATCAAAATAGAAGACATGTAATAGAATAAACAATATGTTCAAATTCACATGTTTAGCATAGTTATGATATAGTTTTCTTATATTTTCAATTTGATCCAATTCAATTTTGGTTAGGTCATTTTTTCTTTTTTATTTCTCTTGTGTCAATTGATTCATTTTTTTGTCAATTTATTAGGTCTATTGTCCATTTTTATTTTTCTTTAGTCATTTGGTTCAATTTTGTTAATTGATTAGGTCATTTGTTCATTTTTATTTGTCTTAGGTCATTTGGTTCATATTTTGGGTTAGGTAATTTTTTCATTTTTTTGGTTAATATGTCCAATTCAATTCCTCTTGTTTTTTGTTCTAATTTAATTGTTTCATTTGTGTTTGGTTTCATAGGTTTTAATACAGTTCAATTCAATAACAGAAAATTCAAATCAAATAAAATTACAACCAATAAATATTGAAAATGCACATGAAGGTCAAGTCAGATACAAAATATTTATAATCAATAGTAAATAAATTTGAATAGTACCAACCTTAACAACCCAAGTCAACATAAACCAAAATAACTAAGAAAATGGATGGATGATTCTATATATTTTCCACCAAAACTTTAGGTTCATAATAAAATTTGAAAATTGAGATATTGAAGTCATCATAAGTAATAAATTGATCGGGTCCAATGGCAACATAGATGGTGTCAATTCCATCATCACTGTCATCAAAAATATGTCTTGGAATTACTTCAATAATGAAACCAAATTCAGGTTGAAGATGATCTTTGACATAAAAAACATATTTCACCATTGATTCCAATACATATGGTTCACCGATATCAAGAGTGTGAGTCATGTCAATAACATGAAATCCACAATCATCAATAAATGTGTATTTCCCTATCATCGAATCAAACCACTGACATTTCATCATAGTGACTCGGTTGTGAGAGTAATAATCCAATATTATTATTATTTCAATGACTCCGTAATAAGCTAAATTTTCAAATTGAGGTCTATTATCTGATGCACTGGCATAATAGTCTGTTGTGGTGGTTAGAATAATACCATCATATTGTGTTCTCATGTTCTTTGCTTGTTTAGTGATAATAAATTTGTACACATTGATCGCAATTGATTTACAATCACGAACCACAGTATTGTGACCAAAATCCAAAGATCTTATTTCCTCATATATAGATTCAATAGGAAAACTCAATACCTAAAATATAAATGAATATTAAACTTAATTAAATAATTATTTTATTAATTTATTACAGTAATATTTCTACCTTTAATTTCAACCAAGGAGAAAACTAGTTGTTATGCAAAGTCTCTCTCCTTCTCAAAGATAAAGAACGATGTTTTCTATTTATAATTTATTTATATCACCTGTAGATAAAAATAGAAATATTTTAACAGATATGTAAAATTATATGAGATGAGATAAGATATACATGTTCAATTTACTTACTTGATGTAGTCATCAAACAAATCACAGTTGAACAAAATTATGTAATGTTCCATCTCTTTCTCTTCAAGGCTTAATGTCATCAATCTATATGATCTGGGAATTCCTCCTATTTGAGGAAGTGATGAAAAACTGGGTTCAATTTTCTCATATTGTTCTTCTTCATTTATCATTAGTCTGCTCATTCTTGTAGTAAGATCAGACAAATACATTGAGTAGAAATCCACACATTCTTGATCCAAGTAACAGTCCACGATAGAACCTTTGGGATTATTCATGTTCCAGACATAAGACTTAAATGTGAACATATTTATTTTAGTTGGATATATCCAACGAAAATCAATAGGTCCTATGAGAAGTATTTAGGTTGGAATATGGATAGTTATATGCAACATGCATGTGAAAAATGATGGAGAAAATATATTCTCTAACTCACACAAAATTAATAGCACCTTTTCCAAAAAAATGCAATAAATACTTGGACAAATTATTCTCATAAAGATCTCTAAACAAATGACACAACTGAATAATTTATGCCCTTAAATTATTGTACAAAAGATGACAGATTGATATTAGAATCAACTCATGCAGAAGGATGTGATAATCAAGAGTCTTCAAATATTTCAGATTAAATTCTCTTCTATTGATCCATTTTGATATATTGCTTGAATAACCATCAAGAACTTTAATTGTGTATATTACTTCCATAAATTGATTTTTTTCTGCAAGTGTCATCACATAATAAGTACATGGAACTTTCCATTTATCTTCACTGATACGCATGAGATGTAATTCTGGTCTGATGCCCCAATCCACTAAGTCATGCTGAGATCATAAATCATATTTTTTTCTTTCCATTTACATTTAGAAGAATCAAAAACAACATTTCACATATATTATTTTCAATGTGAATTATATCTAAGAAATGACGTAACAAATTGGTTGACTAATAATGCAACTCAAAGAAGATACTTCTCTTCTTCCAATTGGAACATGTTTCAGTGGAAACATTCTTCCTCTTTCTAGATTTCATTTGACCCTTCTTGAATGAAAAACTAAAATCTTGTAATTCATTAAGCACATCAGTTCCAGACATATGCTGATGTGGATCATCGGTCTCCATGGTATTTTCAAATCTTCGATGATTATTTCTATATGGATGGTCCATTGGCAAGAATCATCGATGTACCATAAAACTGAAACCTCTACAATATTTCAATATTATGGATCATGTATTCTTTATATAAATAGGACATGATAGTTTTCCCTTCATGATCCATCCAGACATCATTACATAAGCATGAAAATCATTGATCATCCACATAATCATAGCACACAACTAAAATATGCCTTTTAAACATGCATCGTATGTGCGCACACCCACATCCTAAAGAAGTTTCAAATCTTTTATTAAAGGTTTCATGTATACATCTATATCATTACTGGGATCAGAAGATCCATATATGAGTATACTCATGAAAGTAAAAGGTTTTTTCATACACAACCATGGGGGGAGGTTAAAAATGTGTATGAAAACTGTCCATGTGTTGTGTGAAGTATCTATCCAAACATATTAAAACTGTCACATGAAAGACCCAGCCTCTCATTATGCATGTCAGCTATGAAATCAATATATAGAGCATCAAATATCTACCATGAAAATCCATCTACAGGGTGAACCAACTCATCATTATTCTTCTTTCTCTCGGTATAATTTCATCAAATTTTTATTGATATTTCATCAGACATGAAAAGATTCTGGAGTGTGGGGATCAATGGAAAGTGTCACATTACTTTCTGTGGCACATGGGATGTTGTTCCATCAACTTTTGGCTTCTATTAGGATGTTCTACAATTTATACAATCATTTCATTCAGCAGTTTTCTCCCAAAATAAGCTTCAATAATTTGGGCAATTATAAATTTTGTTTTTTGAAAATCCAAGTTCCTCAACTAACTTTCATTCCATATAGTGGTTTGAGGGAATATCTGCATCATATAGAATTAAGTCCTTAAATAAGGTAAGAATGTAATCGATAGTAGTATTATAAATCCCATACATGGTTTTCCCATGAAACAAACAGATTAAAAATTCTATCTTTTACATTTTATCACATTGCCGATATACTGGAGTTGTGGCAACATCATTCAATTTTTTTCACCTTGACAACATCATCATTTTCATTAGACACATCATTTGTGCTCATATATAAGTCTTCTTGGGTTGAAATCCTTTCCTTATCATGATGACGAATAAATGGAAACTGGTCATATAACAAATTCTTCAATCCAGTCCTATCATTTGGATCATCACCATTTTGAGATTCCATTTTCTCCCTATTGTGATACCACACATAGGTAGTTTGTTTGAAAACCATATTTGGTTATATGGTAGCCAACTTCTTCATGTCTCAACCAAGGTCTTCCAATAAAATTATAACATGGGCAATGTATGTGACCATTATATGAAGCATTGTCAAATATAAAATCTAAAAAGCTCTCTAAATTGTTTTGAAAATCACTTGAGATCTGATCGGTTTCATACATCCAACTTCTATTCATTCTATAAAAAAATTATTATAAGTCATTTCATAAAAGAAATTCAATAAGATTAAAGTTTAATAAAAAAATATATTAAGTAAATGAGAATTGTTCACTTTATATGAAACCATAACTGACACAATACTCTATATGAGAATCATAATATAAAAGACAACAAAATACTATAAATATAAAAACATGATATTAAATTCATTTATAAATATAATACTGTGATATTGGTTGGGTTTGGTTATTTTATTTGGATTGGGTCGGTGCATGCCTATTAGGGTTTTATCATAGTAATTTACAGTGCATGGTGCACAATGATGACAATGGTCCTTAGAGTAAAATTGCATTGCATGGTGCACAACGCGTGATAATGTTAACTTTCAGCATACAAAAGGCATATTAGAGTATTAAAATAATTACAAATAATAATTTAGATAACAAAATTATCAATAATAATAAAAATATAAAAAAATATTTTTTAAAAAAATAGGAAAATTTTATTTTGAACAATAATCTATTATTAATAAATAACCTTGAGTCATTCAAATAACAAATCATTGTAATTAGATTGTGGTAAGGTCGTTGAAGAAGTGGTAAGGTTGTGGGTTGTGCTTGATCATGAAACTTGATCGATGTGTCACACAAAGTCGAGGGTGGAAGAAGGGCATCAATTAACTAGAAATAATGTTTTAATAAATAATTTTAATATGGTTTGAGTTGTATAGTTAAAAATTACAAAAAAAACAAAAAAAAATAAGATGGCTCCATGGCGCACACAATGCCATACTACGCCATGGCACAAAATAGCACATGCCACGACACACCATCACAACTAGGCTATTGCACAAACGTTGCATGGCACAATGGTCTCAGGCACTAGCCATAGCGCAATAGCATGCCATGGAGCACACCATTAATAATTATGGGTTTTATTAAATATTTTTCAACTCAATTCATTTTTTACCATTATTATAGAATTTCTTTTAGTTAAGTTCAATTTAGTTCACTTCTTTTTATTTTAGTTCAGTTTGATGCAGTTAAGTGTTGTTTGGGTCTACTCAAGTCTACTTGGGTCAAATCAATTCATTTCAATTCAATTAAGTTGGTTTGGTCAAGTCGGTTTGGTTATGATATAGATAAGATTTGTTAGTTCAGTTGGGTTTCAGTGTGTAAAGGGTTGATAGGTTCAATTCATTTATTTTCAAGACTAGTTATGTTAGTTTGGTACAATTTAGTTTACTTAGGGTCTGATCAATTCATTTCGATTTAGTTTATTTAGTGGGTCATCATAACAAGGAATGAATTGGGATATTATGTGAAACATAGTGGATGTGATAGAAAATCATTATATAAAGACCATATTGGTGGATGATGTCCTTCTATCCTAGTTATGAAACACCCCCTATTAGCACTATATTTTATCTCAATCATTTAATAATAAAACCCAAACTGTAATAACATGTATAAAAAATAATATTATCATGATTTATCAAGTATTATAGAGACAAACAAATTAAATCTTTATTCAAATAATAATATAGCATGTGTATATCATTAAATACATTTTCAATCATTACTGCATCACTCCACAACATCTTCCACCAACTATTGCCACCATAAAATTCAACTCACTACACAAAACATCCACACACAATGTAACACCCTAATCTTTCACGATACGCTTCTCTTTCAATAATGCAATAGCTTGCATTGTAGGCAAGTTCGAGATTCTAACACACTGCAACCAATCAAAGTTGCAGTTATGAATAGTAATACCCACTTTTTGAAATTATATATATTTTATATTTCAAAATTGACTTCATTTTTGGATTCATAATATCGAAATTGGCCTATGTTGATTTTTTGGTATTTTTCTGAGAACTTCCAATTTTTTATGAATAGTGAAAAATACTTAAAAACAACTTTTTTAATCAAAATAAATTATAGTGATAAATAAAACTATTGAGTGGTTTTAAAGTATAATTATAATATATTTTTACCATTTTATTCAATGGTGGTCATTAGAATTAATTTCACTTTGAAATTGGACATAAACAATTGTCAATCTTTTGATATATATTGTTTCTTAAAAACACGTTATTTGTTGTGACAGCGGGAATTAATTATAAAATTAATTAATGCAACTTATATGTTTGGAATTTTGTAAAATATAAATCATTTTTGAATTCGGAATATCAATTATAGATTAGGGTGAAATTTTGGCATTGTTATGAAAAACTTCAATTTTTTATGAATAGTGAAACCACTAAGTGGTAGTTAAAAAACTGATTTTTCGTTTAAATGAAATTTTACCACTTCTGTGATTTGATTTTAAAAAATACGACATACATGGTTTTAATTAGGAAGAAAAATGTGGTTCAATGGGATTAAAATAATTTTTTGGTGAATAGTAACTTTTAAGTTTTATTAATCATGATTAAAGGTAATTGGTGAAATTTAAGGTAAAAATGATATTATAAAAATATGAAAATACCTTTACACTTGCCATACACTTATTGGATGAGTCATGGCCGACCAAGACAATACATGAGTCAACTTGGGGACCCCATGGAGCCACTTGGATAATAAAATGACATTAATAACTTTTTATTTAAAGTAAAAATAAAATTGTCACAAACATGTGTTGTTTTAATAAAACAATTATAAATGGGGTTATATAAGTTAACTTTTTTACTATAAATATTAATTGGAAAGATAAAAATATTTCCTACATCATGGAAATTGTTTTATAATTTTTAGACATTAAATAAATTAAATTTTTTATGACACCATGATGATGCAACGATTACCTCATTAATTAACGATTTAAATAAAATGAAAAGATAATGTAAAATCTAAGAGTTACACTTGTCTAAAACCTATTGGATGGGTATATTTCGAACCCTTATCACCTTATCCTAGAAATATATAATTTTGGGACCTTTGGAATCCGAAAATCACTTCATAATAATATAAAATTTTATGACTTTCCAAGAGTGTCCCTCCTCTCCTCTTATAAAAGGCCCCCACCACTACCACCTTATTCACACCTTACAAGCAATCTGGCTCGTCCAACCTCTGCCCAAATACTCTCTCAACTTTCCTCTCTTACTCCTAGAAGCCTCACTTTGGGAAGAAGTCTTCCCAAGGAAGCCTTTGGCTCAAATCAAAAAGAGTTTCCTGATTTAAAGGTAATGTCTTCACTTGTGTTCTTTTGTTTTATTTTGCTTCTCCAACCCCTTAAACTCTTTTTATTTCTTTCTTTTGTAACAACACCAGTATCTTAAATATAATATGATGTTGTTATGATAAGTATTTTATTTACACTTACACACACCTTCTTCTAATGGTTAATGAACATACTGTTTCTGTGGGTGGCGAATTACTGCCTCACGAAACGATGATTGTTCAATCTTCTTTTAACACCTCTCATGGTGGCCATTATGATGACACTATTTTTTATATATGATATATATTGTGTTTATTTTTTCCTTATGCTTATGTATTTTTCATTTATGGAATACCTTTATGATTTCCATTATGGGTAAATGCGATAATTTCATTTTAGGAAGTGCGGACTACCACCCCCTCAAAGTGATTTGAATCGTTAAGGCCATATGTGAGATGTATAAAGGATGGGGTAAATGATATTATATATTATATTATAATATAATTATAATATACCTTTATATAATTATGATTTCATTCCATTAAATATGAAATAGAAATGAAATTAGCGTTCATGCGTACGTACGGCTTACCGTCTCCATGAACGGTGCATTTCATTTCTTACCTCTAAATGTTATATAATATTATAAAGGCAAGTATATAGTGGATATATATGATATATATGATATCTACATCATGAATATAATTCTGGACATAATGTATATTTACCACATGAACAACTTGTAATTGTAAGAAGTTTATTTTTGACTCAAGTACCAAAGATCGACAAAACGACCGTTATTAACATAAATAATTACATAATGTTCATAACATGGTAATAAGTGATATAAAAAAGATTAATAAAATTGAAAAAGGTTCTTAATAAATTATAAATTAACTCTAGTTTATTATTCAGGAGGTTAAAGAACGGTCGAGTCAAGTCGGACACGAGGTAAGAGAACTTCTTAACCCAATTTTCGTTCCTTGGGTTAATCTCCTACTTTCAAATTATGTCATGATATTATTATATCCTATCTTGTATTTGTACTTTTCTTATGTGTACTTATAGTGAATACACATAATAGATCTATTTTATTTAAAAATTATCTTTGTAAGGGAATTCGTCTCAATCTCCATTCATTGAGGCATATTTTGTTTTATACTCAAATTTCTTTTATACGGTGTATAAACCCCTTTGACTTTTATGTTTATTCAAAAGGAATATTTTTATACAAAGCGTTTTACTAAACGAAAAAAAGGAATGTTTTCCTTGTTGTATGTATGCGGCGACAACGACTTCTCCGCCGCCGTGACCATTATTTGAGTTTCGGCTTCCTCTACAAGCCATAATTTTTTTAAATGAAAAATAAATACCAAGTTTTACTTTTCTTTTATTTTGGTTTTGAAAATGGTTTTGAAAGTGTTTTTTTTATTATATCAATGTGTTGTATTGATATCTTATGATTGAAATGTGGAAATGGTATGTTTCCTTTATGCATGTTTTATGTGATACGATTATGTTATGTTTTATGATATGTTTAAACCTGTTCATATGAGGAATGCATTGGACTTAATAAGTGACGGGTAGAGCCCTCTATAGCTCCTCGATGCATCGGTAGGTCTCATGAGACAAACTAGTGTCTTGACCCGAGACCTTGACAAAATCTTATTTGTAGTCTTGGCACGAGGCCTTGGCTACGTGGTTATGATAGTCTGGCATTATGCATTCCATCATTATGAAAGTGGTTATTGATATTGCATGTGATTATTCGACCAATAGAATATCCATGTGAATAAGTAAATGGCATTATTTCATTTTACTTTTTCCATATTATTCTAAAGTTCAAGTTTAAAAGGTTTTTGTTTTAGTTATACATTGCCTTAAATGTTTATGTTTATTTATGAAAGCTTCCGCTATATTTTTATCCTTACTAAGCATCTGAGCTCACCCCTTTCAATGTTTTAATTTTTCCAGGATGTGATGAAATATATTATGAATGACCTGCAGGGATCGTCTGAAGGGGATATGGGTGTGGACTATGGAGACTATGTTATTGTAGTTTTTCACTTTATGATGTAATGTAAGACTTATGAATGTATTTAGTGTTTCCAAGGCTACTAAACTAATAAATCTTTCGAGACTTGATCTTTTGTGATCATGCCAATGTTACGCAATAATGCACCGACTCTGGGTAACTGGGGTCGGGGCATTATAGTTGGTATCAGAGGTAGTTTAGTACTAACCTTGGAAGCTAGATTTAGATAAACTCTCATTAGAGCACATAGCCCTAAGATAGACTTTGAGGATTAGTATAGAAGAACTTCCTAGAATTTTAGTATTATAGAGATTTTGTGAGTTTTCCGAGCAATACATCCTTGTCTGGATACGAGCAGGTAGAGGTGGCTCTGGCACAGATTTACCTAGGGGTAAAACCTGAAAACACCGCTTTGAGCTAGACTCGAACGGGAACTGGTGCACGATAACGGGCCTTGCTGCACTCTTGGTTACGACACTCCTGGGGGATATGATTAGGATAATTCTCATTTTCTTTAAAAATAATTATGAAGGGTTTATGAGTATATACTTCCTCAAAGAAAACATTTCTTTTTATGAATATGTATTATATCCATAAACTGTTCAATTTATGTTAAGTGTTTTACAAGTACAGAATCATGTATTTTTATTCATAAACTGATTTAGTTTAATCCATTGTTTAGAAATGGCGCCTAGTGGAAGGAATGGAAACCGTATCAATGCACGCACTCCATGCAGGGATTTCCCTCCTACTCAAGATAATTATAATGGAGCTGGTGATACAACTGGTGTTGATCAGCTTATCACCATACTGGGGCAACTCACTCAGGTTATGAATAATAACCTTACTCGTATGGAGCACCCTGATCCGTAACGTGGAGGATTAATGTTAGATCGCTTCATGAGGTAACAACCACCAACATTTAATGGGGGTAAAAATCCATTAGTAGCTGAGCAATGGATAAATTACTTAGAGAAAATATTCCATGCCTTGGGGAGTAGTGAAAGGGAAAAGGTTATCATGGCAGTTTATCGCCTCACTGGAGATGCTGATCAATGGTGGTCATTGATTCAAAACACAAATGAAGATGATGAAGTATCAAATATGGAATGGATGGAGTTCAAAGAGCTTTTCTTAGAAAAATACTTTCCTCGTGACCATCGAGCAGATATGGAAAGGCAATTTATGTGTCTGAGACAAAAGGAGGATGAGAATGTCGCAAAGTATGAGGCCAACTTTACAAGGTTAGCAAGACATGCTACAGATTATATACGTAACCCAAGAAGTAATATTGATCATTTCTTTGATGGGTTAAAACCATTTCTCCGTCGAGCATTAGTCTCACAAACCTTCTCGTCGTACGAAGATATTGTCTCATGTGCTATCAAGACAGAAAAGGAATTCTCTAAATCTTATGACAATAAAGTAAAGCAAGAGAAGAAGAGAACGGTGGAACAAGAGACAAATAAAGGGAAAAAGGGAAATAAGTATTTTCCATTATGTGATAATTGTGGGAAGAATCACCCAAGTACTTGCCTAAAAGGAATGGGAGTTTGTTATAAATGTGGAGAAAAATGTCACCGGGCTCGTGATTGCAAAGGAAAGAAAGAGGCTATCAATGTTGAATGCTACAATTGTAGGGAATTAGGGCATTATGCAAATTAATGTCCTAAGCATCAGGGATACTTACCTCAGAAAAGGCCAAGGGATCAAGGACAATCTTATGTTGTTACTACAGTTGAAGTGGAATAATTAATGTATTGGTTCTTTTGGACTCAAGGTTTATATTCTGGTTATAAGGATAATGTGATATATACTGCAGTACTTTTTGTTTTCATTAAGGATTTAATATGATGAAGGTAATCATATTTTTAGTATGTGACAATAAGAGAAACTTTACTTTGTTTGGGGAATCTAATGTTACAATTGATTTTGAAATTTAGAGACCTTTTAGAGAAAGTCTGGATAGAGGTATTTTGGATAACTATAAAGGTTGGAATGAATTAAGTTGAACTTTGGATAGTATTGTTTAAGGTTAAAACATTTCTGAAGATTATTTTTGGAATATTATAATACTATACTTTTAGGAAAAGGACAACCTGCAGGTTGAGGGATAACCCGTCACGTCGGACAAAGCTGCAGGAATCGAAACCACAACCATAGTGCGACAGGCCTTTATTAAATACCACTAGCCTACAGGAAGTTCCTGGTTATTACAAAATATTTTTCTTCATGGTATGTGTTAATATTTTTAACCTTGTACGATTAGGATAAATAAATATTTTTGAGTTCTATTATCCTTTTGAGTGAAAGATGAGTTTGTGGTAGAAATTAGTTGAAGGTTGAAACTCTACTTGTCAAGTATATATATATATATATATATACCTCTCCCTTATTCTATGAATAAATTAATTCTTAAATTTTAGTAAATGGATATTAAAAAAAAGTGTTATCCTAATACCTTATGTCTTGTTGAACTGATAATATTTTAAATCAACCTAGATTGAAGGCTTTGAGGCCCTCAATTTTACACTTGTTTGTGATTGATGACCTCAATCACTCCCTATAAATATTTACGTTTTTCCTCCAATTATATGTCTCTAATTTCCACCAATGTTCTCCTTATCGAGATCATAATTTGGTGGTGACTTTTTCATTTCCCTTTCCCTCTTATTAAGGCTAAATTTTATTAACCTTATTTCCGATGTGGGTTTTCCACAAAGGTATTTTCTATTTTCAAACTTTAATTTTCAAAGAAAAATTTCAAATTGTGAGGATGCTATTTATTGAAGTAGGGGAGAATGTAACACCCCAAGCTTTCATGATACGCTTCTCTTTCAATAATGCAATAGCTTGCATTGTACGCAAGTTCGAGATTCTAACACACCGCGACCAATCAAAGTAGCAGTTATGAATAGTAATACCCACTTTTTGAAATTATATATATTTTATATTTCAAAATGGACTTCATTTTTGGATTCAGAATATCGAAATTGGCCTATGTTGAATTTTTGGTATTTTTCTGAGAACTTCCAATTTTTTATAAATAGTGAAAAATACTTAAAAACCAATTTTTTAATCAAAATAAATTATAGTGATAAATTAAACTATTGAGTGGTTTTAAAGTATAATTAGAATATATTTTTACCATTTTATCCAATGGTGGTTATTAGAATTAATTTCACTTTGAAATTGGACATAAACAATTGTCAATCTTTTGATATATATTGTTTCTTAAAAACACGTTATTTGTTGTGACAGCGGGAATTAATTATAAAATTAATTAATGAAACTTATATGTTTGGAATTTTATAAAATAGACATCATTTTTTAATTCTAAATATCAATTGTAGCTTAGGGTGAAATTTTGGCATTGTTCTGAAAAACTTCAATTTTTGATGAATAGTGAAACCACTAAGTGGTAGTTAAAAAACTGATTTTTCATTTAAATGAAATTTTACCACTTCTGTGATTTGATTTTCAAAAATCCGACATACATGGTTTTCATTAGGAAGAAAAATGTGGTTCAATGGGATTAAAATAATTTTTTGGTGAATAGTAACTTTTAAGTTTTATTAATCGCGATTAAAGGTAATTAGTGAAATTTAAGGTAAAAATGATATTATAAAAATATGAAAATACCTTTACACTTGTCCTAAACTTATTGTATGAGTCATGGAAAACCAATAAAATCCATGGGTAAACTTGGGGACTCCATGAAGCCACTTGGATAAGAAAATGACATTAATAACTTTTTATTTAAAGTAAAAATAAAATTGTCACAAACATGTGTTGTTTTAATAAAACAATTATTACATGGGGTTATATAAGTTAACTTTTTTACTATATATATTCATTGGAAATCTAAAAATATTTCCTACATCATGGTAATTGTTTTATAATTTTTATACATCAAATAAATTAAATTTTTTATGACACCATGATGATGCAGCGATTACCTCATTAAATAACGATTTAAATAAAATGAAAAGATAATGTAAAATCTAAGACTTAAACTTGTCTAAAACCTATTGGATGGGTATATTTCGAACCTTTATCACCTTATCCTAGAAATATATAATTGTGGGACCTTTGGAATCCAAAAATCACTTCATAATAATATAACATTTCATGACTTTCCAAGAGTGTCCATCCTCTCCTCTTATAAAAGGCCCCCACCACTACCACCTTATTCACACCTTACAAGCAATTTGGCTCGTCCAACCTCTGCCCAAATACTCTCTCAACTTCTCTCTCTTACTCCTAGAAGCCTCACTTTGGGAATAAGTCTTCCCAAGGAAGCCTTTGGCTCAAATCAAAAAGAGTTACCCGATTTAAAGGTAATGTCTTCACTTGTGTTCTTTTGTTTTATTTTGCTTCTCCAACCCCTTAAACTCTTTTTATTTCTTTATTTTGTAACAAAACCAGTATCTTAAATATACTAGTATGTTTTTATGAGAAGTATTTGATTTAAACTTACACACACCTTTGTCTAATGGTTAATGAACATACTGTTTCTGTGGGTGGTGAATTACTGCCTCACGAAACGATGATTGTTCAATCTTCTTTTAACACCTCTCATGGTGGCCATTATGATGACACTATTTTTTATATATGATATATATTGTGTTTATTTTTTACTTATGCTTATGTATTTTTCATTTATGTCATACCTTTATGATTTCCATTATGGGTAAACGCGATAATTTCATTTTAGGAAGTGCGTACTACCACCCCCTCAAAGTGATTTGAATCGTTAAGGCCATATGTGGGATGTATAAAGGATGGGGTAAATGATATTATATATGATATTATACTTGGATTATAATATACCTTTATATAATTATTATTTCATTCCATTAAATACAAAATAGAAATGAAATTAGCGTTCATGCGTACGTACGGCTTACCATCTCCATGAACGGTGCATTTCATTTCTTACCTCTAAATTTTATGTAATATTATAAAGACAAGTATATAGTGGAAATATATGATATATATGATATCTAAATCATGAATATAATTCTGGATATAATTTATATTTACCACATGAACAACTTGTAATTATAAGAAGTTTATTTTTGACTCAAGTACCAAAGATCGAAAAAACGACTGTTATTAACATAAATAATTACATAATGTTCATAACATGGTAATAAGTGATATAAAAGGAATAATAAAATTGAAAAAGGTTCTTAATCAATTATAAATTAACTCTAGTTTATTATTCATGAGGTTAAAGAACGGTCGAGTCAAGTCGGACACGAGGTAAGAGAACTTCTTAACCCAATTTTCGTTCCTTGGGTCAATCTCCTACTTTCAAATTATGTCATGATATTATTATGTCCTATCTTGTATTTGTAATTTTTTTTATGTGTACTTATAGTGAATACACATAATAGATCTATTTTATTTAAAAATTATCTTTGTAAGGGAATTTGTCTCAATCTCCATTCATTGAGGCATATTTTGTTTTATACTCAAATTTCTTTTATACGGTGTATAAACTCCTTTGACTTTTATGTTTATTCAAAATGAATCTTTTTATACGAATCGTTTTACTAAACGACAAAAATGAATGTTTTTCTTGTTGTACATATGCAGCGACAATGACTTCTCTGTCGCCGTGACCATTATTTGAGTTTCGGCCTCCTCTACAAGCCATAATTTTTTAAAATGAAAAATAAATACCAAGTTTTACTTTTCTTTTATTTTGGTTTTGAAAATGGTTTTGAAAGTGTTTTTTTATTATATCAATGTGTTGTATTGATATCTTGTGATTGAAATGTGGAAATGTTATGTTTCCTTTATACATGTTTTATGTGATACGATTATGTTATGGTTTATGATATGTTTAAACCTATTCATATGAGGAATGCATTGGACTTAATAAGTGACGGGTGGAGCCCGCTATAGCTCCTCGATGCATCAGTAGGTCTCATGAGACAAACTAGTGTCTTGGCATGAGGCCTTGACAAAATCTTATTTGTAGTCTTGGCACGAGGCCTTGGCTACGTGGTTATGATAGTCTGGCATTATGCATTCCATCATTATGAAAGTGGTTATTTATATTTCATGTGATTATTCGACCAGTAGAATATCCATGTGAATAAGTAAATGGCATTATTTTATTTTACTTTTGTCATATTATTCTAAAGTTCAAGTTTAAAAGGCTTTTGTTTTAGTTATACATTGCCTTAAATGTTTATGTTTATTTATGAAATCTTCCGCTATATTTTTATCCTTACTGATCATCTGAGCTCACCCCTTTCAATGTTTTAATTTTTCCAAGATGTGATGAAGTATATTATGAATGACCTGTAGGGATATTCTGAAGGGGATATGGGTGTGGACTATGGAGACTATGTTATTATAGTTTTTCACTTTATGATGTAATGTAAGACTTATGAATGTATCTAGTGTTTCCAAGGCTACTAAACTAATTGATCTTTCAAGACTTGATCTTTTGTGATCATGCCAATGTTACGCAATAATGCACCGACTCTGGGTAACTGGGGTTGGGGCGTTACACACAACCCATAATTCCTCTCTTTCATTTACATATTCAACCAATTTCTATATTTTCCAATTTATCAACCAAGATCCATTCAATATCCCTTTAATTATAATTTATTGAAAACCCCCTTTGTCATAACCCGCATTTATTCCCATTTATCAACATTCAATTTGTTAATAAATTACCACATATTGTATTCCATCCCACACTTATTTAATTTCAACTAATGTCATTTCCATTTTATTATTACTAATCATATTTCATATCCACTAGGCAACTACAAAAACACTACCACACAAAAACACATCAAGATTGTAATAACCACCAGCATATCCCACTACTAAGTCATCACCATAGCATAACCATCACACAACAACAATCATCTACCATTCACCACTAAATATCCCTAAACACATCCCATACCAATCCAACCATAACCTCGCTTATTCAACACAATATATATCGTAAATAGTCATCACCATCACTATAATTTCCCAAAAAGATCTAAAAAATCACAATGTAAAAATAGAACACACATCGGAATAAATAGAAATAGATTTCAACCACCATAATTACCATAGTTTCAATTTAAAGGGGGGTTTCAAAAAAAAATCATCTCTTGCATCTCTATTTCCCCAAAAAAATTAGATTCACACACAACTGGCATGTTTAAGTGTATAAACTTTTATGAATAGTGAGTTCAAACAATCAATATCATAATGGGATCATAATACAGTGTCTAAAACAAACACAACAAAACATAATATATAAATTTAGGAGCTTGTAGTGGAAACTGAATGAAAAATAAAAAATAAATCGAGGTAGAAGATATAACTCACTTAAAACTTACCAATTTGAAGTGGAAGAAAAAATGACTTAAACTAGGATGGATCGCCAGTTGGGAGGAATCATTCACATGCTGGGAAGAAGGGGAGATCTCTCGATTAGGAAAAAATGTGGGCCGAGTGATTCTATATTAAATAGGTCAGCTATTGTGTATTTGGCGTTGATCTATCCTAATGGTTTTTTTAAAATCATTAGGATACCCTTTCTAAAATTCACTTTATCTCAATGGTTTAATAAAACTATTGGGAAAACCTTATGTATCAAGACCTATGCCAATGGTTTTATGAAACCGTTGGGATAAGGGCGTTGGTATAGATGAGATTTCCAGTAGTGAAACTATGTGCATAGTAAAACTCATTGTCATGTACTAGGTTACCATGAGTTAGGCTCGAGATACCTTATCAGAGCTGTTACCCCTAGGTACATTTGTTCCAAAACCACATCCACTTGTATTATCCAGATAGATATGTATTACTACGAATACCCACATAATCTATACCTTACCAAAATTATAGGATTTTCTTCTATGTTTATCCTCAAATTCTATCTTAGGGTTATGTTCTCTAATATATGTTTTCTAAATCTAGTTTCCAAGGTTCCTACTAAACGTTCTCTAATACCAACTGTAAAGACCCCAACCCCAGTAGCCCGAAGTCAGTGTCTTACATTAAATACATTGGCATAGATAAAAGACTTGAATCCCCAAGGAATGATCAGTTTAGTAGTTTTGGAAACCATATTACATACATGAACTTTACATTATAACTTTAAAGGAAATACAACATAGTAATTTCATTGGAAACACCCATAAACTCCTAGATTATCCCTACAAGTCATTTATAATATACATTTTTCATCCTGGGGAAAAATAAAACATAAGAAAGGGGTGAGATTGGATGCTTAGTAAGGGCAAGAAAAACAGTGTAAACTATGAACATAAACAATAATTCATGGTGAATAACTAAAAATACATTTCATTAAAACATAATCTTGAGCATAGTATGGTAGGAATAAAAGTTGAATAAATAATGCCATATAAAATAATTACATGAGAATGAAACATAACCATGGATTTTATACTAGTCGACTAATCACATGGGATATCAATTACTAATATAATAATGAGAGAATGCATAATGTCAGACATCATCAACATACCGTCAAGATTTCGGTCATGACACCACACATAATGGGTAAAAACTCGATCTAATTTGTCTCATGAGACCTACCGATGTATCGAGGGGCTATAGAAGGCCACACCCATCACTTACTAAGTCCAATGAATTCCTCATATGAAATGGGTGAAACATGATCAATATATACATTCATATTGAATCTAACATATGAAATGTAAATAACTTTATCCAAATAATAAATATAATCATAAACCATCTAGAGTATTATCGAGAAGCAAATATGGTTGTTGATGGCCTGCCCAACATGGGAGTAAATCAAGACATTACTTGGTTCGAAGACCTCCCCATTGATCTTATTTCCTTACATGAAAAATATTGTAATATGATCCCATACTTTAGACTCATGTAAACTTTCTTTTGATTTATTTATGCTTTGCTTTTTTAAAAATAAACCATCTAGAGTAATATAGAGAATGGTATCAAGATAGTACAACCCCAGTAAAAATAATCATAAACCATTCAATAAAACATGGTATATGATATCATAAAATATTAATCCCAATTGATCATAATATTCAATAAAGGGTGTTGAAATAGATAAAAATACTCTAATAAAATGATCGGGGAATTTTCGAGAGAAATACCCTTTTTTACTTTACAAAGAAGGGTTCTTTTGGAAAATTTTGTGCATAAAACTAGAAACGAACTATGATAGTTTTTCATGATAAAAATTATGTTTTTTAGAAAAATATTGGTTTCTTAAAACAAATTATTAAGTGTACTTAAAAATGGGTAAGAACTTCAGAAGTTCCCTTTAATCGGGCTTGTTTATCAGGAATAATTGAAAAAGGATCCTTATAAAACATGTAACTCCCCATAAAAGAAAGAAGGATTCTAATAGGTATATATCTATATAAAATTCATATATAATTTAGGAGGAGTACATAATAATAATTAAGAATTACAATAGGTTAAAGAGAGAGAAAGCGTAACCCGAATGGAAAATTGAGGTTCGGGGAGAATCCCTTACCTTACGTTTGAAAGTGTTCTGTACTTGTATTTAACATCCTAGATAATGAAATTAGATTCATTAATAATTTAATTCAGACCCCATTAAACATGTATTTTATTTATTATAATTTTATTAAGTTCATTTATAGTCTTTTTGATGAGTTATAAGATACAATTTTATCGTTTGGGAGCGTTCGTTTCCTTGGTTTTCATGCTCAATTTACTTATATATGAGTATAGAAGTTCATGTAAAATGTGAATAGATATCCACAATTCAAGTTTTATGTTACTGATTAAAATCTATAAGATTAAATGGTTATATAATTTATTTTTTTATTTGGAGTGAGGATGAATCATTAGATAAGACGTTAGTGGTAATTGTTTAGATTATTTTGACGGTTTTTCAATCATCACAAAGTATTTTTGTTTTATTAATTAATATCATGTATATATAATGGTTTTAGAAAATTTCACAGGCTATAATAAATATATTATTATATTTTTTAACCATAAAAATAGTTTTATGACTATCCTTGAAGGCATTAATGGAAATTGAAAACTCTTTGTCCTTGAATGTGATAAATCAACACATCACCTACGATGTTTTCATTTTTAGAACAAAAGGAGAGAGAAGATAATTTATGATGTATTATTCCATAAACACAATAACATTAAAGTATATAGAAAATATTCTAGATATCATGTCACTTTGGGATAGGGAGTTGAGTATAAGATAAGAAAAGAAAAGAACTTGAAAATAAATTAAAAGAAAAAGAAAGAGGTTTTTACCTCTTGATTTTATCCTCCTTGAGAACCTCCTTAGGGTAAAGGGTTTGGTATTTTGATAATACCAAGGTATCATAGACACATGGTATTTAATTTTGAAGAGTATTGGGAAATTTTTTGACAAGGTTCAAAGCTTGGAAGGTGTGAGGAGAAGGGGTGGCATTTATAGTGGGATGAGAGGAGTGTTTTGAATATTTTATTCTTTTGTTTATTATTTTGGATCAAGAACATGAATAGTTTGAGTATTATCACTAAATATATTAAAATAATGAATAATAGTTTGATATTATGGACTTACATCACTCATACATCATTTATGACTCAATAATTCATGTATTTATTAATTACGGTAAATTATCGTATTTCACTATTCATAAAAAATCAAGCATTTTAGAAAAATACCAAAAATTCACCCTAACCATTTTTTGATGTTTAGAATTCAAAAATGAACTCCACTTTATGAAAATAATTTTATAAATATGAAAAAAATTAATTTTTAAATAAAATCATCATTTACTCGAAAAATATCGATTTTAATATTATAATTGTTTTTATGACACTTTAAAAAATTATATAAGGTCTCATAAAATTATATTATAATCATAAGATAACAAAATATTAATTTATGAATTTATTTTATGAAAATAAATTTTCTTTTAAGTCATTATATTAATTAAAAAATTGTAAATAAACATTTATGCTTAATAAAAATACCAACACTTAATTTATCATTTTCAAATCATTTATTTACTTAAACTATGATATAATTATATCATATTTTCATTTATAGAATGGATAGATTTTATTTATACTTTAATTGGTAATGTTACTATTATATTGGACAATTTACTATTTCTAAGGGCCGCATTACTATTCCAGAGGTCAAGTTACTATTATGTTGATATAGGTTCCATAACTTCTAGAAATACATCTTATTTCATTCATTATTCATTTATAAAGTTTGTATTGTGTTCTATGGGTGATTTTATGTGATTTATACTATATGAAATAAATATAATAAGGGAAATTTCATTAATATAATTCTGGGTCGTTACACAAACACTTGAGTTGCCTTCTGAGCCTCATTCCTTGTCTCAAAATATCACATTGAGACATTCTAACTCTCATAATCCCATTTCAAGTATTTATTCAAAATTTGACCTATCTAACAAATGAGGATTCAAATTCCTTTTGTAATTTTCAACTTGTATGGATGTGTGATCATATATTTTTCCCAGATAATAAAATTATTGCAGCTTCAAGAGGGGGTGAATTGAAGTCTAAAATTGAACTTGAAATTTTCCCACTCATGAATGTAAGTTTTCTAGAAATTACAACCTTCAATTAAATCAAAGTAAATAAAAATAAATAATGTTTTATAAATTAACCTCTCATAAGTTATGGACTTGACTGAGATATAAAAACAACCAAAATTGAGATATAATGTAAGTAAAAACAAAACACAAAGTATTGTATAACAATCTAAATACTTCTTTAAAGGATACTATTACCAAAAATTTCAATTCATAGGAACTCTTCACTTTTATCTCAATTTTATAGGAGGTTCATTAACCATAACCAAGGTATACAAGTTCTGCACCGATAACTTCATCAACAAACCCATTAGAAGATACAAGTTTTGCAGTAGGAACTTCTTTGACAAACTCATCAGAAGATACAAGTTTCGTACTAGGAACTTCTTCGATAGAACATCAATAGCGGGCAACTCTATATTTAATCTCCTTTTTGATAAGCATGATCAAAAGAAAGTCCAACGCATTGGAGTTCATCAAAATTCACAGTTTGGAAGAAATAAGGTTCCTATCCCCGAAACCACATCGATCTCGAAGATCAGAAACAACCATTGCAATAATAAAAACTTAGTGCTTATATAATAATCACCTCATAACGAAAGCTCTAAGTAAATCATACTGAAAAAAATACAACCAAATCTATCAAAATCACTGAGATATTGCACAATAACAAGATTGAAGATCTTTGAGCATCTTCCATTCCCCGGAGCCTTGATCCAATTTATAAACTTCATCATAACAAAACTCCCAATGGAAAAATCTGAGATCTTCAAGTTCATTTGTAACAAACATGAACACAACAAAATATTCTGATATATGTACTTTAATGTCTTCTTAAAGATCCAAAAAATAATGGATAACTTTAGTTCATCGGAACTTAATCAATCAGAAGTTAAGATTTTCAAAATCAGAAGTTAAACAAACAATTTCAAGTTAGCATAAAATCAGTAAAATAAAGTGTACTGTGATTTTCAAAACAAATGATACGAAAGTGGTCATTTTAATTAATAGGCCATAAGGAATCTATTTTCATGGGAAATTTCCCTTATGGTGATATACCTAGGAGGGAAAGGCTTACTTCCACAGGAATAACTACCTATGGTCGTATGGTGACACAAGAACCAGGTTTGTGTGAGAAGCAGGCGAGAAGTGTGCAAGGATCCCCTACTGCCACATGCATTGGTGCCAATGGTTGTAGGCCTTCACCAAGGGGAACTATTGTGACATACATATATTCTCGTGGTTGTAGGCCTTCACCAGAAATCACTATTTTCACAGGAACTGACGCTCATGATTGTAGGCATTCTCTGGGAGGGGTTACTACCACGAGTAGTGATGCCTATAGCTGTAGGCCTTCCTCATGAGGCCTTACAATCACAAGCATCGATGTCTATGGATGTAGGCCTTTGTGGGGAGGCTTTACTTCCACGATCATTGTTGCCCATGGTTGTAGACCTTCCCCAAGAGGCACTATTGCCACGAGCATCGATATTTGTGGTTGTAGGACTTCCCCTGGGAGGTGTTATTGCCATGAGCATTTGTGCCCATGGTAGTAAGTGTTTCCCAAGAGACCCTACCGTCATGGTCACAAATGTCCAGGGTTTTAAGCCTTCTCTGGTAGGTGTTATCGCAATAAGCATTCATGCCCATAGCGGTAGAGCTATCCTAAGGGACACGTGCAACACTTTAAAAAACAGTATAATTAATACAATGATTATATATATATATATATATATATATATATATCACACACACATTACATATATGTGTATGACTTGTATCAGAGGAGTGGTAGAGTGCATGAGTTATAATGTTAACTGTCGAGGTTTGAAACTCGCTACTAGTTATTTTTTTTACATGCTTTAGTGTTGCAGGAAAAATGCATGTGGCTATAAGCACTGTGACTATAGCCACGAGCTGTGACTATAGAACACTGACCCATGGGGGATATTGTTGTGGCAATATACATGAACCTATATCCATGAACCCCTGCCTATGGTTATAGGCTCTAACCATTAACATGGCAGGATATGGCCATGGGTGACGTCAATGGCCATATCCCCCAATATATGACCACCCTAGTAATGGCCACAGGCTGTGCTTGTGGGAATAGCCTGATGGGCTATTGTTGTGGTTGTAGAACCCATGAGCGTTGTGCTGGTGGTCATAGTCCTTTTTCCTAGTTGTGACATGTGAGCTAACAAAACCTCCTACTGGGAAAAGAGCATTGTAGAACAAGTGGGCGTACCAGTTGAAAGGAGAATAAGATGGTAAAAAATGGTACACGATAAGGCTTATTGTGAATGGATTTCAATAAAAAAATGTGTGTATTTCTTGGAAATATTTTATCCAGTTGTAAAACATTCAACAATTCATATGGTGTTTAGAATGGTTGTTATGAAGAGTCTACATCTTGATCAGTTAGATGTAAAGATGGCATTCCTTCATGATGATTTGAAGGAGGGAATCTTTATGAAATGATGATTGTATGGGTTGAAACAAGCACCTCAACAATGGAACCAAAAGTTTGATGTCTTCGTGGTGGAGAATCATTCATTTAGAGCGATAAAGATCATTTCCGTCATAGGAAGGTGTTTGGTGACTGGACTTTCATTGTTCTTCTTCTCTATATGGATGATATGCTTCTTGTATGTCCGAGAAGAGATTAGATCAAGGAGCTAAAAGCTATTTTGTTTGGAAAGTTTGAGATGAAAGATCCCAGTTCCGCAAAGGGGTTGTTAGGGTTGAGGATCAAAAGGGACTTGAGTTCCATAACTTTGTTCTTGTCTCAGTCATAGTACATTCAAAAGGTGTTGGAAAGATTCTGAATGAGCGAGCTTAAGCCTGTGAACACCCCCTTGGTCGGACACTTCAAGTCATCTGAGGAGAAGGTACCAAGAATGTGAGATGAGGCTGAATAAATAAAGAGGGTTCCACATGCATCAATGATTAGAAGCTTCATGCATGTCAGGGTTTTTACGAGGCCATACATTGTGTATGCAATGGGGGTCATCGACAGGTGCACGGTGAATCCAAGAAGGGAGCACAAAGAGAACAGTGAAGTGTATACCCTGATATCTCATAGGTATGACAGACATGTCACTTTGTTTTAGAATAAATGGTCTATTGCAGGGATCTGTGGATGCGGACTTTGGAGGAGATGTGAACGCACAAAGAAGCGTCACTGGTTATGTGTTCACTTTCGAATGAACGACTACGAGTTGGATGTACAGACTTGAACCAATACTTGCATTATCCACAACAGAAGCAGAGTATGTGAGAATCATGGAAGTTGGGAAGGAGTTGATTTAGCTGAAGGGGCCGTTGGAGGTTCTCTAAATAAGCCAAGGAAATGGAACATCGTTCTGTGATGGTCAGAGCACAATCCATCTTGAAAAAGAACATGATGTTCCACTTCAAAACAAAGTATATTCAACTGAAGTATCGCTTAATCCAAATGTTAGAGAATGGAGTATTGAAGCTGTGAAAGGTTGATGATTGTCAAAATCCGGCAGATATACTAACAAAGGTGATAATCTGAGAAATCTTGGGATGGTGTTGTGCCTCAGTGGGGCTTGGTTGATCAGAAGCATGGTGGAGGACAATGGTGTTGTAGCAGAAGTGGAAAAAAGGAAATAGCCCGACGGACTTAGTGAATCTTTGAAATTAGTCTTCGAGTGAGAGATTGTCAGGTTTGATTGTGAAAAATATGTTGCTCGGTTACGTGTCAAAACCTTCCAAAATGAGTGATTTCCAAAGTTTCGATCTAAAACCGGATGAAGGTAGGCTAGCGGAATTAGGGGGTCCAGAACGGTGGCGACAAAAACTTTCAGAAGTGACAGAGGATGATGGGTTTTTTGATGCGTGCACTGTCCACCATAGGCAAAGGTTAAATTGATGTGTTCAGTGGGTTGGTGGTGGTGGCCGTGATCAAGCGACGATCATCCACAAAGATCAGATGACAATGGAACCGACAAAACCAACAAATTGTTGTGGGGCTTGACTATAAATATTTGGACGGGGTAACTTGTTCCAAAGATGTTCAAGTATTTGTAATTCTTTCGTTTTTTTTCCCAAATAAAAGTTGCGGTGTTTCTCAAGTGGAGTGGAACAAATCCCAAACCACCTAATTCCATGTGTGGTCTTTCTTTTTTGTTGAGTGTGTTTCTTTTGGACCGTTGTGTTTTGAACGTCTTTTTTAGCTTAAGGCTACGATGCGGTGCACGACCGAGGTGCTTTGTCTTCTCTATTCTGGATATATCGTTGTTCTGTTTTAGGAGTTCTTAACCTTATTCCCCATTTGAGATTCTAGAGGGCGCTTCTCGAACGGTGGGATATGACACAATAGAACCCATAGGAGTTTTTAGGAGTTTTTTTAATGCATTGATTCATATTCAATACTAATGAATGTTTGGGAAGAACCAAGATTCAGCAGGAGGCGCCTAGCATGGCTTATGAGACGGGTTGGGTCGCTGGATCGAATTTTCTCGGGCATGAATCGGGTTCTCAACGGCGGCATGAATTTACACGCCCGTGGGTTTGTCCGGTTCCCACCGGCGGCTCGCGGGATGTCCATTCATTTTGGTGGTTCTGCATCGCACAACGTGACCGCCATCAATTCTATGCATTACCGAACAAAGTCCTACATCTGGAACTGTCTCGCTGCAATCGCACTATCGTTTGCCTAGATATAATCGTCAGATCGTATAGATCAGACGGGTTGGGCAACGAGGTTCCGAGCGAGGGTTGCTTAGGCCATGGGGTGTACAATGCGTACTATGGAATGGGCGGCACTGGCAAACCACATGGGCGGGATCCCTCGAAAGGCGGTGATCATGGCGGTCGGCGCATTCTCCAAGCTGGTGGCCAATGTCCTCAACACCACATCCGTGCACAACGCAGAAACCCTAATTCGCCACGTTCGATCCCGGCCTCCTGGTGTGCCTCTCATTACTGTTAGCAATCACATGTCCACGTGAGCCGTCTCATTTCTTGTTTTCTGGTCTTTTCCATGTGATCACATTGCTTTGATTTTGGTGCCTCGTGCCCCTCCTGCTGTCGCTAATGATTAAGCTGTTATCGGTGTTTATATACGCAACACACCCACTGATAAACCTTTGCAACGATCTCACATCGAATTATCACGGATAAATCCGAGGTGTCATATGGCTGCGTTTTGCGTACTTTCAATGGATACCTTCCGAGTGAGAGGTCAATGGGCTAGTTTAGCCTGGTCGCATGAATGTTGGCCTGTTACATAATCCAGTCGAACTCCAAGTGCTCCAAGGAAGAGTAGGCAGGGGCTGACTCGCTTTGAGGTCATTATGGATCTAATGAGGGTAAATGCAATAATCTCACGTTGGATTCTTATGGGTAGATCTGAGGGTCCATATGGGTTTCTTTGCGTACTCTCGATGGGTACTTTTTTCACGGAGAGGGTAATGCGATACCTCAGTTTGTGTAAGGAAATAAACTGTAAGTTTGACTCATGACATTTGGGTACCATATTCAGGACAATTTCCAGGATATTGTGTTATATGATCCTCACTCAACAGTTTCAGTCCATAATACCTCTCTTCCTCAATTAATTGTCGGTGAAAAACAGGAGTTTAGACTACCGGACCAATGACAAGATTGAGACAGGGGATAAAATGTTATTGCCTTTTCTTCTTCCAAATTTCTGTAACAAACCATGAACAACAAACAGGGTCCGCAGTCTGTTACACAACTCACCTGCTCATCAATACCATCTCGAGTCCGTCAACCCTTGGTGACCTCGCAGTCTGAAGGCTCCTTCGACCCAAAATTCAAGGTCCGGTCAAACCTCATCACAATCCCTCATCACTCCTCGGCCCGCTACCTAGGAACCGTCCCAAGCTATCCCGCTCCAAGCCCCTTGGCAACCCAATGCCAAGTCTCAAATAGTTCCCACAACCCGCACTTGGGTCCCGTCTCACATCTCCTAAGGGAGGTCTCTCTACTGGTCACCCGAAGGTATCCCTCTCCGCCACACACGTTCAGCTCTGGAGGATCCGTCCCACTCTTTACGCATGCGAAGACTCTCCCCCGACTACAAAAGGGAGTTCCAAGTCACCCGCGAGACGTACGATTGTCTCGCCCGTCATTACTCGGCCCCAAGCCTCTCATGCCTGCCCCAACCTAGACTATACAACATCTCTACCTGCACCCCGAGACCTACCCAAGGCCTCACAGTACTTAAACCGACACCTTCGCCCCTTGGCAACACTCGTCAGGCCATCCCAAATTACCTCAAGTGCTAAAGGGCACTTATCTCGAGCCTAGGAGACCCAATGCCATCCTATCTCTTTCTCTAGGGCGCTCTCAGTCCCTAATCGCTCTACCCGAACCCATGCAATTATGCGGGCATGTTTGCTCAAGTATAAACAAGCATAAGAAATTGTATTATAGGGGCCACTTAGAACACGAAGTTAACCCCTTGACGAGCTCCGCCGAGCCTCGACCAAGCTCGTCCACGCACCTGAGTGTCGTGGAAACATTGGGAGTCACATGACAGAGGTTTGTAGATGAAGAAAAGATGAAAACAGAAAAAGAAGAAAAAGATGAACACAAACACAACAATTTACGTGGTTCGAGAATAATTCCTACGTCCATGGAGAGACAAAAATATCACTATAGTCGGGAGTACAAATTACATAGAGAATATCAGAGTTTCACAACACATAAACGCTAGCTCGAAATGAGCTAATAAAAAGAACGAAGCACTGTTCCACCAACCGCACCGGAAGTTCACTGTGCTATAGTGAAAGTTGGCTGAAAGTCCTCACTGCTACAGTGCTACGACCACCCAAGTCCAAGCCGCTACAGTGGTTGGTGACAAGAAGTCCGCGGAGGTACAGTACCGTTGTCTCCAAAGTCTGCACTGCTACAATGCCCATTTGATGTCGTTCGGTTAGGTCTGCTACAGCCAGTCAGAGTTGCTATAGTCCTCAAATTTTGAGTCGGGGGCCTTTGCCCCCCAGACCCCCCCAAAGCAGAGGCGCGTTGCCCCCTGCACCCCCCAATGAACTCACCGCAGAGCTCGACCTGCGAGAGTTGCCCCCCGGTGTTCAATATGAACCATTAGCATTCGGCCCAATATCATCCAAAACGGATTAGGCAACACCAATCCAACACCAAACACCTATCTCACGCCATATAACACAAAAATTTAATCATACCAATTTATAATTAATTATTAAATTTAATTCAACACAACATAATCACCAGAAAACTCGCCGGGCATCGCCGCATTGCTGAAACCACACAAAACCTCGCGTGTTCATCCCTTCGGGTCCTCCTCTAGCCATGATGGGCAAAAGCCCCATTGAATCGGGACAATTTCACCATGCACTTGTGAAATCGTCACTAAACCCTAGCCGAAATCATTCAAATCAGCGGCTAGCGGACAAAAATCAAAATGGAAGACAACGGAGGAAGATTCGTGCCTAGAATCGCCGCAAAACGCCACCAAGAACCATCCCCCACCATGGGGAATCAAAGGGAGGAAGCAAGGGGGAGGGGTCGACCGAAATGGTCCTCCACGAGTGGCTCTTCCACTAAAAACGAAGGGGTTGACTGGTAAAATACCAGTTTTCCCCCACTAAAAAAAAGTTGGGCGGGGCAGTTTTATAGCATGGCCATAGGAGCCACGGGCACGCCCCTCATCCGGGGCAGCCTTGTGGCGCAACCCCAAGGGTTGCCGCGCAAAGGCCCACCCCCAGCCTCTAGTTGCAGTGTAAAGAAGGGCTCCACGGCGCAACCCACCTTGGGGGGCAGCCTGAGGCTTTGCCTCCCGAGGATCTTCCATGGCGTAGTCCCTGAGCTGCGGTGCAACTGACTCTCAAAGGCAAAGGGGTCGGCCCCGCAACCCCCTTCTGTGGCGTGGCCCCTCAGGGCTATGCTGTGATCTTCCCTAGCCATGGGCCACCACGCCGCAACGCCCTTTGTTGCGTCATGGTGGTTGCCTGCAGCTGAAATTTTAGTTGCAGGGCTACCTTGACCCTTCTCTGCCGACCACCTGAGCACCCAAACCACCAAGCAGGCCTTGTTCCACGTCCAAAACATCTCATAGGGATGTTCCAACGCTTAGATTCCCGATTCAAATCCCAATTCATTAAATGTTCCTTGCTCTGGGACCAAAATCCAAACTCCCTCCAAAAAGTAACGACCTTGAAATCCACAGGTTGTTATAAAGAACAAAGTGGAGGAGAACTTGATGAAATCGAATTACATTGCAATAGAAGATTAAGTGCCAAATATTCTTACCAGAGCATTGCCAAAGCCTACATTTGGGAAACATGGGTTGAATCTCAGCGCTCAACTTCCTTGTGATGCTTGAATTGTATAAGGTACACTCCCCTCTCCCCTTATAATTATTTTTGCACAGTTAACAATGTGTTGTTGAAATTGTTTTTCACATGGAGAGTCTTGTGTAGAAATTTGAGAACTGTGAATTTGTGCACAATGGTCAACTTTGAAATTTTTATTTATTTTTATTTCTTACTCAAAGCATGACTCAGATAGTCTTATAATTGAATTATTAAATTTCTTAGTGCTGGAGTGTGTGTTCCACATCAGACGTGAGTGTTTTGTCATCTTTATATTTTCTTATAAATAAACTTCAAGACCTCTTTTAAGAGGGATCTTGGGTATTGGTCCACCTCTCTATATCATTATATATGGTATCAAAGGGGGTCTAACCCAAAACCTTCCCTCCTATTTAATTCTCCCCGTCTAGGTTATTTTTTTTTCTCGTAAGGATTTCCTTGGGGGGGCGGCCCCAGGCCCGTCAAAGCCGTCCGCCCCTCGCCGACTCTCTCATCCGGGCTTCCCCTTGCTTGCCCGACTCTTTCGCAGCGCCCCATCGCCGGCACGCCTGTGCATAGCCCTTTTCCTGCGACGGGCCATTCCTCCCTCCCGTGCGATGGTGCCTCCCTGCGCGACGGCTCCTTCGATGATCGTCCCTCTCGGCTAATCCAGCCCCGCCGGCCACCGACACCTCCCGTGCGATGGCTCTCGTGCGATGGTCCCTCCCGGTGTGCCCCTCCTCTGTCGTCTGCAACAACCCTTCGTCAGCGTTGCTCGCTGCTCTTGCGGCCCACTGACGTCGCCGGTTCTCCATGCGTTAGCCTCCTCATGCGACACTCTCCATCCGTGCGACCTCTCTTGTTCGTCGCGACAACCCTGGTGCGACACTCCTAATGACTAGCCACCCCTCCAGCCAGTGGCTGTCGCCTCCTCTGCGCATCAACCAGTGTGGCTCCTCTTCATCGGTGGACGGGCGACTCCCCTAGTGGTGCTCCTCCTGGGTTGTCGGTGCCATTTGCTCTCGCTGGCACGCTCTCGCGCGGTTACCCCTACGCCCCCAGGATTTCTCGATCGTCTTCTCCGACATATGAGCTGCCTCTCATCGACCGGGATCCGAAGCTGTTTTTCGGGCTCCTTCGCACCTGCAGCCTACCCTCCAGTTCGAGGCCTTCAACCTGCGATGCTCGTCCTTCCTTTCGCTGAGTGGCACCGAGACGCCGTCGACTTTCCTGACGACACCCCGATGACTGGCCCCGCCTACGCGACTTTCTCGGCGTCCTGTCAACCGGCCCCGCCTGTGCGGCTTTCTCGACGCTTTGTTAACCGGCCCGGCCTGTGCGACATTCCCGGCGCTCTGTCGACCGGCCACGCTTGTGCGGCTTAGCGACCCATCCTTTTCAGTGACATTTTCCATCATCCATCATTTTCATCTCGAGGGGGAGGTGTGAGCGCGAATGATTTTCCTTTTGTTTTGTCTTGTTTTGTAATCAAGCTGGGTATGTCCAGCTTGAGGGGGAGTGTTTGCAGTGTATGTTGATTGTTTTGTTTTATTTGCTTTGGTTTATTTAATTATGCATCTAAAGTAGGTAGACCTAGTTTGAGGGGGAGTGTTGGAGTGTGCGTCCCACATCGGACGTGGGTGTTTTGTCATCTTTATATTTCCCTAAAAATAAACTTCAAGGCCTCTCTTAAGAGGTATCTTGGGTCTTGGGGATTGGGTTCACTCTCCTATCATTCTTTGGACTTTGAGTGTGACCACTAGTACAAATTTAAAATAAGTTGCCAACAAATCCAAAGGCGGGAGATTGTTGGATCCTAAGTTGTTGTTGGAGTTGGATTTGTTGTCAACTGTGGTTATTGAAATTTGTTGGAAGTATTTTTTGAGAAATATGTAGTTTTAGATAAAGTTGCTGATGTTTTAATGGCTGAAATAATAGTTGAATATGCTTTGAAAGGTTTGTATTTTTTTTATGAATAATATATGTGAATTTAATAAAGGAGAAAAATGATTTTATTTAATGTTCATTTTAATGAAGAATTGGAGTTGTATATGAAAGAAATTTTGCTGCAGAATCGTGAAAAGAAAATTTAGAGTTGCATAGAATAGAAATGTGTTGGAGTATGTGTAACTTTCTGCCCCACTTCCTTTGTAACCTCTTGCCCCACTTCCTTTGTAACTTCTCTTTGTAACTTCCCTTTCTTTCTATAAATGAGGGCCCTCTCCTCACCTTGAGGAGTGTGGGGATTTCTGAATTTACATGGTATCAAAGGAGGTTTGATAAACCCGACCCCCCTCCTATTTTTTTTTTTTTTTTTTTTTTTTTACGCCCTACTCTAGGGTTTATCTTTTCTTTCCCCCATGGGGGGCGGCGACCTCCATGGCCTACGAGCCATAGGAATTCTCCGCCCCCCCTGCCGGCGATCCCTTCCCGGCGGATTTCCCATCCCGGCGGCTCTGTGTGCACCGGATCGCTGCTGCCCTCCGGCTCCCCTTGCAGGCGGCCCTATCTTCGCAGCGGCGCCCATCCCGGCGGCCTTCCCCCCCGGCGACCCTCCTCCTTTGCGAGCGGCGCCTCCCGCGGATCACCCAGCGCCTCCCGCGGATCACCCGCGGCTCACCTGGCAGACCTCCTGCGGCTTTCCCCGGCGACCCTCTCTTCGCAGAGGCGTCTTCCCGTCCTCCATGCGCGCGGCTCCCGCCCCTCCCAAGGCGGTTTTCCCCGACGGCGCTCCTCCCGCGCGAGTCCAAGCTTCAGTTCCCGGCGCCTTTCCCGCCTTGTTCTTCCCGGCGGACCTCCCTTCCCCGGCTGCTCCCTGTCGGACGACTCTCAGCGCCGGCGGCCTCCCTTCCCCGGCTTGCGGCTCTTTCCGGTAGCCCGCCTCCTATGCGAGTCTCCCGCCAGCTCTGTTGCAGCGGCCTCCACCCCTGCCGGCCTCCATTCCTGCCGGCTCCTCCAGCAGTCGGCCAACAGCCCTGCCGGCCTCCCATGCCACCTCTGTTCAACTGCTCCCTCCATGCCGACCTCCTCCTGCTTCCTGCGGAATCCCCGCTTCTCTGCCCGGCATCTCCTGCGGAATCACCGCATCCCATCGCCGGCCTCCTCCTGCGGATTTCCCGGCACTTCGACGACCGGCACCCGCCATTGCGGATTTCCTTGGCGCTTTGACGACCGACCCTCCTCTTGCGGATTTCCTTGGCACTCTGACGACTGGCACCCGCCAGTGTGGATTTCCCGGCGCTCTGTTGTCCGGCCCCGCACTTTTCCGGCGATGAACCATCATTTTCAGCGGCATCACAAATCTTGAGGGGGAGCAGCATCATCAACGAATTTATTATTTCTATTTCTTCTGTTTTTCGTCTTGTTTTGTCATCAAGCTGGGTATGTCCAGCTTGAGGGGGAGTGTTTGCAGCTTGTTGCTTGCGTTGTTTTTTCATCATGTGTCCAAGCTAGGTACACCTAACTTGAGGGGGAGTGTTGGAGTATGTGTAACTTCCTGCCCCACTTCCTTTGTAACCTCCTACCCCACTTCCTTTGTAACTTCTCTTTGTAACTTCCCTTTCTTTCTATAAATGAGGGCCCTCTCCTCACCTTGAGGAGTGTGGGGATTTCTGAATTTACAAAATGAATATTGCATAATTCACTGTTGTGTCCAATAAAAAATGAAAATGTTGCATCTGGTGGAAATGCACGTTTGGTAGAGTTGTGTGAAGTTGACGAACTCCGCTGAGGTGCTTGAAGCAGACACTGAGACTTTGACACTGTCAAGTAAAAAAAGAGTTGTGTAACTGATAATGTGTGAAGTAGACACCGATGATGAGTTTTGCATCAAGTAGAACTTTGTTGAGATGTATCGAGTAGAAAACCACACTGAGCTGCATCATGCAGAACTTCGTCAGTTGTGTAAAGTAGATGTTTAGTAAGCAGAGTTGCACTAAAATTCATCCATTAGGATTGACACAGCGCAATTGATATTGCGTCGAGTAGAATGCAAAGACAATGCTTCTGGTAGAAGGCCGCACACATTTTGTCCGATAGAAAGTGACGACAATGCTGCATCCAATAGAAACGTTTGTGTTGAGTTGCTTGAGGTAGACTTCGATGCTACAATTGTGCAGTAGATCAGAAACTCACATACGCACTGGTTAATCGATCAAGAAGACAAAAAGAACTGAATCAACTGCAGCATGTAACAAGTTTGAATTATAATACTTGTTCCATGATGAAAATCTTGATTTATAAGTTCCGGATCTAGTTTCTACCTTTTCAACCTACAAATCTTCTTTTCCTTACTCAAGTGATGGTGAAAATTTGGAATTGTGACTTCTTGACTTTGGACTAAAATTGGGAATAAGCAGTTGTTATTATTGTTAGAGTACTTATTTTAGATATGGGTATATCTAGGTTTGTTCTATTTGAATAGGTCTATCATATCTCCTTTTTCCTATAGTTTGTTTGAATTCTGTATTTCATATCTATCTTAAATCATGCATCTCTTCATATCTCTCTATAAAGAGAGTTATGACCTCAATCAAGAGGCACACTTTCTGGGCCTATTTTTTCTGCAATTATTATTATTTTTAAATTTTACCAACACCCCATAAGTTGTCAAAGTCTATCAGTTTGATGTATTTCTCAATATATACCATAAATAAAACAATTCACTTATTAAACTACCGATCACATAGGTTTATGTGGAGTTTGATCAAAGATTGTTTTCAAGGAAATAATAGAGAAATAATCTTTTCTAAAATAATTTAATTTTCAAACATTGATTATAGACTACTGATTTAATAGCTAATGTATTAATTACTTATTATTTGTTTCCATGAACAACTTTGACAGGCTGGATGACCCACTGATTTGGGGATTCAAAGGTTTTCCGACGCTAGATGCACATTTGGCACGGTGGGTGCTAGCTGCTGAAGACATATGCTTTAAAAATATAGCACTGTCATATTTTTTTCGACTTGGTATGTGTTGGTTGATATGTTTGGGTGTATCAAATTTCCATTATTGTTGCTTCAAATTTTACTGTTTCTACTATCAAGTTCTATCAAAGCACATCTAACTTTCCAAAAATTGATTTAGAAAATTTTTCAGCATACATTGCTAAGGTGACTATGCAAATGGGGTTTCATTTTCCCCTGAGAAAATTACTAGTTTTCCAGGTCATTTAATCTCAACTAGAGTTGTTTATTGTCATGTTATTAGTGATGCAATGATTGATGGTAATGCAAGCACAAAAGGAGTTGCTGCTCATAAGTATTTTATTAATAGGATTTCGTTAGTAGCAGCGAGGTTACTGCCATGTGCTGGTGAATATAGGTGTACACATGGGTTAGGCCTATCAGATTTGGACCGAGTTTTTACCTTAGGAGTATGTAAAAACTCATGGCCCGAATCCCGGCCCCCGCTTGTTTATTTATTTATTTTTTAAAAACCTGATGCCTGGCCATTTTAAAATATATCTGCCTGAAGCTTGACCTTATTATTAATCGGGCTTTAGAATATCATTATATTCGTCGAAAAAAATATAATAGCGGTTAAATACATAATATTATAATTTATTTTAATTTTTTTTTATGTTTTATCATTATCTGATGGGTGGGATCAGAGGTCGGATCACCAGTTGTGGTCTAGGCCCAACCCAAATATTAATCATGCTTTTAAAAGTGAACTGTAGAAAACTAAAAAAGGTAGACTCAAAACCCAAGGTGCCTCTCTAAGGGAGGTCTTGAGGTTATTTTATAAGGAATAATAAAGACCACATCGGACCATAAGTCCGATGTGGGATACAAACTCCAACACTCTCCCTCAAGCTAGGTGTACCTAGCTTGAACACATAAAGAAAAACAGAACAATCAACAGATGCTGCAAGCACTCCCCTTCAAGCTGGACATACCCAACTTGATTACAAAACAAGACAAACAGAAAAGAAATCATGCGCGATTGCAGCTCCTCCTCAAGATTGCAGCTCTCTCTTGAGATGAAAAAGATGGATGATTGGAAAGCCGCACAAGCAGGCCGGTTGTCGGAGGCGTCGGGAATGCCGCACTGGCGGTGCCGGTCGTCGGAGCGCCGGGAAAGCCGCACTGGCGGTGCCGGTCGTCGGAGCGCCGGGAAAGCCGCACTGGCGGGCCGGTCGTCGGAGCGTCGGGAAATCCGCACAGGTGGGGCCGGTCGATGGGAGCTGGGGATTTCGCAGGAGACCGACATGGAGGCGGGGGCTGCTGCAAGAGGAGGCCGACATGGAGGGAGCAATGGTGGACAGGGAGGGAGTCAACACAGGAGCATCGCGCCGGGTGGGACTGTATAGAAGGCCGAAGCGGAAACAGAGGAGCCGTGCAGAGGTGGAGGAAGTGCAGAAGCAGAAGAAGCAGCTGACCGACAAGAGGAAGCGCGCGGCGGACGGGATCTGGCCGGATCTGGTCGGATCTGGGAGAGGGGAGGCACATGATCAGCCAGAAGATCCCGACTGTGTGCAGGGGGGACTGCTCGCCTGGAAGAACTTTTTTCTCACGGGTGGCTGAGAACCCGGCGGCTCAGAAAGAACCCGTAACACAGGAGCGCACGGGCGGAAGGGGGCGCATTGAGACGGTCCGTCGAACAGGGAGTCGGCGCGGAGGGAGGATTGCGCCGGGGGCTGAGGTGCTGAGGAAAGCCGTTACGTGCATAGAAGAGATTCCAGGCGGGAGGGTTCTGTCGGGAAGGACAGAGGGTTGCTTGATCCGTCGCGCACAGAGGAGGAGGTTGCCAAAGGGCCATTGCGTGCAGAGGGTGAGCGCATGGGAGGGAGCCGTCGTCGAGCGCACCAGGGCAGCGCAAACGGGCCGTCGCACAAGAGAGCGTCGGGAGGAGGAGGACGCCACACAAGAGAGGCATCGCGCAGGAAGGCGCCGTCACACGGGAGAGCGATGGGAGGAGTGGCCTGTTGGGAGGGTGTCGTCGCCTGGCTGGGAAACGAGGCCGGAGGGGCGGCGGCAGAACCCCCCCCCCCCAGCCCTACTGGCGATGGGGGGCGCCGCCCCCCAACGGTGGAATTTTGGAAAACCTAGGGCAGGAAAAAAAAATGGAAGGGCTCGGGAGTGTTTGCAGTATTCTTTGTTTTCTTTGCTTCTGTTTCTTTATGTGTTTAAGCTAGATACATCTAGTTTGAGGGGGAATGTTGGAGTCTGTATCCCACATCGGACTTATGGTCCAATGTGGTCTTTATTATTCATTATAAAAGAAACTCAAGGCCTCCTTTAGAGAGAACCTTGGAGATTCGGTTTCTCCTTTTATCATTCTACATGAACCATTGATTATTTGAGCCAAAAAACTCGGTCCAATAATACAATTTCTTGGGTTGGGCTTATCGGCCCAAGTGGGTCCCCAGCCTCATATGTACAGGAATATAGGTGAATTGGGATGCAAGTTGTAGAGGAATAAAAGAGAGAGATCCGAACCCCCAAGGTGTACTCTCTAAGGAGCCCTTGGGGTGCTTTTATAACAAATGGTAAAGACCACACCGGACCTCAAGTCCGATGTGGGATACAGACTCCAACACTCCCCCTCAAGCTAGGTGTACCTAGCTTGGACACATAATGAAAAGAAAACAATAAAACAGACGCTAACACTCCCCCTCAAGCTGGACATACCCAGCTTGATGACAAAACATGACGAAATAAAAAGAAAGCTGCAAAAGTTGCTGCTCCCCCTCACGAGCGAAGCTCCTCCGCAGGATGAAGAATGGATGAGGTTGCGGGTGCAGCAGAAGAAACCACTCAGATCGGCTGGTTGACGGAGCGCCAGGAATGCCGCACTAGTGGGGCCGGTCGTTGAAACGCCGGGAAATCCAAACTAGCACCGGGAAAACCGCACTTGCGGGGCCGGCGACGGGAGGCGGGGATTCCGCAGAATTGTTGCGGGACTGGCGGCGCCAACGGGCCCAAATCCGAGGATGTCGAGCTACTGCGCCAGTGAATGGATGTGCCGGCGGAGAGAGATGCGGCTGCCGGGAGGTGCCGGGAGATGCCGGCGAGGCGGGGATGCCGCAGGAGGAGGCCGGCGAGGGTGCAGGAGGCCGGGAGACGGCGCTGGAAGATGGAGGAGGCCACCTGCGTGGAGCGGCCAGCACGGGTGGAGGCCGGTTGCTGGCTGGAACAGGCCGGATCTGCCCGGATCTGCCCGGAACAGTCCGGATATCGCCGGAACTGGCCGGAAATCTTTGGATCAGGCCGGAGCCGGCCAGAGAAGCCTGGATCTGGCCGGAAATCACCGGATCCGGCCGGATTCGGCCGGAGCTGTCCGGATCTGGCCGCCGGAGAGCAGCAGGCGAGGTCGCCGGGGAAACTGGAAGCAGATGCCTAAAAAATTAATTTTTTTGCTTAATTTGTAGATTATAACTGCGGAAATGATATTATTCTTTCATCACGTCCTGATTTGTTTCAGAGCATTGATGATTTTGCATCATACTGATAACTGTACAACCTCCTTCATGCCCCATCCTATTTATGCCATGCTCCATGTTTTGAGAATATCATGGATTTTTTTTCCGCTCCTAGTGATAAAGTAAAATGATATAATCTATAAATATTCGCAACGATCTTTGTGGACCACTTACATTGTTATTTGTGTTAGATGACACCGCTTAAAAGGTAGGAAATCTCAAAATTTTAATTTATAACTGAAGTTGGGAGTCATTTTATTCTGACATGTTGGTAAACTTAAATATTTTCGTTTTCATCATCATCATTATATGATGTTCATCATCACCATTATGTGATGTTCATCATATCAGTGTGCTTCATTTTTTTCACAGGAAAATGCATACCCATAACAAGGGGTGCTGGAATCTACCAAGAACACATGAATGAGGCTCTTGATCGCCTGAGCAATGGAGAATGGGTATTTCCCTTTTTCTTTTAGGGCTTATTTTTTACTTAATATGTGCTGTAAATTTGTTATGACAATGTTTTTGGAACCTTTTAATTTCTTTTCATGTATGTGTGACCAAATCCAACTGGCACAGTTTATTTTTCAAGTATAATGAAATTGAGAACGCTTGTCTGGTATAGTTTGACCTAAGCTCTTAAGCTTATTTTCATTTTGAGATTTTCTGAAATAACCTCAAACATCATTAAAACATCAAATATCAATCAATATACTTCCAATGTTGTTGTTGACATCTAATCAAATATAAATCCCAAATGCGGGTTCTTCAAAAAGTCCATTTTAATATTATGGCAACTCTTTAAGAAGCTGTTTGCCTTCTAAACATAGAAATAGATGCTTCCATTCCATATAATCAGTAATACATAATCTTTACCCTCTTCAATATATTTGTTGATCAAGGACAATGAATGTTTTATGACACTTGCTCCTCTTTGAAAAAACTCTTCTTTTGATGCTCTTTTCTCTGCTATAGTCATCGACTTTTTTATAGGCTTTTAAACAACCTTCACCATTTCATGAGATGCTTCAGCCGTCCCGCTCATCTTCTAGAGATGCTCCCCGCACCTCCAGAACAACTTTAACAAATACCTTCTTCAGGTGTGCTCCTCTCAGGTAGAACTATGAGTGCGAGCGAGAGAAAGTGTAGAGACAATCGTATATTCTGTGCTGAATGCTGTACAGGACCTCCGAGAGGAGGAATTGCAGTCGAATGTTGGAAGAAGAAGAAACGGAGAAGAAGAAGGGAAGAAGAATCTCCGGGAGAAGGCCACTCTCCTAGAGCCCAAACCAAGTCCACCGGCCGACCACCCAGCTTCCAAGCTGTAATTCCCAAAAGATAATCCCCAACCCACTGCCTGCCCTTATTTAATACCCCAACTACTCCTAACAAACCAGCCAACAACTAACTAGTCAATATTAAAAACAAGACTGCCCCCAGCACATGCCCACTCACAGCAGTCCAATCCAGCCCGCATCTGACAGCCACAATGCAACGCACAGGCAGCCCCTACTTCTTCTGGAGGTGGTCTTTTGATATTGATTAATAGTTGTTGGGGCTGTTAGAGAGCAGGTTGGGGTTTGTTGGAATATTAAATAAGGGAGAGGATAACTGGGAAGGGAGATGGGATTCATTTTGGGCATTTCAGCTTGGAATCTAGGTGGTCGGCCGGTGGACTCGGCTTGGACTCTTGGAGAGTGGTCTTCTCCTGGAGACTCTTCTTCCCTTCTTCCCTCTTCTTCTTTGTTTCTTCTTCTTCTTCTTCCAGTCTTCGACTAAATTTGTCAGGACAATAAGTGCGAGAGAGAGAGAGAGAGAGAGAGAGGAAGAAGTAGAAAACATCAGTAAACTCTGTATTCAGGATTGCTGTACAGGCTTTGCGAAAGGAATTTCAGTAGAAGGTGGATGAAGAAGGAATGGAATTACAGTAGAGGGGAGAAGGAGAAGAAATATCTCTGCAGGAGAAGACCACTCCCCCGACAGCCCAAGCCGAGTCCACCGGCCGAACTACTGCCAAGGTGTAATTGCCAAAAGATAACCCCCAACCTACTACCTGCCCTTACTTAATACCCCAACTACTCCTAACAAACCAGCCAACAACTAACTAATCAATATTTAAAGGCAAGACTGCCCTCAACACATGCCCACTCACAACAGCCCAATCCAGCCCACACCTGACAGCCACAATGACACGCACAGGCGGCCCCTACTTCTTAACATTTCCACCCCTTAAAAACCACGTTGTCCTCAAGGTGGAACACCTCCAATTTTCTGCTGGCTGGTTGATACTTCTCGCAATGAGGACAATTCCACATATTTTCAGGTGTATCCGCATTGGCTGAAACCTGGAGCTGCTTTGTTCCCATAGAACCAGTGAATGGAAACCATTCCCCTTCATTGAACTCTGTGTCCTTGAGCAGAACCACCTTCTGACCATTATTCAAAGGAAACATGCCCTCTTGCTGTCAAGATGCCAGCAGCAGCTTGCTTACCGCCAACATCTTCAGGGCTGGTTTCCATTTTGAGCAGAGCAGCCTCCTGACCATTATTCAAAGGAAACATGCCACCTCTTGCTTTCAAGATGCCCACAGCAGCATGCGTACCGCCAACATCTTCAGGGCTGGTTTCCGCCCTTACCTTGCCCAGGATATATTGACGCTGAAACTTTATTATTTTCTTTATAGCAGTCTGCCTCTTCCGAACTTTTGACATGTGCTTGTCGGTGATAATAATTGTCCCTGTAATCCCTGCACTATCTATTGGTAATAATGGTCCAATTTGTAAAACCACTCTAGGTGCAAGCACATGCAGTTTATTCAGGCAACTCAGACCAAGCTGAGCAGCAGCAATTAAGGTCGCCCATCTCCGCGACTGAAACATCCTCCCCTGCCAAACCACCGGCCTCAAACACAACATGACGGGAACCAACACTCCCCCGTGGAGTCTAATCCAGTACCATTTACGGCTCTTGAATTGCCAGGTCGTCCTTAGAAAAATAGTACAACCCCCACTTGACCAAAAGGCACAGTAAATTTGCCCACTTATACTAGCCTTAGTAGCAGTCTAACCAAGAGCTAACTTGCCCAACTGAACAACCTGAAACTTTTCATTTGGAAAATACTAACCACAAACAGACTTGCTTCCAGCGAGGAAGCATGCTTTCCAGCCCTCATGTCCTGAGTCCACACAAGCCTCGGGAGTGTTCGTGGCCATCGCCACCAGTACACCATGACTACTAAAAAGTTTTAGCAGTCGGTCAGTACCTGGAAAGGCCTTAATCAAGCTCCACTGATCAGAAAACTGCAGGGAAAACTCCATTAGAAATTCAGCAGCTGTGCAGGGCAATCCACTTACTGCAAAGGGCAGCTATGTCAAGCCGCGTCTTTCCCTCCTTTTTGTAAGCTTCTCTGTCCAACCTCTGTTTGTTAATCCGAGTCAGAAAAATCCTTAAATTTTCACCAACAATGCCATCTGCTGGATCTGTCTCTTCAAGCTTTTTTTCACAACACACATCATCCGAACTAGTGCTTTCATTCAACTCTTTCCCTGTATCCAAATGATGCCAGCCTCCCATTCCAGCCACCTCTGCACTATCATGCCACCAACCTGCTGCCAGCTCCCTCACTTCCTCCACTACTACAGTTTTTTGGAACACAATGAGGCTTTTTTCGGTGCGGGGGTTCTTGATCCCCTATTCCTTCCTTCTGAATACCAGTATGCGCAACCTCTTTATGCCACTGTTTGTATCTTACTTTTGCAGCCTCTTGAGCTGCTCATATCCCAAGATATCCTCCCTCGCCACTTGTTTGAAAACAATAACTCCTTACTGAAAGACTTGATACAGCCCTGAAACTTCAATCAAAAACAATCTTGGGAAGTTCCTTCTCCCATTTTGGAAAAAGGACAGCCCCACACCCTATTATCATTCCCATGGATCTGGAAATGTGCTCCAACGTTTCCAGTCTACTGTCAGTGACCACAATATCAGAAAAAGATTTGGAAAAATTACCTTCCCCGTTCTCCACTATGACCTTATCCTTGCTATCTTCACTCTGCTTTCCCTTGATCGAGCCTTCATCTAATCCTGAGCCACTGAATTCGAGTGTTCCATGCCTTGAGGACAAAGGCGTTGGTCTGGATCTGTCTGATTTTCCAGAATCCACTTGCTTCTTCAGTTCTGGATACGCAATGTTCGCAGTCGGAGTTTTCGGAAGCAGATCAGGGGCAAGCTGTTTCCTCTTGTCGCTGAGAGCAGAAAGTGTGGTGGTGGACTCCATACCCCGCCTCACTAGTTTAGCTGGTGAAGATCTCGGGCTCGCTACTTCTCTAGCATGAAGATTTCAGAGCAAACCACAAACATGCTGCTCTTCATCTGCAGCTTCTGCAGATAGCCGTTTGTGGCTCCCTGTTGCTGTCGGTTGAGCTGCTCTCTACACCATGCTCTCTATCTCATCTACCGCAGCTCCCGTTTTGATGTGCTTGCTCTGCTCGTATGAAGCCTCAACCTCAGGCTTCTCTCTTGACTCAGCCACTGCAAGCATTTTGACTCTCTTAGGCAAACCAAAATTCATACCACTGACTACCTCTTCAGGCCGTTCCAGTATGGTAGCAAACTACTCCTTGCTGTTGCCATATCTCTCCATCAGTGCGGGCTTCAGCTGCTCCCATTCAAATCCTTGATTATTACTCAGCCAAGAAAGAAACCACAACAAAACCGAGTACCCCAAACTTATCTGCGCATAATGAAGCTTCATGTCCTCTACTGTTCGATTTTCCAGGAAGTAAGTTTCGGCTTTGATGATCCAGCCTAACGGTTCCACCCCTGAAAAAAATAGGAAGCTCTGCTCTTACTGTCATTTTGGTCGGCCAACTCTAAAACCACAAGCTGGAAACTCCTCACGACGAGCAACAACTGACCTCAACGGTGATCGCGACTCACAGTAATTCGCACAACAGAAGTTAGGTAGGAGGAAAAGAGTTTATTGCATAGCAGTGTGTGTTTTTTTTTTCTCAGCAGCCATCACAACTTCCACAACAGCGATTACGTTACACAGCTGTGATCAAGTCTCCAAAGCGAACGCTGTTCACTCGCAGCGATTGCTTCCCAACAATGACCGTCTTCTCATGTGCGAAAGGGATTTCCGACAACTCAGTGTTGGGCCAACTCTGTACATCCTCACAGTTCATGCATGACCCTAGCGATCGTGTCTCCCGCTCATGTTTCCCAGCGGGGTCGCCAAGTTTGTCAGGACAATATGAGTGAGAGAGAGAGTAAGAAGTAGAAAACATCATTAAACTCTCTATCAAGGAATGCTGTATGGGCTCTGCGAAAGGAATTTTAGTAGAAGGTAGAGGGAGAAGAAGAAAGAATGAAATCACAGTAGAAGGGAGGAGAAGGAGAAGAAGTATCTCTGCAGGAGAAGACCACTCTCCTGAGAGCTCAAAAGCTGAGTCCACCAGCCGAACTGTTGCCAAGCTGTAATTGCCAAAAGATAATCCCCAACCTATTACCCGCCCTTATTTAATACCCCAACTACTCCTAACAAACCGGCCAACAACTAACTAATCAATATTAAAAGACAAGACTGCCCCAGCACATGCCCACTCACAGAAGCCCAATCCAGCCCACACCTGACAGCCACAGTGCCTCGCATGGGCAGCCCCTACTTCCTAACACTCATCTTTTTCTTCCTCTAGAGGCTTCCAAATATCTCTTGATTTTTTTCAATTACTCAGGAGCTTTTCAATCTCCCCTTGATTTATGATCTCTTGAATCTCTTTCAGCTATTAACCAAAAATACAACTGTGAACTCTGTAATCTCCCATTTGGATTTTTTGTTAATACATCATAAATCTTTTTGCGCATTGAGTGCTCCTTTCCTTGAACCACTTGAGAAACTCTTTTGATACCAATAACATAACTTAATAATTCATCAAGTGGCTTCTTCCTCTGTATTGATTATCCCCTTGGGTATTCAAATAAGAACTCCTCCTGTCTCAAGTGATTTCAACTTCGGATCCATGTATCTTTTTTTCCCCTTTGACAACATAATCCAAAATCTTGTAGGGGGAAGTGGACAGACTTTTATCTCAGCTTCTTGGAGGAGGCTAACTTCTCTGAATCAGCCTTGGCTTTAATATGTATATTTAAAACCTGCTCTAAGCCCCCTTTTCACAGCATTTTCTTTCTATTATGCCCAGACACCAATTTATTTTTGTGGGCTCAAAAGATGAGTATGTTGCCCCGTACACCTCTTTTCTGAATACCCAATATGCTCTTTAGAAGTATTCACTGACTTCGCCATATGTAAAGTGTCAAAATCTGCACTTCACTTTTGAATTTAAAAAAGGGGACATTAGCCTTCGTGACTTTTTCTTTCTTAATAGGCCTGACATCACTTGAAGTTCCCATTTAGCACAATGTTCAACTGACCATTTCTCTCACATGCTTCAATGATTTAAAATCGTTTTTCATGGAAAGTGTGTTCTTCTCATGAGTCTGTCTTCCCCTAAACAAATGCCCCCTCTCGTCCTTTTTTGTTGGTTTATTGTATTGGCACTCATCTGCCATGTGCTCATATTTAACACAATTCCAGCAATAACTTTGAAATCTTTTATTCTGCAAGGACATTCTTCTTCTGTTGTTCACTCTTGAATTCACCAGACCTTCTCAATGATGATATTTTATTCTTCATCCTCCTTGTTGGAATAAATTTCTCAACCACTTCACTGCTGTCTTTTCCTGCAGTAGCAAATAAAGCTCCTTTGGCAATCAGTTTTCTTCCTTCATTACCATAATGTTTTCAGTCCCTTCTCTTGTGCTGAGATCTGTTGCAGCATTAACAACCTTTAAAAACTTGATGTTTCTCGAAGACACAAGCTTCATTCTTTCACATTCTTCACCCTTCAGGTGAACTCTTTGACAATTTTTCCACACCCTTTGTAGGTTTACTAGTTGGTGTAACAGCTCTCCGTAGCTTCAAAACAACGTCAGAATTTCCTTTTGTTAAACCCTCTTTTTATTATTTTGGGTATTTCCGAGTCCCACGTCGGAATACTCCTTTGTATCTTTCACCATATCATTCTATAAAAGTAGGCCCCCACCGTACCTTGAGGGTAAGGGGGTTTCCTCATTCTACATGGTATCAGAGGGATCTTCATCCCGACCCTCCCTCCCAGCGGATTCCCGGTTCTGACCGGCCCCGCCTCCCCCCCTCCCTCTGGCTCTGCCCTACTCTCCCGGCAGCCCTCCCTCCCGGCGGCCCTCCCTTCCGGCAGCCCTCCCTCACGACGGCCCTCCCTTCGCGCCACAGTGCCCTCGCCCCGGCGCCTCGCCCCGACGCCTCGCCCTCGGCGCGCCTCGCCTCGGCTCCCCGGCGACCCTTCTGCCTGGCGCGGCTCCCGGCTCCCGGCTCCCCGGCGGCCTTCCTGCCTGCCGCGGCTCCCGGCTCCCCGGCGTCCCGGCTCCCTGCGTCGCCCTCCCGCGGCTCCCCGCGCCCCGCCTCCCGCTGTTGCCGCGCCTCCGGCGCCTCCCGACCACCCTCACCCGGCGCCTCCCGCTCCTCCCGCGCCTCTGCCTGGCGCGGCTCCCGGCGGCCCTTCTGCCTGGCGCGGCTCCCGGCTCCCGGCTCCCCGGCGGCCCTCCTGCCTGCCGCGGCTCCCGGCTCCCCGCCGTCCCGGCTCCCCGCCGTCCCGGCTCCCCGCGTCGCCCTCCCGCGGCTCCTCGGCGGCCCTCCTGCCTGGTGCGGCTCCGCGGCTCCCCTCACCCTGTGGCTCTCTCTCCCGACATTATTTTCCTCCCGCAGCCCTCTGTCCAGGTGCGGTTCACCACTTCCCGGCAGCGCGCCCTTGTCCCGGCAGCGCGCCCTCGTTCTGGCGGCCCTTCTTGCACGCACACATCCTGCGCCAGCTCATCCCACCCGCCCGCTGCATTAGCTACCCGTCGCTTCCATGGCAGAATCCTCGGGATGTGGTCGTGCTTCAGGTCGTCCACATCCCTTCTGTCAACATTGTGGCAAGTTTGGCCACCTGATCGCCCGATGTTGGGTCCTGCATGGACGGCCATCTCCGCACCCGCGGCAGGGACGGCCCGCGGTCCAGGCCGCGTCCTCGACTGTCGCCTCTCTTTCCCCGTCTCTGGCCCTTTCTCTGGCCGACCTCCGGTGGCCTCACGATCCTCCGGCCTCTGTCAGACCCGGTCCCTCCTCGGCTTCTCTGGCCCGTACTGTTTGCTCCACTGCCTTTGTCAGCCATTTCTTCAAGGGAACATTTTTTGGATCCTTTTTAATTCATTATTCCTCTAGATTAATTCTCTTTTGGGCGATTAAAGATTTAGCAGAATCTGACTTTTCAGATTTTCATTTGGCACAACACCACACCATTTCACATCAACCGCAAACCACCCCAAGCACACAATTCAAGGAAATTCCATCTTCCATGTCAAGATATTGTCCGCTTTGGGCGGCACTGACTCGCCCACACAATTTTAATCATGTTAAAGTATAACGTGTCTCGATTAGGAATCAGGTTTTCCCTTCGTCAAACAAAACCAAACAAAACAAGACTAAAACAAGATAAGCTCAAAACAATTCTGGGTACTAGGCACGCATCTGTGTCTCATGCTTCCAAGTACTCTCCTCTTGGTTGTCATGAATTCACAACACACGAACCAAATGAATGGTCCGTCCACGCAGCACCTTCTCCTGACGATTTTGGATCTCCACTGGCCGCTCCACGAACTTCGCGTCGTCTTTGATATCCAACTCTCCTCAGTCAATGATATGAGTGTCATCTTAAAGATACCGACAGAGGTGAGAGACGTGGAAGATGTCGTGAATTTGGTCCAATCGTGGCAGAAGTGCCAATTGATAAGGCACCTCGCTAACGCGTCCCAACACCTCAAAACACCCAACAAACCAGGGTGAAAACTTATTTCTTCTGCTAAACCTTCGCTGCCCACCTCAAGGGGAATCCTTCAAGAACACGTGGTCTCCAACCATGAACTCTAAGGGCTTCTTCCTGTGATCGGAATAAGTCTTCTGTCGGTCCTGGACTACTTTCATCCTCTCACGAAAAACCTGGACATTCTCTGTCGTGCTTTGCACTACATTGGGACCAAGAACCGACGACTCCCCAACCTCGACCCAACACAATAGAGAACGATATGACCGCTCGTACAAAGCATCAAACGTGGCCATGCTGATGGATGAATGATAGCTGTTATTATAAGCAAACTTGACCAAAGACAAGTGCTTTGCCCAAGATCTGCTGAAGTCCAAGATGCACGCCCGCAATATATCCTCTAGTGTCTGGATAATCCGCTTTGTATGCCCGTTCGTCTGAGGGTGGAAAGTAGTGCTGAGGCTCAACTGAGTGCCAAAAGCGTGCTGCAATCCCCTTTAGACTCGCGAGGTAAAACATTTTTTCCGATCCAAGACAATGGACCTTGGGGCGGGGTCCCATTCGGTAGTTGTCTCTGAACGGTCCGGTGGCCGCCATGGTATAACGTCGCGTATTCGATGAGAATTTCACGACCCGCCGCCGCGGTACTGGGTGCCCATTTTTCTGATGATGGAAAGCTCCGCATGCCGAGTTAAGCGCATTACTTGCAGCTGAGTCTCGGGGTTGTGGACGCCAACCCAACTGCGAATGTCTTCTTGGAGTCCATGTTAGAAATACTCGATGTATTGCTGCTCGGGTTGGCAAGGTAGCAAAGACGCCGGATATTCAAATTGCTTAACATAGCCCTAGACCGACCTTGTCTAGTGTAGTGCGACCAGTTCCTCATAAGGATTTTTGATCTCGAGCCCACTAAACCATTCCGTGAGGTGCTCTTTGAAAGCCGGTCAAGACACTTCTGGATGAGCTTCATCAATCTACTGACTCTCCTTAGGATTTCCTTAAAAGGATCTTGAATCTTTATAAGATTCGTGCCATGCAACACTGGTAAAGACACCTTTTTGGAGTTCTCTATGCTAGACCGCTTTAGCACTCTTCCAATATATGTGTTGTAACTCAGTCTAAACAACCTTTTAGATCCATCTCTATAAATCCCCATACCTAGTATGTTGGCTGCTTCACCCATGTCTTTCATCGAGAAACATTTTCTCGACCACATTTTTTCAAAGTTTAAAGTCGGAACATCATTTCTGATAAGAAATACGTGTTGTGGAAACGTCGGAAGTCGCAATGACAAAAAGAGACGATTCGCAGAAGAGTAAAAGCGAAAAAATAAAAGAAAAAGAAGATCTTGGACACAAAGATTTACGTGGTTCGAGAAATGATCCCTACGCTCACGGAGAGACAAAATTTCACTCTGATTCGGAACCACAAATTTACAGGAGACCTCTCAGAGTTTCTTAACAACGAAACCCTAATCTGAGATGAGCTACAAAAGGAGGAAGACGATCCACTGTTCCACCAACCGCACAGGAAGTCTGCATCGCTACAGTGAAAGGTGGTTGGAAGTTCGCATCGCAACAGTGCCGCGACCACACAAGTCTAAAGTGCTACAGTGGCCGGCGGCTGGAAGTCCGCGTCGCTACAATATTGTTGACTCCATAGTCCAGCCTGCTACAGTGCACTGTTGGTGTTGGTCGGTCAGCTTTGCTACAGTGGTCAGAGTCACAACAGTGCCTGTCGGTGTCGGTCAGTTAGCTCTACAAACAATATCTGAATGGATTTTATCATCACAACTGGCGAAAATGTCTCTTCATAGTCAACACCATAAATTTGTTTGTAACCCTTTGCCACTAGACGTGTTTTATAGGTGGACACTACCACCCATGTCAGTTTTTTTACGAAAAATCCACTTGTACTCTGGGTTTTACCTTTTCAGGTGCATCCACCAAGTTTCAAACTTGGTTAGTGTACATAGAGTTCATTTCAGATTCCGTGACTTTTCAGAATAAAAACTCTCAATGGCTTCTCGGTTGGTAGTAGGTTCATCACCTATGAACATTACTTCATCATCATTAGCAACAAGAAATCCATCTCTCTCGGGTTCCTGACAAATCTTACCAGACCTTTGAGGTTCTTGTGTAAGTTGAGTCTATTCTTCTTCTACAACTCTTTGCGGAACTGACTCAACTTTCGTTGTAGGAACATGTCCTGTTTGTTGGTCTTTAACTTCTCCAAGTGCAACTTTCCTTCCATTGACTCCTCAGCTTATATGTTTCTTCTCAAGGAAAACACCACGTAGGGGCACAAATGCTTTGTATTCAGTAGGATTATAAAAGTAATATCTCGTAGTTTCTTTTGGAACCAAAAAATAAGCATTTCACTTATTTAGGGCTGAGTTTATCAGAAGCTAAATGTCATACATATACTTCACAACCCTCAATCCTCATAAAAGACATATTTGAACGTTTTTCGTGCCATATCTCATATGGTGTCTTTATAACTGCTTTAGATGGAATGTCATTAAGTAGGAATGCAACAGTTCATGGACTGGGCAGATGGAATGTCATTAAGTAGGAATGCAACAGTTCATTAAGTAGGAATGCAACAGGTCTGATGTGGGCCAGACAGGTCCACCCAAGCCCGTTTCGGGCTGGGCAGAAACGCCCGGACCTGTTTCGGGACACAACGGACTGGGCAGATGTATTGCAGGGAGTAACTGCGGGCTGGAGCAAGCCGCAAGGGTAGAGGCTGCTCCGGCGAGGTGCAAGAGGCTGCTCCAGCGAGGCATGTTGGCCAGATCAGCGGCCCGGAGGGGTGCGGCTTCGCTGGTCCCGGTAGCGGCTGCAGGAGGGCGGCCAGAAATAGGGGCGAGGCAAAGCGGCATCGCGGGGTTGCAGCCGAGCTGACAGGGATCTGGCGCATCCGGGAGAGGTGGCGCCGGGGTTGAGCGATGCTGGTCAGGCGACCGAATACAGCGTCGCGACGGGGGCCGCTGCACGCCGGAGGATCCACGGGGCATCTGTGCGTGGCGGTGGTGGTCGGCCTGAGGTGCCGCGCCTGGAGGCGGCTCGACGGGGAGGTGCCGGTCCAGGGTTTGTGGGCGGCGGTCGACTGAGGCGTAGGCGGGGAGCCGCCGCGGTGCGGCGAAGGAAGACCGGACGGGGGTTGCGCCGCTGGCCGGAGGTTGCGCTGGACGCCGGTTCAAGGCGGTACAAGGGAGGGTTGACCGGTGTGGGAGAAACCGACGGTTGGAGGTGCTCCTGGTGCGGGCTTGCCGGACAGGGCTGCGGGGAGGAGGCGCAACACCTGGCCGGCAAAGGGAGAAGACAGGGTGGGGTCGCGTGACCCTCCCCTATTAACTTTTCCATTTTTTTTTGTTGTGTTCTCCCGAAAGGCGCCACCCCAGCTAGGTCAAGCCCTTTTTTTTTGTCTTTTATCAATCAGCCTGCCCAACTTGATTTTGCCCCTTTTTTAAGTCTTCTATCCGATAAAAAACGGATTTGGTGTGATGCCAATTTTTCAGCACCCCTTTAACTTTTGTATTATTGTAATAATAATAATATTATTATTATAAAAATAATTATTGTCATGCGTTAACAATTTTGATCGGTCCTGAAAACAAGTTATAAACCGAAAAATTCAATCCGACATCAAACTTCAGATGGATACAAATTGATCATCCGGTGTCGGATTCAAAATCCGTTTGCGGCGTTGGGACTGTAACGATATCCTCTTCATAGATTAATGCAAATTTTATTTTTCATTGGCTTAAAATCGTCACACGTTCCTCTGATATCAATTGAAGGTACCAGACATGCAGCGGAAGCCCCAAAAATGAGTTTTTAAAATTTTTCACCGACGTTCGACATGAACTTGTCGATGTTGGCAAATTGCTGCCCGATTTAAGCTGAAGATCTTGCGTGAAGAGTTTTAAGCACAAAATTAAAACTGTAAAATACCCGGTTTAGATTCGAAGCTGTGCACGACGTCTGCTTGTCGTTGGCGATCGCTGCTCGAAAAATCTGAAGCCGAATTCCTCTAGATCACCCACACACGTTTCAAGAAACCGTCAGAGCACCGATCGTCGAAATCCGGGTGCTAGTGCGGAGATCCGAAAACTCTTTCGACGCTCCGACGATCACCGCATCGTCCTGCTCGCGATGCCTAAGTGAGCTTGATCCGAGCTCCTTGGATCCAGAGCCTCTCTTTCTAGGTTGTGGGAAAGAGAAGAAGAGAGAGAGGCTGTGAATAGTACATAGCAAACTCCTCTCTATTTACATTAAGAAAATATCCGGTATTGCCACCCGGCCTCCCGAATAAATAACACGCTATAAACGATTTGTTATGACTACTAAATTGAGTCATAAATATTATTATCACTTTCTTGTAATATATTAAATATATTACATGATAATAAATGAGTCATTAACTCGACTCGTCGTTCCCACAAATATTAATTGAACCTTGAATATTTTTTAATATTTGTTCAAATAATATTTTTCATGTATTTACTTAAAACTTGTAAATACATTTAATAAATAAATTCAATGCTCATTATTCTTAACTTGAATAATATGAATTTATTTATTGCATTGGTGATCGTATCTTTTTGGACAAATCCCGGACCCCAGTGGTGGGGCCCATCGTGTCCAAAACTCCTATTCAACTGAATATGACAGATTCTCGAATACACTCTTGTGTGCGACCCTTTAGACCCTTATCTCGATAGCAGTGAATAGTATTCACAGACCAAGAGCGGGATTTATCAACCAATCATGATCCCTAAAGAGACAAGGATTGTCACAACATCGACAACCAACCTACGAACACGCACCGTGTAATATAATCTCTTTGTCTTTAATATCTCATAAAACAGGACGCACACCTGTGTCATTGTCCTTTTCTTGTTTTATTGTTGATCAAACTGGACGAATTTACCCTCGACTGCCATGACTATGGTCTTATGAAGGTACTACCATCCTTTTCGACATAACTCGAGATATATTACTTCCATAACTTGGAAGCGACAAATCTTTTCTTGACTATTCAACTAATGTCATGCCACCAATGATGCACCCAACACAAACTACCTCGTCACAATTTCAATACCATGATTTTCGTCTTGCATCAAAGTACGCAATCAACTGACTTGCATTGACAATGATCTCAAGTCAGGAGACCACATGATCGTAGATAGGAACTTCCAATGACACAAAAAACATGTGGTATTTCTATTGGCGGGTCTGTCCTCATGATCTCACTACTTGAGATCACCAAGTGCGAATTTCATGAGAAGAAGTCTCAATGCTTATGAGACCCCAACACCTGATAGTCAAACATCTACTGTGTCCAATCAATAAGATGTATCCAGACCATAGGACTTTTATTTAAAATGTCATGGTATTTCAAGGTTCTCATTATAACTTGGGATCTGCTATAACTTTTTGATACGACAATTAATCTATAGACATTACAATTTCAATAGTGGACACAAAGAAGTCTACACCATAATGGTAAGCAAACATCATGTATAGCTAACTTCATACACAATATGGTAATCAAAAGCACTGCATAGTTGGGTCTAGGACACCCACTATTTCAATAATAATCTATATGAAAATAAGTCAACATATTAATTTTTTATGTTTTTAGCTTGAATCGTATTTTACGATTGATGTAGGGGTATTATCAATCACAACTTACGATTGGCGCTGTCGTAAGGTTCTAGTCGTATTTGAAGATATCCCTTATATCGCCGATACAACATGATGTTCTGTTTTTGTGAAAATCGGGTTTTAGTCGTAGCCTATAATATCTCATATTGTAGCTTACAACACCGAATAGAATCACGGGTTTTTTGTACATCACACCTTACGATATACAATAGTCGTACACTACGACTAAGCAAAACAGAAGTAATCCTTAATATAATACTCTATGATATGACCTCAAACACCTTACAATATGCATGTTCTTCGAAAAACAATAGAAAAACACGTTGATTCGTTGATGAACTTGGCAGAGGTAGTAATCCCATAAAATGCCTGATCTATCATCAACATAATCAACATGTAAATGAAGAACATAAAATTATGGCGTACTTTTACTTCTGAAAGCTCCATCTTTTATCAACGGAGCACGCTTGATAACAATCGCTAAGCAGCAGCTGAAAGACTCCTACCTCCGAACGGACTCCAACTCTTCAAAGGTGTGTCGGCACCTTCCTCGATGAAGATGAATGAAAAACTAGGAATTGAAGAGAGTTTCAGCTTAGGCATGCATGCATCACAGTACCCATCAACGGTGTCACATCCATGACATATTTTAAAGGTATTTTCTTTCATTTAATTTACATCCTTGCTTTGTTTTGGGGGTTTCCCTAGGTTTTAGGGAGGAATAGATGAGTATTCATGAATTGGGCCAAACCGTGAGCCCAATTCCAGTTTAAAAAAATAAATTTTGTATCTTTTATAACTTTTTCATTTTTCAACATTTTTCATCCATTCAAATTCCTACTTGACCCAACCTAACCTATTAACACCACCAAGGTAATTTGGAGCTTTTATAAATCCATAACCATGGTTTATTTGGGTTTTTATCTAAGGGATTGGGCCTGCCCGAAAGCCCAATTCCTGTTTTAAAAATAAAATTTGATTATGTTATATCTTATTCAATTGTTGGGCTTTTTCGGTGATTCCAAGTGGAGCCCAACCCCACTGAACCCAGCCGCGCGACCATTCCCTCTCCCCCCTCTTTGGAGCTCTGGTTTATCGCGATTTGGTGCCGAACTTCATAGGCTTCCTCAAATCGTCCAGATTTGAAGAGGTAAGTTCATTCCTTCATATCTCTCTCAATTTTTACTCTTTTTCCCCCATTAAAATTCCTAAATGATCTCCATATCCTTGTTCGAACCCCCCTTAAAGGTTTGAGTATTTTTAAAATCAGATACTGGTATTTTTGGGGGAGATTCCTACAAGATAATTTATTAAGTTGTTCTCCTTCTTTCTTATTTCAATTTGTTTAGGGTTACATCCAATTTACTTAGGGTTTATTCCCTTATCATTGAGGTTTCTAATGTCCAGGGATTAGGGTTTAAAAATTAGGGTTTTATCTTGTGGTTCATGGTCTGAAATTCTGGTTTTAGGTATGGTTTACCTTCCTTGAGGTGCGACGGTGGTGCGTTTGAGTTTTCGCACAAAGGGTTCAAGGGTTTCCTTGGTTTTGGTAGGTGATTCCATTTTGTGTGCAATTTTTGTGAATTAGCATGCTGTGTTCATGGTAACTTAATGTTTATTTCCCTTGAATGTCTCTGTAAAAATTGGTTTTAGTTGCATTTATAATGAAAATGAATTTTAAGTTCCAATTTTTGGTGAAATTGGGGGGTTTTCATTCAAATCTTTCATTGGTTCATTTTGGGCTGACCTATAATTACTTAGTTGATTTTATTGAACTTTAGTATGACTGAAAATCATGTTTTTAATGTTTATTCTTTTTTTGTTGTTGCTGGGAAAGTTTGCTTAAATGGTGTTTGGGAAGCAAATGGGCTTTAAGTGCCATGTTTGTGTGAAAATGGTGGTTTTTAAAAGATATAAATTCTTGGTTCACATTGGGCTGCCCCATAACTGAATTGTTGGTTTCATTAAAGGGTATTGAACTGAAATTTTGTTTTAATGACTTACAAGTGTTCTCATAGTGTGCAATGTGGATACCTTAAAGAGCTTTGGGTGCAAAACAATGTGATGTTTTGAGAGGTTGTTTTATTGAAAATAACATTATTTTATTGTGTGTTTTAAATGGTATAAAATGTGTGTAGCTACTGTACTATTTGTTTGTGATCAGTAGTGAAATTTTATATGCAAAAGGATGTGTGTTGTTTGCTGAAATTGTTTGAGCACAAAAGGGGAAGCCCGGGTACCTAGGTGGGGCGGATTTGTACTAGTACGGCTAGTGGATCGGATGAGTTTTGTCCCTGTTCCACTTAGCATTTGGATAACGACAACTCTAACTAAAATATGTGGATGATGATTGAGGACCACTAGGTTATGGGTATGTTCCCTACTAGTGGCTCGTGCACGAGAACAAATTTTTCTATGGTTACTCTACACTGAGGTACGAGGTACATAGGGCCCGAGACAACCTAGTGCTTAGAGGTGTTCCCGATTTTGATGCTCATTGGATTTGTGGTATTTACCCTTGTTGTGGGGTGTTTTGGCAGTACTTTACAGTAGCTCACATGTCTATTTAATGTGTTAACATACTGGAATTCTTGGATTGAAAACTGTTTTCATTTGAAAGTTTCATTTCTTTGAATTTTAACACTGTTTCACCTTGTGTATTAAAATTGCTTGTTTTGTTCACATTGTATTGCATGCTCTTTGGAATCATCTGGTGGTATCCTATTGGGCTTAGGCTCACAACCTACTTACACCCCTTGGGTGTAAGTAGACCTGCTTATGCTTGACTCAGGTAAAGGGAAGGGTAAGGGTGATGGCGGTTCATGGTGTTAGTTCTCATCGTTGGGGCGGAGTTGCGGAGAAGGCTTGCGGGTGATGACCCCCTTGTCGTGTGGAGTCCATGGGGATGTCTTTATGTTGTCATTATTTGTTTTTAGACCACTTGTAGTGTCTTTAAAAATATGTATTCAGTTCTGGTTTTTTTTAAACATAGTTTTGTTTACATTTTTCAGATTCAGTTTATTTATTGTTTTTAATGTTTTATGTCTTCATATTCGGGTAAATCGTTCCCAAACAAAAATAAATGATACCCGGGCACTTGTGCCATCCCGTGGGGATAGGGAACGCCCTTCGGGTCATGTCACGGGCTAGGTTTGGTGTCGGTTTTGGCGGTGACCAGATTCGGTTCGTGACAAACGGGGGGATCCCATCCTTTTCACAGGCTCTTCATTAAATGAAGAGAGTTGGAGCATCGACCACCATCTCTTGGTAGTTGACATCACAGTACCATATCATAAGCCCTATCGTACACTACAATAAAGGCTAACAGTGGCATCCACATGTCTTATTTTAGTGTATTTCCAACAATGTTGCCCCGCAACCGTCCTCTAACAAGCTCCTGAGCCGTTGAATGTTCCTGGTAGATTACATTTGTGTAGGACCACCTCTGTGAGCTATGGAAGTTGAAGAAGAGAACCATGTGGTGGCACGACGAGAATGAATAAGCTTGAATTCTTCAGGCTAAAGCTTGAGGGCATGGTGGGTGTCAACTAGTAGAGGTTGAGTGTCGCCAAAGGCAGCCTATGCAGTGCAAGGGTCGTTGGGTGGCCATAGAGAGACTAATTGACATCAATGTGATGGCGACACTTACCCAATGTTGGAAAGTGATGAGTCCTCGCACACCTCTACATCTAGAACCAAGAGAGCTAGATGAGCAACCACTGCCATGTCCTCACAAAGATGCCATGACACTGTGATCTAGTGTGAGAAGAGTTGGAGTTGTAAGTTGGGTGTGATGAGCCGTACTTGATGATAGATATGAGGAATGTCCATAGTGGATGGACTTGTTAGGATTTCCATCGCTGTGGTGGCATACTCAAAAGGCTGCCCATGAAGAAGAAAAAACAGACACAGGTGATCACGTAGAGTCATGGCCTCTGTTAGAGTCCGCAGAATGGACCATCCGCTCAAGAAGTTCATCGCGAATTTGTAACGAACCGACATGGGTCGACACGACTCGACGCCCTAGCCGGCACGTCACACGGCCCGAAGCACGTTCCCGATCGCCACACGCTGGGGACAAGCTCCGAGCATAACAAACAACCTCTTGGAAACGGTTTCACCCATGGTAAACCGGCATGACCCATCCATAAAATGGGACGACCGCACCAATAACATCGGAGTCAACAATATATAATACAATATCTAGGCTATGTAAATAAGACAAAACAAATACCATAAGTAGTAATGCACATCATAAACAAAGCATGCCATAATAGGACATATATACATGGTATCTCGAGTGAAAACCCAAAACCGAAAAGAATGGGAACAAGGCGTATACATACATCCCAACGGGTACAAAATCCCAAAAATGACTCCATATGAGCCAACTTGGTGAGACGTCTCCTCCACAAAACATCGGACGACGGTAATGAAGAAGATCCACCCAGGTACATGACGCCCTTGCCTTTACCTGTGCCCTGCAAAGCAAAGTCTACATATGCCTGTAGACATATGTAGGGTGCGAGACACATTGCCCAATAGGATACCACCATGAATCTATTTAAGGCTTTTACCCATGCAAACCAATAAAACATTCCGCTTTTAAACAAGGCTTTTGAAATTCCCTTGGTTTTCCATTTCAAACGAAACAAGTTTTCCAAATAGTTTCGAACATGGCTCAAATAATGGTACGAGGCCAAACAACATAACTTGCTCAACATATTCAACAAGGTATAACAAAGTTGAGCATAAACATCAATATCAAATAACCATATAAATGGAAATGGGCATAACACATGATATCATATCAACAAGGCACTAATCAAATGCATAAAAGCATATCCATTTCGGCATGTGTAAGTGCACCTAGGGCTCTAATTACGAGGGTCTATTGTGAGTGAGTCTAAACGAAGTATGATAGCCGGCTAAGCAAAGATGGAAGCTCTCATGGCCTTCCCCGGGCCCAACTCCAAGAGGTCTTATGATCTCTCGGTAAACAATGGAAGCTCTCACGGTTTTCCTACCCAACGGATCTCACGGTCCATTGGAAACCAAAATAGAAGCTCTCATGGTCTTCCTCCCCAAAGGCTCTCACAGTCCCTTGGACAACCCCTTGCTCACACCCCCGTTAACCCATGTGCTACTCCATGCCAACATAGTTACAAGCAAGTGCCATACATGAAAACCATTTCACAAGCCAATTTTACAAGTCAGCATGCCCATTCTATAAAACGCCTTCCCACAAGGTAAAACCATTTCTAAAACCATTGTAGAAATCCATTTAAAACCATAAAACTTCTCTGAGTCATTTCATCAAACACCTGTGTGCATACAAGCCACACCCATTTGGAAAACCCTTTTTAAACACCTAAATTGCCAAACCAAGCCATAAAGCATATCAAGCATGGGATACACATCAACCATAAATCAATCAGATGACAATTTGAGAAACATAAACCAAAGGCAATTATAAATTTAAAGGTAAGCCATGAAAAATGCCTTTAAATAGAGACACCTACCTTGGAATCGGTTCCAACCTCGTCGCCTCCAACGATACCCACCCGGAATAGGTAGGAGAAGGCCTCACACATCTAAGCCATACGAAAACAAACCAAAACCCCCATTACACACCCTAGATTTGGCCAACATCCCTTCTAGGGTTACACATCTCCATGAATATGGAAGAACAAGAGGGAGGAAGGGGAAAGGAAGAAGAAACCATGAAGAAAGGGGCTTTCCTCAAGCCAAACCACCTCGGATCCTAGGAGTATCCACCCAAGAAGAGAGGGGAGGAGCTTCCAAGCAAAGGAGAGGGGTTGCGCATGATGAGAGAAGAAAATGAGGCCCAAAAGGTATAAAAATCGACAGGGAAAAAATGGTAAAAGACCATTTTTTAATGAGTCGGGTAGAGCCGCACAGTTTGGAAAACCGTGTGCCAATCGTGTGGGTGCTACTACCCCACCAAAAACCAGCCGCACGGTTTCCCCTTGGCTTTGCATGGTTTGACAAATCGTGCAAAAGTCCACCGTTGCCCACCCACCCATCGCACAGTTAGCCAAACAGTTAGACAAATCGTGTGCTAAATGTGCACCTTGATCTGCCTTCCCCCAAAATGGGTTTTTTCGACCCTTGACACTTGGAACCTCCAAGGGTAAACCAAACGGTAAATAAAACTCAAAATTTGACGTACCAGTGACCCGACGGGTGTCACAAAAGTGCCTTTCATTCAGTAAAATATGTGGGGAAGGACCGATACTCGTACCTGATTGTTCGTCTTGGAGTACATGAGGTTTAAGAAAGCCCAAAGTTCCTTAACCGTATTAGCTGTGCATGTGACCTTAAATGATTGTTCCATGGAATTGACCAGTAAGACAAAGATTTTGGCATCTGCATGTTTCCATGTCTTGTACTTGGGATCGGTGGGTGGAGAAAGATTCGTCACCAGATGAGAATCAAGATCCATACCCTTGAGAGATGTGATAATTGGCTTCCGTTCCGCCAAATAAAAAAATTTTGTGGTGCCCTTACGTTTATCCACAAGTCATGTGGAGGTAGCGATCAGCTGAGGAAGAACTGATGGAGCTAATGCATAGATGTGGGACTCAAATAATAAAATAAATAAAATGAGTTTAAAGCCCACTAATCTAACCCATACAATAACATAATTCCTCATATTTTGAATAGCAATTTCAGCAAGATCACATAGCCAATACTCCACAAATTTTAGATATTCAGCTAGAATTTTTTTGTAGATAAATGATGCTAATTGAATATCAAATAAGATCTCTGAGAAACCTTTTTTGAGGAACAAACTTTCAGCAGCAGCAGAGATAAATCTTCAATAAAAAAACATAGGCATATCTAAGAGAATATAGAGAAATAAAAGTGCATTGTGTGGCGCACGACATGTGACAATATTGATTTACAGCACACACGACATATTAGCATAATAAACTATCAATAATAACAAGATTGTAAAAAAACAACAATCCAACAATTTCAGTTGCAAACTATTTTAATATTTGCTATGAATCTAGTGAATAGAGGGGCAAAGATTATCTTTTACCCTTTACATTGAGCCTTCCAACAGTCTCACAAATATTTCACATGTTGCTTCTCTTTTGAATTCCCACCCTACTAAAAAACGTGCTATGGTTATCTAGTGAATAGGGGGACAAAGATTATTGTTGGACCCCATTTCATTTAATTGGGTATTTCTGAGTCCCACATCGGACTTACCCTCTCTGTATTTTGTTTTACTCATCTATAAAAGAACATGGTATCAGAGGGATTTTTTTCCCGAACCCTCCCTCTGCGGATCCCCGGCGTCCTCTCGGCCCCGCCTCTCTCCCTGCTGCCCTAGCCATTCCCGGCAGGCCCCCCCTCCCAGCGGCGCTCCCGGCCAACCCCATCGTGCGCGCGCCCAGCCCCTGCGGCTCACCTCCCGGCGGCCCTCCATCCTCCCGGCGCGGTTCTTCCCGTCGGCGTCCAAGCCCCGACGGCCTCCCGCGCCTCCCGCTGCTCCCGGCGCCTCTCGCTGCTCCCGCGCGCTCCCGGTTCCTCGGCTCCCGGCTCGCCCCGACGTCCCGGGTGGTTAGCTGCAATGCGGGATGAATTGCAGGCTCTGGAGGAAAACCATACTTGGGATCTTGTCCCCCTTCCAGCCGGCAAACAGGCAGTGGGCAGCAAATGGATTTATACGATCCGTCTCAATCCCGACGGCTCTCTTTGCCGCCTCAAAGCCCTGCTGGTGGCGAAGGGGTTTGCTCAGACATATGGCATCGACTACTTTGAGACCTACTCTCCGGTCGCCAAGATGGACTCTGTCCGCCTGTTCATCTCTCTGGCTACTCATCATCACTGGCCACTTCATCAGCTAGATGTCAAGAATGCCTTTCTCCATGGCGTTCTTGAGGAAGAAGTCTACCTGAAGCAGCCCCCTGGTTTTTCTGCCTCCGGTGCCGACTCCCATGTCTGCCGCCTCCGTCGGTCCCTCTATGGCCTCAAGCAGTCTCCTCGAGCTTGGTTTGGCCGCTTCAGCACTGTCGTCACAGCCTTTGGCCTCTCCCGGAGTCTGAAGGACCACACCGTCTTCTTCCGTACGACACCGCACGGCTGTATCTTGCTCGTGGTATATGTTGATGATATCATCATCACAGGAAGCGACTCCAGAGGGATCGTCAGCCTCAAGGCGCACCTTCACCAAAACTTTCATACCAAAGATCTTGGTCCCCTGACTTTCTTGGCATCGAGGTCTCCCGTTCTGAAGACTCGATCTCTCTCTGCCAGCGTAGGTATGCTCTTGATATCTTGCAGGATGCCGGTCTGAGCACCGCCACTGCCGTGAGCCTGGCGAACGTACTCTCCATTCCGACTCGGAACCATTTCCTCATCCCGAGCGCTATCGACGTCTGGTGGGTAAGCTGAACTACCTCACCATGACGCGACCCGACATTGCCTGCACCGTTGGCAAAGTCATCCAGTTCATGGAGCATCCAACCCAATCTCAGTGGGATGCTGTCCTTCGCATTGCCAAATACATCAAGCGGGACCCTGCACGTGGCCTTCAGTATTCCCGTCATACTCACTTGGATGTTGAGGCCTTTTGTGATGCCGACTATGCAGGTTGCCTTGCGACCCGCAAGTCTACTTCGGGGTTCGCCGTGTTCTTCGCTGGTAATCTCATCTCTTGGCGCAGCAAAAAGCAGACTGTCGTCTCCAGATCGAGTGCCGAGGCTGAATACCGCGCCATGGCCACCGTCACCACTGAGATCCTCTGGCTTCGGCATCTCCTACATGAGCTCGGCTTCCTGGCACACACCCCTGCTCATATCTGGTGTGACAATCAGGCCGCCACGAAGATTGCCTCGAATCCCGTTTTTCATGAACGGACTAAGCATATCGAGGTGGACTGCCACTTCCTCCGCCACCATCTAGAGCAGCACCATATCAGCTTTGGTCATGTACCGACGGCAGATCAGCTTGCCGATCTCTTCACCAAAGGTCTCCTAGGGGCTCGCCTTGACTCTCTCACTTCTAGGCTGGGGATTCACAGCCTCCATAGCCCAGCTTGAGGGGGAGTATGAGTTTGTCTTGTCGTCTTTTCTTTGTGGGACTCAATCCAATCTGGGCATGTCCAGCTTGAGGGGGAGTGTTGGACCCCATTTCATTTAATTGGGTATTTCTGAGTCCCACATCGGACTTACCCTCTCTGTATTTTGTTTTACTCATCTATAAAAGAACAATTATCTTTTACCCTTTACAGTGAACCTTCCGACTGTCTCACAAATATCTCACCTGTTACTTCTCTTCTGGGTTCCCACCTAAATACAAAACGTTCAATGAAACATCGATATATGGAGAATCTCGTCAATGTTTAAACTCTGGATCTGCTGTCAGCAATTGTTGGAGAACTCTCTGGAATTTTGAGATCAATGAGGCACAGTTAATAATATCTCATCCTTCTCGCCTCAACTGGATGTATGACTACAAATAAAATCTTCCAACTGAAAAATTGGCCCTCAATTCTGGGCATAACATTTTATCATGAGATTCTCTTCTTCTTTCTCAGCCCCTCTGTTCTCTTCTATTATGGCTGTTTTTTCTCTGTACTTGCATAATGAACCTTTTATATGCATGGAGAATCAAGGTTGTCCTACATCCGACTAACACAAACCCACATGGGAGAATTTTTCTCTTCTTCCACGTAGCAACTTCTTCATAAATGTGTGAAATCAATTAGATGCATCGAGGTCGAATCATGTTTTCCAATTAAAGGACTCACACGATCTTCAGCTTGGAAGTATTTTCAAGTGGTTCTACGCACATTCATATGGCTCTTGGTCATTTTTAATCCACACGAATGACACCTGACCACGTATGGCAACGTGTGGATGATGTTGGGGCGCAACGAAGGTGCGTGACAACCAGAATCACTTGAAACGGAGAAAAACGAGATGAACTCACAAATTTACGTGGTTTGGCAGGTTTGCCTACATCCACGGGAGAAACAGGGCCAATTCTATTCCTCTCTCTCCGGATCTCGTCAGAGGTATCACAAAATTACACCTTATGATTATGGGATTCAAAACCTGTTTAAATAGATGAATGGAAAGACGTTTTCTCCTTCAGTTTAGTGGGTAGTTCATCTACCCATGGGAAACATCCTCACCGCTGGTTGCTTGTCAACCTTGACTGCACACCAAAGGAGACCCCTTCTCCTTTCCGGCAGAGACTTCATCCTCTGAAAACTCCACCCCACATTGGGAGTGGCCCCCACAAATCTCCCTCACGACCAATTTGGGGTAGAAGCTTGACATGCAGTCTCCTTGCAGGTGTTGAAAACTTCATCAGCAAATCGAACACGCTTCTTCACGCCAGATGACGTGTCACTTCCACTGTCTTCACTCGATCTCGGACTGACTGCGGTCCCTATCAACTGATACAACCCTTGAGACTCCTTCCCAGTAAGCATCGCTGCATCCCCACGTGAGACTTCCAACACTCTACCTGCTATGGAAATTTTGAACCCTTTGGCATCGAGCCTACTTAATGATATCAGGTTCCGTCACATCCTCAGAACAAATTTCACGTCACCCAGTTTTTGTACTCCTCCATCGGGTGTCTTCAATTTCACTGTCCCGACTCTTCGAACCTCGCATGTAGACCCATCACCAAGTCTCACTGAATCTCGCACCTGCTGAAAAGTATGAAACACACCTTTCGTCGTACATATGCGTACCGAGCTCTCCGAATCCAAAACGCATCCGCCTTCCTTTGGATTTTGAGCCCGCTCGTTCTTCCTTCTTAGAAATCGACATTCTCGCTTCATGTGCCCGTATCTTTTGCAGTAATGACACTGCACTTCTCCCCGTTCAACTCTCCCACCTGATCATCTGCTGATAATCCTGTGATGTTCACATCCCTTTCTTCAACTTTCTCTTTCTCTGTAATGTACTGTTTGCGCTCTCCACAGTCACTTCTATGGTGACCCTTTTTCTCACACTAGAAACACGTGATTTCGCTAGGATCACGTCCCCTTGATTTTGGCCGCCATTCTTTACCTTCCGACTTCTGATGTCGGCTCCTCCCACGTTGATCATCTCGCATCGCCATGATTTGCTCGCCTGAATGCGTCACAGGTCTTCAGAATGCCTCCGAATCTTGAAGCGACGCCATCAAATCGCCTAGCTTCAATGTTTCCTTTCCCACGAGCAATGCAGTCACAAGCCCATCAAATGAGTTTGGTAGAGATGACAAAAGCAAAAGTGCTTTGTCTTCCTCTCCAACCTTCACACCGAGCCCCAATAACTGTGTTAGGATCTTGTTGAATTCGTTGGTGTGATCCAATAAATTCGTTCCCTTGTCCATACGCAACTGGTACAATTTCTTTTTCAGGAATAATTTGTTGGTGAGTGACTTTGCCATATACCGCTACTCCAACTTCTTCCAAATCTCCTTCGGTGAGGTCTCGTCCAACACTGAGTACTTTACCTCATTTGCCAGACACAGTCGAATTGTGCTGACGACCCGCATCTCGAGCTCTTCCCAATCATCGTCACTGGTTGTCTCAGGCTTTTCTCCGATCAACGGTCTGATCATGCCCTGCTACACCAGAATATCTTTCACCGTACTTTGCCACAAGCCGAAATTGTTTCGACCATCGAACTTCTCGATATCAAACTTTGGTAATGCTCCGCCCCCAGCCATCGTCGTTGTCACAAAACGCGATCACCACAGTCGATGTCGCACCCTTCTAAAATCACCTGATAGAGTGCGAATTTTGAAAAACTAACCGTACAGATGCGTCCAGAACGGTCAAAATAGTCGGAATCGACTCCTAGATCGTCGAAAATGGAGTCCGATTGGCCGAGATATCGTCAAAACAAGTTCAACGGTCTAGATCGCCTGCTGACGTGGCACACCGGAGCACCTGTCGGAATCTTGCCGGAATTTTCTCCGGCGGCGTGAACAATACCATCTTCTCCTGCACGGGATTACTGTTCACCCGCGAGTTTGACCAAATTTTGATCGAGCTTATTTACTTCGTTTCAGCTCCGTTTTCAACACCGCTTGCGCCGTTGGAATCGTCTCGTCCTCCTCTTCACAGATCTGGCCTCGGAAAAATTTTCCGACCAATTTCAATTTTCCGGTCACCGGAAAATTCGCTACCGCCTCGCCGTCTCGACTCCGCTCGCTCCGACTCGCCTCTGATACCACTTGTTAGGGCGCAACGGAGGTGCGTGACAACCATAATCACTTGAAACGGAGAAAAACGAGATGAACTCACAAATTTACGTGGTTCGGCAGGTTTGCCTACATCCATGGGAGAAACAGGGCCAATTCTATTCCTCTCTCTCCGGATCTCGTCGGAGGTATCACAAAATTACACCTTATGATTATGGGATTCAAAACCTGTTTAAATAGATGAATGGAAAGACATTTTCTCCTTCAGCTTGGTGGGCAGTTCATCTACCCATGGGAAACATCCCCACCGCCGGCTGCTCGTCAACCCTGACTGCACACCAAAGGAGACTCTTCCTTGCCGGCAGAGACTTCATCCGCTGAAAACTCCACCCCACATTGGGAGTGGCCCCCACAGATGACTCCCGCCTTTCATGTATGGCTCTTTGCATCTGGTGTTGTGTGTCTGACTCATCGCACATATGACTCTCTCTGACAGCCAATGCCCAACACATGGCTTCGTCTGTGTCAGACATCTTGTGTGAGGCGGTAGTTGCATCTGGTTCCATGTGTGAGGCTTTTGTTCACGTTAGGCACCCCCAATGTAGGACTCATCTCCATGTCAGGCTTGTCCCGCATAAGGCTCTTCATGTATGACTTCGCCATGTCATATACTCTGCGCAGGGCTCATTGGATGCATGCGTATGGCTTAACTCGCGTCTGACTCTTCTGCATATGGCTCTCTGTTATATGCAACTTTTATTTCCTGTGCATATAGCTATCTGTGTACGACAATGTGTTGTATGCAGACTACTGCACTTGACTAAGTCACATGTTGACTCCTCTGAGTTGCCCATAACCTCATATTTTCTTGTCTTCAATTTGTATGTATGATTCTTATCTTCAGTAAACCATGTGTATGACACATGGAGCCGTATGTACCAATAGTCAGTCTTCAACATACAATGGTGTCTACATATATTCTCTTCTAGTCATCTCCGCATCCGTATAAGCCTCTTCGAACAGCCTTCACCATTTCACGAGCTGCTTCAGCCAGCTCACTCATCTTCTAGGGATGTTCCCTTCACCTCCAGGACAATTTCAGCAATTTAGGTGTTTTCCTCTCATCTTTTTGTTTCTCTAAAGATTTTCTAGTCCCTAGCACTGGTTTAGTTACTCATGGGCTCTCCAATCTCCCTGGATTTATGATTTCTTAAATCTCTTTTCAGCTATTGACAACAAATGCAGCAAATACAACTATGGGCTCTTGACTTTCTCCTTTTCCTATGAATATTGTTGAGGTTTGCATGTGTTGATCTTTTCCCAGAAAAAGGAACTCCTGTTCACTAGCATTAGAACTTCATATGTACTGCCAGCAATCCAAATCGGTAACCTGGGCACTCCCAAAGGCTCAAGATGAAGTGTTCAACCAACACAAAGAAATTGACATTTGGTTAGATTCTTGGGTATTAGGATTGAAAAACTGGAAAGGGTATTTCATCAATTGTAGGTTTGGGATGGTAGGAATGTTCATTCTTAGTACTAAGAATAGGAGAAAGAAACACCGTAATACCTTTTTAAAAATATTAGAATAATTATTAATTATTGATATATTAAAAACTATTGTGAAGTTAATTTATTTGTTAAAAATAATCATAATTTAATGTATTTATTAATTCATTAAAGTAATTATTTGTATATATAAAAAAATATTTCAATTTTTTTTTTTATATTTGATTTCATTCCATGCCAATCTGTGAACCAAACAGATCCCAAGTGCTTCCATGTGAGCGAGTGTTTTCAGGGTATTTCATCAATTGTAGGTTTGGGATGGTAGGAATGTTCATTCTTAGTACTAAGAATAGGAGAAAGAAACACCGTAATACCTTTTTAAAAATATTAGAATAATTATTAATTATTGATATATTTAAAACTATTGTGAAGTTAATTTATTTGTTAAAAATAATCATAATTTAATGCATTTATTAATTCATTAAAGTAATTATTTGTATATATAAAAAATTATTTCAATGATTTTTTTTTATATTTAATTTCATTCCATGCCAATCTGTGAACCAAACAGATCCTAAGTGCTTCCATGTGAGTGTTTTCAGATTGTTGATTAAAAAATAAGTTAGTGTTTGGAACGGGCACTTGTAACTAAGTGGCCACTGCTGTGTTTTTTGTTTTATTTTTCTTGTGTTTGTTTAATCTTGAATAAGCAGTTGCACACATTTCCAGAGGGAAAAGTGTGCCAAGAAGATGCACCCATAAGACGACTAAAATGGGGCACTGCTAGTCTCATCGCTCGGGCCCCAGTAACTCCGATCATCTTGCCAATTGTACACCATGGCTTTGAAAAGGTATTCTCTCTCTCTCTCTATATATATATATCTCTCTCTCTCTATATATATATATCAATGGCAGTATATTTTAGTGATCGAACCACCTTTAATAAATGTTAAAAACTATTTTCAGTTAGTGATGTGTGCAATCTCATTCATTCGTTTTAAGGTGATGCCGGAGAATTTTTTCTTGGGGCGGCGCCCTCCATTTCCGTTATCTTGCAAGAGTGTTGACATAGTCATCGGGAAGCCGATGGAATTCAACCTTCCGAAACTCAGGGAGACGACAGCGTCCGTGTTGAGAGATTCATCTTCTAGTTGCATGCTGGATGAGGGAGCCATGCAGAGGTGCCTCTACACTGTCATTTCTGAGCAGATTCAAACTGCCATGGAGGGCTTGAGATGCTATGCCAAAACGTTTCACAAGCCTCGGGTTTTGGGCTAGGTGTTGAAGATAACATACTTGTGAGCTGATTGATTTTTCTCCATGGAAATAAATTTTGATGTGGGTGGATCTTTAGTAAGAAAGATGAAGGTTGATGGAACTATTTCAATATTCATTTACTTGTTACATGAGTTACCTCTATAAGTATCTTCTAGATGTTAATCTATGTCTTTCAAAGAAAATTGGCAAAAGTAAAGCTTCTAATACAATCTTTGTGATCGAAAGAGCTTTGGTTTGTATTTTCAGATTGAGCTTAGTGCTTCCGTGAGGCTTTCATTGTAAAAGCACCAAGTCTTTCTTGTTAGAATTGTTTTTTTTCCTTACCTTTGTGATCGATGAAGTCTTGTGGATAAGGGCTTAGTTCATCCGTTCTTCCGATCGAAGAAGCTTTGGGGCAAGAGTTTGGTTGTTCCGATCTTTAAGATTGAAGAGGTTTCACTTAGAAACCTGTGCTGTGGGATCGAGGCATTGATCCTCCCATCGCTTTGGATCAAAAGCGAAAGGTACTGTTATTTACTTCATTAATAAAACTTATTTACGGGTTTACAAGATTGTCATCCAAAACTCAATTGCATTTTTGTATTCTGTATTGTACTTCGTATTTTCTGTTGTTCCGTTTACTTGGTATAATTCGAAGTGTTTGTTGACCTTCCGAATCATCACTTATCCCGCTGCGCTATTACTTTTTTGTTCTTTGCTTAATTCATAACGTTCTTCTGAATTGTTTACTCTTATTATTTGCTTTCACATTATTTAGTTCAAAAGGACTTCACTTTAGTCCTAAATTACTTTTGCTAATCCTACTATAAAGCCTACATTCAAACCAAAATAACAATCAGATGGAAGTGATGTTAAATTTAGTGATAATGAATTTGATCAGTTGGCCAAACGGATGGGAAGGATGCTCTTGAAAAGAAATTTTCGGAACAACTGGAAAGTTGGGAGATATCTGGAAGAGTCATTTAAAATGACTCAATAATCTCTCAATTTTGATAATCACAACACATTAAGAAAAATAAGTTTAAATGAAGTAAAGAAAATTGAAAAAACTCTCTGTGCTTCCAAAATAACCCCCCTTAACGAATGCATCAGAACTTTCTCCCCTTGCAAAACCTACCATACAAACCTTATCGTTCCAAATCGTTCTAAACTCTTATTGATCCACCATGGAGGTAGAGCATATGTATCATAATTGACTATGTTACATACAAAATAAATATTGTCCATTGAATGAAATGTTTTCTTTTCATAAAATCTCAATGTATATTTTAGTGACCTAGTCTTGGGAAAATGTGACTAAATTTATATATATATATTTTATGTTTTGTGTATGGTGAATATTTGACATCTAGGGTTCCGAGTGGTTTTGTATTGGATTATTGGCAATTGAGCGTGTGTATTTGAAATTTGAGAGGTGTAACCTTGGTTTGATTATAAATTCAATGCTGAATATTTGATATTTAGGGAGTGTCAAAAAATCATAAAAAATCAAGATATTAATTTGGTTGTAAACATGATTTGAGTTACTATGAATTTCTCAATTTAGAATATTATTCAAAGATCTATAAATTTGTTCTTGTTCATTCTTCCCAACTTTACTTGAATTTGTATTTTAATGACAACTTTTATTTAGTTCAATTCATGACATGATTGAACTATCAAATTGAATTATATAACAAACTGGAACTAACAACATATCATATGCGTCAATCAGACTTAAAACAAACCATATAAATGAGTTTGAAATTTATGAAGCCGAAACATTTAAACTTATATATCTCTCAAACACCATGAAAACTAGAGTTGGGATATAAGAGAAAAATGCCGATTGACTATAGAATAAAATAGGAGTCTAGATTATGAACAATATGCGTTGACCAGTGGCTTGTGACAGGACCAACTAGGCCATACAATGAGCCCCCACTTTGTATATATATATATATATATATATATATAATAATGTTTAATAAAACAATTGTTTGTTGATGGGTCCCAATCAATTAAATAATGATAAAAAACTAATAACTAATAATTAAAAATTGTAACACCCCAAAATTTTATGGTACGTCTCTTTAAATTTAATCTTTCTGATAGCTTACATTACACATAACACCGAACTTAAACAAACGATTAAATATTATTATTCAATTGTGATAGTTATCACATAACTGTTGGAATGATGAGAATGAATGAGAGCAACTAAATTATGAAAATATAGTTTACACATATTTATAAAATGAATTCATTGGTTGCCAATTAATTAGAAATAAAAATGAAAACCAATTGAACATAAAGGATGTATTTTTATAAAAAAACTATTTTTATGCCCACAATGACATTTTATCTTAATAAATTAAATTAATCACTATTAGTGAAAGATCTTAATGAAATCTATATGTTATATATTCAATAAAATGTTTTTAAACACATCTAATAAGTTCGATAGACTTAAAATAAGAATAAATCCAATTTTAAGCAGAAAAACTATATTTTTCAAAAAGATAATTTTACCGTCTTTTAATGACGTACCTGTTTTAAAACTAAATTTTGATAAACTAAATTTTGATACTTTTATAAACAAAATAAACTTCATGTTTGAAATCAGAATATCAAAATTGTTTTAGGCTAAAATTTTGGTATTTCTCGGAGAAGTTTCATTTTTTTGATGAATAGTGAAAAATATTGAATTTTAATTGAAAACTGCTTTTCTTCTAATTTATTCATATAGTTAAATTATATTTTAAATTGGTTCTAAAGTATAATTAGTTCAATTATACATCAATCAATCTAATGCGGGTCATTTGAATCAATTTCACATTGAAATTGGATATAAAAATATTTCAATCTTTTGAACTTTTTCACTTTAAAAACCTGTTTTCCCATTGCGTCTGCGAGATTAATTTTAAATCTATTTTTTTCCAATTCTGTGAATTGAATTTGGAAAAATGGATTCCATATTTGGAATCAAAAGGTCCAAATTAGGTTGTAAGGTCATTTTCATTTTTAGACATAAAAAAGTTACCGTGGTAAAAAAGTTATTTACCACAGTTTAGGTAAAATAATGAAAAGAGTTAAAATTAAAAGGTAAAGACTTAAAATACCTAAAAACTACAACATTAAATGGGGTTTTGAGGTATTTCTCGACCCTAACCAGCCTTTAAAACATTAATTATTAGCCAAATTTGTGGAAATTAATGCTACCTCAATATGGTTGACTTTAAACATAAGACAATCATCATTTAATCACTTAAACCCACATCTCTTCAAGTATAAATACTACCCCTCACAACCCCATTTTGATTCAAAAGCCTTGAAGCTCCTCAAATATCTACCAAACTCTCTCATCTCCACTCTCCTCATGTCCAAGTGCTGTTGGTCTCACCAAAAGACCAAATCCAAGGCCCTCAAAGTATCCTCCAAGGAGGTGATATTCAAGAGGTAATTTTCTCAAAACACCTCTCTTAATTTCTTTTCATTTTATACTTTCTTCTCACCTCCTTCATCCATCAAGGTATGATAACTCCAAAATCATGTATATACTGGAGTGTTATGTTTCAAATGGAATATCTTATATCCATCCCTATTATTACCTCCTCTTATTCAAAGAAACAAAATCATTATCCAAGTTATGACGATTAACCATCTCTGTGAATAATGATTTTGTTTGTTTTCCATTATCGCCTTCATGGATGGTCATAAAACTATTGTTCTGGTTAAATAAGATTGTAATAAGTATATTATAACCTATTTCATGTTCTGGAACTAATATATACTCACAATAGTAAATAAAACGAAACTAGATCGTGGAGTTTAGAAAAACCACCAAAATTAACTAAATAATTATCATTAGCATTTTATCAAATGAATCATCCTCATACAAGAAAGAAAAATGATAAATGAGACCATTTTAACTTATGGAAGTTCATTAATACTATTCCATTCCACTTCTGGAGTTATAATCCCATTTTACAAGAACATCCATAATTTTACAAAAATGAACCGATCATGAAACCATGAAACGAACGCACCCAAAACCATAGAAATAATGAAATATTATTAATGAATGGGTCATAAGATATTATAAAATCAACACATAAGGTATTATAAATATGTATATAGTTTTGGAATGAGTTAATAACATTCTTTAAACCATTATACAGGAGGTTAAAGTACGCACCACTAAAGGGAAGTGCGTGGTAAGAGTTTTCTCATCTCACTTTTACTTCCGTGAGATATATGCCTTATTCACCACTTATTTCTTGTATGTGGTGTATATATACTGACCTTTGATATATCATATCATGAATCTAATTATCTTCATGATATTCAATGTTTCATTTGATAAATATTACTTTTATGGGGCATATGATTCGACTGATTACAAAGTTGTAAGTGATTTCTTAACTCAATTTCCATTCATTAGGTTAAAAATCCTCTTTAAAAGTTCATTTTAAAAAAATAATGTTTTTTTAAATATATGGCATGAACAAAATTCCCTGTTTTCATTTAAAATTAATGTTTTAAATATCCCTTTATAAGTTTACATGGTTATTTTCGAAGAAAATGTTTTCTTTTATAATTGCACAACATTTTAAAAATAAATTATTTTCCAAGTGAAAACGGGTATTTTCCTCAAGAATTTTTCAATGATCTCATTTAAAGTATTTTCATCTATGTCAACATCCTTTATTGAATCTTGTGATTCATTGAGGTTTATCTCTTATGATACCATCTTCCATACATTATTAAATGGTTTATGATCAGTTTGACTAGGGAAGTATTAATATTCCATATGATTAGTTCTTCCAATATGAATAATTATTGATTTTGTTAAGGCACGTTGATTCAATTGTATTATTTATTCATATGAGGTATGTATTGGACTTAGTAAGTGATGGGTGGAGCCCACTATAGCCTCTCGATGCATCGTTAGGTCTCACGAGACAAACTAAACTAAGTTTTGGTCAAGACCTTACCCATTTACAAGATTCTTGGCATGAAGCCTTAATGATGTTAGATTCTTGGTATACAGTCTCGATAGCGTGTTTCAGATGTCCAACATTATGCATTCCATCATTATGAGTTTAGTTATTGATTTCCATGTGATTATTCGATTAGTAGAATATTCATGGTTAAGTTTTCTAGCTCATGTGATTATTTATATGAAATTATTTGATCATCTTTTATTATGGACATATCTTGCTCAAGTTATTGATTAAATGAAATGTGTTGTAGTTATTTACCTCTCCATAATTGTTATTTCTTATTTATGATAGATTCCTCTATATACATACCCTCACGAAGTATTTGAGATCACCCCTTATGTTTTATTTTTCCCCATGTTGCCAAGAAGTTTATTATGATTGATCGTAGAGATAAGATAGGGGAATAATGGTGTATTCAAAGGATTTCTATGTTGTATTTTATGTTTTCAAATACAATTAAATATTCAAGTATGTATCTCGTTTTCCAAAACTACTAAACTATTTTGTCATTTGGAATGTGATTCCTTGTATCATATGCCAATGAAATAAAGTAAGGCACCAGCTTCAGGCTACTGGGGTCAGGGTCATTACAAAAATTAAATGCATCAAGTTACATGATATAATGTATCAACTTTTTTTTGATCATGGGAGTTTATCATGTTCAACTGATGCACCAAAAGTACCCTCGACTTCATTTTTTCATGAAAATCACGATGAAATGATTTTCAAGTCCATCATATATAATTTAAAGTTAATTTTGATCATTTGAATCTATAAGGGTCTGAGGTTGCTATAATTTTTGTTAATGAACTTATGAGGCACAATAAGCTACTAGGTGATGAAAAAAGATGATTTAATATATGTGGGAGTTTGTTTAATCAAGTTTTACATGATTTATACATTTTTTTTTCACATTGGATCATAAGCGAATATTTTGACAAAATTCATCCATGTTTGATCAGGATTGACCTAATTTGACCACTCTTGAACTTGTTGGACAATGTGGAGCCCATTTGATTGAGTTTGGCTATGTTTAATCATGTTTGACTAGATTTGATATACATTGATTTAGTTTAACCAAAAGTAGTATGAAAATCCTAGTTTGAACTATATAGGACTTTCGATCTCTATTACGACGTTGAATGATGACAATATCACATGTACATGAGATTTTGGATGGTGTGATAAGCGAGTAAAGATTAATTAAAAATAATATTGGGACTAATTAAATGTAATGAGTTTGTTAAAAATAGTGACACGCTTTGGGGATTAACCTTAGATAGCATTGCATCATGGGTAGCTCCTGACATGACTACAAGGTCAGTAAGGTACATTTTTCTTGCCAAAAGGTCTAAAATGGTAGTATAGTGATTTTTTTTATGGATGGTAAGGACACTCTTAGGATCATGAATAATGAGTGAACCATTAGGATGTTGAAGGTTGATGGAGGGAGATCTTATAGACCTGATATCATGAGTTGAATTGGAAAATTTATATTTCTATTATTTTGATAACTGATTCTTCAAATTGAATATTGACGCTCTTTGTTCTCTAACATACTACTAGTTTATAAGGTCTGATGTAGTTGTAAGATTTATTTGAGAGGTCATGTTTTGTTCGAACTTACATGTATTAAGATATAATAGATAAGAATTAGAGGATATGAATACTTTTTGGTCAGATTGACCCAACTGAGATATTACAAGATTAAAATTCTAAGAAATTTACTTCATAATTTTGTTATGGTTGGACTGACTTGATAAAAATAGGAAGACTTATAATGTCAAGGATACAAAGATGCAAATGACTTTGACTAAAAATGATTATGCTTGAGCCTTATTTTGGTGTAAATTCACATAGAAAATACTTATAATGTTATTTTTAGAGGGATATTTTTTGGTGAGTTTTAGGTGTATATTAGGCTGACTTAAGTAGCTAGACCGAGATGGTGTGGTGAGATCATTGTTCCATGTTTTCTTCGATATGATTCACCACATGTACATGTTATTTATCCATGCATGTTACAGTGCTTGAGATTGCCATATTAGATTTTTATACTCATCCTTGCATGGAACTGTATGTGGAGACATGCTCATGAACATGCATACATCTTTAGAATTATAAAAAAGTGGGAGTATACCAGTGAGGTGGAGTTAGCAATTCATAGAGCTAGTGCTAGGTTGTGATGTTTAGAGTAATTCATCATAACTTCACCATATGATATATTTCCATTATATTTAAGGTACTTTGGGATTATCCTGATATTGGAGTCAATTTGTTGCATGTTTACACTTTTAAGTGGTATGCATTACTTTATGCTGAGCATGACTCATATTATATGTTTTGTTATATTAGTTATTTTAGTGTAATATGTGTTATGGGTTTATGGAGATAATATTATGATTATTGATAGTGTATGAATCCCATGAACAATCCTGATCTATCTTCATCAAATCAACATGCATGCGAATGAAGAACAAAACACCCACAACATACTTATAATGTAGTAGATGAGGAGTAGTCCATATTTTACTCTGTAATTCATGTTTTATGTAGATCTACAAAGTGAAAAATGAATGATTCCTACCTACGTAGGTGGTACACTGACCTTTGAATCCCGAATCGTATCGTGAAGACCTTAAACCACCGAAGGGGTTCTAGCACCTTCATCAAGTGATGAATGGCGTTTTAGGAAGAAAATAGTTTTGGTTCTCTTGCATACAAAAAGGATACACCAACAAGAGGGATCACATCCCTTATATAGCCATCCATGATGATTTTCATTTAATTAAGATCATTGGCCATATCGGGTTATAACTCATGGCACCCATACATTACTTCATGTTGGAGTTTTGTTCATTGAATACTTCAATAAATGTGTTTCATTCCATTAATAAACCAACACCATTGGTTTATAACTGATAAATCTACGTGGGAGAAGTGTTGAATTCATCTACATACCATGAAACATATATAATAAGAAAATCATTTGATACAATATAGAAAAAAAGCATCATATTCCACTTTGATGATACAACTCAATCATCAGATGCAACTTGCATCACATAAAAGTCACTGCATACAATATAATCCTATCATAAACCATTATATGAATCTCTTGAATATCATGATTTATGATATAAGGGATATTGTAACATATGATATCCATAGGTTTAGTTCATAACAAAAAATATCTGACTTTCACTAAAACCCTCAAGGGTTTGATGAAAAAACTTTAAAAATCTTTATGAATCTATTCAAAACTCTTTTGGATATGGTTTATCATACTCTCTTCATTTTGAAATAAAAAATTAGTCTAAAACTTAATTCTTATCTAAATGCCTAACTATGTGACCCTATGAGACTTAGAAACATTGACAACAAAAATGAAATCCTTATTTCATATATGTAATCAAACAATGACCTCTAACAAACCGTCAGTGCTACTCAAGCTACTAAGGGGTCTAGTGTGATATCTATCAAACATACTCATATCTCATATGAACATTTCCACTATAAGATGCATCATATACATCATATTTATAATGATATAATTCCTTTTTCCATGACATTGAGTGACCATTAGACACAAAATAATGTCAATCGAGTACAAGACATCTCAAAATTTTTGATTCTATGAAAAAGACTGACCTGATTGATGAATACATCCCATGTCATTCATCTAGTAAATGATCACATCACATGTATTTCATCCAATTATATGAATGCATATTATGTGAATCAACTAATCATGGCCATGAATTTCCTCAGTCTAATTCAATTAAGGGCTAAATGTATTTTCTCATCATATGAGTGGAAAAATCTCATCTTGTTTGAGCTCCAACTAGAAAAATGATCAACAATTTATCCAACTATCCCCTAATTAACCAAGACTCAATGGATTTCATAATAAATGTATCAAAGTATGATGTTTCTCATGCAAGTTATCTCACCAAATCCAGATAAAAAGGATTGATTATTATCATAAACCCTTAAGTATATTGATGATTGTATGACATTTTATGGGATATACTTGGCGGGTTAGTCCAAATAATAAGTTTCAACTTATTATCTCATGAGTCCACTACTCAATCTAATCTTTATATAACATCACAACCCATAATAATTTGTGATGATCATTGATTATGTAAAAATCAAAGCCATACTTTGAGAGGATATTATCATTCCATTATTTATGGAAAGTAAATCATAGTACACATGAATAAATGATAAATGGAGATTTCATTTTATTATAAAATCTTGATATATTATGAAACCATTACATCAATCCATTATGTATCATATACTAAGAGACTCAACATGACCCTCATGCTTCTTTAACACCAATGGTTTCCTCAGTGAATCTACAACATTGTTGTTTATAGCCACCCATCTGATCTTAACATCACCCCTCTCAATGATCTATCATATAAGATGACATTTGTGATGGATGTGCTTGGTAATTTGGTGATACTAGGTTTCTTTAGCCTGAATGATGACTCTATTGTTTTCACAATAAATCCCAATCACTCCCTCATTTCTAGGAACCAACTCAAGTTAAAAAATGAACTTCTTGATTCAAATAGCCTTCTTTGTATCATCTGATGCAAAGATGCACTCTGCCTCTTTTATCAAGTCTGACATAGTGGTTTGTTTGGAAATATTATAACTAACAGCTCCATAATTCTGAAAAAACATGAAACCAGATTGATATTTCATATCATCTCTACTATATTGGAAATTTCCATCTATGTAACATTTTTCACAGAGCTTATCCTCTCATTCAAAGTTTAAGAACATATCTTTAGTTCTTCTCAACTACTTAAGAATTTTCTTCATAGAAATTTAGTGATTCTCACCAGGACTGGATTGGTATCTACTGTTAATGATAAGATAACAAGAAAAATCAGGTAGAATAAAAAAAATGACATACATGATAGAGCCTATGACAGACACACATAGAATTTTATCCATCCTTTCTAACTCCTTGGAATGATCCTAAATCTTCCTAAGATTTATTTCATGTAACACCAGTAAAGACCCCTTTCTGGAGTTCTCCATGCTAAACCTATTTATAATTTTACCAATGTATGTGTCCTGGATTAGTCCAAACAAGATCTTAGTTCTATCTCTATAGATATTTATACCTAGTATGCAAGCTGCTTCACCCATGTATTTCATCGAGAAAAATTTACCCAACCAAATATTCACAAAGTGAATATTTGGGACTTCATTTCTGATAAATATAATTCCATCCACATAAAATATTAGAAACACCACTATACTCCTACTAATTATCTTATATACATAAGAATTATTCAGTTTTTTGATGAAACCAAACATTTTGATTACATCATAAAACTAGATATTCCAACTTCAAGATGTTTGGTTCAATCCATAAATGGACCATTGCAACTTGAACACCTTATAATACTCATTTGGTACTTCAATACCTTTTTTCTATATCATATACACTTCCTTGATTAAATTCATGTTAAGGAAAGCAGTTTTAACATTCATTTGATATATCTCATGATCAAAGTGAGATTCCATGACACACAATATCCGAATGGACTTTCTCATCGCTATAAGTGAAAAGGTTTATTCATAGTCAATACCATGCATTTTATTATAAATTTTTACCACCAATCATGATTTATAGGTAGACACTACCATCCATGTCATTTTTCTTGTGTAAACCCCACTTTCACCCTATGGGTCTCACCCCTTTAGGTGCATCTATCAATTTCCAAACTTAGTTAGCATTCATAGATTCCATTTAAAATTTCCATATATTTTAACCATTCCTTAAAATCAAAACTCTTAATGGCCTCCTAGTAGGTAGGAGGTTAATCTCCTATAAACATTACTTCATCATCATTAGCTATGAAAAATTCATATCCCATGAGAACTTGATGAATCTTGCCAGAACTTCAAGGTTATTATGTAACTTGAGTTAGTTCTTCTTCCACAACTCTATAGAACCGACTCAACTTCCACATCAAGAAAACTTTCTATTTTTTTGGTTCTAAAATTCTCCAAGTTAAAATTTCATCCCACTAATTCCTCAAATTATGTTCTCTTTCTCAATAAAAACACCACATTGGGAAAAAAACACTCTGTGTTTAGTAAGATTGTAAAAGTAATATCCCACAGTCTCTTTAAGATAAGGAAAAAATAATCATTTATTTAATTTAGGGTTGAATTTATCAGAATAAAAATGTTGTACATATGATTTACACCCCCAAATCATAATAAAAGACACATTGGGTTTTTTCCCATGCCATATCTCATATGGTGTCTTTATATCTACTATAGATAGAACACTGTTAAGTAGAAATGCAACAATCTCAAGTGAATAGAACCAAATTAAAATAGGAAGGTCACACTGACTCATCATTGACCTAGACATGTACAACAAAGTATGATTCATCCTCTAAGACACACCAATTCACTATGGTGTTCCAAGAGGAGTGATTTGTGGAAAAATTCCACAATCTCTCAAATGATTAGTGAACTTCTGGATCAAGTATTCACCACCCCGATTTGATCAGAGTATCTTTATAACTACCCTGTTCTTTTTATTACATTTATAAATGATTTAATGACATAAAATTACACTTAACACAACCCAAAATATCAAGAAGTATAGTGTCTTGGGAAATTAGGAACATTACATAATAACTTAAAACATGAAATACAACATCATTATTAAAAACTCCCTTTACATGACCACAATATTACTTCATACTTAATATTACACGGGATAACCTTATGACATACATAAGAAAGGAGTGAGCTATAAATCCTAGTAAGGGAATAGACATGGAATAATATGAGAAATAAAATACATGTTAGACAATAGGAATACCAATGGAGCATAAAAGAAACATGAACATAAAGGCATGATATAACATGATAATCATAACATGAAAATGTAGAAACAACTTAAAACATTGTATCATAGGTCAAGGATAAACTACCAAGACATCATAGTGGACAAAGTCCCATAAAGTAATCAGGTAAACCCCTATCCCAACATAACGTATCGTGATACTAAACATTACCCAATGCATTGGAGCGCTATATAATTCCAGGCGCACCCATCACTTTCATTTAATTCTCATGTTTAAGTGTGAAAGATAGATCATAAAACATGGATTCATTATTCATCATAATTCATTCCATGATCAAGGAGTTTGGAATACATGTTGGGACCAATTTTTGTATAAGGTTGTATTTGTTGTAAATAATTGTCAATGAAGATCTAAATGAATAAGGAGATAAAGAAGAACTCCAAAGTTATTGAGAGACATGCATTATTGCATGAGGGAGCATGTGGAGATTTGAAGATTTAAGAATGATCATACAAAGATGAGAAGATGATGCCAGTCATATTCAGTGTTGACTAGAAAGACTGATGTTTCTAGAAGATAGGTAAGTTGCAGTACTTTCTCTAGAGAATCTAATGATGCTGGAACTGATCGTTCAAAGAGTATATATCACGGTGGAAGGAGTTCGTGATGAAATCTGCTGACTGTTGAAGAAGAAAGATGACAGTGAATTAACATGGGTGTTCTTGCCGAAGTAGATATTTAAGGTGGTGTCATTTCCCAGTGTTTCCCAAATTGTTGGACCTCAAAATCAGGTTTTTTTGGAAATAGAAGGATTTATGCATAGAAGTGAATGAGATACAGAACGGTGAAGGAAATCAGCAAAAGAATAAAACCACGTACCTTAGAACATAGACCGCGTACCATGTTTTGGGAATGGTTCGCGGCCGCGTACCTGGCATCGGAAATGGTATGCGGAGTGGTGCATAGAACTAAAAATGGTTTGTAGTGATGGTACACAGTGACGACATGCGGTAAGTAGGAAAGGTACACAGAACAGTTCGCATAACGGGTCACAGTACCAAAAATGGTTTGCCGTGGAAGGAGTTGCGGTATACAGAATGGTTTTTTGTTGGTGGAAGAGATGAAGTACGTAGACTGGTAGACACATGGTACACGGTGAAGGTTTTCAGTTCGTAGGAGGGTCGCAGTATGCATACAGACATACTTACGGTATGCGATTGAAGGTTCGTAGGATTGCTGCGGTTCGTGAAACAAGAGTGGTTTGTGGCGGAGGCTTGCAGTACACAGATGGAGTTCAACATGTGGTGTAGATTGTACCACATTAAAAATTTGGGTAAAATGGATTGATGAAATTTGAAAAGTTATTTGAATATATAAGGAGTGTTAATACCATCATTAAGAGACATCGAATTCGATAAGAAAATATCATCGCTGTGGAAGATCTCAGATAAGTTCGAAAGTGGTACACAAGAGATATTCTGTGTAGGATGAAGTGATATGCGAAAGACAAATCAGTTTGTGAAATTGGAAGGAGTAGTTCACATAATAGTTTTTTTCATAAGGAAAAAATGGTATGTAGGAGATGAAATAATTCATAGAATTTGAAGAAGAAGTCTGCAGAAGGAAGAAACAGTATACCAAGGCGGTACGCAGAGGTGGTACGCGGAGGTGGTACACGCAGGCGATATGTGAAGGTGGTATGTGAAGGTAGTACGTGAAGGCGCTAGGTGAAGGTGGTAGGTGAAGGAAGTACATGAAGGTGGTACACAAAGGCGGTAGGCGAAGGCGATACGTGAAGGCTGTACGCGAAGGTGGTACGTGAAGGCGGTATGTAGAGACAGTACACAGAGGCCATACGTAGAGGAAGTATGTAGAGGTAGTCATAGAGTAGGCATGGTGCGCAGAGCAGGCGTTGTGCACAGATCAGGCGCAGTGCACGAAGCAGGTGCAGTGTACGGAGTAGATGCGGTATGCAGACCAGGTGCGGTACATAGAGCATGCGTGGTACTCATATCAGAGACAATCCATAGAATCAGGGATAGTTCGTGGAAATGAAAATATCATAAATGGATTTTGTGATTCCAGTGAATAAAAAGGGAAGAAGTTCTAGTGCATTTAGTAATTGCACTAAAGAAGAAAATTGAATATAAAAGAGTATCAATTTGGGACTTCGATGCAAGCAGTTTCTCGTGATGAATAGAGATAAAGACTTTTCATTTCAATCTGTTGAAGCGACCTTCAAGTCGATAAACCGAGTGATACCTTTCCTAAGGTAGTGATCCAAGGGGAGTCAACAGAAGTGATATGCGAGAAGTAGTGGGATATCCCTAAACCTTTGTAAAGGCAGTGTGCCTAGGACAAAGCGACTGTGCCCAAAATTTTATAATCCACAACTAGTGAATATTAGTGGAATTTGGTATGACCATAAACCTGTTGGTGTATGATCCTTGGACACAACCCTTAGTGGTGAACCAAGTAAAAAGTGTTGTGTTGTCCTTCTGTATGTTTTAATTACTTCACATATCCATCATACAGGTTTAAACAAGTTTCTACCAACTTGGGAACAAGATCCAGTAAAGAAGAGAAAAAGTTGACACCTTAATTCACCCCCCTCTCAGGGTGGTCTAGGGCCCTTCAATTGGTGTCATATCCCAAAGGTATATGTATGTTGGATACTCTTTAGTAATTCTATTTATAATAATATTTGAGTTTCTTTCCTGAGTCAACAATGAAGAGCAGTCTTGATGAAAGTTCAGTTTTATCTAAGTAGAAGTATTTACCTAGTAAGACCATGACGAATAAAAAAAATAAATAAAAGAGAAAGTTGAAGAAGTACCTATTATCTAAAGAAGTGATAGTATCTAGTTCTCCATTCCATTCAGAAAATGATGATGTTTCATGCCTAGAAATAAAAGAGCAAGGAGATTGGGATGTATGTGTTTACACCCTTGATCAATCTTCAGCCTCAGATGAAATTGATAGACTATGAAAATACCTTTATGATATCTCCTAAGATAGAGTTTTCAGTATTTGTAGAATATTTCAATTTATGCAAGAGGAAATCACTCAGCTAAGAAAAGAAGTAAATTCTATAGAGTAAGGCTTGGTAAAGAAAATATCATAATGTTATAAGTTCTTTAGACATATTAAATCCTTTGAAGAAATAAGGAGGAAACATGAAATAAATACATCAAAATGGTTCAAATAAGTTGAAGATTATGAGACAGTCATAAAGGCTCTTGAAGAAAAGATTCATGTTCTTAAAGGGAAATTGAAAAATTACACTGATGTCAAGGGTTTACAATTGGAAGGGATATCCAAGAAGATCAAGGAACACGACTCTTTGATTCAGAATAAAATGATGCTGCATGGGGAAGAATTTTTTAGAATGAAGAAGTCTTGTGAAGAGAAGATGACTATGATTAAATATCAGAAGGTCATTCTCAATAGGCAATTTCTATAATTGGATACTTAGTTTACCAATCTTGAGAAGACACATATTGAGACTTCACAAAAGAATGAATCAATTGCTGCTGGTACTCAATGCACACTGGAGAATTATACTATCAAAAGACCTCCAACATGTGATAAGAAGATCATTACTTCACTCACTAATCTATCACAAGAAGCTGAGAAAGTGAAGGTACCATCCATACCAACTTATACTATTGTTTCTAAATATTTTTCTACAAAAAGTGTAGGTTGGAATAAAAATTATAAACAAGTATGGATGAGGAAAGGTGAGGATAAGAAACCTACCACCATGGATAGGGTGGATAGGAAGAAAAACTGGAAGATGGTTCCCCAGATAGAGTACAACACATTAATAAGAAGGCCCAGCAACCTTATACAGAAGATATAAAGAAGACAAGATTTGTGGGTCAATGTTGGTGCTGCAACAGATTTGGGAATTGTGCACTAGATTGTTGGTACAATCCCTTAAATGAAAAAGCTTAGAGGAAGCCTATATCAAAGGGAAGAAAACCAGAGAAGAATAAGAAACATTCGTAGGTTCAGAAGCATCTATTTACTGCAAATAGATTTGGAATGATTGATAACATCTGTGATGTATGCAATGGCAGTGGTCACAAGGTAGGTACATTCCCATCTTAACATGCATTCACTGTTGATAAGAAAAGAAGACCTCTGATTCCAACTAAGTATAAACCAACTAACTTTGGAATAAATCAAAATAATATTGTGAACAAACACTTCCCCAAGAAGATCTCAATTAGGGAAGCTGAGAAGACCCTGGATTTTAGATCCATGAAATTGAAGGGAAATTCATACAAAAGAGAAACTAAGAGGGATGACACTCAGAAGAACCTATGTGGAAGATCCAAAACTATTGCAACAGTTCCAAATGACACTTTGGTCATCTAGATAGAAGATTTTAAAAGAATAAGGAAATTTTAGGATGAAAAGGCCAAGGCTGGTGATAAAGGAAAAGGAAAACTTTCACGTGATGAAGATAAAGTACATGAGAAAATTCAAACCAAAAGAAAAACATGTGTTAAAGAAGTTCTATGTGAGATATGTATGAAATATGGTCACATTGAAATTTTTTGACTAACATTAATACCAGATCAAGAAGTAGTCCTTAAAAGGAGTAAGAATGTATCATTCATGATGGCTATTAAGAAGAAAAACTCTCCACGCAAAGCATTAGATAATGTAAAGAGAACCATGCCACATCAACACATATTAGAAAATATATTCATATGTGCGATCATGAAGACTGAAGCAAATGGAAAATCTTAGTTGAGAAAACTATCTTAGCCTTTCTTCTAACATTGAATAAGCAAGGAGGAACTAACTTATTCCCCTAATCATTTGTGTATTGTATTTGTGCTGATAATAAAAGGAATTGAAGGTGAAGCATGCTCTCTAGGGGAGGACCTGAGAAGTAGCGAATGCTGTCAACTCTTGATAGCTAATATGAAGAAGTTATCATCCTTGGAATATTCTTTAATTGATATTAAAAGATTAAAATTATGAAGGATCACCCTTGATGAAGATGACGAGGAGTGTTTCCCTTAAGGGGGAGACAAATGAAGAAGCTTCCAGAATTATTATTTCATTCAGTATCAACTTTAGTTGGTATTAAATGCAATTACTCTAGAAATTTATTGAAGAACATGTCATTGGAAAATGAGTTTTAGGTTGATTATTCCCTATCACATTCAATTTCTTCAGCCTAGAATGAAAGTGGAAAAACCTTGAAGACAAAGTACATGAGTTCTCATCTCATGTGGTATCATGATCAGTGAATAATAGAAAACCTTATTGTCTAAATAAAATCCTCTTGTTTTCTACACCGAGCATTGATCAAGTAGACTTAGAGTGAAATGATTGATATAAAATTGCTTAAGTATGTATTGACACCCTTTTCCCATGAACATTGTATTTCTTGAAAATAAGGAGGAGAGAAGTGAAATAAAAGTAAAGGGGGAGATAAGATTCTTATTTTGACATTAAAACATTCATTTGAGGTGAACTTTAAGGTATTGAAAACAAAATAAAAAGGGGGATATTGTTGGGACCACTTTGTGTATAAGATTTTATTTATTTTCAATAGTTTTCAATGAAGATCAAAATGAATAAGGTGATTAATAAGAACTCCAAAGTTATTGAGAGACATGAATTATTTCATGAGGGATCATGTGAATATTTTAAGATTTAAAAACGATCATAAAAATCCAAGAATATTATTCCAATCATATTCAATGTTGACTAGAAAGACTAATGTTTTTAGAAGACATGGAAGTTGGTAAATTACAGTACTTTCCCTGAAGAATCTAACGATGATATAACTGATCATTAAAAGAGTATATATCATGGTGGAAGGAGTTCGTGATGAAAGACACTGACTATTGAAGAATAAAGATGATAGTGAATTATCCTGGGTGTTCTTGCCGAAACAGATATTTAAGGTGATACCATTTCCTAGTGTTTCCCAAATTGTTGGACCTCAAAATTGAGATTTTATTTTTGGTAATTGAATGATTTCTGTATAGGAGCGAATGAGATGCGGAATGGTGAAGGAAATCAGAAAAGGAAGAAAACTACATACGTTAGAACATGGACTACATACCATGTTCTGAGAATGGTTTACGACTGCGTACCTGGAAGAAGAAATGGTATATGGAGTGGTGTGTAGAATCGAAAGTGGTTTGCAGAGATGTTACACAATGAATGCGTGTGGTAAGAGGGAATGATATGCGGAACAATTTGTGAAACAAGTTGCGGTACCGAAAATGGTTCGCCGTGGAAGGAGTTGTGGTACACAGAATGGATCGTCATTGGAGGAAGAGATGAAGTATGCATATCAGAAGACACACGGTATGTGGTGAAGCTTCACATTTCACAGGAGGGTCACAGTACGTGGAAAGATAGGCTTACGATACGTGATTTAAGATTCATAGGATTTCTGCAGTTTACGAAATAGGAGTGGTACGTGGTGGAGGATTGTAGTACACGGATGGAGTTTAATATGCAGTGCAGATTTTCCCACATTGAAAATTTGGGTAAAACGGATTAGAGAAATTTGTAGAGTTATTTTCCTATATAAGAAGTGACAGTCCCATCATTAAGAGATAGAATATTCGATAAGAAAATATCATCACTATGGAAGATCTCAGCTAATTCCGAAAGTGGTATGCAAGAGAGATTCTGCATAGGATGAAGTGATACATGAAATAAAAACCAGTTCGTGAAATTGGAAGGAGTAGTATGAAAAAGAGATTTTATGTAAGGAAAAAATAGTATGCGGGAGATGAAATAATTTTCAGAATTTGAAGATGAAGTCTGCAGAAGGAAGACACGGTACGCCAAGGCAGTATGCAGAGGCGGTACACAAAGGCACTATGTGAAGGTAGTATGCTAAGGAGGTATGCAAAGGTGGTATGGGAAGGTAGTACGTGAAGGTGGTACGCAAAGGCGGTACTCAGAGGTAGTGCGCAGAGTAGGCATGGTGTGCAGAGAAGGTGCGGTGCACGGATCGGGCATGGTGTGAGGAGCAGGCGTAGTGCGTGGAGTAGACATGGTATGCGGACTAGGTGTAGTACACAGAGCAGACATGGTATGTAGATAAGAGACATTCTGCAGAATCAGGGACTATTCACAAAAATGAAAACATCATAAAGTGAGTTTTTGATTCTAGCAAATAAAAAGGGAAGAATTTCTAGTGCATTCAATAATTGCACTAAAAGAGAAAATTGAATATAAAAGATCATCAATTCGGGACTTCGATGCAGATAGTGTCTCATGTTGAATAGAGACAAATACTTTTTATGCCAATCTGTTGAAGCGACCTTCAAGTCGATAAACTGATTGAGACCTCTACCAAGGCAGTGATCCAAGAGGAGTCAACAGAAGTGATCCAAGGGAAGCATTGTCCTATCCTTGAACCTTTGTAAAGATAGTTTGCTTATGACAGAGTGAATGTGCATAAACCTTTGTAATCCACAACTAGTGCAGATTAGTGGAATTTGGTACGACCGGTAACCTATCAGCGTATGCTCCTTAGACGTATCCCTTAGCGGTGAACCAAGTAAAAAGTTTTGTGTTGTCCTTCTACATGTTTTAATTACTGCACATATCCATCATATAGGTTTAAACAAGTTCCTACCAACGTGGGAATAAGATCCAGTAAACAAGAGAAAAAGTTGACACCCTAATCCACCTCCCCTCTCAGGGTGGTCTAGGGTCCTTCAATACATAAATGTAAGTCCTCAATAAAAATTTATATGTGCATAAAGGTGAATACTCTTCATAGAGGAATGGGTATGGTATTCACTATACGATGATTTTGGCATGGAAAATCATGGTGCAATTTCAGCAGCAGAACGACGTGGAATAAAAATTTACAAAAAGGGTTTATGAGAGAGAAAGGGGTCTCTAATAATATATACATGAAATGGAAAGTAATAGGGCCATAGAAATACATTTACCAATATAAGAAATTTGGAAAATATAAGGCATAACATAATAAAGAAACTTGAAGAAATAGGAGGAATGAAATAACTCATACAAAATTTCGGCATGGTAACGGGCGTACATTGGAGAGATTAATGAGAGAGAAAGGGGTTTCTAATCATTCAAACACAATAAGGGTAGTATGGGGGAGGTGCGAAAACATACCCCATAAATTTTAAATGAAAATAAAAGGGTGTAACAATACAAGGAAACTTGGATAAGAATGAGAATTGAAGTAACCCTTACTTAGGGTAAGTGGTCATTTGCTCAACCATGGCACCTCATTCGCCTGGGCACTCTAGAGATGTCAGATCCTAGGGTTTCAAATTTCCTCGACGGCGATGGTTTCTCAACACCACTCCTCTTGGGTTATTCTTCTCTCCTACCCGCACTGAGCTGTGCTCTATTTCGGTTTTTCTTTCTCTATCACTCGACTCTCCCTGCTCTGTGATGGCACCCTATTTTTCTCCCTGTCTATCTATTTGCACTCTGTTCTTGCACTCCTTAGCTCCTCTTCAGACCTTATTTAGAGCACGGGATACATTTAGTTTTTGGTAAAGTGATTTGGTGGATGAAATATTTCCAAGAATTACTAGAGTTGGTTCTTATTCCCAGGGTTTCAATCCAAAGATCCATTTTTGGGTTTTTTCCCACTTTCACTTTTTCTGGTTCATGTTTTTACTATCTACAGATCTCCTTCTATATTCTCTATAGGGTTTCAATACCATTTTATTATTCCTTATTCAATGGTGTCTATGGGTTGAAATTCTATTTCTATTGTGTTGCTAGTGATGTGGGTCTCATCAGTGTTTTGTGTCAATTGTGTATCTGGGTGGTTTTTAGTGGCACATATGATGTTTAATTGTTGCAGAATGTTTTGTGTTTATTATGGTTTGATGCTTGTTCAAGGAGAATGGATCAACTCTCTGCGGGGGATTAAGTAATCCAAATCTTCCCTGGCCTCGAGTCCCATTTATACTCCCTAGGTCAGCCAGGTGTGATGGTTTTTTAGGGCTTTAGGAAGTGATGTTCTGGTGTCCAACAAATTTCTAGGGGATGAGTTCTTCGCTTGGATGTCCAGTGTTATGGAGGATATAGGTTCTGATGATGAATTATAGGTTTATGATTCTGATGGTTGGTGATGACATGTTTGTGGAAGGATGACTGTGAGGGAGACAAGGTTGATGGTGTTGACTCTTCGATCGATGACGGGGAGTTCAAATCTAGTGAGAATGTGTTCTGCTCCAGTGATGATGATGATGATAGTTGGAAGTAATGCGAATGATGGTGAATATGTGACGTGGGCGGCTTGTGGTCTGAGAATGGTGGTGATGAAATCCTTTTGAATTTTGAATTTTGAAATTTGTTGATCATTTGTTGAATTTAGATTGTGCTGTGGGTGGGATAGTACCCGGTTGGAGTGTTTTGGGTCCACACTTTTCCTTTAAAAGTGTCCTTTGAAAATAAAAAATATGGATTGTGGTAAGGAACCCTTACTTGAGTGTGTGACTTTAAAAGCTTGAAGAGGGGATTATTGAGAGCTTGGGGCACCTTGGGAGGATTCTAGAGAGGGGAGGATAGAGTAAGGATGTGCTCCAAGGATTTTTAGTGAAGAGAAGTGGGAGATTGGGTGGGTTTATAAAGGAAATGGGAGGGTAATTATTTAATATTTCACAAACTTAGGTTTTGGAATCTATATAATTAAATATTCAAAACCACAAATCTCTCCATTTTTTGACCATGATTTTTTCCAAATAGGAGTGGAAGATATTATTTTATAAGTCCAAGGGCCAAAGATATTAAAATATTAGCCTTACTTATGTGGAGGTGAGTCACATTATTAGAGAAATGAATTTAAAATCATAAAATATATTATACATTTTGGAGGATTCACTAAGGATTTATAAAATAAGTAAAACAAATATAAAATCACATTATTTTAAAGGTAAGACACATATTTGGACGATTATCCTTTTTATAGTGTTTATTACATCACTATTGGGCCATTATGATTGTCACGACCCGCCTTCACCAAGATGAGGGAAGGGACAACAGAGTGCCATACCCTTCCTTCTTCAAGTTAAAGGAGAGATAATGACCCCCGAGACCCGCCTTCAATAGGTCCCATAGTGGAGACTAGAACCAAGGGTATAAAATCATATACTAAATGGAAGGAATTACCCTTTTTCTTTTAATAGGATCGGGAGATAAGATAGAAAATCCCATAACACCAAACTGAAAGTGCAAAAATGACTAAAGATAAACCATTCCCATATGCATGTTCAAAGGTAAAATATATAAGTCACAAAGCCGCAAAGGTAAAAAGAATACCAAGAAAGAAAAAGCAACCACAGAAACTTTCCCAAAGGTAAAAATAATACCAAGAAAGAAAAAGCAACCACAACAACCGTCCTAAAGGTCCTGTGCTAGTATGGTCCCGCTCGATCCCCGAAATCCTCTTGGAAACCTGAAAGCAATTTGTATACATAGGGTGAGCATACAAGTATACTCGGTAGGGAAAACCAAAGAATATCATGCACAAGTGGGGAGACATACTAATGCCTTGTGAGAAAAGAGATAACCAAGCACCTACCAAGGAAACTAACCACCCAAGCCTCACCAAGGCACACTCCCCAAATAACGCAAGTCAAGTAATGTATAGTAATAGCACATTGATGTTTGGGTACCCCGTGCCACTTTCTCACTAGTTATTGAAGACATCCTACGCATCGAACCAATACCTCCATTCTCACTGCAGTCCCACTGCCACACCCCGCCTACACACACCTGGGCCATACCCTCACGCAGTCCCACTGCCAAACCCCGCCCGCAAATACCTGGGCCACAACTGTCTCGCGTAACCATGCCTGCAAACACCTAGGCCAAAAAAACCACCGTCACGCCCGAAGACACCTGGGCCTCATCCCAAAGACACTTGGGAAACCACCTACCTGCACACACCTGGGCCAACCACCACACCACCCTGCCCGAAGATTCTTGGGCTAATAATGGACTTCAGGCCATCACATCCTGCCCGAAGATACTTGGGCTATCCGGGAAAGGGAGAAGAAAGGAGCTAATAACCAGCCACAAATAGAAGTGTTGGAAAAAACACCCTACCCCATGTAATGGGGGTGTTCGGCACTAAGTGATCAACTTGGGTGGGGCGTGAATTAGAAACAAAAAAACTACAAGTATGTATAGGTAGAAAGCACTCACCCAAATCTAGGTTTTTCTTCAGCCAGCCTAAAGAACACAATCAGCGCCCAAGTCACGACTCACACCAAACCAAAACCCATTTGTACCATCCTTGTTTCATGTTCAATGATAATGTTTAAATAAGTTTCTGCACCGACTTGGGAAACTAGCAAGCATAAGCTTAAGCCAAGGAACAAGTATAGTCAAACATCAACTTAAACATCCACACTCGGTTATCTTATAAAGCCACAACAAAAAAGGGATAAGTGAGATCCCTCGAAGTACTGGAACCAAAGAAAACCCCAAGATACAGCCCCATGTCCCCAGGATCCAGGAGCCAACGGTTTCTCAACAACAGAGGATCCCACCCCAATTCGTGATATAATCATGGTAACCACCCGACCTCAAATTTACAACCAGCGATATCATAACAACAGGGGATCCCATCCCCACCCACATCACCCAGCAATCGGACCGTTAATGAAAAACAATCAAAACACTACCACCAAAGCAAAGTAGGCCTATTTCGGTATTTTCAGATTTAAACAATTTAACACACTCCATGATTCCAATTCCGTTGTACTTTAACTGGGGTTATCACAAAAAGGATTGATCCTGGTGATTTAAATTTATTTAACCGGATGTACGTAATTAACCAAATTACTTTACACGGAAAGGGTTCACAACCACAATACAATCCATTTAAACATCACTAGAGGTAAGGGTTTGTTAGTGCACATAGAAAGACCACCAACGACCGTGATTTTCAGTAGGCATAAACCTGCACAATTCAGAAATCATTAAACTTGAAAGAAGAGAAAACCAGAGCAGCATCATCGGTCACACCCCTCCCCTTCATTCTTTAGAATCTGTTTATTATCTTTAAAGTTTGGTTAATACAATTCTACAGAAGCAATAGCATACCCACCCTGCAAGATACACAGAAAGGAGAGACGAAGGTGAAACCCTACTTGATTGATCAATGATCGAAGTTTATCTTCAATCGCCAGGAATAGACGATGCACGATTTGTAGGGGTGGGGCCTTGGGAACTCAAGGATGATCAGATGAATTGATGGGAGGGTGATCGGGAAAAAGAAACCCAGGGAGAACCCTTTAGTTTATAAGGGTCAGGGACGGTTGAGATAAGAATGCAAAACTGCGTAAGGAGCGGGGTCGTGGGTTGACCACGCGACCCCACATGTCATTAAAGAGTCCCTGCCTTTAGGGGCGGTTTAAACCGATGCACACCAGGGTACCTCACTTAAACAAATGCTATTAACTGGCCTTAATGGGCTTTAAAACACGCGTAAGGGGGTCAAAACAAGGTTTAAAACCCAATTTGCGCCAAAGGAGGTGCTACTGGAAAACTTGTGGGGGGTTTGGCTAGGTCCACCGGTTAGCCGAGATACTGGTAGGCTGCGGCTACTGGTAGATCGAGCTACCGGTAGGCCAAGCTACTGGTAGGCTGCAGCTACGGGTAGACCGAGCTACCGGTAGCTGAGCTACCAGTAGGCCGAGCTACCGGTAGGCCGAGCTACCTGTAGGCTGTGGCTACCGGTAGACCGAGCTACTGGTAGGCCTACTACCGATAGACCGAGCTACCGGTAGGTCTTCTACCGGTAGGATAAGGCTACCGGTAGGCCTACCGTGGGTCAAACTTCACCGAGAAGTTGGGATGGACTTCAAGACCACCCGAAACGCCTCAAACATCAGATTTTCACTAAGTAATGGTCCTCCAACAACCCGGTCCATTACATAAGATACCTCTCAAACTATTCTCACCCTTGAGAATCAAAAAAACCCATAAGGGAAGAGAGGGTCCGAACAACCACCTCTAAAGATACTTCTCAGGAGTGAACCTCATTGTTAACTAAAAACGCCTCCCTCTCAAGAACCAAGCAACACACCAAGTCAAACTGCCCAATCATTTGGGTTGAGGAGTCCCTTCTCCCATGTCAAGATGCTATCCACTTTGGGCGACACTGACTCGCCCTTATGGGTTTAATCGCATCCACCTTAATACGTCTTGATTAGGGGTCCGATCCTCCCCTCCCCATAGCCAGGACTTTTCACACACATTTAGAGAGGAAGTAAAACCACATATTCCATAGCCAATAAGGTAAAAAACTCCACTATAACAAGTATAAACAAAACAGTACAAAACTCAAAACAACTCTGGGTACTGGGAACGCATCTATGCTTCCCTCTCCCACATACTCTCCTCAATCCCACCATGTCTCCATAGTACACGAACCAAGGGAATGGTTCACCCATGAAGCACCTTCTCCTCACGATCCTTGATCATCGCTGGTCTTTCCATAAAGGTCACGTTGTCCTCGATATCTAGCTCTCCCCAGTCGAGGAAATGTGAATCGTCGTGCAGATACCGATGAAGCTGGGACACATGGAAGACATCATGTATCCTCAGTAGCAACAGTGGTAACGCTAGCTGATAAGCCACTTCGCCGACCTGCCGCAATACCTCGAAGGGTCCGATGAACCTGGGAGAAAGCTTACTCCCCTTGCCGAACCTCCATTGTCCATGCCGAGGGGAGACCTTCAAGAACACGTGGTCTCCAGCCTCAAACTCCAAGGGCCTCCTCCTGGTATCAGTATATGACTTCTGTCGGTCCTGGGCCGCCTTCATCCTTTCCCGTATAAGCTGAACCCCTTCCGTCGTGCTCTGCACCACCTCCGGGCCAAGGATGCCTGCCTCTCCAACTTCGGTCCAACACACAGGTGAGCGGCATGGGCTCCTATACAAGGCTTCAAATGGGTCTATACCAATGGTAGAGTGATAGCTGTTATTGTAGGCGAAATCTATCAAAGGTAAGTGTCGCACCCACGATCCTCCTGAGTCCAGAACACATGCCCGTAACATATCCTCCAAGGTCTGGATGGTGCGCTCTATCTGTCCATCTGTCTGGGGATAAAAAGTAGTGCTAAGACATAGCTGGGTTCCAAAAGCATGCTGAAATCCTCTCCAGACTCGTGAGGTAAACTGTTCATCCCTATCTGAGACTATAGACCTCGAAACTCCATGAAACCGCACCACCTCATCCACGTACCTTCATGCCAAAGCATCCACTGCACTCGACTCCTTAATCGCTAAAAAGTGAGCCGATTTTGTCAACTGGTCCACTAATACCCAGATGGAATCATATCCCCCTTGAACCTTGGGTAGTCCTATGACGAAATCCATCGAGATGTCCTCCCACTTCCACTCAGGGACATCTAGAGACTGCAGCAGGCTGCATGGAACCCGGTGTTCAACCTCCACTTGTTGACACACTAGGCACTTGGTCACAAACTCTTCCACTACTCGCTTTACTACGGGCCACCAAAACTGTCTCTTCAAACCCTGGTACATCTTAGAAACTCTTGGGTGCACTGCTAGGGGTGATTTGTGGAACTCACTAAGAACCTTTCCATGCATCGCCTCTGGGACAAACAGCTTTCCTCGGAAAAGAATCTGGTTCTGACCATCCTCCGTCCACCCTTCCGGAGCATTGCTCTAGTCAACTCGGTCTTGCATCACTTCGCACTCTAGGTCTCCCCACTAAGACTCCTACACTTGCTGAAACAGAGACGACTGCACTATCATATGATACAGGAAACCTCTATTTCTATCCATCCTCACATCTAGGTGCAAGGCAGCCAACTCCTCCATTGCCTTCCAGGCATCTGCCGACTCTCAGACTGAATCCTTTTACGACCTCTTGCTCAAGGAATCGACCACTACATTCCCTTTACCTGAAGTGTAGGAAATCTCGAAGTCGTAATCCTGGAGGAACTCCATCCACCTTCATTTCCGTAAGTTTAGGTCCCGCTGGGAGAAGATATACCTCAAACTTTTGTGATCTATAAAGACCACAAAGCGTTCTTCGATGAGGTAATGCCACCATAAATTTAGCGCAAAAACGGCCACTGCAAGCTCCAGGTTGTGGGTGGCATAATTACGCTCATGAGGGCATAGTTTCCTAGACCCATATGAGATCACCCCTTGTCACTACATCAACACACATCCGAGGCCTTTCCCTGAAGCATCACAGAACACCTCGTATACCACCCCTTATTCTGGTAGTCTTAGCACTGGGGCACTAACCAACTTCTCCTTCAGATAGCTGAAGGCTGCCTCGCACTACTCACTCCAAACGAAAACCTGGTCCTTCTTGGTCAAGGATGTCAAAGGGGCTGCAACTCGGGAGAAGTTGGGTACGAACCTTCGATAGTAACCCGCCAGCCCGAGGAAACTACGAACCTCTGCCAAAATCTTGGGTGATGCCCAAGAAACAACTGCCTAAACCTTTGATGGGTCCACCACTACCCCCTGCTCGGACACTACGTGCCCAAGGAAGTTCACTTCTTGTGTCCGGAACTTGCATTTCGACAACTTCCCATAGAGATGGTGCTGTCAGTGGACCTCCAAAACTATCCTCAGGTGCTCGGTGTGGTCCTCCTACGATCTTGAATAGACCAGGATGTCGTCGATGAACACAACTACAAACCGATCTAGGTACTCCCGGAAGACGGAGTTCATAAGCCCCATGAACACAGCCGGGGCATTCGTAACGCCGAAGGGCATGACCACAAACTCGAAGTGCCCATATCTTCACCTGAAGGCCGTCTTCAAGATGTATCCCTCCTTCACCATCAACTGGTGATATCCAGACCGTAGGTCGATCTTCAAGAACCATCCTACCCCTTTCAGTTGGTCAAAGAGATCGTCTATCCTTGGAAGAGGGTAGCGATTTTTGATCGTTACATGATTCAACCTCCTGTAGTCTATGCACAACCTGAGACCACCATCTGCCTTCTTTGCGAACAATATTGGAGCACCCCATGGTGACGCACTTGTTCGAACATAACCCCTATTCATCAAATCGTCGATCTGAATACGCAACTCCCGTAGCTTCGAAGGTGCCATCCGGTAAGGAGCCATCAAAATCGGGCGAGCACCGGGCTGTAATTCTATCCCAAACTCGATATCACGTCGAGGGGGTAGAGTTGTTACCTCCTCAGGAAAGACGTCCATAAACTATCTGAAGATTCCTAGCATCTCTACCATCTCAGCATCTACTGGCTCTACTGACAGCTTGGCTAACAAGGAGAGGAGGGGTTCCTATCGCCTGCTGCCCTCCCGAATGCCCCGCTCACTGGTGAAAGTAACACGCTGGCCACCCAAGTCTGAGAATACAACCCTTCCTCGAAAGCAGTCGATGATGACACACATAGAGAACAGCCAGTCGATGCCTAGGATGACATCATATGGCTGTATCTGTAGCAATAATAAATCCCTGACCGACTGATGTAGCCCTATCATCAGTCTGCATCCTCGGAAAACATATAACAAGTTGGTCTGACCTCCGACTGGTGTGCTTAGTACCAGGGGAACTAGGAGTCTCTCGGCATCTAGTCCCAGAGCATGGGCCAAAACAGGTGCAACAAAGGAGTGCTAAGCTCAGGTATCGAACAAGGCGTAAGCAAGGGTACTGAATAAACTTATCGTACCTTGAACAACCTCCGGTCCCACTGAAACTACTGCCTCCGTGGTGTGCAACTATCCACGCCCAGCTCCTCTGCCCCTCGGCTGTCGGATGCCTCCCCGACCACGCCCTAGTCGAGGTCCCTGAGGAGCACCCTGAGGTTGGCCTCCTCCCGCGATGTCTACTCTCGGAGGAGCGGGAGCTCGGTACCCCTGTTGCTGCTGCTAGAAGGGCCTAGCTGGAAGCTGCTGTTGGGGAGGGTGCTGGGCCTGTCCGCCACCGCCGTACTGAACTCGGTCTAGGAACTGATTCTAGATATGTCGATGGATCCCATAGATGAATCACCTCGGTCTTGGGCCCGAAAGAAAAGGGTGAGGACCGGGGGACCGGAACTGGAATTGCTGTGGCCTGCTCCCTACTGGTCGGAACCGAGAGGGTCCTGATGCTTGTGGTCTGGTGCTAACAGACTTCCCCTTCGATGATCCCAACTGGATCCCCTCTTGGGATACACCTCCAAGCGTGTGCATCCTCTCCACCACCTCGTCCTTCTTCTGGACCTCCAAGTATGTCGGCAGGGTGAAGGGGGTAACAACGTACTGGAGGGAGGGTCAGAGCACCTCCTCTAAATGTCTTGACCGAGACTCCTCATCTGGAAAGAGGTCCAGAACGAAATGTAGGAGGTCCTTGAACTTGATTCCTAGCTCCCTTAATGACATACTCCCCTGCTGGAGGGAGAGTAGATCCTGCCTATTTTCCTCCTTCATCGTAGAAGAGAGGAATTCCACCCAGAACTCCTTCTCGAAATCAGCCCATGACACCTCAGCCTCTCTCCTCTCCCCCAGGTAAAGCGTCCACCACTGACGCACTGCTCCCCACATCTGGCTGACGGCCAGAGGAACCCATTAATCGGTCGGGGCCCAAATCAGGCCGAAATCTATCACCAGCTCTTCTAGCCAGCTCTCCGTCTTCATGTCAGAGGTGCTGCCCTCATATTTCTCGAGGGTATTTCGCTGGAAGGCCCGAAGCGTCCTCTACCACTGACCATCTTCCTCCTCTCGGTCATCCCTCTGTCGATCAGTCAGGTTGACCTCCTAGGACTCGATCGCTCGTATAACTCGTGGTCATCTTCTGGGTGCCATAACTGCAAGGTAAACAAGGAATGCCTAAGCCCTAGTAGTGTAGAATATTGTTCTTAAAACTTCTTAAACCTTTTTATTTATTCCAAATTCCCAAGACACCCCAGAAACATGAGAACACAAGTCATTATGATGAATGTACCTTTCCTAGGGTCTCTACCCTGCAATCAGCGTGGCCTCACATGGTCGTTTGGTAGGTCCAGAGTCCTTGCATCGGATCACGGGGGGCCCTAAAATCCCATGTCCTAGCCGGTCTTCCCTGGCCTAATTCACGCACCAAGGTCACCCAACAGTGTTTACCTACCATCCCATGCAATCCTCACTGTGACTAACTCTAGACTCCATCCTATTTCTCAACCATCATCCTCTGATACCATTCTATCACGACCCACCTTAAACAAGATGAGGGAAGGGACACCAGATTGCCAGACCCTTCCTTCTTCAAGTTGAAGAAGAGATAATGACCCCTGAGACCCACCTTCAATAGGTCCCGGAGTGGAGACTAGCACCAAGGGTATAAAATCACACACTAAATGGAAGACATTACCCCTTTTCTTTTAATATGATCGGGAGATAATATAGCAAATCCCACAACACCAAACTGAAAGTGAAAAAACGACTAAAGATAAACCATTCCCATATGCATGTTTAAAGGTAAAAGATATAAGTCACAATGCCCCAAAGGTAAAAAGAATACCAAGAAATAAAAAGAAACCACAACAACTGTCCCAAAGGTAAAAAGAATACCAAGAAAGAAAAGGCAACCACATCAACTGTCCCAAAGCTCCTGCACTAGTATGGTCCCGTGCGATCCCCGAAGTCCTATTGAAAACCTGAAAGCAGTTTGTATACGTAGGGTGAGCATACAAGTATACTCAGTAGGGAAAACCAAAGACTCTCGTGCACAAGTGGGGAGACATACTAATGACCTGTGAGAAAAGAGATAACCAAGCACCTACCAAGGAAACTAACCACCCAAGCCTCACCAAGGCACACACTCCAAATAACGCAAGTCAAGTAATGTATAGTAATAGCACATCAATATTTGGGTACCCCGCGCCACTTTCCCAATGGTTATTGAAGACATCCTATGCATCGAACCAATCCTGCCATTCTCACCGCAGTCCCACTACCACACCCCGCCCGCACACACCTGGGCCATACCCTCACATAGTCCCACTGCCAAACCCCACCCGTAAACACCTGGGCCACAAATGTCTCGCGTAACCACGCCTGCAAACACCTAGGCCAAAACAACCACCGTCATGCCCAAAGAAACCTAGGCCTCATCCCTAAGACACTTGGGAAACCACCTGCCCGCACACACCTGGTCCAACCACCACACCACCCTGACCGACGATTCTCGGGCTAATAATGGACTTCAGGACATCACAGCCTGCCTGAAGATACTTGGGATATCCGGGAAAGGGAGCATAAAGGATCTAATAACCAGCCACAAATAGAAGTGTTGGGAAAACACCCTCCCCCATGGAATGGGGGTGTTCGGCACTAAGTGATCAACTTGGGTGGGGCGCGAATTAGAAACACAAAAACTACACATATGTATAGGTAACAAGCACTCACCCAAATCTAGGTTTTTCTTCATCCAACCTAAAGAACACAATCAACACCCAATTCACGACTCACACCAAACCAAAACCCATTTGTTCCATCCTTGTTTCATGTTCAGTGATAATGTTTAAATAAGTTTCTGCACCTACTTAGGCAACTTGCAAGCATAAGCTCAAGCCAAGGAAAGAGTATAGTCAAACATCAACTTAAATATCCACACCCAGTTCTCTTGTAAAGTCACAACAACAAAGGGATAAGTGACATCCCTCGAAGTACTGGAACCAAAGAAAACCCCAAGATAAAGCCCCATGTCCCCAGGATCCAGGAGATAATGGTTTCTCAACAACAGAGGATCCCACCCCAATTCGTGATATAATCAAGGTAACCACCCAGCCTAAAATTTACAACCAACGATATCATAACAATAGGGGATCCCATCCCCACCCACATCACCCAGAAATCGGCCCGTGAATGAAAAACAATCAAACCACTACCACCAAAGAAAAGCAGGCCCATGCCGGTATTTTCAGATTTAAACGATTCAACATACTCCATGATTTCAATTCCACTGTACTTTAACCGGGGTTATCACAGAAAAGGATTGATCCTGATGCTTTAAATTTATTTAGCCGGATGTACGTAATTAACCAAATTCCTTTACACGACAAGGGTTCACAACCACAATACAATCCATTTAAACATCACCAGAGGTAAGGGTTTGTTAGTGCACATAGAAAGACCACCAATGGTCGTGATTTTCAGTAGGCATAAGCCCGCACAATTCAGAAATCATTAAACATGAAAGAAGAGAAAACTGAAGCAGCATCATCAGTCACACCTCTCCCCTTAGTTCTTTAGAATCCGTTTATTATCTTTAAAGTTTGGTTAATAAAATTCTACAGAAGCAATAGCATACCCACCCCGCAAGATACACAGAAAGGAGAGACGAAGGTGAAACCCTACTTGATTGATCAAAGATTGAAGTTTATCTTCAAGCGCCAGGAACAGACGATGTGTGATTTGCAGGGGTGGGGCCTCAGGAACTTAAGGACGAGCAGACGAATTGATGGGAGGGTGATTGGGAAAAAGAAACCCAGGGAGAACCCTTTAGTTTATAAGGGCCAGGGACGGTTGAGATAAGAACGCGAAACCGCGTAAGGAGCGGGGTCGTGGGTTGACCACGCGGCCCCACACGTCATTAAAGGGTCTCCGCCTTTAGGGGAAGTTTAAACCGACGCACACCAGGGTACCTCACTTAAACAAACACCATTAACTGGCCTTAATGGGCTTTAAAACATGCGTAAGGGGGTCAAAACAGGGTTTAAAACTCAATTTACGACAAAGGAGGCGCTACTGGAAAACTCGTGGGGGGTTAGGCTAGGTCCACTTGTTAATCAAGCTACCGGTAAGCTGCGGCTACTGGTAGACTGAGCTACTGGTAGGACAAGCTACCGGTAGGCGGAAACTACTGGTAGACTGAGCTACCGGTAGGCCGAGCTACTGGTAGGCCGAGGTACCGGTAGGCTGCGGCTACCGGTAGGCCGAGCTACCGGTAGGCCTGCTACCGGTAGGCTAAGGCTACCGGTAGGCCTACTGTGGGTCAAACTTCACCGAGAAGTTGGGATGGCCTCCGAGACCACCCGGAACGCCTCAAACATCATATTTTCACTAAGTAATGGTCCTCCAACAACCCGGTCCATTACAATGATGTCATAAAACACACTATATATTTATATGGTATTTAATTTTTACCCAAAAATTGACTATCTCAGAAAATTATAAAAAATCCACCATTAGATAATTTTGACATCCTGATTCCAAAAATAATATTTATTTTATCTAAATAATTTTATAAATATGTGAATTTTCACATTTAAAATTAAAACTGACATTCATTGAAAATTGACGGGTTTTGACAAAAACAGTTTTCAAACCTTAATAAAGATTAAATTTGAATTCATAAAAATTATATGATCATTTATATTTAATAAAATTAATTTAATGATAATATTTTATTAAAATGTTATTTATTTCAAAAATACACTAATTCACCATAATATATTTCTTAACTAAATTTGAATATTAACCAAAGATACTATTTTTGATTTAAAAAGAATAATAAAATGAAAGTATATTCATTATTCTATACAAAAATAATGTACATAATCATAATTCTAGGGTATTGATACATATCTGTTTATTACACCATCATATTCCCTAAGAGTAAGGCATGCGATGGTGGGGATTTCATGGGGCCGTTCGGTAAACATGGGTTGGGCCATGATCTCGATAATCTTGAACTTCTCTTGTAAACAGTTTTCTCATGCTTAAGTTGTTAGATATAGGCTTGGGATTGGTCTAGGGAAAATCCCAGAAATTCTATATCCCTCAGAAGCTCAGATAAATGAGCTTCATAGGGAATGATCCTACTGGTTGAGACCATCACCTCCTTTGTCTGTGTCGAAAGGATTTGTTAAAACCCTATTTTTATACTAGTCATGTGATCATTGTTCAACGACTATATTATTAACAATAAAGATACTTTACAGTCATTTAAATCAAATTGGATATAATAAAACAAATGGAGTGCATGTGTTTTCTATATCCATTTTACAAAATAATATATTTAATTAAATCAAAAGGAAAATTTCACTTATAATAGTTTGGGTCATTACAATATTAACACTCTTGACCATTTGATTCTATACTTCATTCTAAAAAACTTTTAACTTTTCAAAAGTTTCATACTCTTGTCTCATAAAAAACAAATAACCATGCCTAAAAAAACCATCGATAAAAGTAATGAAATGCCTAAAAACAAAACTTGCTTGAGTAATCTTGGGTCCACATACATCACTATGTATGATATCCAATAGTCCACTAATTATTTCACTATAATACCCTAATATTTTACTAGATATTATTTAAAACCTAATGGTTTTGATAGATTGTGATGCATGCAACACTAAAATAAAAAAACACGATATATTTTGTTGAGTTAAAATCATCAAAAATTATATATGAGCATTATAACATAGTTGTTAAATGAACATGTATAAATAGAAGTAATCATATAATGTAATATAAAAGAAATGGCGTATAGTATTATAAGTCTTTCTTATGAAGCTCATTTGTCTGAGCTTGGAAAGGAGGTAGATTCACTATAGTTTTCCTTAGTCCAAGCCCAAACCAAACTCCAACAATTATGGTATGAGTAAAATAATATGAAATATAAGTTCAAGGTCAAGGAAATTTCCACAAGATCCATGCTAGCTAAACCACCACCGACAATTGTCACCATAACTTATCTTATGCTTAGTTCTTACATAAAAATCTTAAGAGGTTATATAAGTAAAAATTAAGATGATATAAACATTTAATTATCAATGTAATAAATTATTGATCATATATATTTTATAAATTTTTCATTTTAAATTTTAAATAAAAATAACGTTTATTTTTTAAATATTACTGCATTGATAAAAATCAATTAATGTAGATAAATAACTAATAAAATCATTTTTTACTCTTTTTTTTAATAAAATCAGATTTGTATGCACTTTATTTTAAGAAACTAAATATATTATATATAATAAATATTTTTGATATGAATAATATATTAACATAAATCTAATTATTAATTTATAGGAAATACGAATAAGAATAATTGAAATTTTAAAAAGTCATTTTTCTATGAAAACAATTTTCATTATATTTTTATGTTTTTTATTGTAAAGTAAAATTATAAAATTTTAGAATTTTAATTTGACCAAATTAAATTCATTTTTGAACCAAAAATAAAAATATTATCTTAGGATAATTATTTGGTATTTTTTTTGAAATAGTTGATTTTTAGGTGAATAGTGAAAAATAAAGTTTATACCTATACCATAGATTTTATTACATCATCATAAACTATGTATGAATTTAAAACTTATAAAAAATATTTAATGAATAAAAAATTTATTTAATGATTAAACTGATTCATTTAAAAATACTAGGTTGAATTTAGAAAACTCATGTTTTAGATTTTAAAAACTTAAGTAATCTTTTATCCTAACAAAAATAGTTTTTCATATTTCTCTTTCAATTAAGTTTTCTCAAATTAGAATTTGGTTTTGGATTTATTTTTAATCCAAATAAATATTATTTGTGTAATAATAAACTGATTAATTTCATATGAATCAACAACATTGATATTTTTTTTCTGAAACATAATTTCTATGCTTAAAAATACACCTTTTCTAAAAATAGTTTTTAAACGTTATGTGCATTAATATTAAAATTAATTTTTATCACTATAGAAATTTTACTTGAAAAAATATATTTCATATTGTTAATAATTAGATCCAAATTATTTATTAAGGATCATTTTATTTTTTATCATTAAAATCAAATTACACAGGTAAAAATTAATTACCCTAGTAAAAAATAAAATGATAAAAGTGAAAAATATAAGAGTAAAAAACTTAAAAACATGATAAAAGCATGTTTTAAAATGAATTTTTGAGGGTTTATAAACCATAACTCACATCTATACATTATTATCCACTTTGATTCCACATTCCATTTGAAACATGTGCTCTCTTAATATTAAGAAGTTATATTTACAAAAATTTCATTCTCTTCACTTATAAAAGTGTCCTTACATAATCCCTTAAATATCACTCTAAAATTAGAATTACTAATGAATAACTACCATTTTTACGTCCCCTATAATCTTACCTCACTTCCCTAATACCCTGTTCACAAGAATTTGTCCTAAATCCTCAATTTCCAAGAAATTTTCCTAGGGAAAGATTAAGTTCTCAGTGTGAGTACTAATCGTACTCTAATCTCTTTTATTCTCTATATTTATATTTGAAATTTATTTTTAACATTATAATATAATTAAATAAGTATTATTAGTATAATTAATGTTATTTTTTCAATGAATAAATCATTATTTATTTTCACCATTTCCTTTAGAAAAATGAAAATACTGTTATGTGTACGTGCAAACTACCGCCTCCATGAATGATGCATTTGATTTTTCATCATCACCTTACATGTATAGTTAAAAAGTGGAATTTAATGTATTAAAATTATATTTATAACATTATTAATATTCTCAAATTATAAACCATTTTATATCTTCCTCCCATTTTATGGAAATGAGGCATCGCCCATGCATACGTGAGGACCACCACCTCCATGAATGTGACATATTTATTTTTTTCATGTATAATTTTCTTATTTATAAAAATATCTTAAAATATATTTAAACACCTTAAAAACATATAAATAATTTCATTATTATCCTATAATATTGATATTATTATGAAATAATCATTTTCTTAACCATACCCACCCATAGATCATAACTTGTTCTGGTTTGGGTCGGTTTAACCACTTATATGAACAATTTTAAAAATATGTACCATAGATGACTATGGAAACTTAACTAATAGTGTTATTACACATTAATTATAAAATGATTTTTTGGTTTATTTTTCTTGTAAGGTTATATTAATATTTAACTTATTATTAGTGTACCACATTTTTGTTTGTTAAAAATTACCGAAACAACCTCTTCACCGATTTCGTCATCATGAATCATAACTAAAATAATTATAAAATGAAATTAGAACTTTATAAATCATTATAAAACATATATTTCAATACCAATAATGATATCATAATTATGAACTTTGAATCTATAACCAAGAATAAACACCACCACTACAAATCTAGTCTTAAATTAACAATCAAAACTAATAACATTCGTCGATGAAAATAAAATCTAACTAACTAATATATTTGTAATAAATTATTATAAAATAAGTTTATAAAAGGGTTATAAGAATAAATAAGGTTTTTAAATAGGTGATTAAGATAGTTATTTTTGTTAAAAAGTAGGTTAAATTGCTTTCATGCAATTCAGGAATTAAGGTAAGGGTGTTTCTTAACTCAATACCCTTTCATTGAGTTATAATGTTTCTTATTGAAATTTATTTTTATAAGTTAGTTAAATTATAACATAATATTTTATTATATTTTTTACTCTTGGTTTTCTAGGGATTTACATTTCTCTCTTATAGAATACCTTTAAAATTATTCTTACTTCAAAAATATGAGGTTTGAAAGGGATTCTCATTCAATTTTCATTCTTTGAGACTTATAAAAAACTCACCAATTACTTAATTTTGTGTGGTGTATAAACTACCCATGTATATGTTATTATCATGTTATTTATGAAATTAAATGGATTTATAAATTCATCTCATGTTCTACCTTTCATGTTTTTTCAATTTGAAAGATGATGATGTTGTAAGGGATTTTGTTAACTCAAAACCCTTTTCTTTGAGTTATAATGTTTCATCTTAAAATTATTAATTCTATGATTGGTTTCTTACACCCTAAAATTTTATATCGAAATTTATCTTTCTATTTGAGTAAAATGAAACTTTTGATTTAAATCTTTATACTCGATGAACTTCTTTCCCATAAAAGTATTATATTGTTAAGAATAATTTACTTTCTCTTAAACAATGATTTTTCTTCCATGTACATATTTTCCCTTACCTATAATGTTCTACATTATATTTGAAAACCCAATTTTGTGTTATCTCAAATGATATTAATTTTTTCTTTTCATCTTTTTAGAAGGAAGTCTTATTATCCCTTTTTATGACGTGGGTTTAAAAAAAGGCATTTAAAAAATATTAAAATGGTTTTCCATCCATGATGGTATGTTTTATCTTCCACTTCACATTTCTTAGGGTTAAAATTTATGTCCTTTTCAAGGATCCATTACTTAATGTTCTTTTTTTCAAAAGTAAATGTTTTTAAAAGTTTTCACATCACCTTTTTAAAAACTACTTTTGAAAGTGACCCATAACTTTTCCTTTATGAAAATGTTTAATTTTTTTTAAAAACTATTTTATAGATTCACTTCTATTTTTCCCTTTATCTCAAAAGGATTTATTTCCTATTTAGATATGTTTCATGATTTACCTTTAATTTCTATTATGAAATACTTCTTCTGGGTGATTGAATTTTGGGTATAAACTGATTAAATCCTTGATGTAAATATAAGTGATACTATTTTGAAATGTTATGGAATCCACTTTATTTTTATGGGTTATTTATTATATGTTGAATTATTGACTTCATGTGGCACACATTTCTACTTAATGTCTATCACACCCTGACATTTAATTTATTTTTATTTTACTAAGTCTTGCCTCTGGGTTCTTGCGGAACGGTCCTGGATGGGTCCCAGATTAAATTTTTTGTCGTATAATATTTTTCATGGGTTTCAGACCCATGCGCGATCACCACACAATGGGCAGTAGTCGCATCATTAGCTCGGGTGCCTGCGCAAGTATCTAATGATTAAAATAAATAATGTTTTATGTAAATAAAGTGGGTTAAATGTTTAAGTTGTAATAATAATAATGTAATTATGTAATTAATAATAATATTATTAATGATGTGTTATTATTGTAATTAATTTTTTTTGTTATTATTATTTTTATTATTATAAATTTTATTAGTATTATCTTTATTATTGTTATTATTATTATTATTATTTCTGGTTTTATTATTATTATTATTATTATTAATGTTTTATTATTATTATTATTATTATTATTTGGTTTTATTATTATTATTTCAATTATTGATATAATAAAAGGAAGAAAAAAAAGTTAAAACCCTAATCTACCCCTTCCCTATTCCTCACCGCGGGCCTCCCTCTTCCTCATTTTGTGCTTCGACTGACCACCCTGTACCCCCTTCACCACCTCGCACCCCTTCCCCATTTTTCCCTGCGCAACGCTGCCCGCACACCACCTCTCGCCCCCTGTAAGTCCCAGCTGACATCACTCCCTCGCTGCTGCCTCCACGCTAATCCAGATCTCACCCAGTCGCTCTCCCTCACACCGACCTTGCCCTTGCCCAGGCCCTCCGTCCTCTCTTTTCCCTTTCTCGCACCCGGCCTCGCCTTGGCTTCTGGCCACCACCGCCCTCAACACCCGACCGTGCCGTTTTGGCCCTTCGCACCCCTTCCCTCTCTATTCCGGCATCCCTCGGCTCCGGTATGACTCCCCTCCTCCTGGCCAGCCACCTCTGTCCGCCCTCGCCCCAGCCGCTCCGGCAGTAGCCGCAACCCCTACCTCCACCTCCTTTACTCCATGCACCCAACCATTACACCTTCTTGATTCAGCCAGCAGCGCCTCTATCCAGCATCGTCTACAACCTCTCATGCTCCGAATAACCCTTCTTTTTGACCGTGAATCCCTCCATCGGTGTGAGATTGGTGCGCAGGAGGTTGTTCTTCCTTCTGCTGAAGTGGCATCACGGTCATAGGCCATTGAGGTAATGTTTTCATCCCATTCCATTCTAGAGCAATCTACTAGTTCTTGTGTTACTTAAAATATTATTTTCTACTTGATTCGCTTCTTAATGATATAACTAATTAGTCCATTCAGATGTTTATGCATTATTATAACATGTTAAACATAGTTTTTGAGTGTTTCTTATTTATGTTTGTGCATGTTAATGCCCAATTTTTCTTTAATCATTTAGTGAATTTATCATGGTGCCTTCTTTAGAGTATAATCGGTTAAAGATATATTTCAAAGTTAATATTCAATTATGTCTATGTGTGCAGGTGTCAAATGTTTTTGGTTAAATTTCATTTGAGTTTAAATAGTGAATTATATGTTTTATGTGGTGTGAAATATATTTCAAAAGTGTTTTGACATGAGTATGGTGAAAGAGGATTTTTTCTAAATGATATGGTTATGTTTTCATGCGTTCTTCATTAGGGTACTTCTTGGAAGTGTTTTTAGGATTATTCAAAATGCGCAAAAGGTGTTTTTAAAGGCACTTGAGATACGAATGCATTGATAGTGATTTTTTTACAAAGGGGTTTCATGAATTTATTAATTAATGGTAAATGAATTTGAAAAATGGTTTTTGTGTGTATCTTAGAATTTTTGGTGTGTCACTAGATATTGACACACCCATGGGTGCACTAGGTGCACACATGGGGGTGTCATGAAAGGAAGGTGATGCTTTAAATTTGTGTTTCCTTGAAAACTTATTTTTCTAAATGGTTCCTATTTTCCAAACGATGTTGGTTCTTCTAGGTTAATTAATTAGAGCTTGGGTGGCTCCTTGGTGGTGAGCACACACACATACATAGGTATGTATATGTATATATATATATATATATATATATATATATCTTCCTTGCACATATTCCCTCATGGTGCGGGGAATATGTTAAATGGATTAAGGGTATATATATATATGTATGAGAATGTATGTGTGTGCTAGTGTGGGAATTTTTCATCAGAAGCTTCAAGAGATGAAGTGTCTCGACTTGGTCCGCTTCTTTATTTGAGGTAGGTTTCCCAATGCATTAGCCTTTAAATTAAATAATTATTGATTTCTTGTTTTCAAACTTTTATTTAATGCTTGTTAGTAATTTAGGGATTTTAGAATAATTGATTTTTGTGAAATAAAGTAAGACCCTTTCTATTTGAATCACATGAAGTTGTTTTATTAAATGTGCTTACTAAGTGTTTTATAAAATTCCCCTTTGTCCCTTGAAAAAGTGCTTCAGATTTAAAGTGGTGAATTGAGTTTCTTAAATGGGTTTCCAAGTGCATCTAGTTTTCAATGTAAAGGCATGTATTGCTTCTTTTGGAAATGATTTAGTGTTAAATGATTATTTAAGGCCCGTTTGGTCAGGTTTATGTAAAATGAAGTTTGGATTTTCTTTGGAAATTATTTTCTAAATGATTTGATAAATTCTAGAGTATTGCATAGGTAAAGGCCCGGTTGGCACTTTTGAATGGATGTTTGGGAAAACCCATCTTGGGTTGGGTCTCTTGCCTCATTTATTGATCATGGGATGGGATAGTCCTCGGTATGGGACCTTCTTTGTATAATTATTATTTTAAGGCAAGGAGTACCCTTGAGGTGGCCAGGGTGGTGCTGAGTTGTGTGGTGTATTTGGTTATATATATGTGGCTTGTTATTTGAAATGTATGGAATACCCTCTTGAGAACTATACATGGGAACCTGGCATAGAAAATAGGTTTACTGAAAACGATTACTGTACTAGTTTAGAATATGCACCGGCTAGTGGCCCTTAGTAAGAATTTTTCTCTGCCAGGGGATTGGGCCCCTCAGTTAGGCTAGGTAGGGAAACACCAAGCGTTGGGGCATTATGACGTCATCGAGAGTAGGCATTCCTTGAGGATGAGTCACATGTATTAGTATAATCTAATTTTTCTCTGAGTTCCTAGGATTTCCCATGTTCCTTTAACACTAGTATAGCTAGTACTATTGCCCTCACTATATGAAGTGATACCCATTGTTCTTAGTTTTTGTGTTTTCTTGTAAAATTGTAAATGAGTGGTTGCTAAAGATCTTTTCAAGAAAAATGTTTTAGATAAACAATCACTCTTTCCTTTGAAACTTTAATGAAAAATGAATGATTCCTTTTTGGTCTCCTTTTCTTTCCTCTTGCAACTTATTTTAAACTTGAGGGTAATGGATTATGATTGTGATTTGTTTAACTTAAAAATGAAAAGTGTAGAAAAAAATCTTATATTTATAGATTTTATTTCAAACCTAAAATCAATTTTTTCTTTATTTAAAGATTGTGCATTGGGAATAGATTTTTCAGACCTACCTACTAAGTTTTAATACTCATGCCTATAGTGTTTTCTTGTTTTTAGTTTCTCTTGGAGGTTCCAACTCTGGTTTAGATCACCTTGGGTGATGTTTGATTTTAATATCAGAGAGTAACCCACAGGGTTACATGGAGTCTTAGTCTTGGATAGGTTAGTCGTGTTTTGGTCATTCTTTCTTTTCCTGTCATTTATTTATCTTGTTTTCTTCTGTTTATTCTAGTTTATTTATTTATCTTTATTGGAAAAATTATTCCCAACGATTAAATCTTGATGCTCGAAACTAGTTTCCAGCCTCTGGGGATCGAGAATTCCCTTTGGTCCATGCCACAGACTGGATCAGGTGACCGGTTCAGGGTTGACCCGGGTTGGTTCGTGACAGAATAGTATCAGAGGAGGACCTTGTTATTTGGGGTGTATGGTAGATGAGGATTAGGACTTTCAAGACTTTCGAGGTAGGTACAGGAAGGAAATCATGAACCCTCACCTGTTTCAAACCTCGAGTATCCAGGGGTAGTCTGGGAGTTGAGTCCTTATCTCGTTCTATTTTGTTTTGGATTGAGGGATGACAACGGAGGCAAGCCAATGTTACATTGTAATTTCACATGGAGTAGTGACCCATGCGGAGTCCGAGTACATGGTTTAAGTTTTTCTTAGTTTTTGATGCTTACTTGGGGTATGACCCACTACCATGTTGCCAGGTTAAGCATGAACACTAGTCCCTAACTCTGGTAGCTTGACGAAAGTTAAGTGTCATCTTGGTTCTGGCTGGTGTAAGTGTGATTTTGAAAATGAAAAAGGGTTTTTGAAATGAAAATGATTTCTTTTCAATGGTCTTAAATTCGTGAAATGGGTTTTAAAACTGAAATATCTTGGTCTAAAAATTTGTTGTTTTCTTATAATTGGTAGAGAAATGGTTTGGGTGCAACCTCGGGTACTCTCTATGAACATTTGCACATGTGAGGAAATGCATGGGAAGTGCGTGTTGGTGCGTATGGATGAAATTCGATGAAGACATGTGCAACAGTTCATGGGATTACTGAGGTGTGTACTTGGAATTAAATACTTGACCTTGTTTTTCTAAAGTGATTTTAAAAAGGGAAAATGATTTTTGGAAATTGAATTTGGTTTGAAAAGTGGGTTTGGCATTTGGAAAATGGCCTTTAAAGAAGGTAGTTTTGAAATCTAAAATTAAAAGGGGTTTTTGAAAAAGTAATTTTGGGTTGTGTTTGTATTTGTTTGGTTTTTGATATGGTTGTTTTTGGATGAAGTTTCTTTTATTGATGTTACTTAATCTTGATGTTGGTTTTGTCTTGGTGTTTATATGTTGTTTAGAAAATTCCACCCAGAAAGGCCTCCAGAGTTTCTGATAAGTCATGCCTAGTTTTTGATCCTTTTCTGACATTGCCTATCCTTTATGGTGATCAAGGTCCATTAAAAGAAGCAGAGTGGCTTGAAGAGGCTGAATGCATCTTCAGGGTACTGGGAACTCCCAAATTTGTTAGAGTGCGTGCCATTTTGGGTCTGTTCGAAGGTTTAGCTCTGGATGAATGGGAGTTATTTTCCCCACCATCACTGCAAGTTGGGATGACGTGGGATGTCTTTAAATATATCTTTGTCTGATGTTTTATACCTAAAGAGGTGAAGACGAAGAAAAGGGAAGAGCTCATGCGTATTCAACAAGGCCAATGAATGGTGAAGGCATATGTTGACCACTTCAAGGAGCTTGTTTCCTTTTATATGAAGGTAGCATGAAAGGATTTGATGAAGACTTTTGTCTTCATCAAGGGTTTTCATCTAGAGATCAAGGAGTGGGTCCTCCATTTTAAGGACCATAGTTTTGAGAAGCTATTGGATGAGGTGTTCTTAGCTGAGTGGGTCTCCGAAGCGTAGACAGCTGGAAATCTAGCATATCCAGTTGCTCGTGAAGGTTCCCCATCTGGTGAGTAGGGTGTGCCAGAGGGACTTGTTTCTAAAGAGTTCTCTATAGTGGTTCTGGCTCCCAGTTCGTCAAACCATCCAATGGTGTGCCATCAGTGTGGACGTTTTGGGCACATGAAGCCATCATGTTGCATCCCTCTGGAGACGTGCCGTCGTTGATGGTGTCTGGGTAATCTAGAGAAGTTTTGCAGAAAGCATCACCTAAGGAAGATGCTATGGCCAGAGGATTCTAGTGCCTGACTGTGAGGCAAGAGATGCTTCAACCATCAGATCCCCAACCACAGGTCTTGGGGTGAAGCTCACGCACAGTTATGAGTTTCTAGGGGTGTGAAGCCTTAGTTTGGATTTTTTGTTTCATGTTGATAGTGGAACATTTAAAGTCTTTCCGTCATTTTTTTTATGTTGTTTAATTTTTGATGTTGTTGTAAGTTCATTATTTTATCATGAAGCTATGATGGACTTATCATATTTTAATCAAAGTAGTCCTGGTTGTGTGAATATGGTTTTCTAAATCGTGTGTTTTTCTTAAAGGTGCGTTTGGACCTTGTATGGGTTGATCTTAGATTAGTGGTATTCATTTGGAGATTCAAGTGCCTGCGGAGGTGTCAAGGCTTATAGTTATACTCAGGTTTAGTGCTGGGATTATGTTCTTCTTGGAGGGTTTTCTCTAGTGTTTGGGTTTTTTGGTATGGGTCAAAAGTTCCAAGTTTCAGCAGAGGTGTTGTTTCACTCGCGCTATAAGAAGTTAGTTTGGATTAGATGGGAGTTCCCACGTCGCCCCCCTTCCCGAGGTGCTATGGTTGGGTGTTAAATTTCCTCTCTAGCTAAGTTCTTGTGGTGGGAAGAACCCTCTCATGTTCTCCCGTTCTCCTGTGTTGTGGTTTCTTTCAGTTTCAACCGGGCATGGTTTCTTGTTTTGTCTAGTGTTTGGCTGGGTGACTTTCTGGGGATAGAAAGTGTCTCTAGTGGAGAGAATTGTCACACCCCGACATTTAATTTATTTTTATTTTATTAATTCTTGGATCTGGGTTCTTATAGAAAGGTCCTATTTGGGTCCCAGATTAATTTTTTTGTCGTATAATATTTTTCGTGGGTTTCAGACCCGTGCACGGTCACCGCACAGTGGGTGGTAGTTGCGTTGTTAGCTCGAGTGCCTGCGCAAGTATCTAATGATTAAAATAAATAAAGTTTTATGTAAATAAATAAGGTTAAATGTTTAAGTTGTAATATGTAATTAATAATATTATTATTAATGAGGTGTTATTATTATTATTAATTTTGTTTTGGTTATTTTTTTATTTTTTTATTATTATAACTTTTATTAGTATTATCTTTATTATTGTTATTATTATTATATCTATTATTATTATTATTATTATTATTATTATTATTTCTGGTTTTATTATTATTATTATTATTATTTTTGGTTCTATTATTATTATTTGTATTATTGATATAATAAAAGGAAGAGAAAAAAAAAGTTAAAACCCTAATTTACCCGACCACCCCTCTTCCCTATTCCATGCCGCGGGTTGCCCCCTTCCCCATTATGTGCTTCGACCTTCCACCCTATGCCCCCCTTCACTGCCTCACACTCCTTCCCCAGTTTTCCATACGCAGTGCCTCTCGCCCACCACCTCTCACCCCCTGCAAGTCCCAACCGACATCACCCCCCTCGCCACTGCATCTGCGCTCATCCAGACCTCACCCAACTGCTCTTCCTCATGCCAGCCTCACCCTTGCCCAGGCCCTCCGCCCTTGCTTTACCCTTTCTCACACCTGACCTCGTCGTGGATTCCAGCCACCACCGCCCTCAATACCCGACCGCGCCGTTTCGTCCCTCCGCCCCCCTGCCCTCGCCGTTCCGGCCTCCCTCGACTCTGGTCCGACTCCCCTCCTCCTGGATAGCCAGCTCTGGTCTCCCTCGCCCCAACCGATCTAAAATTAGTCGTGACCCCTGCCTCCACCTCCTTCACGCCGTGCACCTGACCAAGCCACCTTCTTGCTCCGGCCAGTGGTGTCTCCGACCAGTGTTGCCTCCGGCCTCTCGTGCTATGTCCAACCCTTCTTTCCGACCATGAACCCCTCCATTGATGTGAAATTGGTGTGCAGGAGTTTGTTCTTCCTTCCGCTAAAGCGGCGTCACGGTCTCAAGCCATTGAGGTAATGTTTTCATCCCATTTCATTCTGGAGTAATCTATTAGTGCTTGTGTTGCTTCAAATATTTTTTTTACTTGATTCGCTGCTTAATTATATAGCTAATTAGTCTATTAGGATGTTTATGGATTATTATAACATGTTAAAAATAGTTTTTGAAGTGTTTCTTGTTTATGTTTGTGCATGTTAATGCCCAATTTTGTTTTAATCACTTAGTGAATTTATCATGGTGTCTTCTTTAGAGTATAATTGGTTAAAGATATATTTAAAAGTGAATATTCAATTGTGTCTATGAGTGCAGGTGTCAAATGTTTTTTTTAAATTTCATTTGAGTTTAAATAGTGAAATTAGATGTTTTATGTGGTGCGAAATATATTTTGAAAGTGTTTTGACATGAGTATGGTGAAAGAGTATTTTTTCTAAATGATATGGTTATGTTTTCATGCATGCTTCATTAGGGTACTTCTTGGAAGTGTTTTTAGGATTATGAAAAATGTGAGAAAGGTGTTTTCAAAGGCACTTGAAATGCGAATGCATTGATAGTGAGTTTTTACAAAGGGGTTTCATTAATTGATTAATTAATGGTAAATGCATTTGAAAAATGGTTTTTGTGTGTCTCTTGGAATTTTTGGTGTGTCACTAGATATTGAAACACCCATGGGTGAACTAGGTGCACACATGGGGGTGTCATCAAAGGAAGTTGATGCTTTAAATTGATGTTTCCTTGAAAACTTATTTTTCTAAATTGTTCATATTTTACAAACGATGTTGGTTCCTCTAGGTTAATTAATTAGAGATTGGGTGGCTCCTTGGTTGTGCGCACACACACACACACAGGTATGTATGTATATATGTATATATATATATATCTTCCTTGCACATATTCCCTCATGGCGCGAGGAATATGTTCAATGAATTAAGGGTATATATATATATATATATATATATATATATATGTATGAGAATGTATGTGTGTGCTAGTGTGGTCATTTTTCGTCGGAAGCTTCAAGAGCCGAAGTGTCTTGGATTTGTTCGATTCCTTATTTGAGGTAGGTTTCCCAATGTATTAGCCTTTAAATTAAATAATTATTGATTTCTTGTTTTTCGCACTTTTATTTAATGCTTGTTAGTAATTTAGGGATTTTAGAATAATTTCTTATTGTGAAATAAAGTAAGACCCTTTCTATTTGAATTTCATGAAGTTGTTTTATTAAATGTGATTACTAAGTGTTTGATGAAATTCCCCTTTGGACTTTGAAAATTTGCTTCAGATTTAAAGTGGTGAATTGAGTTTCTTAAATGGGTTTCCAAGTGCCTCTGGTTTTCAAAGTAAAGGCCTGTGTTGCTTATTTTGGAAATTATTTAGTGTTAAATGATTGTTTAAGGCCTGTTTGGTCAGGTTTATATAAAATGAAGCTTGGATTTTCTCTATAAATGATTTTCTAAATGATTTAATAAATTCTAGAATGTTACATAGGTAAAGGCCCAGTTGGCAGTTTTTAATGGCTGTTTGGGAAAAACCCTCTATAGTTGGGTCTCTTGACTCATTGATTGATCATAGGATAGGAGAGTCCTCAGTATGATAACTTCTTTGTATAATTATTATTTTAAGGTAAGGACTACCCTTGAGGTGGCCGAGGTGGTGCCGAGTTGTGTGGTGTGTTCATTTATATATATGTGGCTTGTTATTTGAAATGTATGGCACACCCTCTTGAGAACTATACATGGGAACCTGGAATAGAAAAAAGGTTTACTGAGAATGATTGCTGCACTAGTTTAGAATAAGCACTGGCTAGTGGCCCTTAGTACATATTTTTCTCTGCTAGGGGATTGGGCCCCTTAGTTAGGCCAGGTAGGGAAACACTGAGCGTTTGGGCGTTATGACATCATCAAGAGTAGGCATGACTTCAGGATGAGTCACATTTAATAGTATGTTCTAGTTTTCCTCTGAGTTCCTAGGATTTACCATGTTCCCTTGACACTAGTATAATTAGTACCGTTTCCCTCGCTATATGAAGTGATACCCATTGTTCTCAGTTTTGGTGTTTTCTTGTAAAATTGTAAATGTGTGGTTGCTAAAGATATTTTTAAGAAAAATGTTTTAAATGAACAATCACTCTTTACTTTGACACTTTTATGAAAAATGAATGATTCCTTTTTGGTGTCCTTTTCTTTCCTCTTACACCTTATTTTAAACTTGAGGGTAATGGATTATGATTGTGATTTGTTTACCTTAAAAATGAAAAGTATAGAAAAAAATCCTATATTTATAGATTGTATTTCAAACCTGAAATCAATGTTTTCTTTATTTAAATAATGTGAATTGGGAATAGATTAGTCGGGCCTACCTACTGAGTTTTAATACTCATGCCTATAGTGTTTTATTATTTTTAGTTTCTCTTGCAGGTTCCAACTCTGGTTTGGATCACCTTGGGCGATGTTTGGTTTCAGTATTAGAGAGTAACCCATGGGGTTACATGGAGTCTTAGTCTTGGACACGTTAGTCATGTTTTGGTCATTATTTCTTTTCCTGTCGTTTATTTTTCTTGTTTTATTCTATTTATTCTATTTTATTTATTTATCTTTATGGGCCAAATCATTCCCAACAATTAAATCTTGATGCCCAACACTAGTTTCTAGCCCGTGTGGATCGGGAACGCCCTTTGGGATATGCTGCGGACCAGCTCGGGTGACCGGTCCAGGGTCGACCCGAGTTGGTTCGTGACAATGTCACACTAAGATAAGTTCTTAAGCTACCATCTACCTTTTTTATCTAGAAGGAATATGATATATTTGATTGAATATTTTATGAAACCTATCTCTTTTTCATAGGTTAATTTAGTGATATGAATGTTTTCAAGTGGCAAAAATATGTAAGGTTTTTCATTAAGTGAAGGATTTATCCTATATATCCCTCTAATTCATTGGGTAAAGTTTGATATCTCATGAGATGATGATTTTGTGCATAGGTGTAATTACAACTATTCTATGCTCAAAAGATTGTGCGTGGATGTAATTTTGGTTAAGCTATGCTCATAAGATTGTGTGTGGGTGTAATTATAGTTAAGATATTCTCATAATATTTTTCATGGGTGTAATTAAAATTAATCTATGCTCAAAAAATTATGCATGGAAATAATTGTGTTATGATATGTTCACAATGTTTTAATTTATTATGCTTATTCTTATAACACATTCCATTGTTATATGAATATGTTATGATCTGTGGATCATGGTTGTTATCACATTTTTATGAACTCTTATTCCATTTTATATGTTTTATCATTTGATATTATATGTATTTTAATCATTTATTATGGAAAACACTTATTATTCCATATTATTTTAATAAAATATTTCTATCATGATAATGTTTTCACATATGTTTTTGATCTAACATTTGATGATATGTTGAAAAGTTTTCCCTTACTAATCATTTGAGCTCACCCATTTCTTATGTTTTTAGTTCCTTAGGTTATGGATACGATTATAACCCATGAGAAGTCTAAAATGGGGTCTTGTGTTGTTCGATTATGGATAAATGTTCATAAGTATTATAAAATAAGTTTCTTATATAACTGATTCTCAAAGACACTAAACCTTTCATTTTTGGTATTATGATATTATTTGTAATATGTAATGTTTAATATATGTAAATGATGTAAAATAAAGATATTTTTATCTTGGTTTGTCTCACTTTTTTTATCAATGTTAGTGTTTAAAAAAGTATTTTTATAACTAAACCCAAGAGTGCGGGTTTGGGGTGTGTCGTTCAAATTTTCCACTAAAATGCGCTTTAATCATTTTTCCTAGTAAACATGATTCATTATTTTCAACTAATTCATAATAAAATGGTTCTAATAATAAATTTTTATGGAGTATTTGGATGTGTTTCTCATTTATATATCTATAGATACAATGCCAAAGGTAGGTGGGATTAGAATCAACCCCACCTTTCATATCTAAATGTTTTAAAGAAGACTATCCGTATCTAGGATGTATAAATCATTTACTATTTTCCTTATTATATAAAACATATCATTCACACAAACATATATATATAAAAACTATTGTTCTTAATATGAATGTGAATATCTTTTTATCCAAATAAGACACAAAAAATTAAATTTTTGTTTATACCGGGAACATAATAATAGGCCTCCAATTCTAGTATTAACCCACTTGGTAAAATTAGATCATAAGTGTCAACTTCTAATGTAGTAATTTTTTCTACATTACCAACATGGAGATATACTTCACCCCTTTTTAATTCCCTTATATATTTGATTTTGTGTTTATTAGCACAAATGTTTATTCATAACAATATCCAAAACCCAAGAATTAGAGTTAATGAAATTGACCTCAATAACATTTAATTAAGATGATTGGAATGATTCTCTTTGAGAATAATTATCAATCCTAGATACCAATATAGAACCAAATTATAGGTCATACTGATAAGGGATCTCAAAATGATTAACATTAAGCATGATGTAATCAATAACAATGATATATCTATAGGTTAGTATCATATTTTATATCTTTTCATTTAGGAATTTTAATGAAATTAATCCCACTAAAATTTATGACCCCATACATCATATCCATTTAGTGATTCAATATCCATACTTCATTATGGATTATATTGGGTATCATGTAAAAAAGACATGTCTATATCTAGAAGACAACAACTTATCAATCATATCACATATGAATATTGGATAGTTGAGTGTATAACTCTTTATCCTAATCCATCATATGGATACACTCAACTATATTCCTATGGTATCAAAATGGTTAGGGTTTCCAATCTAAGTGTAACCTAATGAAAACACTAAGAATAATAAAATTAACAGTTAGGGTCACCTAATTAATTGCTTTCTTTACACAAGATAATCTGTTGGAACCTAAAATTTAGGGTCACCTATACTAAATGATCAAGGTATTTAAAAGTGAAACTTTGGAAGGAATCTCACATATAGTATTTAAATAGATTCTTTCAAAATTATCACCATTTTAATATACATAATATGTGTATTAAACCCATTTTATCTCATGCAATCATAATTATCTCATGTTTTAATTCCTTTGTGTACACATGATTCTATTGATTTTGTTTTTAAATCCTTATTCCATCCACCAAATTAATGTGTCTACACTATATCAATATATAACTATTTACACAACCCACAAGTTTGTGTGACTCACCCAAAAGTAGAAGCCAAACATATTTATACTTATCTAAATCCATGTCATGAATAAAGTATATGAACTCTTTATGTAAAGGATTAGAGTTATATGAGATTTAAAATATTCACATGAGTAATCCTGAAGTGATATTTAACCAACCCCTCACCTTTATAGAAAAAAGGAATATTTTTTTAGGCCAGTGGGTAGTCTGACCTTAAGTCCCTCTCCCTAGGGAGACTTTACTCATGTGAGAATCCAATTCATAATAACTCTAAAACCCAATATGTATAATCTATATTAAAAAACTATTTTCATTATTATAAATTTAATAAAAAATTGAGGTTAAGGTAGATGAAGACTAAATATTATGATACCATACCTAGAATGTAGTTTCAAACACTATTTCCTAGAAGAAATTTATCACATAAATACAACATACCCAATATTCACATTATCTAAACACTTTATAAACATGAATATACTATTTATCACATAAATATTACATAAAAATTATTCACATTCTATAAACACTTTATAAACATTAATATACTAAAGGATTAAAATAATAAATAAAAAATTTATTTATTTTCCAAAACATAAGACACAAATATGAAATTTTAATATTTTATTTAAGCATGTAAAATCCTATCTTATATGTCCTAACACTTATAATTTATAATCATTTTATAAAACCATAATTAAAATTTTTCGAATATAAAATTTGCAACCTTTTTAGGTATATCGTATTTTATGACTGATAATCCTATTATCAATCATAAAATATGTTTTTTATTGATGAGTGAAAGACACACATCAATAATATTCTATGATATAACTCAAAATCATATGGTATGACTCATATCACTACTTATGATAGGTAGTATCACATGACACCTATCGTATTTAATAATATAATAGACATCATAAATATGCTATGATACTCTATTTTTCAAAAACCTAATACTGAAACATGTTTTAAGATATATCAAACTGTAATCTATGCCACATTTCAAATACATGGGTTTACACTATGTCATAATTTATGATATATCATAGTCGTACGTTACAAATAATTGAAACAAAATATTTTCTCTGCATCGTATTATAGAATTTGATTGAAAACACTTTATGATTTTTTTTAAAAAAGTATATCCACAAGTTAATCCTTGAAGAATAATTCTCTAATACCACTAATGGGTTAAATGAGATAATCTAATGATTGTTGGTAGTTTAACAATACCATTAACTATCTCAATCTTTCTTCAACAAATCAACATGCATGGAAACAAAGAATAAAATGCTCGTAGCATACCTGTAATTTAGTAGTTGAGAAGTAATCCATTTTTACTCTTTGATGCATGTTTGATATAGATAACCATAGTATAAAATGAATGATTCCAACCTCCATAGGTGGTATACCAATGTTTGAATCCCTGATCACATTGTGAGGACCCCAATCCACCAAAGGGGTGTTAACGTATTCATTGAGTGATGAATAGTGATTCGAGAAGAAGAGAGTTTCAATTATATTTCATGCATTAAGGGTACAACAACAGGAGGGATAAAATATATTATATATCTATCCTTGAAACTCTTTATTTAAAGAAGAGAATCAGATATATCATCTGTATTAGGTTCCATCTCATGGCACCCAAACATTACTTCTAACTGGAGTGTTGTTCATTGAACACTTCAATGAACATGTGTCATGCCATTAATAAACCAATCCCATTAGTTTATAATAGATAAATCCATGTGATAGAATTGTTACATGCATCCTCATCCCATGAAAAATATATCATAAGATAATTTTATGATATGATATAGGTGACAAAAGCATCATATACCCCCTTTATGATACAACTCAATCGTAAGCTATGGCTTTCATCACATGAAAGTCACTACATATGGTATAAGACTATCATAAACCATGATATGAATATCATGCATATCATGATTTATGATCCAAGGGATATCAGAAGCCATGATATCCTTAATAATAGTTTATAACTAATAATATATACATGTTTGGGTAAAAATATCTCTCATTTTATGTGATTGAACTTTTGGGAATTTTCACAAAGCTCCAGCCTACTCGAGGTGGGTTTGGGTTGGAACTCCTGGCTTCATTATCAATCTTCACTAGGTCTCAATGAGTTCATGTCATGTTGTAGTTATATAAAAACAAAGGTTTATGGTTGTAGTTCACTACTAGTAATTCAACTATTTGCGATGATCAAAAGACCCATCACAAATAGTATCCAGAGATGAATTATTTGTGACGAATGTATTATTACATCATAAAAAGTAATTATTTGTGATACAAAATTTCATATGTCACAAATAGTTTTGGTGATATTTCCCATTTCCAGCATGAAACATATTCACAATAGACATTAATACCCATCACAAATACTTTTTACGGAATAAATATTCGTGAAAAAATTAATTCAGTCACAAATACCCCATCACAATAAATCTATTAATTTAATAGTCCACCCCCAATTATTCTTCCTCTCATCTCATTCTCCCTCTCTCGATCTGAAAAGATGCACATTGCATCTAGCCACCCCGCTCCGTGCTGCTCCAACGCACTTCATTGCAAGTTATTTTTTATATATACGGATTTGATTCACCTTGGTATGAATGCCTCTTGTATTTTTTTAATCTTTTTTGGGTTTTATTCATTTTATTACATGATTTAGTTTTGGAGAACCCTAGGTTGAGAATTTTATCTGATTTTCATGCTTTATTTGGTATTTAGGATTGCTAAAAATTTGTTATCCCATATTTGATATTTGTATGTGTGTGTGTATATATATTAATATATTCCATATTTTATATATGTATTTATGCACAATACATAGGTTTAGCAATTTATCAGATTCTAGCTTCGATTATCCTTGTTTATTATTCCTTATTTAATTTTTATATTTGTATGTGAGTGTGTATATATATATTAAAAATTATCATATAAATAATATAAATTATTATAAATTACTAGAAAAGTGAAAAGGAAACAGGTCGTCAACTTTTAGGTTATGAGCAATGATAAATTTGGATATAGTTGACACAAATTAGTCATTACTCATGACCTGAAGATTAGAAATTCTATGATTTATACCTTTTTAGTAATTTATAATATATTTTATAACTTTATATAAAATTATACTATTTTTTATTAATTTATAAAAAATATGCTAATTTATACTAATTAATGATGAATTTATAATATATTTTATTACTTTATTATTACCTATTTTATATTTTTATGTGTGTGTGTGTGTGTATATATATATTAATATATTCCCTATTTGATATATGTATGTATGTACAAACCTTAGGTTTAACAATTTATCCAATTCCAACTTTAATTTTCCTTGTTTATTATTCCCTATTTAATTTTAATATTTTTATGTGTGTGTATATATATATATGAAAAATTATTATACAACCAATATAAATTATTACAAATTACTAGAAAATTGAAAATGAAACAGGTTCATAATTTTTAAGTCATGAGCAATGAAAATTTTGGACATGGTTGACATAAATTGTCATTACTCATGACCTTAAGATCAGAAATTCTTTGATTTACACCTTTTTAGTAATTTATAACATATTTTATTACTTTATATTAAATTATACTATTTTTTATTAAATTATAATAAATATGTTAATTTACACTAATTAATGGTGAATTTAAACTAATTTATACTAAATTCTATATTTTTATAAATTAATAAAAATTTACATCAATAAGCTCAAATCCAAAATATTTTCAATTTTTAATAATTTGTATTTTTTTTATTTTTTTAACTTTTTGAAGTTTTTTTTAATTTTTTTAATTATTTGTAAATTTTTTAATTATTTGTAAATTTTGTAATTATTTGTAATTTTTTAAATATTTTTAAATATTTTTAATTTTATGAATTTTTATTTTTAATATTTTTAATTATATATAAATAATTTTAATTATTTGTAATTTTTTTAATTATTTAATTTTTTTTAATTTTTTGTATTTTATTATTTTTTAAAAAATATAAGTAGTTGCGACGGATCAACTGTCCATTGCAATTGACATTTTTGAGACAAAATGAAAATCATTTGCGATGTGCGCTTTACTCGTTGCAATTATTTTTTATTTGTGACGGTCCATCGCAAATACCTTCATTTGTGACGCTATTTTTTACGACGACACATTTACGACAGACTCCCATCACAAATGATCTTTTGCAATGGACTTCCATCGCAAATGTGCCATTGCAAATGCTAAAATATCTAGTAGTGGTTAGAGGTGGTGGTTAGGATTCATGTTAGTGAATTTATGGTGTAAAAGTTTCTAAGGTAGCAGTGCATAGGAGACATGGGTGTAATTCGATAGGTTAAAAAACCGAATAAATTATGTGGATTCCCCCTATGACCAATTGCAAGGACTCTGATCAAATATAGGATTTAAAAAAGTATTTATTGATATTTATATAGGGTAGGCACATGGGTGAACATACATCATGCAACGACACATATTCCTTGATTCTTTATGTATTTTTTATTATGAATAAATAACTATTTATGGAAAACCAAGTAGTGGGTTAAATTGTTCTTATATGACATCAGTATACAATTTATATTGGTAAATGACCTATGAACCATTTTTCTAGACCCAAGGAGGCTCAAAAAATGTTTTCTAGTGATGGAAAGGCTATGTCTAGGGAGGATATAGAAACACTTAACCCTAAAGTGTCATGGTTTTGGGGGATCCTTACCTTGATTAAAAGAGGATCAATTTGATGTTGTGATCATGATCTTAAAGATATATGGGAAATATTTAGTGGGGTTAATTTATAAATGTAAGTATTTGTTTAAAAAAAATCACAAAGTTAGATTAACTTATGTATTTAATTGAAGGAATAATATTTTTTGTAAAAAATTAGATACTTAAAATTAGTAGCAATAATAAAAATGATTTAATGAGAGTTATAATAGTAGAACCATGATATTGAGTTAGTGAAAGTTACATGAATTAAATATAAATAAAAAGTAAAAAAAATCTATCAAAACAATTTTTTAGAAGATGATAATTTCTTGATTGGTGTGATAATGACGCTGATTTGAAAGTAAATAAATAAAAATAATAATTCATGTGAAAAAACTTTAGATGTTCAAGAAATGAATTAACTTCTTTCTCATTTGTCTAATTACCAGGCATTGAAGGTTTACTATGGAAAATGTTGTATCTATATCCTCAAAACTAAATTTTTATCCCTAGAACCAAGATGGTTCTTATACCAATAACCAATGCACCCGACATTGTAAGAGAGCGGTTTCCACTCAAACCCTCATAAAGTAGGAAAAAATTACTATATCAAAGAATGATGAATGGAAATAATATAATTAATATAGCATTTTGATCTATAAAATTTAAATACCAATTAAAAAATATAATCACAACAAACGTAGAAGATAATGAGAAATAATAAATTTAAGTACAAGCAATAATGAGATTCAATATCTTATGAATTTTAAAGCAAGTATTATGAATTATGATTTTCTAAAAATTGACACAAACTTGATGTACTGAAATGGATATCCCAAGATCATTTTATCACATTTAAATATGTATTTTTAGACCTGAAATAAGCAATTGATTCCATTTTAGTTTCTGATGAAAGCTTTGCTTAACTATTATAAAATTCAAAGGCAAATTTAATTTATTTTTTATTTTTTATGATGTTTTACAAATTTATTGGAAAGTTCTAATTTTTTTTTGTAATTATTAGATTACTTCTAATATATTATATAAAGATTTTAATAAATTCAAAATTTTAATTAAATGATGACATGAATAAAATAATTAAATCTAAGGTCAAATATAACAAATAAAGAGAACTTTTTATTATAAATATAATTAACTTAAATTGGGGGAGTATGAAATTAATTTTGATATATTTAAAATATGATAAAAACTTTGAATTATTTTATATAAAAAATCATATGATGCTTAAATGTTATGGTTATGAAAATTAGATAACATACACAAAATACATTAAATTAAAAAATGATTACATGTTTATACCTAGTAATGGGTGCACTTAGAAGTTATCCAAAAAAATAAGCATTGATTGATCCACTATGTAGGTAGATTCTATTGACTTAGGTAAGGTTAGAATAGAAGTTGAATGAATTAAAGAATTATTGAAATACATTCCAAGTTTACCTATACATAGGTATCATCATTAACTATGTTATATAAAAAATAGACATCATCTATTGAGTCTGGGGTTGGTTTTGAAAGCCCCTAAGAAAGTAAGGTACAAGTCTTTATTTGTTTCTCTTATGAAATCTCTTTTGAATTATGATATTTAAATATATCTTCTTACTTGATAATGAACCTCTCAATATTATAGTTTTAATTAATTTATTGAATTAATGGTAAAGGTTAAATTTTATTTGTTTGGATCCCTTCAAAGTTCTTATAAGAAAAATTTTCTTTTGGGAATTATTTCACCCAGTTATAAAAAAAGTGAATCTCTACCCACAAATTTGGAAAAATCATTTCATATATTGGATGAGTCGCACATATAAAATAAATACTTATAAAGTTAAAAATAATTCAAACAAGGTATAATGTCATAATGAATCATAGGGGAAATATAAAATATGGTAAGAATTATTATAACTGAAAACAAAAACAATCGTATACATCCAACCCTTAAGTACAATACCCAAAATGAAACCAAAACATGGAACAAAAGAGAGTTTGAAAGCCTAAAATTCTGAATAAATGAGAGGCACCAAAATAAAAAACCAAAAAAAAAAATCAAAACTAACAATCTTCATGTGGCTAGTGGGAACTCTCCACTTGTTACCTCATCCGTACCCAAACCAACACTATCAATCATCCTTTATACCCATGTAATGCATTTTCTTAACCTACATCAAAGAAAATCATATCTGCATACAAATTAAGTGTCTATATAGGAGGTGAGAAAAAATATCATTAATATTCCACCAATGTTTTATAAAAATACTTTTATAAAAAAAACTCTGACATTGTAGTCTAAAAATACATTTAAATGAAATACCCTTTTTATTTTTATCAAAAAAATAACAAGGGTATTTAAAATAATTAACATGTTAATACTTAATCTAATTAATCCATGACTAAAGGAAGAACTATAAGAATTTTTAATTAAACTACTTTAAAATGAATTTAAATAAATAAATAAAATAACTCATCATTTTTATAACAAAAACGCCTTTACTTTAATAATGAAAAGTTTATATTATTTACTTTTAAATCAAACACATGTTTATAAAAACACATTTTATCAAAATGAAACTTATTTATTAGAATAATGATAAAAGTTACATAAATATATTCAAGGATTATATTGTTAGAATAATGAGATATCTATTCAGGTACTAAAGATACAATATAGGGATTATTTAGGGTAAAATTTATATGCTAGCATGTGATACAATCCTAACTACACTTATACTTGATTTTTATTAACTAGATTTATTGGGTGAAAACCCCCTAATTAGAGAAGAATCATCCATTAGGGTATTCTATATAGATTAGAATCATAAATTATTATATAACTCATCTCTATAATTCTCACTTCGATATCCAAGGATTCCTATAAAGTTTTTTAAATACAGGTAAGAAAAAATTTAATATATGATTTCAACATCATATTTCATAAAATCACATCTTGCATCCAAATAACCTTCAAAAAAAAACATGCCATTTCACAATGATATCAATCCATATTCACAATATAATTCCATATTTAAATAAACAATAAAAAGGGGCACACCATAAAGGGTATAATAAAACCATATAAGAATCACTTAATTTCATGTCAAACATGCCTTTTTTCCTTTGAAAAAATTTAAAAAATCATAGTAAATCTAGTTTATAATTCATAATAAATCATTAAATAAGAGAATATTCATTTATTACATGATAAAAAAAACTTGGAATTTTGTCAACCAGCTTGTGTAAAACACTTCCATGAAAACAAATTTTAGTTATTTATATGGAAAATCTCTTTTGTTAATTAAATATAAAGTTTGAGAAACTAAGAAAATATATCATAAAACCATAATTGATATCTAATATAAAATTTATTTCAAAGAAAACATCACTATAAATCCTCAAGCATTCATGGATATGTCAAAAAATGAATTTGGTGTGATCCTCACCATTCTTTGATTTTAATGACCGCAAACACGCTTAAAGTGTTTAATATTTTCTTTTAAGTGATGTGTAGCTAGGTTGAAAATGAAAAATATAACTTATTTAAGGAACCTTGAACTTGTTTTAAAGTATTTTTAAAATCCATATAAGAAGGATAGAAGTTCCATGGAGGCATGTTGAAGGAAGTGGAGAAGTTACTTTGTAAAGCCAAAGGATACTGGAAGCATTGTCCTGCTAGTGCAATGATGCTGAACAACCAGTTGAATTCCTAGGATCTAACTCATGCAATATAACCCCACCAACTACCCAGTGTAGGTGCACTAGATAGTTAGTGTAGGTGGGAATAATCAATTTTTTATACATGATTCCATCAGATAGCCAATGGAGGTTCATTAGTAAGATGATGGTAGTAGGAAGCAAGCACTGAATCCCAAGAAGTCTACCAGCTACCTGGTGGAGGCTAATGGGTACCTGGTGTCATCAATAGGACTAATCTGAGGATGGAATTTAATGTGTTAAAAGTACATCAAACATGGAAATATTTTACTTAATGAACCTAGAAGGATTCTATAACATTATTGAAGCATTTAGAGCCTATAAATAGAGACCTTGGGTGGCCTTGGAAATCAACTCAATGACACAATGAATCTCTTTCTCATCTGATATTTCAATGTTAAATAACTCAATTTATCTCAAATATCTCTCTTTTTAAATCATATCTCTCCTTCTAGAGTGTGTGCCAAAATTTTATATCTTTTCACTATCTTATAATATTCACATTCTTTACAATAATTCATCATATTCTTGGGTGAATCGAGATTAAGTGACAAAGTAATTTCTTCCTAGGAATCTCCTCATACTACATATTTCTTCTTTATTTGGTTCTTAATACCATTAAATTAAGAGACCATGGTTTTCTTTCCATTTAATTTAAAAAGGAAAGTGACTATTTCTTTTGAGGTTTCTAGCTCTACCATTAAAGATATTGTGTCTATTGTATCCAGTTTATTGCTATAAACTAAAAATAAAGGTATAATTTTGGTATCTTTTATACTAATATATCCAAGGGACTAATACATTAAATCCTCAAGTTATTGGGGTGGTAGACATATGAGATCTTTTTAAGAGCTATTGTTGAACTTACTTACCAAATATCTTATCTCATTTACTCTATGAAATTTCAATTATTTATCACTTTCAATCAATCAATCATTTATTTTTTAATACATTAATTAACACTTATTCACTTAATTGATTTTATATTTAAATTGATTAATCATTTAAATAACACTTTGTTTTTTATTATTCTTATTCTTATTATTTTTTATTATTATCACAATTACATACTTTGATTCCTTTTTTATTTTAATCTTTATTTTAAAGAGAATTTTTTAAACTTGTATTATTTTAATTTAATTTATTAAAGGGAAATTCACCCCTCTTTCCATTTATTTATCTATGACCTATATTTAGAATTGAAGGTATTTTTTTAAAATTATTTCAAATATTATTTTTATTTTTTAAAATCTTTAACTGGTTATTAAAATAAAGGTATTTTTTATTAAATGGATTTTTTAAACACTCATGGTGGTCTAGAAGGAAAATCCTTGTCCCGTGATTTGTTTTTTGATGGTAATAATTATGGTTATTGGAAAAATCACATGTGTACATTTCTTAGATCTATTATATATCTGGTTTATAAAATTGTAATACATGGTTGTTCTCCTATAACTGAAAAAGAAGATAAATGGACCCTAGATTATATTTATGCTTTTTGAATTATATGCTAAATCTATGAATTCCTTGAATTTTGGATTAGACCAAAATGAATTTAACCATATTTCTATATGAAAAAAAAATCATGAAATATGGAAACTTTTATAAGTAACCCATGAAGGAACTAAAAAAAGTTAAAGATACATGTTTATATATGTTTAGATAAGATTTTTAGAGTTTCTCCACGAATCCTAGAGAATCTATCACTGAAATGTTTACTCAATTTACGGATATTTTTAATGGGTTAAAAGATCTTGGTAATTCTATTTATACATAAACTACAGTCAAGAAAATACTTTGGGTTTTACAAAGTAATTTGGAACCTAAAGTGACCACAATACAAGAAGTAAATATGTGAAAAACATGTCAATCGAGGAACACATTGGTTATCTCATGGAATATGAGATAATTAAGAGAAGGGAAGATGAAAAGGAATCTAAGGAAGTAATGAAAACCAAAAGAAAAATTTATTTCAAGTAAAAAAATGACAACTCATACATAAAATACTCTAATATTTCCAACTTTACCAAGATGATATAAAATTAAAAGAAAAATAAGTGATCCACTCAAAACATCAAAAATAAAAATAAATAATTCTAGGTAACTTTTTTTAGTTGAAAAAATAATGGCCATATCAAACTAGACTATCCCTTAAACAAGAAAAAGTTAAAAGACAAGAAGAAAGGTAAGAAATATTTAAAGGTTTTGACTTGGAGCACTAGTAAGGACTCCATTTCAACATACTAATCAACTGATGAAAGTCCCTAGTTATTAATGGACAATGATGAGGTATGCGATGAAGTAAATTATATATGTTCTAGTTCTTCCTCTCCCCACTCTTCTACTTCCTCCACCTCTTTAAATTCTGAAGATATTTTCAATGCTAAAAATGAGCTTCAAAATGGTTTTTTGATCTTATTTAAAAATTCAAAGATCTTAAAAGGAAACACGATCACGTTATTTCCAAAAAAGTTCAACTTTTAAAAAAAATATGATTTTTTTAAAATTAAATGAACAAAAAAATGTTGAAAATTTATAATTTCAAATTAAATATCTTAAACACTTATTTATCATTTTACCAAAGGTAAAGAAAATATAAATAAGATTTTGGGTCCTAAAAAACCTATTAAAAATCACTATGGTTTGGGTTTTTTAAAAAAATATTGTTTTCCCAATAATTATTAAAGGAATAATTTTGTAAAGGTAATTTCTCAAAATAATTTTTTTAATTATTAAAAGAAAATTTTACATCTAGTTTATGAATAAAATTTTAAAAATTATAGATATGAAAGACCAAAAATCATTCATTTTCTTCTCATTTTTCAAATGGAAAAGCTTTCTCCAAACAAGTTTGTATTATAAAATCTTTATTAGCTAAATTATGTGGACCCATGATATGGTTACCAAAAGATATGGTTTCTTAATATTTTATAGAAAAAGATCAAAACCCTAAAACTACATTGTATATGGATAGTGGGTTATGATTATGTATGTGTGGTGATCCTTCTGAATTCAATAATCTTAAATATTTTGATGGAGGACATGCCATATTTTTAGACATTTCAAAAGGTAAATTACTAGTATAGGTATGATTGGTTTATCTAATTATAATATAATTAAATATATTTTATTTTTAAAGGATTGAATCATAATTTACTAAGTATTAGTCAATTATGTGATAGTGGTTTTAAAATCACTTTTAAAAAAGATTTTGTAATGTTTTTAATTATAAAGGAATGTTTTTATTTACCACATAACATTTTCAAAATGTTTATATTATTGATTTAGAATCTATAGAAAGTCAAAATTTTAAGTGTTTAAGTGAATAATACAATGATTATTGTATTTGGAATCAACACCTTAGACATTTCAATACTCAATATCTTATCAAGCTCAACCATAAACGACTAGTATGAGATTTACTAAAATTTTCTTTTAAAGATAAATTAGTTTGTGAACCTTTACAACTAGGAAAGAAACACAAATATTTATTTAAAACTAAAAATCTTGTTTCATCTTCTAAATCATTAGAAATAGTCCACCTTGATCTTTTTAGACCAACTCAAGTTTCTAGTATCAGAGGTAAAAATTACGCCTTTGTAATTATCGATGGATTTAGTATATTTACAAGGGTTTTCTTCTTATCTCACAATAAAAAAGTTTGTATTGTATTTATAAACTTTTCAAGGAAGTTATAAAATAAAAAAACGCTAAAAACTCTTTTATATTATAAGTGAACTTGGTGGATAATTTTATAACAAATAATCTAATGATTTTTTTGATTTTCAAGGTTATCATCACTCCTTTTCCTATCCTAGAACACCTTAACAAAATGGGGTTTTCAAGATATGAAATATAAACCTCAAATAAAGGTCTAGGAATATCCTAAATGAGTTTTCAATTCATAAATACTTTTGGTTTGTTGTGGTCAATGACTATTTCTTTATCCTTAATTGTGTGCTCATAAGAATCTTGCTAGGAAAAAATCCTTATGAACAATGTAAATAAAAAATTCTAAAAGTCAGCTTCTTTATATTCTCCAGTTGTAAATGATTTATCCTTAATACCAAGGATAATTTTGGAAAGTTTGATCCCAAATCTAATGAAGAAATTTTCCTTGGGTACTCAAACTCAAGTAAATCCTTCTGTGTCTTTAATAATATGACCAAGACCCTAGAAGAGTCAATTCACATCAAATTCAATGAGAATATTCCTAAATCATGTCTATAAAGTGATGATGATATTGAAAAACCAATTTTTAACATACCTAAACCTTAATATTATAAATTAATTAACAATTCTACAGAATCCCTATCCTCTCCATTACTCAAGTATTGGATTCAATTAATAAACCATCATCTTAAGAATATTATTAGAGAATTAAAATTTGGAGATCATACTAGAAGGTCATTATTAAATAAGGTTGAGAATCAAGATTTTCTCTCAAAAGTTAAACCTAATTCCCTTTATTATGATATTAATGATAAGAATTAGATACTTTCCATTTAAGAGTATTTGAAACAATTTCAAAGGAGAAAAATTTGGATTCTTGTGGAATGTTCTGATAGTCATCATATTATTGGAACTAAGTTATTTTTTTTAAAACAAGTTTTATGGATAAGGAAATGTTATCTATAACAATGATTGACTTGTTTCTAATGGAAATAATCAGGAATAAGATATTGATTATGGTGAAACTTTTCCCCCTTTTTCTCAAATTAAATCCATTTGAATCTTGTCGGAATTCACCATTCATTTTAATTTTAAACATTTTCAAATGGATATTAAAAGTGTTTTTCTAAATGTTTTTATTTAAAAAAATGATTTTTTGGATAAATCAAATGGTTTTAAAAATCCTAAATTTCCAAATTCTGTTTTTAAGTTAACCAAAGATCTATATGGTTTAAAAAAATACACGTAGGCTTGGTATGGGAGGTTAACTAAATTTATTTTATTAAATAATTTTAAATTGGGAAAAGTTGTTTCTACCATTTTTATCAATTTTTTTTCAAATTATTTATTAATCATTCAAATTTATATTGAAAATGTTATTTTCATATGAACTAAATAAACTATTTGTAATGAATTTTCTGATTTAATTAATAAATAGTTTAAAATGAGTTTTATTGAAGAAATTAAATTCTTACTTGGTTATAAAATTTCCCAAAATATTGATGAAACCTTTTTTAACCAAAGTAAATACACTAATGATATTATAAAGAAGTTTCGAATGGATCATGATAAGGAAATAATAATTCCCCTGAGCACAAATTGTAATCTAACTTGGATGAAGCCAATCAATCGGTCAACAACATGCTTTATTGAAGTATGATTGGAAGTCTACATTACCTTACTACAACCCATACAGACACCATGTTTAGTGTATTCCCTCATTCTCATTTTCATTCTAATATAAAGGAGTCACATTTTATAACCCTAAAAATAATGTTATTTTATTTAAAAGGAACTAAAAACCTTGGATTATTTTATCCTAAGTAAACCTCCTTTGATTTTTTTTCCTAATGTTGATTTCATAGGATGGAAACTAGATAGGAAAAGTACTAGTGGAACTTTCTATATTTAGGAAAATTCCTAATCTCTTGGAGTAGTAAGAATCCAAATTCAATTGGTTTTTTCTTTATCCAAAGAAAACTATAGATCCGCTGGAAGTTGTTACGCCTAAGTTATATTGATGAAACAAAATCTCTCAAACTTTGGGCCAACATATTATTCTGTCCCTATTAAATGTGGCAGAAATAGTGTGATCAGTATTTATAAAAATAATATCCAACATTATCACACTAAGAATATTTACTTGATACACCATTTTCTATGAGATCACTTTCAAAAAGGTGATATTTTCTTGACTTTGTATGAATAAACTTTAAACTAGTAGATATATTCACAAAAACCTTTCTTATTGATCACTTTGACTTCATCAATGGTGAGTTGGTTATGATTATATTGTGATACTTATCTCTTAATCAATTTCCAAGATTTATAAATTTTTCTATTATTTTTTTAATTTTTTCCTAAAAATGGATATTGTTTTAAAAATGGTTTTCAAAACTTTTCATAATTTTGGAAAAATAAAGTGAGTATCATAATCTACGAAAAAAATTTCTTTATAGATACAAACAAGTGGATGTGGTTCTATCATAGTTTCTATTAGGGATTTATCCTAAAAAAAGTCGATTGGGTTTTTAACCCTTTATCCATCCTTGGAATAATGAGTGGGTCTTTACTACACACCTAGTTTGGATTCCCATAGGATTTTCTATTGTTTATTAATAAAATATTTTCTATACCTTAATATTGAAATGTTTTTTCAAAATATTAATTTTATAAGTCTTTTTATTTATTTTTTAGTCTTTATTTAATGGAAATGATTCCTTTAACTCTCTTGATTAATTATTTAAAGGTGATCTAATCTTGTTAATACTGAAATAATCCTAGAAGAGTCATTTTTTTTTCAAAATCAATTTCAAAGTAATTTTTTTTTTATTTTTAAAAATTTGTTTTCTTAAAAATATTTTTCAAAGGTTTACTTAACTTTAGAAAAAAATTATTTTCTTTAACTTTATTGAAAATATATTTTTCAAAATTTTCAATGTCATTCAAACTATTTTCAAAATTTTTTATCTTGTCTCTCTCAAAAGATCATTAATGATGATAAACATAGTTTTTAAATTTATTTCTTCATTATATAAATTTATTTTTAAATCCTTTTTGTTAATATCAAAAGGGGATAATTTTTTGATTTTATTTATTTTAAGTTTTATAAAATGGTGCGGTGTGAAAAATTGGAGAGAAATTTTCTTTGTTTTTTAAAAGGGGAGAAAATCTTAGTATCTTGGTATCACTACAATACTTTATATTTATTTATTTTTTTTACTTTAATTATTATTCAAGTTTTTTTGATCATCAAAATGGGTTATATTTTTATTATTCTCACCTTTATTTTATTTTAATGATAATAAACACTCTTAAAGTATTTGATATTTTTTAAGTGATGTGCATCTAGGTTAAAAACCTCATAATATAAATCCTTTAAGGAACCTTGAACATGTGAAAAATAGTGTTAAAAAACCTTAGAATAAGGCTGTAATTTCCATTGAGGCACATTGAAGGAAGTGGAGAAGCCACTTTATGAATCCAAAGGACACTGGCTGCACTGGCCAGCTGGTCCGGTCCCACTAACCAACCAGAAACATGCCTAAGATCTCCCTTATGTAGAAATATCCCACTAGATACCCAATGGAGTTGCACTAGATAGCCAGTGTAGATGATTAGAATCAATGTTTTCTATAAGAGTCCACCAACTAGCTAATAGTGGTGCACTGGCTAGATGATGGTGGTAGGTAGAAACCACCATGTTCCAGAAAGCCCACTGGCTACCTGGTGGAGGCAACTGTGCACCAGATGGCATTAAGAAGGATAATTTGAGGATGGAATTTAATGCAGTAAAAGTAAATCTAATATTAAAATATTTGACTCAATAAACTTTGAATGATTCCAAAACTTTACTAAATCATTTTGAGCTTATAAATAGAGACCTTGGGCAGCCTTATCAATCAAATCAATTACACAATGAATCTCTTTCTCATCCGATCTTCCAATGTCAACACACTCAATTTATCTCAAAGCCCTATCTTTCTAAATACCCTCACTCTATCTAGAGTTTGTTCAAAAATTTTATATCTTTTCACTCTCTTCTAATATTCTCATTGTAGAATCCCACCTTTTTATCACATAAACTTTCATTACATTTTATAAAACCAAGGATCTTTAAGGTTTAGTGTCTTGGAAACCAGGAACTTAAACATGAAAACATTAAACATTCTTCATAAACACTTGAAAGTATTCTCCTTAAGTTCATACTAGGTTCATTACTGCATATCATAACCTGGGGACATACATAAAAAGAAAGGGTGAGCAGAAGGCCCAGTAAGGGAAACAAGGGGAAACATTTAACATGTGAACTTGAGATATATCAATAAAGTCATGAAAAAGAACATTAAGGCATGATAAATAAATCATGAGGCATATAAAAATAACATATTTCATAACTTGAAGATGTGTCTACAACATTTAACTTAGAAAATCATGAACATATCACCAAGGAAAACCCCAAGGTGTCATTTGAAATTACCAAGGTAAACCCCAAGGTATCGTTAAAATTGTAATCTCTAGTGGTTACATCATTACCCAATGCATTGGAGCGCTATCAGGGCGCACCCTTAAATTTGTCTTTATCATCATGTGAGCCACATATATCATCATCAAAAATTGCATAAATAACCCATATATCATAAAATAAATGGGTTTCATTTCATAATCATAGCGTTTTAAAAACTGCTTTTAAGACATGATCTTTATGTCATTTTAAACCCACGGAAAAGGGAAAGCGGGTTTCATGTATGTAAGTCCCATAATTAAAATATAACATTTTGATATATATGTGAATACACATATATAATAAAGATCTTTGAGTATTCACTTAATAAAATAATAGAATTTGAGAAAAAGAGAAAGACATTTTGAGACGAAAATTCTGCAGCATAACGACTATGTTTCGGGGTTTTAGAAAACATTGAAAAGAGAGGGGACATGGGTCACCCACTCATAAATGATCTATAAAATAGTATGAGGAAAAAATATAGAGGATATAAGAACATGTTAATGAAATTTTAAAGACATACCATATGAAATGAAAAACATGGAAGGAAGACAAAAATAAGATTTCTCTTATGAAAATTCGGCAGCCTAACGACGTCACTTAAAACTTCAAAAAGGGAATTGAAGAGATCAAATAGGGTCTCTCATCATATGAAAATAAAAGATCAGTATTATAGATATAAATATCATACCCCAAAATAATAAAAAGGAACTTTAAAGACTTGACATGAAAATAGAACTTGAAAATGAGAAGGGCGAAAGAATCCTTTAAAAATTCGGCAGCCTAACGACGCCACTTAAACATTATTAAAACAAATTTATGAGAGAAATAGGGGGTCTCTCATCAAATTAAAATGAAAAGGATAGTATGATGAATATAAAAGAACATCCCCTAACATATGAACATGGATAATAAAATATATGACATAAAAGAGAGTACTTAGAAAGAAAGAGAGAGGTAGGATCCCTTACCTTAAAACGTAACTCTTAAAACTCAAAGGTTGGGACCTTGAGGGATAGGGGGAACCTTGGGAGGACTCTTAGGGAGGTAATGATACCATAGCTTCGTTGGGGGAGAGTTGGGAGTGAAAAATAAAGGAGGAAAGGGTGGGTATTTATAGGGAAAGTGAGGGGACAAGGCATTAATGGCCAAGGGACACCTCATTGGCGGTTTTGGCAAAACCATGGGCTTGCCCATGGTATTTTCCCATGGTTTTAGCCACATGGGACCCCTCATACAATAATTCATCCCCTTTAGTCTTACATCCCTTAAAATATCTCATCACATCATCATAATGCAGTTATGATGTCATTAAACACCCGTAACTTAAAAACTGTATTTTCACTATTCATCAAAAATTCAATTTTCTCAGAAAAATCCCAAAATTTCACCTTAACCAAATATCAATGCTCTGATTTAAAAAATGAACTCCATTTTATAAAAATAATTTTCTAAATATTTTTAATTTAATTTTTAAATAAATACACTATTCAATGAAAATTCATTTTTTTTTCAGAAAAATCCCCAAAAATTACCTTAATATAATATTGATGCTCTAAGTTAAAAAATTAACAAAATTTTATAAAAATAATTTTCTAAATATTTTTAATTTAATTTTTAATTAAAAAAACACTATTCACCTGAAAAAACTGTTACTTGACTAATAATTTCTAAAATAGCTATTTACCTATTTTATTGAATCACATTACTTAATCAAGATGCCTAGATTATATTAATACTTTCTTTAAGTGAAATTACTAGTCCATTTGGTCAAATTACTAATCCTAAGCATAAAATCACTATTGATAATTTACTATTCATAAAAAATTAAGTTGATCTTATTAGACTCTAAATTTCATACTGAACATAATTGTAGAAGACCATTTTTTGAAAATCATTACACATAATTAATTATCTAAGGTTTGCATAAATATTTTCATCATTTTTCTAGAATTCATCAAAATATGCATACTATATTTATCTGGACATTTGAAAATTCACAAACTTCATCATAAGAAGAAATCACAATTTTTATTTAAAATAAAGGATTACACAAGGCAATTATAGTCTAGTTACATAGCCCCTTATAGAACCATCATAGGACCCAAGAGTAAGGTGTGATAGGGTGATAGAATCTGAGGGTGGCTCGACCATCATCGCACTAGTAGTTATTTCTATTAGCTTGAACTTCTCATGAAGGCGATTCCGTTCCATCCTCACACGATGAAGTTCGGCTTGGGTTTGGTCAAGAGAAAAGCCCAATGGTGCCACCTCCTTCCCAAATTCTGTTAGATGGGCTTCGATTGGCCCGAGACTACTGGATGAGGCCATCAAATCTTCATTCTATATTAATTAACCAAGATCACTTATATTTAGAGACAATAATTGAAACATTTAGTTTCCAATGGTCATATTTATCAATGGTCATATACCATTCAAAACCCAATGGTCTTATTTTAATTATACTCATGTTATCAAATGAAACAGTTTTGTTGAGGGTAAAATAAAATAACACACAAAATTAGGAAACAAGATTTATTCAAAATTTCGGGTCGTTACACTCATTGTGTCCCAGTATTTATCATATCCTTTAGGAGAATCAATATTAACCTACAAATCTATTACTTTATAGAAATCTCCTCATCCAAACTTTTTCTTATTTATTTGGTGCTTAATACCATTAATGTAAGGGACCATGGTTTTTTTTCCATCCCGTTTAAAAATAAAGGGAACTATTTCTTTTGAGGTTTTTAGCTTTACCATTAAATATATTGTATCTATTGTATCATGTTTCTTTCTAAAACCTAAAAAGAAATGGATAGTTTTGGTATCTTGGAAACCAAACAATCCAAGAGACTAATACATTAAATCCTCAAGAAATTAAGGTGGTAGATGTAGGGTCTATTTTTGAGAGATATTTCCTTACTTCCTTACCAATTATTTTGTGTCATTTAATTTCTGAAATTTTAATTATTTATCACAATAGATCATTTATTTATTTATCTATTTATTTAATCCATTAATTAAAGCTTATTCACTTAATCATTTTTATATTCAAATCTCTTAATCGTTTAAATTGATCTTTATTTTTATTATTCTATTTATTATTATTTATTATTATATTTAACTTATGTACTTTTATTTATTTATTTATTTTATTCTTTCTTTTAAAGAAAAGTTTTAAAACTTGTATTGTTTTCCTTTATTTTTTTAAAGTGAAATTCACCCCTCTTTCCATTTATACATCTCTGAACTAAATTTGGTATAAAAAGGGTTTTGTTTTTAACATTTATATGTTTTCAAATTCTTTCAAAGCTTATTTTTATTTTTCAAATATTTAACCAGTTTTTCAAGTAAAAATATATTTTTATTAAATGTTTTTTTTCAAACACTCATGGTGGTCCGAAAGGAAAATCCTTGGTCCATGATCCATTTTTCAGTGGTAGTAATTATTGTTTTTAGAAAGATAAAATATTTTTTTCTTAGATCAATTAGATATCTTGTTTATAAAATTATTATTCATGGCTATAATCCTAAAACTGAAAAGGAAAATATTTGGACCTCAGTTGATATTTTTTATTTTGAATTAGATGGTAAATCTATAAATTCCTTGAATTGTGGATTAGACTAAAATTAACTTAATAATATTTCTACATGAAAAACAGATCATGAAATTTGGAAACTTTTATAAGTAACTCATCAAGGAAAAAAAAAATTCAAAGATACCTGTTTAGATAAGTTTAAACAAGTCTTTGAGAGTTTCTCCATGGATCCTAGTGAATCTACCACTAAAATGTTTACTCAATTTAATGATATTTATAATGTGTGAAAAGATCTTTGTGATTATAGTTCCATATAAACTCTTATCAAGAAAGTACTTTGGGTATTACCAAGTAATTTTTTAGCTAAAGTGAATAGAATCTAAGAAGTTAAAGACTTGAAAAATATATAGGTTTGATGAAATCATTTATTCTCTCATGACATATTATATTACTATGATAAGGGAAGCATAAAAAGAAGATAAAGATGTCAAGTAAACTAAAATAACAATTTATTTCAAGGAAAAAAATAAATACTCATCCGAAAGTGACTTTAATGTTTCCAAATTTACCAATATGATGGAAAAGTACAATAAAAAGAAGAGATCCACTCAAAACTTCAAAAATAAAAATCAATAATTTGAGATGACTTGTTTCAGTTGAAAAAATAAGGTCCATATCAAATAGGATTGTCTGTTGAACAATAAAAACTCAAAAGAAAAGAAGTAATGTAATAAATCTCTAAAGGTCTCAACTTTGAGTGATGGAGGGGACTCAGTTTCAATATATGAATCAAGTGATGAAAGACACAAGTGCTTAATGGAAAATGAAGTGGTATGTGATGAAGTAAATTCCACATGTTCTAGTCCTTCCACTTTCCCCTCTTCTACTTCTTCTACCTATCCTTACAATGATAAGGATCTCATCAATTCTAAAAATGAACTTCAAAATGGTTTTTGTGATTTTCTTTAAAAATTCAAAGATATTAGAAATAAACACAATCTTTTTGTTTCAAAAAATTAACAACTTGTAAAAGAAAAAGAGGATTTTATTTTAAAATTACAAGAAGAACGAAATTTTGAAAATATAGAATTTCAAATTAAAGATCTTAAAAACTCTCTTTATAATTTTTACCAAGGAAAATAAAATCTAAATAATATTTTAGGTTTTCAAACACCTATTAAAAATCATTATATTTTTTGGGTTTTCAAAAAAATATAGTTTTTCCAAAAATTATAAAAGGACTACTTTTTCAAAGGGAATTTCTAAAAATAATTTTTTTTATTATTTTAATAAAGTTATTCATCTATTTTATGAATGAAATTGAAAAAAATATAGACATGGAAGACCAAAAATCATTCATCTTTCTTCAAATTTTTCAAATTGAAAAAATTACTCCAAACAAGTTTGGATTCAATAGTCTTAATTAGCTAACTTAAATAGATCTAAGATATGGGTATCAAAATATTTAGTTTCTTAAAACAAGAGAAAAAACTAATAAGCTACATGGTATATGGATAGTGGGTTCTCAAGGCATATGTGTGATGATCCTTCTGAATTTAATAATATCAATTATTTATGATGGAGGACATGTCACATTTGGAGATGATTCAAATGGTAAAATTATCAGTATAGGTATGATTGGTTTCTCTAAATCTACTCTAATTAAAGATATTTTATTTGTTAAATTCTTGGAGCATAATTTACTATGTATTATTCAATTATGTGATAGTGGTTTTAAAATTACTTTTAAATTTTTTTTATAAATTTTTTAATTCTATCTAAAATCTTTTATTTACCATATCCTATTTTTAAAATGTTTATATTATTGATTTAAATTCTATAGCTTGTCAAAATGTTAAGTGTTATAGTGAACAAGATAAAAAATCTTTTATTTCGCATTTGTGCCTTATACATTTTAATATTCATTCTCTTTTCAAGCTCAAACATAACTGACTAGTATGATATTTAACAAAATTGTCTTTTAAAGATAACTTAGTTCGTGAACCTCATCGACTAAGAAAGCAACACAAGTATTCCTTCAAACCTAAAAATAGTTTTTCCTCTTCTAGATACTTATAACTAGTCCACCTTGATATTTTTAGACCAACTAAAGTTTTTAGTATCAGAAATAAAAATTACACCATTGTAATTATTGATGACTTTACTAGATTTACATGGGCTTTCTTCTTATATTGTGAAAATGAGGCTTGTAATTTATTTATAAAATTTTCAATAAAAGTTTAAAATTAAAAAGGTAATAAAATCATGGATAATAATTTGATAACAGATACTTTGGAAAGTTTTGTTATTCTGAAGGTTATCATCACTCCTTTTCCTCTCCTAAAACACCTCAAAAAATGGGATTTTTTAAAGACAAAATAGGTCCCTCTAAGAAATATCATAAATGAGTTTTCCCTTACTCAATAATTTTGGGTTGAGGTTGTCAATACCAATTTTTATACTTAAATGTGTCCTCATAAGACCCATATTAGGAAAAACCCTTATTAACTTTGGAAAGGAAAATTTCCAAAATTCATCTTCTTTAGAGTCTTTAGTTGTAAATGATTTATCCTTAATACCAAGATTATTTAGGAAAGTTTTACCCTTAATATTTTTAAATAAATGAAGAAAATATAGAATCCCAATCCTCTCCTCTACCCAAGACATGGATTCAATCCAAAGACCATCCTCTTGATAATTTTATTAGATAATGACAATATAGAACTTTTACTATAAGGTCGGTATTAAAATAGGTTGAATATAAAAATTTTATCTCTCACGTTGAACCTCATTCCATTGATAACACTATTAATAATGATAATTGGAAATTTTCCATGAAATAGGAGTTGAACCAATTTCATAGGAACAATATTTAGACTCTCATGGAATATCTTGATAATCATTTTATTATTGGAACTAAGTCAGTTTTTTTGAAACAATCTTGATGAACAAGGAAATGTTATCCACAACAAGGCTTAACTTATTATTAAAGGATATAGTCAAGAAGAAGGAATTGATTATGGTGAAAATTTTCCCCCATTTATTAACTTGAATCCATTTGAATCTTATTGTAATTCACCACTCATTTCAATTACAAAATTTCTCAAATCAATGTCAAAAGTTAATTTCTAAATGGTTTTTTTCAGATTTTTTTTGGACTAACCACCCAGTTTTGAAAATCCTGAATTTCTATATTCTATTTTCAAATTAAAAAAATATATATATAGTTTAAAACAATCCACTAGGGATTGGTATCATAGGTCTACTAAATTTATTTTATCAAATTATTTCAAAATGGGAAAAGATGATTCCACTATTTTTCTTAACTTTTTTTCTTAAAATTATTTATTAATCATTAAAATTTATATTGATTATGTTATTTAAATAAATAAATTCTTTGAAATTATTTTTTTATTCAATGAATAAGTATTTTGAAATGCGTTTTGTGGGAGAACTTAAATTATTCCATGGTTTTCAAATTTCCCAATATTATGATGTAACCTTTTTAAAACAAAGTATGTACACTAGTGAACTTATAAAGAAGTTTGGAATGGATCATGTTAAAGAAATAAGTACACCAATGAGTATATCCTATAAGCTAACGTTAGATGTAACAAATCAATCAGTCAACAATAATATTTATTTAAGTATCATTTGAAGTCTACTTTACCTTATTGCGACCCATCTATACATCATGTTCAGTGTATTATTTTGTTTTATTTTTCAATCCAATCTAAAGGAATCACATTTTAAATCCCTAAATATATTTTTTATTTGAAAGGATCTAAAAAACTTGGATTATTTTATCCTATAAAAACCTCTTTTAAACTTCATTTTTTCCCAATACCAATTTTTGTGGATGACAACTAGATAGTAAAAGTACTAGTAGAACTTTTCATCTACTAGGAAAAATCCCTCATCTCTTGGAGTAGTAAGAAGAAAAATTCAATTGCACTTTCTATAGCCAAAGAAGAATATGCATCCATTGGGATTTTTTGTTCCCAAGTTATATGGATGAAACATACTCTCTTAGACTTTGGGTTAACATATTATTCCATACCTATCAAGTGTGACAACACTAGAAAGATTAGTATTTCTAAAAATCCTATCCAATAATCTCACACTAAGAACATTGACCTAAGACAACATTTTCTATGAGATTACTTTTAAAAAGTTGATATCATTATTGAATTTGTTTTAAAAAACCTTCAACTTGCTGATATATTCACTAAACCCCTTCCTCTTGACTGCATTGAATTTATCAATGGAAAGCTGGGTATGATTATATTGTGATACATATCTTTTAATCACTTTGAAAGCTTAATAAGTTTGCTATTTAATTTTTTTTTCTATTTTTTTTTCCAAAAATGGTTTTAAAACTATAAAATGTTTTTCAAAATTTTTATTAATTTTGGAAAAGTGAAGTGAGTATAATACTACAATAAAAATATTCCTATCCAGATAAAAATAAGTAGATGTAGTTCTAGCATAGATATTACTAGGTATTTATTCTGAAAATATTTGATTGATTTTTTAAACCTTTATCAATCTCGATCACAATGAGTGGGCCTTTATTACACACCTGGTTTTTAAATCTTGGGGGATTTTTTATGGTTTATTAATATAATCATTATTAAACCTTATTAATAGAATTATTTTTCTACATATTTAATTTCAAAAAGATTTTTATTTATTTATTTTAGTCATTATTTAAGGGTGATGATCCCTTTAACTCTCCTGATATATTATTTGAGAGAGTGATAATTTTTTTAATACCGAAATAATATATGAAAAGACATTTTATTTTTAAAAATCAATTTAATTTTTTTTGATTTTTAAAATCAATTTAAAAATTATTTTTTTTTTATTTTCAAAAATCCATTTTCTTAAAAATATTTTTCAATGTTTTACTTAACTTTTTCAAAAAAAAATGTTTGTTTTCCTGAAATTTATTGAAAATATAATTTGCAAAATTTTCAATCTTTTTCAAACTATTTTCAAAAATCAAATTTCATCACTATAAAAAAGATCATTAATGATGATAAATATAGTTTTTAAACTTATATATTTATCATCTAACCCTGTTTTTAATTTTTTTTGGTAATCTCAAATTGGGATAAATTTTAGATTTTATTTGTTTTAAGTTTTATAAAATGTTATGGTGTAAAAAATGGGAGAGAAATTTTATTTGTTTTTAAAGGGGAGAAAATCTCGGTATATTGGTATCATGGTAATCCTATCTCTTTATTATTTTTTTAATTTAATTTTTATTCAATTTTTTATCATAAAAAATGGAGATATTATTGTGATTATCATCATTATTTGGTTTTAATGATCATAAACACTCTTAACGCATTTAATATTTTATTTTAAGTGATGTGCAATTAGTTTGTAAACCTCATAATAGAACTACTTTAAAGAAACTTGAAATTATATTAAAGGATGTTTAAAATACTTATAATAAGTCTAGAAGTTATATAGAGGCACATTAAAGGAAGTGGAGAAGCCAATTTGTGAGGCCAAAGGACAATAGCAACACTGACCAGCTGGTGCAGTGCCATCGGGAAACCGGTGGTATGCCCAGGTTCTCCCTTATGCAATAGAACCCAATCGACTACTCGATATAGGTGAACTGGATAGATGATGTATATGGTTAGAATCAATGTTTTCTATATTATTCCACTGACCATAAAGTGGAGGTGCACCAGACAGTCGTTGGTAACAAAGAACAAGCACTAAGTTTCAGGAAGCCCACTGCCTACCCTATGGAGGCCACCATGTACCTGATGACATCGAGCTAACTAATATAAAGATGAAATTTAATGTGGTAAAAATACATTAAAAATGGAAATATTCAACTTAATAACCCCAAATGATTCCAAAAATTTACCAAATAATTTTGAGCCTATAAATAGAGACCTTGGGTAGCCTTGGCAATCAACTCAATAACACAATGACTCTTTTACTCATCCGATCCTTCAACACCAAAATGCTCAATTGATCTCAAATATCTCTCTTTCTAAACCCTATCACTCATTTTAGAGCATAATCTAAAATTATATATCTTTTAATTATCTTCTAATATTCTCATTCTCTTATAGTATTCATCTTATTATTTAGGAGAACCGATACTAGGCTAGAAAGTGATTACTTCATAGAAATATCCTCATCCAAACTATTTCTTTTTTATTTTGTGATCAATACCATTAAATTAAGGTACCATGATTTTTTGTAAATTTATTTTAAAAAAATGAAAGGATTATTTCTTTTGAGGTTTTTATCTTTATCATTAAAGAGATAGTGTCTATTGTATCCAGTTTATTTCTATAACCTAAAAATAAAGGGAAAGTTTTAGTATCCTGGCTACCAATAAATCTAAGGTACGAATACATTAAATCATCAAGTGATTGAGGTGGTAGATATAGGGTATATTTTTAAGAGATATTGTTGAACTACTATACCAAATATCTTGTCTCATTTACTTTCTACAATTTTAATTATTTATCGCCTTCAACTATTCATTTATTTATTTGTTTAATCCATAAATTAACACTTATTAACTTAACCATTTTGATATTAAAATTGATTAATCATTTAAATCACTATTTGTTTTTATTATTCTTCTTACTATTATTTTTCATTATTGTTGTTCCTACATACTTTGATTATTTTGTTTATTTAATTATTTCTTTTAAAGAAATGTTTTTAAAACTGGATTGTTTTACATTAATTTTTTAAAGTTCAATTCACCCCCTATTGAAATTAATTCATATATAACCTATGGAATTTACATATAATATCCTACTATAAATCAATTCAATCAATTTCAATAAGATTTATTCCAAAAAATTAGAGTAGGTTGAGTCCTTAAAATAAGAACACTAGCCTTAAAATGAAGAAACCACAAATAAAAATTCATTAAAGAGGAAAAATTAAGTCACCATAGAAAATATAGGGAAATAATATGGAAGACAAATATGAGAAAAGAAGAGAGAAGTAATATTTGGAGAACATACCCTAAATAAACACCTCACTTTGATAGAGATCTATTAAAGGAAAACAATAAAGGAGGAGAGAACTAGTGGGGTGATGACTAGAAGACTTATGTAGGTAAGGGGATAATTGAGATGAGATCCCATTTAAAATGGATTGAAAAATAAAAAATTTTATGTTTTTAAAAAGTGAATGGTTAGATAGACTGTGATTCTAACCGTATGTCATCATTCTTTCTAACTAGTTACTTTCAGGTGGCCCAAATTGAATTCAATCCAATTCTATAATGTGTATAATATATGTATGTGGTCAATCGATAGAGAACCTTAAGTATTTTTTTTATGTGAATCCTCAATCAATTATTTAGAGAATTGATTATTTATGTGAAAACTATGTAAAAATTTAAATTTAACCTAATATAAATCATTAAAGATTTAAATGTAATGGAATATTTGAAATAAAAAAACATGATTTTATTTGTTGGGATTTATATGATAAAAATATATCGGGGTTATGGGATTCAAAGGTGATAATAGAAACTATTTTTTTATGTGTGTTTGTGCCTTAAATATGAGTTATACCACTAGGATTCAATGATTTCATAACCTACTTGGTCTGGTAAATCACAGCTTAGTCATTTTTTAAATTACTTTCTTCGACCGATAAAACAAATTTCAGTTTTTTTTAAAACCAACCCTAAGGTGATGATGAATCATCCAATGGACATGGAATAATCCACTGTGATTCCATAATATATCACCCAAATACATCATTCTTGGTATGATATGACATATTCAGTGGATTTATGAATTCTAGAATGATGAAATCGTAAAACAATCATATAAATGGAATAAAAACATCAATAAAAACTTAATAACACAAGAGTTTCACCATAATCTCCCTTAACCCTGAAAAAAGGGGAATTAACTTCTCATTCTATAAAAGATGAAAAATAATCTATTCTTAAAGTAGGTATTCATGATATTAAGAAGAAAAATGAAATAAAATAGTAAAAATGATAGAAATCCTTCTTATAATGAATTCCTATCCCCATCTTCAACTCTCTTCTAGCTCTGGGATGATTGATTTACATAAAATGGTTGGTTGGAAGCTTAATTATCAAACCCCATAGACTAAGAGTGGTTAAGGGTCATAATCCAGAGTCAATTAGTGGTTGGGAGTGGGGTAGATGAGATTTGGTTGGCTAATCTATCCAAGGTTCAAGGTTTAGGTTCATGGTTTAGTAAAATATATGCCAACTATTCAATTTTTTCTTTCCTCCAAAAATTTGAGTTGCATGGTTTTTGGGTGACCCTGTATGGTTTGGTTAATCATGTGGAAGCTATGCAAATGGAATTTTCCCCAAATTTAAACTCCGTAAGGTTTCTTAGGGATATTTTCATTGTTTGGTTAACCATGCAGAGATCATGAAAAAGGTACTGTATTTTGGTTTTGTCCCTCACATAGTTTCCTTGGTTGGGGTTCATGGTTCCTAGGTTCTAATGTAAAATATGAACAGAAGAAAATGTTCCCAAACACCTCCATTTTGTTTCAGAAACTCCCAATTTTCACCAATATCAACAACTTCTTCATTTCATGCCCTTTTAGAACCCATAAAAACAAATTAAGGCCATAAATACATGAAAAATATAATAAAAACCATTTTAAAAGTATAATTCATGGTGAAATTGGCTAATTAACTCCAGTGCATAAAACTCCCCCACATTTGATCAATTTTGTTTCCCTTAAACAATCACATAGAAAATCATTCCAAATAGACCACCTATGAAATAGGTAAAAATATCATAGATTTTATTAATTAAATTATCACGAGTTTAAATGAATCATTATTGAAAATTTTACATATAACCTTGAAGGCTCACTAATCATTAAAGAAATAAAGTAAAGTATAATCAAGTTTAATTCTCTAAATTTCCATTCTTAAATAATTGTATTTTTAAATATGAAATTTATCTTATTCATTTAAAATAATGTCCCTTCATTTATTTCCATCTCATAATAGACTCGAGTAGGTTGGTCAAAGATTTTATTAACACAAAATGGTGGGATATCAATTTTTTAAGTCACATAACCTCATTGACTTTCTGCTTTGAAGTGTAAGAGAGGGTCATAATCATTTTGGGTATTCATTTTTATATTTTAAATATTTCATTGGAGTGAGATATTAGTAATATATTTTGGTTCCCATATTTTTCAAATGACTCAATTTTATGAATTTGAAATCAAATCAAAAGATAATGAATTTAAAATCGTTTAATAGTCTTGTGTGCAACATCTACAATACCAAATCCTCACTTCCTCAAAATTCGTATGTTAATTTCCATTTCAAAAGTTCCCTTAGTTTAAATTAATCCATCATAAAATCCATATTTAAACAATTTTTTTTAATATTATAATTTAAAGAACTATGCTTTAGTTTTCCTATACTCACTCAAAATAATGAAAAGATCATCAATACAAGAATACGTGAACTCTCTAAACGATGCACCCAAAGTCATTATGAATTAAATAATATGGATATGTGATATTGATACCATAACTTAAATGGTTTCTAAGGAAAACATGTCATCCTTGTAAATGTTGAGGAAATGACCAAATGAGGTGCACACAATTGAGGTTACCTTCTCCATAATTAATAACAATAATTATCTCCCATTATTATGATAGGGTGGAAAAAGGTGAATAGTTAAGTGGTAGGAAAGTGGAGTAGGGAATAAAAAAGGAACCTAGGTGCATTGGAAAAAGAAGGAAGAATACCCTAGAATTTTTGTTCAAGATCATAAGGAGAGTGGTGTGCAAGATCCCATTGAGAAGAAGAGTGTGCTTTGAGATATGTGATAGGTTCCACCTTCTATCTTAACTAAAGAGGAAAGAGAAAGTGAAGCAAAAATAATATCATGAGAGTAGGGAAAAATAAGAGAAGCACACAATCATACTATGGAAGAAGTAAAAAGGATGAAAACACACAAAAAATATCCATAACTTAGAGAATCTATTTTTTCCTTATAAAACTTTGAAATATATTAATAAATATTTTTGGATCTAAGCATTGAGACGGTGCAATATTCTGAGGGTCGGTGAGCCCAAAATTATTTTTATAAAAATATTAAATATATTTTATATCACACATACGTAATTTTTCCGAAATAATGGAATATCTATTGAATAGAGTCACAGATAGAAAATCTAACACCATTTTTGAATTTGGAACATGGGGTTTACCCTATGTGCAACCTAAAGTTGGTTGGAACTAGACATTTAGATGAGTTAGTCATTGGTGGGTATGTTAAGTGGATTAATTAATTAAATTAATTCATTTAATTCCCCACAAACTAATTCCCTCTATAAATATCTTATTATAAAGATTTTATAGGGTTATCTGCATAACCTTGGGATCATTGAGAGGAGGTTTCGTCATTCTTTATTGGTAGATCGAGATCAGATGACGAACAATGATTGGATCGTGGTGGATTGACAGATAGGGAACACAACAGATCTTCCCCATAACTGGTGAACATGTTATTCACTAATTATCAATCCATAATTGAGATAGGACTCATCAATTTTTATTTTCTCCCTCTTGATTAAAATTTTAAATCATGAATTTGATCTTCTTATCTCTTTTGGAAAATTTTACGCCCTTCACATGAGCACCTTTGTCGAAATAATTTTTTTACTCAATTTATTATATTTTCTTATACCACGATCTTGACCCAATTTCCCGCTTTGTAATTTTTGTCGAATTAAATTTTTATTAAATTTTCTTATACCACGATCTTGCCCCAATTTCCCCGCTTTTTAATTTTTTCTCCCCTTTTATTTTCTTTGTGTTCTTCACCATTGGCCTACGGTGTCACAGTTCGACTTTGCTGGGCAGGTTCGAGTGCGACCGAACTCCCAGATTCCTGAAAGATTCATGTGCGGCAAATAGATTGGAGATCTTTGGATGGATTGGGATGGATCGTAGGATGTGGGTGATGAATCTCATAGACCAGGGATCTAAGACCAAGAAGCAACAATGAGAGGCATGTGGGGTGGCGTGAAAGCTTCATACAAATTATTAGAATCCAATTTCTAGCCACCAGAGGGTCAGAATTGATGGTTGGAGATTACTACCACCAATTTTAGGTGGTTAAGTGGTGTAAATAACTATGGGAGAGACATATATGGAAAATGAATGAAAGAACTTATCTTTATGTAAAAATACTAACTAGAAAACATGTAATAGGATGAACACATGCTGTGTAGAACCTTAGTTATGGAGGATAGGGGTTTAAGGTGGTGATAAATCACTACAACAAAAACCGTGTTTAGCGGCGGTTTTGTGGCGGCGGTTCACAAAACCGCCGCTAAACGTTTTCGCCGAAAGGTTTAGCGGCGGTTTTTAATAAACCGCCGCTAAAATTGAAAATAATTTCACAGTCCCGACCCTTCTTCCCCCACCCCGATTATTCCCCAAACCCTCGCGCCCTCCCTTCTTCCTCTAACCCCCCAGCGACCCGCACACCTCCGGCGACCCTCGACCTCCGGCGACCCGCGACCTACGGCGACCCGCGACCTCCGGCGACCGGCGACCTCCGGCGACCCGCGACCTCCTACTTGATCAAGAAGCACAATTATCCCCCGTAAACCCATTTTCATTCTTCTTTTTTTTCTTCAATTAGTTTGTTTTTTCATTGTTAATGATAATTTTTGGTAGGATAGGGGAATTATAACCCTTACGGCGTGATCTACGGGTTTTCTTTTTTATCACGCCCTAGATTTATGGTAGGATTCCCATGAAATTGACATTTTTAATTTGAAAATCATTAAATATGTGTTTTTATCACCATCTTTTATTTATATAATCTAATTTCAATCTTTGTATATAATTAATTTCATTCGCAAACGTTGGTCTAATCTTGTTTTATGATATTTGACTTTGTTTTGTGAAATATCTCACACATAATGTCGGTCCTATTGTGCTTGGATTTATAATATTACTTTCATCTATTTCTTGTTGTTATACTTTTTTCTAGGTGTTAATTATTATTGTGCACCATTTGGTTAATTCATTGGGTTTGAAAAATCGGTGGTTTAGGTCTTGTTTTATGAAAATGGTATTATCCGATTATAGTTGTACATGCTGGTTTTTTAGTTAAATGTTTCATTTGTTTCTCACCATATTTGGGATTTTTAGAACCATATTTAGCATTTTTAATAAGTTCCTGGAATGTAAATTGGTGTTTTTTAACATTTTGAGATTCAACTGAAACTGTTTGCTAATAATTTCTTCCCTAGTCTTTATAATGGTTCCCAATTGGATTTTATAGGAAAATTATATAGGTATACCTATTATCATATTCCTTTTTAATTATTTATACGACTGAAATTTATAGGATTCCAAATTTCATAAACTAGGGAGGTAGAATGTAATGGTTTAAAGGAATTTTTGAATATCCTTGAGTATCAAATCTCTTATTCAATGGTGATATGTTCATATTTTCATTTAATATAAAATATATATTGAATATTTCAAAAAATTAGATTATAATTATATTTCAGATACAGGAAAATGGATAATGAATTTTAAATCAACATCATAGATTCCATGAATGTTTCTCAAAGTCATGTTACTCCTATTGAAGGAATGATTGATTTAAAGATAATAGATTATCCACTCACATATCTCAGTATACCTCTTATTTATGAATATTTTCGAATTAATAATTTCAATTAAATAACTAATGAAATTTTATTAATAATACCAAAATAAGAAACTTTATAACATTCATATGAGGGAAATATTAGCTTGAATCTCAATGTGTTAACTATAGTTTCCATTAATCTTCATTGATGAACTATGATCCAAATAGAGAACAAAATTTTATTCAAAATATTTTATCTAAATTCTTTTTGAACTTAAATGAAAATAATATTCCTTATTTGAAATGGTCAAGGAAAATTTCATTGCATACTGTTGAAGGAATATTATATATCAAAGGTCTTTATAAAGCCGTATAATCCCATAGAACAAAATTATAATTGAAATATTTATATATCCAAGACTACTAAGATTATTTTTGGATGTAAAATCATATTCAAACAAATGATATATGGCTTGATTGAAATTATTGTTTTGGGTATGATTGGTGGATATCACTCACAAGATTCTTAACTGACAGCCTCTTCCCTTTCACATGAATATGTGGAATATACTCTGTCCTATAAGAAAATGGTGAAGTAGTATGTACCATCTTTGAGATACAATCTAGTAGGTTGTTGACTATCATCTCATGCAACATTATCCCCACCAGATAGTCCACTACCACAATGGTATACAGAACCATTTTTTCAGGTTCCTGAGCCACCCAAAGTATAAGAATGTGGAAATGAAGAGTTAAACTGCACTTCTGAGTGGAGAATATGATATGAAACTATAACCACTGATCAGTTTTCTGATATATTAAGGATGATCACTACTTCCAACATCATAATTCTAGGGCCACTCAATCATGATAGGGTTTTTTTTCAAACCATTTGGGAGACACATTTCTGCCTCTTGAACCTAAGAGCATTGGGATGACATTTTCCATTAACGTTACATGGTTTATTTAGCAGGGCTTCTCGTGTCGTATCCTCCACATCCACTCTACAGTTTTCTCCACATTTCCATGACTAACATAATTCTCTCCACCTTAGGAGGGTCATTATCACTAATTTATTCAAGAAATTCAAACACCATGTCTCATGCTTCCATCACAAGATGAACCCCAAAACTTAAATGTGGCCATTTAGATTTCCCTAGAACAATAAAACAAACATTACCCATTGTGAAAATGGTTTCAGTGAATGTAGTTAACTTGATTTAAAATGCATTATGATCAGTTTCGATCACACATCAAAGGGGTGTTGTTTGAGGCAACATAAATGTGTGATCGATGGTGTTATGATAAGTGTGTATCCCGATATTCTTATTGCTCCTAAATGAGGTGTTGACGCTGTCTCCTATGGACCAGACTTGTTCAGTTGGTCTGAAATGGTAAATGTGGTCAATGAATCATCTTTATTATATTATGCATACTTTATGGCCAATGGTTCATCTTTATTATATTATGTTTCTGTAATCTTACACTATCGTATATTTTGTGTAGGCACATTGTGATATACATGGATAAAAGCTGGATCACATTACCGAGGAACACATCTCAATATGTTAAGGGTTTGAATGGGTTTTTAGATTTTGCAATTTCTAATCGATCCGTTGAAGGGAGAATAAGATGTCCATGTCCTAAATGTAAATTTAGAACATGGTTGAAGAGAGATGAAGTTTATGAACATTTAATACTGAAGCAATTCCCTGAGCAATATTTGTGTTGGATTTGGCATGGAGAATCAAACAATACAGAAAGATTGAGGACTGATGTTAATCCACAGAATGAGGTCCCAAGTTCTTCGACAATGGAAAATGAAATGCAAAACCTCATAAATGATGCATTCGGCACTGCAAGACACCACTATGAGCATCAAAACATATCAGAACAACCAGAAGAGGGTGCTACAAATTGCAACGTGACAAGTGATGTTTCTGAGACTGTAACACAAGCAGATCAAGATTGTAACATATCATTGGATCCTCTTGATTCTGTGGAGCCAAATGTAAGGGAAAACTTCAGTGAGGAAAATGCATTTCATGATTTAGTTGCCGATGGAAATCAAGAGTTGTATAGTGGGTGTTTGAAATATTCAAAGCTTTCATTTCTACTGAAGTTGTACCATATCAAATGTCTATGTGGAATTACAAATAAGGCAATGTCCATGTTATTGGAATTGATTCGTGATGCATTTCCTGAAGCAAAAATCCCAGAATCGTTTTATGATATGAAAAAAGTTGTTAACAAGCTTGGTCTGAATTATACAAAAATACATGCGTGTCCCAATGATTGTATGCTTTACTGGGGAGAGGATTCAAGTAGACAGAATTGTAAGAAATGTTCTTCTTCTAGATGGCAGTCAAAGGGTGATGTTGGAAGTATGACTGAACATAATTTCACGGAGAAGAATAAAAGGAACACACCTGCAAAAGTTTTGCGTTACTTTCCTTTGAAGCCTCGATTGCAAAGATTATTCATGTCATCAAAAACCGCCGAACACATGAAGTGGCATGCTGTAGATAATAACAATGATGGGTTAATGAGACATCCACGGGATTCCCAATCGTGGAAGACATTTGATTCATTACATCCAGATTTCTCAGCTGATCCTAGGAATGTTCGATTGGGATTGGCTGCCGATGGATTCAACCCATTTGGGACTTTGAGTACGAGTTATAGCATTTGGCCAGTTGTTTTGATCCCTTATAATCTGCCTCCGTGGATGTGTATGCAACAAACATATTTTATCATTTCGATGATTATTCCTGGAAAACAAATGCCTGGAAATGATATTGATGTATACCTGCAGCCTTTGATTGAAGAATTGCAGGAGTTATGGAGCAACGGTGTTGAGACATTTGATGTTTCTTCTAAAACAATGTTTAAAATGCATGCTGCTTTAATGTGGACCATTAGTGACTTCCCTGGGCTTGGGAATTTATCTGGTTGGAACACTTATACGGGTTTGGCTTGTCCCGTTTGTAACTTTGATTTCGAGCCCAAACGGCTACCTCACAGTAGAAAATGGTGCTTCTTGTGCCATCGAAGATTTCTTGATGCATCTCATAGATTTCGGCTGAACAAATCAAAATTTAATGGTTGCATTGATCGTAGACCACCTCCAAAGTTGTTAACCGGTTCTGAAATATTGACACAGCTTGAAAATGTTAAAACAGAATTTGGGAAGGTTCATCATTTGAATGATAGCGGAAAACGAGTGCGAAGTGCATCGTCAAGTGAAATCAGAACGCAACAATGGAAGAAAAAAAGTATATTCTTCAAACTTTCGTATTGGGAATTTAATTCTTTGCGCCACAATCTTGATGTGATGCATATTGAGAAGAATGTATGTGATAATTTGATTTTCACATTACTTAATGAGCATGGAAAGTCGAAGGATCATCTCAATGCTCGCAAAGACTTACAAGTAATGAACATAAAACGTGATCTCTGGCCAGATGAGAATGAAAAGTATGCTCCGGCCATTTTTTCATTGAAAAATAGGGATAAAGATACGTTCCTTCAAATTTTAAAGAATGTGAAGGTATCTGATGGGTATTCGAGTAACATCTCGAGGTGTGTTGACTTGAAGAATCGTAAGTTATATGGATTGAAAAGTCACGATTCACATGTTTTGTTACAACAGTTACTACCATTGGCATTGCGTACATTATTACCTGAAAAAGTTACTGCTGTTGTACTCCATTTCTGCACATTTTTCAGACAGTTATGTGAGAAAGCTCTACATCCATTTCAGCTGGACAACCTACAGGAGAGGTTTGTATTGACCCTTTGTGCAATGGAGATGATCTTCCCTCCATCGTTTTTTACTGTCATGATGCATTTAACTGTGCATTTGGTTGACGAAGCTAAATTAGGAGGCCCCGTTCATTATCGATGGATGTATCCAATTGAGAGGTATTTTATTTATATGTTTCCAGTTAAGTAAACATTTTTTGGCATTTAAATAAATGCATAATATTATTATTATTTTTTCACAGATATCTTGGGCATTTGAAAGCATACGTGAGAAATAAAGCTCAACCAGAAGGCTCTATTGCTGAAGGCTATTTGGCCGAGGAGTGTCTCACCTTTTGTTCCAGATATTTGGATGATATTGAGACAAGATTTACTCGAGTTGGACGTGTTGACGACACATCAACTCAATCTCAAATGCATCAGAAATCAAAAATATTTCCTGCTATTGGCCGATCAGTTGGGAGGACCTCATACGCGACACTAACAGAATTGGAATTATTACAGGCACATAGATATGTGCTGCTGAATAGTGAAATTGCAGATCCATTTATTGAAGAGTTGAGGATACAAACAAAGAGACGAATGAGAAGCCGAACACGAAATGAAAAAGATATAACGAAAGCTGTGAATAAAGAGCTGGTAGAATGGTTTGCACGACGTGTAAGTTTATAAATATTGCAATAAATACGAATATTACTTTGACACATACAATTTGCAAATCTATTAAATTATATTTTTTTTTTCAGATCATGAATACTGATACTCGAGCTGACTTTTCAGAAGATTTGAAGTTTCTTGCTAGAGGTCCTATAAAACAAGTTAGAAAGTTCAACGCTTATAATGTGAATGGTTTTAGATTTCGTACAGTCGATCGAGAAGTGGGTTTGAAAACACAGAATAGTGGTATTTTTACATTTGCTGAAGTGGAATACTATGGAAAGCTGCATGATATTATTGAATTAAACTACCACGGGCATTTTTCTGTTGTTTTATTCAAATGCAAATGGGTCGATTTTATCAGAGGTGTTAAAAGAGATTCATTGCAATTTACTTCTGTAAACTTCTCTCGCTTGATGGATGTTGGTGATCGTGAACTGCATGATCCATATATCTTAGCATCGCAGGCAAAAATGGTATATTATGTGAATGATGTTGTGGATGAAGGGTGGAGTGTAGTTACTCACGTAATACAAAGAGATTTGTATGATATGGGTGATGAAGTGGAAGATTTGACCTCTGCAATTGAATTTCATCAACAACAGGAAGCAGAATTATTTGTCCATCATGATATTGAAAATATTGGTCTAGCAAGGATGAATGAAGTGGATGAAGCAATGGAGCAGGAAACCGACATGATTGAAGGGGAAAATGATTGTATGTACAATTATTTATTCATTCAGCAACTACTTGTTTCATTTCTGTAGTCATTCATTATCATTGTTATATATATATTGTTTGTTAATACTGGGCATCTATTATCATTTTTAATTTTTTTTCTGCATGAATTTTTTGAAATATATATTCTGAACTTAATTTTATTTGATTAAATGACAGGAATGCCAAGGAAGAAGCGGTACACTATTCCTTCTTCTTCTGCGACAGATGACGATCCGTCTGTCCCCACAGTATCATCTCCCCCTGCACCATCTCTGACACCATCAGTGGATGCCTCATTAGGGGATGAGTCATCGCCTCCCCCTACAGGAGCTTCAGCAGCGGGGCAGCGACACGCCCACTCCAGTTCATCACGGACATTCTGGAGGGTCGCAGTCATAGGTACAAATTTTAATTAAATAAATTTATTGCATTTTGTTTATAGTAATTGTTTGCTCATTGCAGATGAAGACAATGAAACCGTGGAAAGAGACATAAAAAGTTCTGATGTTTGGAACATGCATGGCAAGAAGATAGTGGTGCCATTTGATTCTTATGGGGTCCCGACGGATGACGCCGCAGGTTTACTTGGTCAGATTATAGGTCAGCTGGCAGCGGAGCCCGTTTCCCTGCCTATTTCGTATGATGATTGGAGGCATATGCCTCCAAACTGGAAAAATGAAGTTTATGATTCTCAGATAAAGGTAATTTTATTACTTTATGGTTTAATTGAATGTCATTTTACTAATATATTCAAAATGAATTTCTGTATACAGATGTTCTTCCACTTTACCGTTGCTGATGTGATAGCACGGAAGTGGACATTGAAAAATCTTGGAAAAAAATGGAAAGATTTCAAATGGAGGTTGTGGTGTGATGTCAACGATTCTTCGTTGACCGTGCAGCAGATGTATGAGAAGATACCCAGTGGGGTACCGAAAGAACAGTGGAAGGTTTTTGTCGATAGACATCGTGATGAGAAGCGGATGGTATTGAAATATATATTATTATATTATCCTCATTTTACATTTATAAATGTACATGAAGAGGAGATAGACATTGAATACAATACTATTAAATTGAATTTTATTTATTTCAGGATCTCTCAAGAAAGAATGCTTCAAACCGGGCGAAGCAGGTAATCCCGCACACTGCGGGTTCAAAAAGCTTTTCAAGAAGCCGAATGTCATTGGTAATCTTTTAATTAGTTTAAATATTTATAAGATAATATTATCTATTTAACATATTTGATTGATGATTTATCTTTGTTTAATGCAGTCACAGAGTTTAGGGCATGAAGCATCCCGAACAGAACTGTGGCTGGATGTTCATAAAAAAACAGATGGAAGTTTTGTTAATGAACCTGCCAGAGAAGTTGGGGTATGAAGTCAATTATTTATTATAATAACTTAATATCAGTTTTTACTGTGTTAATATATATTGATATTTGATTTATAGGTAAAAATTAAAGAAAAATGGGATGCCAATCCTGGGCAATCCTACTCAGTCTCCCAGGATGACCCGGTTGGTCAAGTCCTTGGGAAGGAGCATCCTGGTAGAGTGCGCGGGATGGGTTTGGGACCCGTACCATCTGAGGTCTTTCGCATGCCATCAGGGATTTCGGCCTCATCCACTCCTGGTTATAGTCATTTCATACCTGAAGATGCTCAGAGGGAGATGTCTGCTCTACGAAACACAGTTCACCAGCAGGGGAATCAGATATCTGATTTGCAGAAAGAGTTGCTTGAAATACGTCAGCATATGAGCAGATATGCCCCCGGTGGTAGTGCATCGGGTAGTGGTGAGCAGGTAAATCACAAAAAAATCAAAATCATTTAGTTTGCAAACTTTTATTGGTTTTAATTTTTATTATAAATATGCAACAATATTTAATTTTCAATATAATGTTCTTACAGGTGGCAGCAGGTGGTAGAGATGAAGGTGGAGAGGGTGACGATGCAGCATCAGATGATGAGTAGTAGTATTGTTGATGTGTTGAACAAGTATGATAACAGTTGGTTTGTAGTAAAAGCATTTCATTTGCTGAAAATTATTTCTTTTTAGCACTCTAGTGTTGTTCTCTATGTATTAAGATGGTATTCTGAGACTATGTTTGGAGTAATTAATGTTTAATTATCATAAAATCAAGAATTATTACCCATTTTAATTGTAGATGATATATTACACCATTTAAAGGAATCTGATAGGTTTTTTATGATTGATATATGGTCTAAAAATCACCCGAGGTGGTTGAAAGGATTGGAATACTTCTTCACCTACCACTTCCTAAATAAGTCTTGTTTCCCATCTTTATAGAGAACCTTCACGATGAGTTTTTCACACCACTTATTCCAATTAAATACACAAGAGGGTTTGTGGAACTTATTGCAATTTCTTGAAGAGTGGAAGACTTTATCGTAGAGACAAAATCTAAGTCCTGAGTAATTCTATCATCTCAAGTGAGTATAATGGGGAAATAAGAGGCTTCCACTACTACACTCGGGACCTTATACCCAATCCATCTCCAAATACTATACCATAATGTGTGGATCCACCTCATGAGAATAAAAAAAATGCACACCTCATCAATTTGATCGAATAGGGAAAAGGTGAAAAGAGTTTAAGGATATGAAAAACAAGGTATATTCATTTAGAAATGACTGAGTACCTGGCTACTTTATCTTACCATTGGAGAACAACTTGATCAAATTTCAAAAGCCCAGGACACCTAGAAAAGATGGAAACAAAGATCTCCAAAAATATTTACCCTTCCATCAAGTACTAGGGAACATCATTTAGGGGTGTTTAATTTACAAATACATCCTAAAAAAGATGGTGGACTCTGGGAAAGTGAAGCTGGGCAGGCCACCTTATCTGGTATCTTTTGTAGCTTCCATCGATCCACATGTGGATAATGAATGGAAAAAACACATCAGTTAGAGTATAAAAAAGTTCAGTAAATGGATGGTTTGAATGGTGATCAACAAGAAACATGGTTTGAATGCCCATTATGAAGCTTTTCAGTAAATCTCCTTTTAAGAAAATCTATATAATTATTAGTAAAAACAATTAAGTTCCATGTGAACTTATTTATCAATGTGCCATTGAAGAGAAGAATATCCTTAACACCCATTCCTCCAATTTGAATTGGCTTAATGGGAAGGGGTGATATCAAATGTGCTTTAGGTTTTTCATGATATTGCTTTTCTATGAATGTGTGTTGGTTGTTGTTTATTATGAATTGTTTTTACTTCTATGAAATTATTATTGTTTCTAAAATTTAATTTGATAAATCACCTCACATTAAAATGATAATGTCTTTACTTATGGTAATTGAATTTCCTATCTGTAAACAAGGAATCATTGTCTTTTCCCTTTTCTTGTGAGGTTGATTTAATTTGATAGTTTGCATAATAGATGGAATTATGGTTATGGTTACTTTATGAGTTTGGATTATGGATAAGGTGATGATTTGTGATGCAAAAATTGTGGGTTGGATGTGTTTGAATTTTATAACATTGTGTCTTGTCTTGTTAGTTACTCAGTAGTTATGGAATTCTTGAAATGGTAAATCTTAGTGGGGCAGTGGTGTAGCAGATGCAATGTATTTTTTTTTTCCAGTTCAACGTTTAGCGGCGGTTTTAACCGCCGCTAAATGCCATACCTGTGAGCATTTAGCGGCGGTTTTAACCGCCGCTAAATAACCGGGAATCCGTTAGCGGCGGTTTTAACCGCCGCTAAATGATGAACTGGGCAGAATTTAGCGGCGGTTTTAACCGCCGCTAAATATATTATGTTGATATCTAGCGGCGGTTTTCACCGCCGCAGAATAGGCGCATCAAACGACTGAATTTAGCGGCGGTTAAAACCGCCGCTAAATAAGATACCCATATAACCGCCGCTAAATGAAGAAAAACCGCCGCTAAATGACGGACATACGACACATTTCTAAAACCGCCGCGGAATCGAAAAAACCGCCGCTAATAGATTGCCGACGCCAAACTTAGCGGCGGTTTTTGTAAACCGCCGCCACACAATATAGCGGCGGTTTAAACCGCCGCTAAACCGGAAAAAAACCGCCGCTAGGATCGGCATTTGTTGTAGTGAATATCACAAATCATGTGGGAACCCCACATGACATGTGAACCGGTGTTGGTGGCCCAATGTGTATTCTGGGAGTACACAGGCACAAACATGGCCAGACACATAGACACGACCTGGGACATGACATGTGTCAGTACCCCAACATGGCTATATACATGACCAAGTACATAGACACAACCCAACTATATGGGCTTAGACATGGCCAGGTACCTAGGCTGGGACATAGATAGGTACATGACTAGATACATGGAAACATCCTGACTACAAGGTCTTGGACATGGACAAAGTACCTATGCTAGGATATGACCATGTACATGGGCACGATCATGAGCACACGGGCAGGCCTCGAGTAGCCGAGACACACCATCTAGTCCCCATACACACTTTTTATACTGACATTGACACTAATATAAATCTATAAGATACATAACTAGGTGAAAATGTGGGGTCACGCACCATGTGGACCCCTTTCACATCAGGTACTTATTTATGAAAATTATACATCTCATATCTCCTTCATTTTGACTGGGATTTTGTCTTGCAAGTATAATATACTAAGTTTTTTTTTCATATAGAAATTGATGGTGACCTTTGTAGTAGATTTTGAGATATGATGAAATTTCTTTGATCATGAAACATATTTAAGAGATACTTGATGATGGAAATGATTGGTAAGGATCATCAGAGAGTTTAGATAGAGGTAACACTCCCCTATTTTATTACAAAGTAGGTCATCTATAAGTGGAGATGGTACTCTCATGTTACACTATGGAACAAGTACTCCATACTTGTTTTCCCAGGAAGAGTTGGTACTCCCCTATCCAAACAGGGTGCAGGTACTCTATCCATGGGGATGATACTCCCATATCACACTAGGGTGCGGGTCCCCCATAATATTTTTATAGGAAGAGGTGGTACTGTAACGCCCCGACCCCAGCTACCCAGAGTCGGTGCATTATTACATAACATTGGCATGATCACAAGAAAGATCAAATCTCGAAAGACCGATTGGTTTAGAAGCCTTGGAAACACTAGATATATTCATAAGTTTTACATTACATCATAAAATAAAAAACTACTACAACAACATAATGTTTCCACAGTCCACACTATAATCCCCTCATAATATCCCTGCAGGTCATTCATAACTTACATCTTCACTTCCTGGGAAAAATAAAACATAGAAAAGGGGTGAGCTCAAATGCCCAGTAAGGATAACAATATAGCGGGAACTTTCATAAATAAGAATAAACATTTAAGGCAATGTATAACTAAAACAAAAGCCTTTTAAATATGAACTTTCAACATGGTATGGCATAAATAAAATGAAATAATGCCATTTACTTATTCACATGGATATTCTACTAATCGAATAATCACATGCAAAAATCAATAACCACTTTCATAATGTTGGAATGCATAATGCCAGACTATCATAACCACATAGCCAAGGCCTCGTGCCAAGACTACAAATAAGATTTTGTCAAGGCCTTGTGCCAAGACACTAGTTTGTCTCATGAGACCTACCGATGCATCGAGGAGCTATAGCGGGCTCCACCCGTCACTTATTAAGTCCAATGCATTCCCATATGAAAAGGTTTAAACATAACATAAACATTCGTATTAAATCTAGCATACGAAATGTCAATAATTTCACCATAAACTATGAATGGTATAAAAATAGCACATCCATAGTCAAACATATCTCAAAACCTTCAATACAATATAGAAGTTTTGTATCATAATAAATCAACTTCAAATAATCTTAAAATCCATCAAAGGATGTTGACGTAGATGAAATCAAAATTCTTTTTCAAGAAATATCTCCTTTTATTTTGAAATCATTTAAGATCCATATAAAATAAAACATTTTCTTTGAAAATATTCTTATAAACTTGTAAGGAAAGCTTTGAAGATTTTATAACGGCGTAAAATAACCGCACCCACCGTATAAGTTAAAAAAAACATTCTTACCTTAATTCTGTCGAAAAGGTTAAAAAGGACCTTGTTTTGAAAACGACGGAAAGATTCCTTTATAAACCTCTTATAACAAGTCAAAAAAGGGTATAAATGACTTTAAACCATATTCTAGTAAATAATAAAAAATGTTTTGAAATACATTATTAAGAAAACATGGATGTGGATGATAAAGAGATCCCAGTAGATTATTACATATAAACAACCTCGGATAATGAAGAGATTGTGAAATAACCCTTACCTTGTACTTTTCCTTTGTTGGGGTCGGTTAACCTCCTGTATAATGGTGAAATAATTGTTATTAAATTATACAAGAATCATATACATTAATATGATATCATATATGATCTTTTAACATTGCTTTATTAATAATATCTTAGTATTATCGTCGTTTCAGGTGATAATCGATTCGTTCTTCTTAAATGTTTGGTTACGTAAGACATGTTTGTAATGGATAGATTAAATCTTATTCATAATCAGAATGATATTAACATTATTTTTAACCCTAAAATGAGAATAAGACTTGAATGGATACGATGGAGGATGGATCTCACCGCGTTCGTGGAGACGGTAGTCCGTACGTACGCACGAACGCTACTTCCATTTAATTTTTATTTTAAAAGAATTTAATCCAAATGATACATAGGTATATTACTATTCCAGTATAATATAATATTTTATATATGTTACTTAAGTTCATTAACACCATCCTTTATACGTTCCATGTGTGGTATGAACGAGTCATATCATTTTAAGGGGGCGGTAGTCCGCACTTCCTCAAATGAAATTATCGTATGTATATACAACATGAAACGAATAATGGTATGAAATAAAATGGAATTACAGAAGCTTATATATAAAATATATATCATTAATATCATATTTAATTACAGTGCCATCATAATGGCCACCATGAGAGGCGGTAAGATGTATTTGAACAATCATCGTTTCGTGAGGCGTTAGTTTTCCATCCACAGAAACATTATGTTCATCATCCATTAGATGGAGTTGTGTGTATGTGTAGTTTGAATCCTTCTTATAACAAAATCCTAGTATATTGAGGATACTGGTGTTGTTACAAAAGAAAGGAAATAAAAAGAGTTTGGGGGTTGGAGAAGCAAAATAAAGGAAAATAATTTAAGAGAAATCGTTACCTTTAATTTAGGTAACTCACTTTGGTTGGAACCAAAGGACTTCTTGAAATGATTTCTGCCTAAGGGGAAGCTTCAAGGAGGAATAGAGGGATGTGGGGAGCTTAGTTGGGCAGAGTTTGGACGAGCCAAGTGGCTTGAGAGGTGTGAGGAATGAGTAGAAGTGGTCTCCTTTTATAAGGGAGAAGAGGGGCTCTTTAGGAAAGAGTGAAAGTATTACTTTATAATATAATTATATTCGGTTTATAATGGTCCAAAAATCATTGAGGTCGAAGATAAGATGACTAATATTCTAAATAACATCAACCAATAAGAATTGGACAGGTTTTAGATAATATTTTAATCATTATAATCTTATTTATTTAAATGATTTATTAATGAGGTAAACATTTCATCATTATTGTGTCATTAATAATTTAAATTATTTGATGTCTAAAAATTATAAATAAAATATCATTATGTATGAAATCTTTTTATCTTTCTAATGAATATTTATAATCGAAAATCCAACATGTATAACCCTATGTAAAAATTGTTCTTCTAAAAGATGTAAGCTTATGCCATTTTTATTTTTATTTTAACTTTATTAATATAAAGTGTCCCTACCACATACAAGTGGCTCCAAGGGGTCCCCAAATTGACCCAAGGATGATCATGGTCGGGTATGTGTCCACCAATAAGGTTAGGACACGTTTTAGGGTAATTTTGTATTATTATAATATTATTTTTTAACCCTTATTTACCGGATTTACCCTTAACCATGGTAAATAAAATATTTACCACAGTAATTATTCAAAATGTCTAAAAATAAAAGTTACCTATTTACACAATTTGGACATCCTGATTCCAAATATGGAATCCATTTTTCTAAATTCAAAACACAGAAGTGGAAGAAATTAATTTAAAATTAATTCCCGCTGTCAAAACAAAAAGCGTGTTTTTAAGAGGTAATAACTATCAAAAGATTGACACTTGTTTATGTTCGGTTTAATTGTAAAATTATGTCCAATGACCAAAATTATATTAAATGGTAAAAATATATTCTAAATATACTTTAAAACCACTCAAATTCACAATTTATCACTATTAATTATTTTGATTAAAAAAGTTGTTTTTAATTAAAATTTAGTAATTTTCACTATTCATCAAAATATTAAAGTTATCCGAAAAGTACCAAAATTTCACCCTAGGCTAATTTCAATATTCAGAATCCAAAAATGAAGTCCATTTTGAAATATAAAATATATATGATTTCAAAAAGTAGGTATTACTATTCACAACGGCTATTTTAATTAGTTATGGTGTGTGTTAGAACTCGAGGTTGCGTACAACACACGCTATCGCATTATTCGAAGGGAAACGTACCGTGGAAGCTTGGGGTGTTACATTATCCACTCCTTCAAATAATTGCGTCCTCGCAATTTCTAGGGTATTACTGCATAAAAAGACTCGGGTGGTTCTTCATCATAAGTTCCTCGGGTTCCCACGTTGCCTCTTCCATCTTATGATTTCTCCACAAAACTTTTACCAGACGTGTCGTCCGGTTTCTCAGTACTTGTTCTCTTGTATCAAGAATCTTGACGGGCTCTTCACAATAAGACAGATCGGGTTCCAGTTCTAATTCCTCATAGGCGAGTACATGCGTTGGGTCAGGCATGTATTTTCTCAACAGAGATACGTGGAACACATCGTGAACTTTGGAGAGACTTGGCGGCATTGCCAATCGGTAAGCTACAGCCCCAATTCGTTCTAGAATTTCGAA